>OW052220.1:147690995-147898495 GCA_932526605.1 Nephrotoma flavescens
TTACGGGTACCACATTTTTCATCAATATCTACAGTTTAGGGCGGCCAGGTGAGGCTCGCCGCAAACCACGGATGCTGCATTTAGTCGTGGCGACGCATTTAACCGTCACGGGAGGCCAGTTGAATCCACAAATTTACTGTGTGTTGGTGAACCAGCGCCATAACGGATTCGGCGGCCAGTTGAGGCCAGCCATATTATTGGTAGCCAACCAAGGGCTATTCGTTGTTTTCTTTATTGTTGCTGAATACGGCATAATCCAGCCGCAACATACGGGTGGTCAACCAAGGCCATTCGGTTTTTATTGGTTTACGGCGGGAAGTCGCCCAACGGTCCGGGTAACTGGAGTTACCTGTGGCGTGACGGCACCATGGACGCAACCCTTTTGGTATCGGGGAGAGGCCCCGCAACAGTAAATTTGAAAAAAAAGAGAATATTAGTTAAGGTACGATTTTTGAAGTAAAACTTCTTTAGGCACGCTTGACTTGGGGACTAAGCTGGCAAATGCGTTACGAAAAGTGTAATCGAACGAAAGAAGCGAACGAAACAATAACAATACACAACAACAACAATAAGCGAAACGAAATCATTTTCCTTTAGTATCAGGATGTGCCATGACAATTTATAAATCCCTAGGTGGAACATTAGTTGATACAATATTATTTTAATAATTGGTTATAAAAATTGGGAAATAAGAAAATAGGAAAATTGGAAAATTAGTAAATGGAAATTTCGAAATTTCCAAAATTGGAAAATTTTAAAATTGGAAAATCAGAAAATTAGAAAACAGGTAAATGGAAAATTAGAAAATTGGAAAATAGGAATATATGAAAATATGAAAATATGAAAATATGAAAATATGATAATATGAAAATATGAAAATATGAAAATATGAAAATATGAAAATATGAAAATATGAAAATATGAAAATATGAAAATATGAAAATATGAAAATATGAAAATATGAAAATATGAAAATATGAAAATATGAAAATATGAAAATATGAAAATATGAAAATATGAAAATATGAAAATATGAAAATATGAAAATATGAAAATATGAAAATATGAAAATATGAAAATATGAAAATATGAAAATATGAAAATATGAAAATATGAAAATATGAAAATATGAAAATATGAAAATATGAAAATATGAAAATATGAAAATATGAAAATATGAAAATATGAAAATATGAAAATATGAAAATATGAAAATATGAAAATATGAAAATATGAAAATATGAAAATATGAAAATATGAAAATATGAAAATATGAAAATATGAAAATATGAAAATATGAAAATATGAAAATATGAAAATATGAAAATATGAAAATATGAAAATATGAAAATATGAAAATATGAAAATATGAAAATATGAAAATATGAAAATATGAAAATATGAAAATATGAAAATATGAAAATATGAAAATATGAAAATATGAAAATATGAAAATATGAAAATATGAAAATATGAAAATATGAAAATATGAAAATATGAAAATATGAAAATATGAAAATATGAAAATATGAAAATATGAAAATATGAAAATATGAAAATATGAAAATATGAAAATATGAAAATATGAAAATATGAAAATATGAAAATATGAAAATATGAAAATATGAAAATATGAAAATATGAAAATATGAAAATATGAAAATATGAAAATATGAAAATATGAAAATATGAAAATATGAAAATATGAAAATATGAAAATATGAAAATATGAAAATATGAAAATATGAAAATATGAAAATATGAAAATATGAAAATATGAAAATATGAAAATATGAAAATATGAAAATATGAAAATATGAAAATATGAAAATATGAAAATATGAAAATATGAAAATATGAAAATATGAAAATATGAAAATATGAAAATATGAAAATATGAAAATATGAAAATATGAAAATATGAAAATATGAAAATATGAAAATATGAAAATATGAAAATATGAAAATATGAAAATATGAAAATATGAAAATATGAAAATATGAAAATATGAAAATATGAAAATATGAAAATATGAAAATATGAAAATATGAAAATATGAAAATATGAAAATATGAAAATATGAAAATATGAAAATATGAAAATATGAAAATATGAAAATATGAAAATATGAAAATATGAAAATATGAAAATATGAAAATATGAAAATATGAAAATATGAAAATATGAAAATATGAAAATATGAAAATATGAAAATATGAAAATATGAAAATATGAAAATATGAAAATATGAAAATATGAAAATATGAAAATATGAAAATATGAAAATATGAAAATATGAAAATATGAAAATATGAAAATATGAAAATATGAAAATATGAAAATATGAAAATATGAAAATATGAAAATATGAAAATATGAAAATATGAAAATATGAAAATATGAAAATATGAAAATATGAAAATATGAAAATATGAAAATATGAAAATATGAAAATATGAAAATATGAAAATATGAAAATATGAAAATATGAAAATATGAAAATATGAAAATATGAAAATATGAAAATATGAAAATATGAAAATATGAAAATATGAAAATATGAAAATATGAAAATATGAAAATATGAAAATATGAAAATATGAAAATATGAAAATATGAAAATATGAAAATATGAAAATATGAAAATATGAAAATATGAAAATATGAAAATATGAAAATATGAAAATATGAAAATATGAAAATATGAAAATATGAAAATATGAAAATATGAAAATATGAAAATATGAAAATATGAAAATATGAAAATATGAAAATATGAAAATATGAAAATATGAAAATATGAAAATATGAAAATATGAAAATATGAAAATATGAAAATATGAAAATATGAAAATATGAAAATATGAAAATATGAAAATATGAAAATATGAAAATATGAAAATATGAAAATATGAAAATATGAAAATATGAAAATATGAAAATATGAAAATATGAAAATATGAAAATATGAAAATATGAAAATATGAAAATATGAAAATATGAAAATATGAAAATATGAAAATATGAAAATATGAAAATATGAAAATATGAAAATATGAAAATATGAAAATATGAAAATATGAAAATATGAAAATATGAAAATATGAAAATATGAAAATATGAAAATATGAAAATATGAAAATATGAAAATATGAAAATATGAAAATATGAAAATATGAAAATATGAAAATATGAAAATATGAAAATATGAAAATATGAAAATATGAAAATATGAAAATATGAAAATATGAAAATATGAAAATATGAAAATATGAAAATATGAAAATATGAAAATATGAAAATATGAAAATATGAAAATATGAAAATATGAAAATATGAAAATATGAAAATATGAAAATATGAAAATATGAAAATATGAAAATATGAAAATATGAAAATATGAAAATATGAAAATATGAAAATATGAAAATATGAAAATATGAAAATATGAAAATATGAAAATATGAAAATATGAAAATATGAAAATATGAAAATATGAAAATATGAAAATATGAAAATATGAAAATATGAAAATATGAAAATATGAAAATATGAAAATATGAAAATATGAAAATATGAAAATATGAAAATATGAAAATATGAAAATATGAAAATATGAAAATATGAAAATATGAAAATATGAAAATATGAAAATATGAAAATATGAAAATATGAAAATATGAAAATATGAAAATATGAAAATATGAAAATATGAAAATATGAAAATATGAAAATATGAAAATATGAAAATATGAAAATATGAAAATATGAAAATATGAAAATATGAAAATATGAAAATATGAAAATATGAAAATATGAAAATATGAAAATATGAAAATATGAAAATATGAAAATATGAAAATATGAAAATATGAAAATATGAAAATATGAAAATATGAAAATATGAAAATATGAAAATATGAAAATATGAAAATATGAAAATATGAAAATATGAAAATATGAAAATATGAAAATATGAAAATATGAAAATATGAAAATATGAAAATATGAAAATATGAAAATATGAAAATATGAAAATATGAAAATATGAAAATATGAAAATATGAAAATATGAAAATATGAAAATATGAAAATATGAAAATATGAAAATATGAAAATATGAAAATATGAAAATATGAAAATATGAAAATATGAAAATATGAAAATATGAAAATATGAAAATATGAAAATATGAAAATATGAAAATATGAAAATATGAAAATATGAAAATATGAAAATATGAAAATATGAAAATATGAAAATATGAAAATATGAAAATATGAAAATATGAAAATATGAAAATATGAAAATATGAAAATATGAAAATATGAAAATATGAAAATATGAAAATATGAAAATATGAAAATATGAAAATATGAAAATATGAAAATATGAAAATATGAAAATATGAAAATATGAAAATATGAAAATATGAAAATATGAAAATATGAAAATATGAAAATATGAAAATATGAAAATATGAAAATATGAAAATATGAAAATATGAAAATATGAAAATATGAAAATATGAAAATATGAAAATATGAAAATATGAAAATATGAAAATATGAAAATATGAAAATATGAAAATATGAAAATATGAAAATATGAAAATATGAAAATATGAAAATATGAAAATATGAAAATATGAAAATATGAAAATATGAAAATATGAAAATATGAAAATATGAAAATATGAAAATATGAAAATATGAAAATATGAAAATATGAAAATATGAAAATATGAAAATATGAAAATATGAAAATATGAAAATATGAAAATATGAAAATATGAAAATATGAAAATATGAAAATATGAAAATATGAAAATATGAAAATATGAAAATATGAAAATATGAAAATATGAAAATATGAAAATATGAAAATATGAAAATATGAAAATATGAAAATATGAAAATATGAAAATATGAAAATATGAAAATATGAAAATATGAAAATATGAAAATATGAAAATATGAAAATATGAAAATATGAAAATATGAAAATATGAAAATATGAAAATATGAAAATATGAAAATATGAAAATATGAAAATATGAAAATATGAAAATATGAAAATATGAAAATATGAAAATATGAAAATATGAAAATATGAAAATATGAAAATATGAAAATATGAAAATATGAAAATATGAAAATATGAAAATATGAAAATATGAAAATATGAAAATATGAAAATATGAAAATATGAAAATATGAAAATATGAAAATATGAAAATATGAAAATATGAAAATATGAAAATATGAAAATATGAAAATATGAAAATATGAAAATATGAAAATATGAAAATATGAAAATATGAAAATATGAAAATATGAAAATATGAAAATATGAAAATATGAAAATATGAAAATATGAAAATATGAAAATATGAAAATATGAAAATATGAAAATATGAAAATATGAAAATATGAAAATATGAAAATATGAAAATATGAAAATATGAAAATATGAAAATATGAAAATATGAAAATATGAAAATATGAAAATATGAAAATATGAAAATATGAAAATATGAAAATATGAAAATATGAAAATATGAAAATATGAAAATATGAAAATATGAAAATATGAAAATATGAAAATATGAAAATATGAAAATATGAAAATATGAAAATATGAAAATATGAAAATATGAAAATATGAAAATATGAAAATATGAAAATATGAAAATATGAACATATGAAAATATGAAAATATGAAAATATGAAAATATGAAAATATGAAAATATGAAAATATGAAAATATGAAAATATGAAAATATGAAAATATGAAAATATGAAAATATGAAAATATGAAAATATGAAAATATGAAAATATGAAAATATGAAAATATGAAAATATGAAAATATGAAAATATGAAAATATGAAAATATGAAAATATGAAAATATGAAAATATGAAAATATGAAAATATGAAAATATGAAAATATGAAAATATGAAAATATGAAAATATGAAAATATGAAAATATGAAAATATGAAAATATGAAAATATGAAAATATGAAAATATGAAAATATGAAAATATGAAAATATGAAAATATGAAAATATGAAAATATGAAAATATGAAAATATGAAAATATGAAAATATGAAAATATGAAAATATGAAAATATGAAAATATGAAAATATGAAAATATGAAAATATGAAAATATGAAAATATGAAAATATGAAAATATGAAAATATGAAAATATGAAAATATGAAAATATGAAAATATGAAAATATGAAAATATGAAAATATGAAAATATGAAAATATGAAAATATGAAAATATGAAAATATGAAAATATGAAAATATGAAAATATGAAAATATGAAAATATGAAAATATGAAAATATGAAAATATGAAAATATGAAAATATGAAAATATGAAAATATGAAAATATGAAAATATGAAAATATGAAAATATGAAAATATGAAAATATGAAAATATGAAAATATGAAAATATGAAAATATGAAAATATGAAAATATGAAAATATGAAAATATGAAAATATGAAAATATGAAAATATGAAAATATGAAAATATGAAAATATGAAAATATGAAAATATGAAAATATGAAAATATGAAAATATGAAAATATGAAAATATGAAAATATGAAAATATGAAAATATGAAAATATGAAAATATGAAAATATGAAAATATGAAAATATGAAAATATGAAAATATGAAAATATGAAAATATGAAAATATGAAAATATGAAAATATGAAAATATGAAAATATGAAAATATGAAAATATGAAAATATGAAAATATGAAAATATGAAAATATGAAAATATGAAAATATGAAAATATGAAAATATGAAAATATGAAAATATGAAAATATGAAAATATGAAAATATGAAAATATGAAAATATGAAAATATGAAAATATGAAAATATGAAAATATGAAAATATGAAAATATGAAAATATGAAAATATGAAAATATGAAAATATGAAAATATGAAAATATGAAAATATGAAAATATGAAAATATGAAAATATGAAAATATGAAAATATGAAAATATGAAAATATGAAAATATGAAAATATGAAAATATGAAAATATGAAAATATGAAAATATGAAAATATGAAAATATGAAAATATGAAAATATGAAAATATGAAAATATGAAAATATGAAAATATGAAAATATGAAAATATGAAAATATGAAAATATGAAAATATGAAAATATGAAAATATGAAAATATGAAAATATGAAAATATGAAAATATGAAAATATGAAAATATGAAAATATGAAAATATGAAAATATGAAAATATGAAAATATGAAAATATGAAAATATGAAAATATGAAAATATGAAAATATGAAAATATGAAAATATGAAAATATGAAAATATGAAAATATGAAAATATGAAAATATGAAAATATGAAAATATGAAAATATGAAAATATGAAAATATGAAAATATGAAAATATGAAAATATGAAAATATGAAAATATGAAAATATGAAAATATGAAAATATGAAAATATGAAAATATGAAAATATGAAAATATGAAAATATGAAAATATGAAAATATGAAAATATGAAAATATGAAAATATGAAAATATGAAAATATGAAAATATGAAAATATGAAAATATGAAAATATGAAAATATGAAAATATGAAAATATGAAAATATGAAAATATGAAAATATGAAAATATGAAAATATGAAAATATGAAAATATGAAAATATGAAAATATGAAAATATGAAAATATGAAAATATGAAAATATGAAAATATGAAAATATGAAAATATGAAAATATGAAAATATGAAAATATGAAAATATGAAAATATGAAAATATGAAAATATGAAAATATGAAAATATGAAAATATGAAAATATGAAAATATGAAAATATGAAAATATGAAAATATGAAAATATGAAAATATGAAAATATGAAAATATGAAAATATGAAAATATGAAAATATGAAAATATGAAAATATGAAAATATGAAAATATGAAAATATGAAAATATGAAAATATGAAAATATGAAAATATGAAAATATGAAAATATGAAAATATGAAAATATGAAAATATGAAAATATGAAAATATGAAAATATGAAAATATGAAAATATGAAAATATGAAAATATGAAAATATGAAAATATGAAAATATGAAAATATGAAAATATGAAAATATGAAAATATGAAAATATGAAAATATGAAAATATGAAAATATGAAAATATGAAAATATGAAAATATGAAAATATGAAAATATGAAAATATGAAAATATGAAAATATGAAAATATGAAAATATGAAAATATGAAAATATGAAAATATGAAAATATGAAAATATGAAAATATGAAAATATGAAAATATGAAAATATGAAAATATGAAAATATGAAAATATGAAAATATGAAAATATGAAAATATGAAAATATGAAAATATGAAAATATGAAAATATGAAAATATGAAAATATGAAAATATGAAAATATGAAAATATGAAAATATGAAAATATGAAAATATGAAAATATGAAAATATGAAAATATGAAAATATGAAAATATGAAAATATGAAAATATGAAAATATGAAAATATGAAAATATGAAAATATGAAAATATGAAAATATGAAAATATGAAAATATGAAAATATGAAAATATGAAAATATGAAAATATGAAAATATGAAAATATGAAAATATGAAAATATGAAAATATGAAAATATGAAAATATGAAAATATGAAAATATGAAAATATGAAAATATGAAAATATGAAAATATGAAAATATGAAAATATGAAAATATGAAAATATGAAAATATGAAAATATGAAAATATGAAAATATGAAAATATGAAAATATGAAAATATGAAAATATGAAAATATGAAAATATGAAAATATGAAAATATGAAAATATGAAAATATGAAAATATGAAAATATGAAAATATGAAAATATGAAAATATGAAAATATGAAAATATGAAAATATGAAAATATGAAAATATGAAAATATGAAAATATGAAAATATGAAAATATGAAAATATGAAAATATGAAAATATGAAAATATGAAAATATGAAAATATGAAAATATGAAAATATGAAAATATGAAAATATGAAAATATGAAAATATGAAAATATGAAAATATGAAAATATGAAAATATGAAAATATGAAAATATGAAAATATGAAAATATGAAAATATGAAAATATGAAAATATGAAAATATGAAAATATGAAAATATGAAAATATGAAAATATGAAAATATGAAAATATGAAAATATGAAAATATGAAAATATGAAAATATGAAAATATGAAAATATGAAAATATGAAAATATGAAAATATGAAAATATGAAAATATGAAAATATGAAAATATGAAAATATGAAAATATGAAAATATGAAAATATGAAAATATGAAAATATGAAAATATGAAAATATGAAAATATGAAAATATGAAAATATGAAAATATGAAAATATGAAAATATGAAAATATGAAAATATGAAAATATGAAAATATGAAAATATGAAAATATGAAAATATGAAAATATGAAAATATGAAAATATGAAAATATGAAAATATGAAAATATGAAAATATGAAAATATGAAAATATGAAAATATGAAAATATGAAAATATGAAAATATGAAAATATGAAAATATGAAAATATGAAAATATGAAAATATGAAAATATGAAAATATGAAAATATGAAAATATGAAAATATGAAAATATGAAAATATGAAAATATGAAAATATGAAAATATGAAAATATGAAAATATGAAAATATGAAAATATGAAAATATGAAAATATGAAAATATGAAAATATGAAAATATGAAAATATGAAAATATGAAAATATGAAAATATGAAAATATGAAAATATGAAAATATGAAAATATGAAAATATGAAAATATGAAAATATGAAAATATGAAAATATGAAAATATGAAAATATGAAAATATGAAAATATGAAAATATGAAAATATGAAAATATGAAAATATGAAAATATGAAAATATGAAAATATGAAAATATGAAAATATGAAAATATGAAAATATGAAAATATGAAAATATGAAAATATGAAAATATGAAAATATGAAAATATGAAAATATGAAAATATGAAAATATGAAAATATGAAAATATGAAAATATGAAAATATGAAAATATGAAAATATGAAAATATGAAAATATGAAAATATGAAAATATGAAAATATGAAAATATGAAAATATGAAAATATGAAAATATGAAAATATGAAAATATGAAAATATGAAAATATGAAAATATGAAAATATGAAAATATGAAAATATGAAAATATGAAAATATGAAAATATGAAAATATGAAAATATGAAAATATGAAAATATGAAAATATGAAAATATGAAAATATGAAAATATGAAAATATGAAAATATGAAAATATGAAAATATGAAAATATGAAAATATGAAAATATGAAAATATGAAAATATGAAAATATGAAAATATGAAAATATGAAAATATGAAAATATGAAAATATGAAAATATGAAAATATGAAAATATGAAAATATGAAAATATGAAAATATGAAAATATGAAAATATGAAAATATGAAAATATGAAAATATGAAAATATGAAAATATGAAAATATGAAAATATGAAAATATGAAAATATGAAAATATGAAAATATGAAAATATGAAAATATGAAAATATGAAAATATGAAAATATGAAAATATGAAAATATGAAAATATGAAAATATGAAAATATGAAAATATGAAAATATGAAAATATGAAAATATGAAAATATGAAAATATGAAAATATGAAAATATGAAAATATGAAAATATGAAAATATGAAAATATGAAAATATGAAAATATGAAAATATGAAAATATGAAAATATGAAAATATGAAAATATGAAAATATGAAAATATGAAAATATGAAAATATGAAAATATGAAAATATGAAAATATGAAAATATGAAAATATGAAAATATGAAAATATGAAAATATGAAAATATGAAAATATGAAAATATGAAAATATGAAAATATGAAAATATGAAAATATGAAAATATGAAAATATGAAAATATGAAAATATGAAAATATGAAAATATGAAAATATGAAAATATGAAAATATGAAAATATGAAAATATGAAAATATGAAAATATGAAAATATGAAAATATGAAAATATGAAAATATGAAAATATGAAAATATGAAAATATGAAAATATGAAAATATGAAAATATGAAAATATGAAAATATGAAAATATGAAAATATGAAAATATGAAAATATGAAAATATGAAAATATGAAAATATGAAAATATGAAAATATGAAAATATGAAAATATGAAAATATGAAAATATGAAAATATGAAAATATGAAAATATGAAAATATGAAAATATGAAAATATGAAAATATGAAAATATGAAAATATGAAAATATGAAAATATGAAAATATGAAAATATGAAAATATGAAAATATGAAAATATGAAAATATGAAAATATGAAAATATGAAAATATGAAAATATGAAAATATGAAAATATGAAAATATGAAAATATGAAAATATGAAAATATGAAAATATGAAAATATGAAAATATGAAAATATGAAAATATGAAAATATGAAAATATGAAAATATGAAAATATGAAAATATGAAAATATGAAAATATGAAAATATGAAAATATGAAAATATGAAAATATGAAAATATGAAAATATGAAAATATGAAAATATGAAAATATGAAAATATGAAAATATGAAAATATGAAAATATGAAAATATGAAAATATGAAAATATGAAAATATGAAAATATGAAAATATGAAAATATGAAAATATGAAAATATGAAAATATGAAAATATGAAAATATGAAAATATGAAAATATGAAAATATGAAAATATGAAAATATGAAAATATGAAAATATGAAAATATGAAAATATGAAAATATGAAAATATGAAAATATGAAAATATGAAAATATGAAAATATGAAAATATGAAAATATGAAAATATGAAAATATGAAAATATGAAAATATGAAAATATGAAAATATGAAAATATGAAAATATGAAAATATGAAAATATGAAAATATGAAAATATGAAAATATGAAAATATGAAAATATGAAAATATGAAAATATGAAAATATGAAAATATGAAAATATGAAAATATGAAAATATGAAAATATGAAAATATGAAAATATGAAAATATGAAAATATGAAAATATGAAAATATGAAAATATGAAAATATGAAAATATGAAAATATGAAAATATGAAAATATGAAAATATGAAAATATGAAAATATGAAAATATGAAAATATGAAAATATGAAAATATGAAAATATGAAAATATGAAAATATGAAAATATGAAAATATGAAAATATGAAAATATGAAAATATGAAAATATGAAAATATGAAAATATGAAAATATGAAAATATGAAAATATGAAAATATGAAAATATGAAAATATGAAAATATGAAAATATGAAAATATGAAAATATGAAAATATGAAAATATGAAAATATGAAAATATGAAAATATGAAAATATGAAAATATGAAAATATGAAAATATGAAAATATGAAAATATGAAAATATGAAAATATGAAAATATGAAAATATGAAAATATGAAAATATGAAAATATGAAAATATGAAAATATGAAAATATGAAAATATGAAAATATGAAAATATGAAAATATGAAAATATGAAAATATGAAAATATGAAAATATGAAAATATGAAAATATGAAAATATGAAAATATGAAAATATGAAAATATGAAAATATGAAAATATGAAAATATGAAAATATGAAAATATGAAAATATGAAAATATGAAAATATGAAAATATGAAAATATGAAAATATGAAAATATGAAAATATGAAAATATGAAAATATGAAAATATGAAAATATGAAAATATGAAAATATGAAAATATGAAAATATGAAAATATGAAAATATGAAAATATGAAAATATGAAAATATGAAAATATGAAAATATGAAAATATGAAAATATGAAAATATGAAAATATGAAAATATGAAAATATGAAAATATGAAAATATGAAAATATGAAAATATGAAAATATGAAAATATGAAAATATGAAAATATGAAAATATGAAAATATGAAAATATGAAAATATGAAAATATGAAAATATGAAAATATGAAAATATGAAAATATGAAAATATGAAAATATGAAAATATGAAAATATGAAAATATGAAAATATGAAAATATGAAAATATGAAAATATGAAAATATGAAAATATGAAAATATGAAAATATGAAAATATGAAAATATGAAAATATGAAAATATGAAAATATGAAAATATGAAAATATGAAAATATGAAAATATGAAAATATGAAAATATGAAAATATGAAAATATGAAAATATGAAAATATGAAAATATGAAAATATGAAAATATGAAAATATGAAAATATGAAAATATGAAAATATGAAAATATGAAAATATGAAAATATGAAAATATGAAAATATGAAAATATGAAAATATGAAAATATGAAAATATGAAAATATGAAAATATGAAAATATGAAAATATGAAAATATGAAAATATGAAAATATGAAAATATGAAAATATGAAAATATGAAAATATGAAAATATGAAAATATGAAAATATGAAAATATGAAAATATGAAAATATGAAAATATGAAAATATGAAAATATGAAAATATGAAAATATGAAAATATGAAAATATGAAAATATGAAAATATGAAAATATGAAAATATGAAAATATGAAAATATGAAAATATGAAAATATGAAAATATGAAAATATGAAAATATGAAAATATGAAAATATGAAAATATGAAAATATGAAAATATGAAAATATGAAAATATGAAAATATGAAAATATGAAAATATGAAAATATGAAAATATGAAAATATGAAAATATGAAAATATGAAAATATGAAAATATGAAAATATGAAAATATGAAAATATGAAAATATGAAAATATGAAAATATGAAAATATGAAAATATGAAAATATGAAAATATGAAAATATGAAAATATGAAAATATGAAAATATGAAAATATGAAAATATGAAAATATGAAAATATGAAAATATGAAAATATGAAAATATGAAAATATGAAAATATGAAAATATGAAAATATGAAAATATGAAAATATGAAAATATGAAAATATGAAAATATGAAAATATGAAAATATGAAAATATGAAAATATGAAAATATGAAAATATGAAAATATGAAAATATGAAAATATGAAAATATGAAAATATGAAAATATGAAAATATGAAAATATGAAAAATATGAAAATATGAAAATATGAAAATATGAAAATATGAAAATATGAAAATATGAAAATATGAAAATATGAAAATATGAAAATATGAAAATATGAAAATATGAAAATATGAAAATATGAAAATATGAAAATATGAAAATATGAAAATATGAAAATATGAAAATATGAAAATATGAAAATATGAAAATATGAAAATATGAAAATATGAAAATATGAAAATATGAAAATATGAAAATATGAAAATATGAAAATATGAAAATATGAAAATATGAAAATATGAAAATATGAAAATATGAAAATATGAAAATATGAAAATATGAAAATATGAAAATATGAAAATATGAAAATATGAAAATATGAAAATATGAAAATATGAAAATATGAAAATATGAAAATATGAAAATATGAAAATATGAAAATATGAAAATATGAAAATATGAAAATATGAAAATATGAAAAATATGAAAATATGAAAATATGAAAATATGAAAATATGAAAATATGAAAATATGAAAATATGAAAATATGAAAATATGAAAATATGAAAATATGAAAATATGAAAATATGAAAATATGAAAATATGAAAATATGAAAATATGAAAATATGAAAATATGAAAATATGAAAATATGAAAATATGAAAATATGAAAATATGAAAATATGAAAATATGAAAATATGAAAAATATGAAAATATGAAAATATGAAAATATGAAAATATGAAAATATGAAAATATGAAAATATGAAAATATGAAAATATGAAAATATGAAAATATGAAAATATGAAAATATGAAAATATGAAAATATGAAAATATGAAAATATGAAAATATGAAAATATGAAAATATGAAAATATGAAAATATGAAAATATGAAAATATGAAAATATGAAAATTGGAAAATATGAAAATTGGAAAATATGAAAATATGAAAATATGAAAATATGAAAATATGAAAATATGAAAATATGAAAATATGAAAATATGAAAATATGAAAATATGAAAATATGAAAATATGAAAATATGAAAATATGAAAATATGAAAATATGAAAATATGAAAATATGAAAATATGAAAATATGAAAATATGAAAATATGAAAATATGAAAATATGAAAATATGAAAATATGAAAATATGAAAATATGAAAATATGAAAATATGAAAATATGAAAATATTTTCATATTTTCATATTTTCATATTTTCATATTTTCATATTTTCATATTTTCATATTTTCATATTTTCATATTTTCATATTTTCATATTTTCATATTTTCATATTTTCATATTTTCATATTTTCATATTTTCATATTTTCATATTTTCATATTTTCATATTTTCATATTTTCATATTTTCATATTTTCATATTTTCATATTTTCATATTTTCATATTTTTCATATTTTCATATTTTCATATTTTCCAATTTTCATATTTTCCAATTTTCATATTTTCCAATTTTCATATTTTCCATATTTTCATATTTTCATATTTTCATATTTTCATATTTTCCATATTTTCATATTTTCATATTTTCATATTTTCATATTTTCATATTTTCATATTTTCATATTTTCATATTTTCATATTTTCATATTTTCATATTTTCATATTTTCATATTTTCATATTTTCATATTTTCATATTTTCATATTTTCATATTTTCATATTTTCATATTTTCATATTTTCATATTTTCATATTTTCATATTTTCATATTTTCATATTTTCATATTTTCATATTTTCATATTTTCATATTTTCATATTTTCATATTTTCATATTTTCATATTTTCATATTTCATATTTTCATATTTTCATATTTTCATATTTTCATATTTTCATATTTTCATATTTTCATATTTTCATATTTTCATATTTTCATATTTTCATATTTTCATATTTTCATATTTTCATATTTTCATATTTTCATATTTTCATATTTTCATATTTTCATATTTTCATATTTTCATATTTTCATATTTTCATATTTTCATATTTTCATATTTTCATATTTTCATATTTTCATATTTTCATATTTTCATATTTTCATATTTTCATATTTTCATATTTTCATATTTTCATATTTTCATATTTTCATATTTTCATATTTTCATATTTTCATATTTTCATATTTTTCATATTTTCATATTTTCATATTTTCATATTTTCATATTTTCATATTTTCATATTTTCATATTTTCATATTTTCATATTTTCATATTTTCATATTTTCATATTTTCATATTTTCATATTTTCATATTTTCATATTTTCATATTTTCATATTTTCATATTTTCATATTTTCATATTTTCATATTTTCATATTTTCATATTTTCATATTTTCATATTTTCATATTTTCATATTTTCATATTTTCATATTTTCATATTTTCATATTTTCATATTTTCATATTTTCATATTTTCATATTTTCATATTTTCATATTTTCATATTTTCATATTTTCATATTTTCATATTTTCATATTTTCATATTTTCATATTTTCATATTTTCATATTTTCATATTTTCATATTTTCATATTTTCATATTTTCATATTTTCATATTTTCATATTTTCATATTTTCATATTTTCATATTTTCATATTTTCATATTTTCATATTTTCATATTTTCATATTTTCATATTTTCATATTTTCATATTTTCATATTTTCATATTTTCATATTTTCATATTTTCATATTTTCATATTTTCATATTTTCATATTTTCATATTTTCATATTTTCATATTTTCATATTTTCATATTTTCATATTTTCATATTTTCATATTTTCATATTTTCATATTTTCATATTTTCATATTTTCATATTTTCATATTTTCATATTTTCATATTTTCATATTTTCATATTTTCATATTTTCATATTTTCATATTTTCATATTTTCATATTTTCATATTTTCATATTTTCATATTTTCATATTTTCATATTTTCATATTTTCATATTTTCATATTTTCATATTTTCATATTTTCATATTTTCATATTTTCATATTTTCATATTTTCATATTTTCATATTTTCATATTTTCATATTTTCATATTTTCATATTTTCATATTTTCATATTTTCATATTTTCATATTTTCATATTTTCATATTTTCATATTTTCATATTTTCATATTTTCATATTTTCATATTTTCATATTTTCATATTTTCATATTTTCATATTTTCATATTTTCATATTTTCATATTTTCATATTTTCATATTTTCATATTTTCATATTTTCATATTTTCATATTTTCATATTTTCATATTTTCATATTTTCATATTTTCATATTTTCATATTTTCATATTTTCATATTTTCATATTTTCATATTTTCATATTTTCATATTTTCATATTTTCATATTTTCATATTTTCATATTTTCATATTTTCATATTTTCATATTTTCATATTTTCATATTTTCATATTTTCATATTTTCATATTTTCATATTTTCATATTTTCATATTTTCATATTTTCATATTTTCATATTTTCATATTTTCATATTTTCATATTTTCATATTTTCATATTTTCATATTTTCATATTTTCATATTTTCATATTTTCATATTTTCATATTTTCATATTTTCATATTTTCATATTTTCATATTTTCATATTTTCATATTTTCATATTTTCATATTTTCATATTTTCATATTTTCATATTTTCATATTTTCATATTTTCATATTTTCATATTTTCATATTTTCATATTTTCATATTTTCATATTTTCATATTTTCATATTTTCATATTTTCATATTTTCATATTTTCATATTTTCATATTTTCATATTTTCATATTTTCATATTTTCATATTTTCATATTTTCATATTTTCATATTTTCATATTTTCATATTTTCATATTTTCATATTTTCATATTTTCATATTTTCATATTTTCATATTTTCATATTTTCATATTTTCATATTTTCATATTTTCATATTTTCATATTTTCATATTTTCATATTTTCATATTTTCATATTTTCATATTTTCATATTTTCATATTTTCATATTTTCATATTTTCATATTTTCATATTTTCATATTTTCATATTTTCATATTTTCATATTTTCATATTTTCATATTTTCATATTTTCATATTTTCATATTTTCATATTTTCATATTTTCATATTTTCATATTTTCATATTTTCATATTTTCATATTTTCATATTTTCATATTTTCATATTTTCATATTTTCATATTTTCATATTTTCATATTTTCATATTTTCATATTTTCATATTTTCATATTTTCATATTTTCATATTTTCATATTTTCATATTTTCATATTTTCATATTTTCATATTTTCATATTTTCATATTTTCATATTTTCATATTTTCATATTTTCATATTTTCATATTTTCATATTTTCATATTTTCATATTTTCATATTTTCATATTTTCATATTTTCATATTTTCATATTTTCATATTTTCATATTTTCATATTTTCATATTTTCATATTTTCATATTTTCATATTTTCATATTTTCATATTTTCATATTTTCATATTTTCATATTTTCATATTTTCATATTTTCATATTTTCATATTTTCATATTTTCATATTTTCATATTTTCATATTTTCATATTTTCATATTTTCATATTTTCATATTTTCATATTTTCATATTTTCATATTTTCATATTTTCATATTTTCATATTTTCATATTTTCATATTTTCATATTTTCATATTTTCATATTTTCATATTTTCATATTTTCATATTTTCATATTTTCATATTTTCATATTTTCATATTTTCATATTTTCATATTTTCATATTTTCATATTTTCATATTTTCATATTTTCATATTTTCATATTTTCATATTTTCATATTTTCATATTTTCATATTTTCATATTTTCATATTTTCATATTTTCATATTTTCATATTTTCATATTTTCATATTTTCATATTTTCATATTTTCATATTTTCATATTTTCATATTTTCATATTTTCATATTTTCATATTTTCATATTTTCATATTTTCATATTTTCATATTTTCATATTTTCATATTTTCATATTTTCATATTTTCATATTTTCATATTTTCATATTTTCATATTTTCATATTTTCATATTTTCATATTTTCATATTTTCATATTTTCATATTTTCATATTTTCATATTTTCATATTTTCATATTTTCATATTTTCATATTTTCATATTTTCATATTTTCATATTTTCATATTTTCATATTTTCATATTTTCATATTTTCATATTTTCATATTTTCATATTTTCATATTTTCATATTTTCATATTTTCATATTTTCATATTTTCATATTTTCATATTTTCATATTTTCATATTTTCATATTTTCATATTTTCATATTTTCATATTTTCATATTTTCATATTTTCATATTTTCATATTTTCATATTTTCATATTTTCATATTTTCATATTTTCATATTTTCATATTTTCATATTTTCATATTTTCATATTTTCATATTTTCATATTTTCATATTTTCATATTTTCATATTTTCATATTTTCATATTTTCATATTTTCATATTTTCATATTTTCATATTTTCATATTTTCATATTTTCATATTTTCATATTTTCATATTTTCATATTTTCATATTTTCATATTTTCATATTTTCATATTTTCATATTTTCATATTTTCATATTTTCATATTTTCATATTTTCATATTTTCATATTTTCATATTTTCATATTTTCATATTTTCATATTTTCATATTTTCATATTTTCATATTTTCATATTTTCATATTTTCATATTTTCATATTTTCATATTTTCATATTTTCATATTTTCATATTTTCATATTTTCATATTTTCATATTTTCATATTTTCATATTTTCATATTTTCATATTTTCATATTTTCATATTTTCATATTTTCATATTTTCATATTTTCATATTTTCATATTTTCATATTTTCATATTTTCATATTTTCATATTTTCATATTTTCATATTTTCATATTTTCATATTTTCATATTTTCATATTTTCATATTTTCATATTTTCATATTTTCATATTTTCATATTTTCATATTTTCATATTTTCATATTTTCATATTTTCATATTTTCATATTTTCATATTTTCATATTTTCATATTTTCATATTTTCATATTTTCATATTTTCATATTTTCATATTTTCATATTTTCATATTTTCATATTTTCATATTTTCATATTTTCATATTTTCATATTTTCATATTTTCATATTTTCATATTTTCATATTTTCATATTTTCATATTTTCATATTTTCATATTTTCATATTTTCATATTTTCATATTTTCATATTTTCATATTTTCATATTTTCATATTTTCATATTTTCATATTTTCATATTTTCATATTTTCATATTTTCATATTTTCATATTTTCATATTTTCATATTTTCATATTTTCATATTTTCATATTTTCATATTTTCATATTTTCATATTTTCATATTTTCATATTTTCATATTTTCATATTTTCATATTTTCATATTTTCATATTTTCATATTTTCATATTTTCATATTTTCATATTTTCATATTTTCATATTTTCATATTTTCATATTTTCATATTTTCATATTTTCATATTTTCATATTTTCATATTTTCATATTTTCATATTTTCATATTTTCATATTTTCATATTTTCATATTTTCATATTTTCATATTTTCATATTTTCATATTTTCATATTTTCATATTTTCATATTTTCATATTTTCATATTTTCATATTTTCATATTTTCATATTTTCATATTTTCATATTTTCATATTTTCATATTTTCATATTTTCATATTTTCATATTTTCATATTTTCATATTTTCATATTTTCATATTTTCATATTTTCATATTTTCATATTTTCATATTTTCATATTTTCATATTTTCATATTTTCATATTTTCATATTTTCATATTTTCATATTTTCATATTTTCATATTTTCATATTTTCATATTTTCATATTTTCATATTTTCATATTTTCATATTTTCATATTTTCATATTTTCATATTTTCATATTTTCATATTTTCATATTTTCATATTTTCATATTTTCATATTTTCATATTTTCATATTTTCATATTTTCATATTTTCATATTTTCATATTTTCATATTTTCATATTTTCATATTTTCATATTTTCATATTTTCATATTTTCATATTTTCATATTTTCATATTTTCATATTTTCATATTTTCATATTTTCATATTTTCATATTTTCATATTTTCATATTTTCATATTTTCATATTTTCATATTTTCATATTTTCATATTTTCATATTTTCATATTTTCATATTTTCATATTTTCATATTTTCATATTTTCATATTTTCATATTTTCATATTTTCATATTTTCATATTTTCATATTTTCATATTTTCATATTTTCATATTTTCATATTTTCATATTTTCATATTTTCATATTTTCATATTTTCATATTTTCATATTTTCATATTTTCATATTTTCATATTTTCATATTTTCATATTTTCATATTTTCATATTTTCATATTTTCATATTTTCATATTTTCATATTTTCATATTTTCATATTTTCATATTTTCATATTTTCATATTTTCATATTTTCATATTTTCATATTTTCATATTTTCATATTTTCATATTTTCATATTTTCATATTTTCATATTTTCATATTTTCATATTTTCATATTTTCATATTTTCATATTTTCATATTTTCATATTTTCATATTTTCATATTTTCATATTTTCATATTTTCATATTTTCATATTTTCATATTTTCATATTTTCATATTTTCATATTTTCATATTTTCATATTTTCATATTTTCATATTTTCATATTTTCATATTTTCATATTTTCATATTTTCATATTTTCATATTTTCATATTTTCATATTTTCATATTTTCATATTTTCATATTTTCATATTTTCATATTTTCATATTTTCATATTTTCATATTTTCATATTTTCATATTTTCATATTTTCATATTTTCATATTTTCATATTTTCATATTTTCATATTTTCATATTTTCATATTTTCATATTTTCATATTTTCATATTTTCATATTTTCATATTTTCATATTTTCATATTTTCATATTTTCATATTTTCATATTTTCATATTTTCATATTTTCATATTTTCATATTTTCATATTTTCATATTTTCATATTTTCATATTTTCATATTTTCATATTTTCATATTTTCATATTTTCATATTTTCATATTTTCATATTTTCATATTTTCATATTTTCATATTTTCATATTTTCATATTTTCATATTTTCATATTTTCATATTTTCATATTTTCATATTTTCATATTTTCATATTTTCATATTTTCATATTTTCATATTTTCATATTTTCATATTTTCATATTTTCATATTTTCATATTTTCATATTTTCATATTTTCATATTTTCATATTTTCATATTTTCATATTTTCATATTTTCATATTTTCATATTTTCATATTTTCATATTTTCATATTTTCATATTTTCATATTTTCATATTTTCATATTTTCATATTTTCATATTTTCATATTTTCATATTTTCATATTTTCATATTTTCATATTTTCATATTTTCATATTTTCATATTTTCATATTTTCATATTTTCATATTTTCATATTTTCATATTTTCATATTTTCATATTTTCATATTTTCATATTTTCATATTTTCATATTTTCATATTTTCATATTTTCATATTTTCATATTTTCATATTTTCATATTTTCATATTTTCATATTTTCATATTTTCATATTTTCATATTTTCATATTTTCATATTTTCATATTTTCATATTTTCATATTTTCATATTTTCATATTTTCATATTTTCATATTTTCATATTTTCATATTTTCATATTTTCATATTTTCATATTTTCATATTTTCATATTTTCATATTTTCATATTTTCATATTTTCATATTTTCATATTTTCATATTTTCATATTTTCATATTTTCATATTTTCATATTTTCATATTTTCATATTTTCATATTTTCATATTTTCATATTTTCATATTTTCATATTTTCATATTTTCATATTTTCATATTTTCATATTTTCATATTTTCATATTTTCATATTTTCATATTTTCATATTTTCATATTTTCATATTTTCATATTTTCATATTTTCATATTTTCATATTTTCATATTTTCATATTTTCATATTTTCATATTTTCATATTTTCATATTTTCATATTTTCATATTTTCATATTTTCATATTTTCATATTTTCATATTTTCATATTTTCATATTTTCATATTTTCATATTTTCATATTTTCATATTTTCATATTTTCATATTTTCATATTTTCATATTTTCATATTTTCATATTTTCATATTTTCATATTTTCATATTTTCATATTTTCATATTTTCATATTTTCATATTTTCATATTTTCATATTTTCATATTTTCATATTTTCATATTTTCATATTTTCATATTTTCATATTTTCATATTTTCATATTTTCATATTTTCATATTTTCATATTTTCATATTTTCATATTTTCATATTTTCATATTTTCATATTTTCATATTTTCATATTTTCATATTTTCATATTTTCATATTTTCATATTTTCATATTTTCATATTTTCATATTTTCATATTTTCATATTTTCATATTTTCATATTTTCATATTTTCATATTTTCATATTTTCATATTTTCATATTTTCATATTTTCATATTTTCATATTTTCATATTTTCATATTTTCATATTTTCATATTTTCATATTTTCATATTTTCATATTTTCATATTTTCATATTTTCATATTTTCATATTTTCATATTTTCATATTTTCATATTTTCATATTTTCATATTTTCATATTTTCATATTTTCATATTTTCATATTTTCATATTTTCATATTTTCATATTTTCATATTTTCATATTTTCATATTTTCATATTTTCATATTTTCATATTTTCATATTTTCATATTTTCATATTTTCATATTTTCATATTTTCATATTTTCATATTTTCATATTTTCATATTTTCATATTTTCATATTTTCATATTTTCATATTTTCATATTTTCATATTTTCATATTTTCATATTTTCATATTTTCATATTTTCATATTTTCATATTTTCATATTTTCATATTTTCATATTTTCATATTTTCATATTTTCATATTTTCATATTTTCATATTTTCATATTTTCATATTTTCATATTTTCATATTTTCATATTTTCATATTTTCATATTTTCATATTTTCATATTTTCATATTTTCATATTTTCATATTTTCATATTTTCATATTTTCATATTTTCATATTTTCATATTTTCATATTTTCATATTTTCATATTTTCATATTTTCATATTTTCATATTTTCATATTTTCATATTTTCATATTTTCATATTTTCATATTTTCATATTTTCATATTTTCATATTTTCATATTTTCATATTTTCATATTTTCATATTTTCATATTTTCATATTTTCATATTTTCATATTTTCATATTTTCATATTTTCATATTTTCATATTTTCATATTTTCATATTTTCATATTTTCATATTTTCATATTTTCATATTTTCATATTTTCATATTTTCATATTTTCATATTTTCATATTTTCATATTTTCATATTTTCATATTTTCATATTTTCATATTTTCATATTTTCATATTTTCATATTTTCATATTTTCATATTTTCATATTTTCATATTTTCATATTTTCATATTTTCATATTTTCATATTTTCATATTTTCATATTTTCATATTTTCATATTTTCATATTTTCATATTTTCATATTTTCATATTTTCATATTTTCATATTTTCATATTTTCATATTTTCATATTTTCATATTTTCATATTTTCATATTTTCATATTTTCATATTTTCATATTTTCATATTTTCATATTTTCATATTTTCATATTTTCATATTTTCATATTTTCATATTTTCATATTTTCTATATATTTTCATATTTTCATATTTTCATATTTTCATATTTTCATATTTTCATATTTTCATATTTTCATATTTTCATATTTTCATATTTTCATATTTTCATATTTTCATATTTTCATATTTTCATATTTTCATATTTTCATATTTTCATATTTTCATATTTTCATATTTTCATATTTTCATATTTTCATATTTTCATATTTTCATATTTTCATATTTTCATATTTTCATATTTTCATATTTTCATATTTTCATATTTTCATATTTTCATATTTTCATATTTTCATATTTTCATATTTTCATATTTTCATATTTTCATATTTTCATATTTTCATATTTTCATATTTTCATATTTTCATATTTTCATATTTTCATATTTTCATATTTTCATATTTTCATATTTTCATATTTTCATATTTTCATATTTTCATATTTTCATATTTTCATATTTTCATATTTTCATATTTTCATATTTTCATATTTTCATATTTTCATATTTTCATATTTTCATATTTTCATATTTTCATATTTTCATATTTTCATATTTTCATATTTTCATATTTTCATATTTTCATATTTTCATATTTTCATATTTTCATATTTTCATATTTTCATATTTTCATATTTTCATATTTTCATATTTTCATATTTTCATATTTTCATATTTTCATATTTTCATATTTTCATATTTTCATATTTTCATATTTTCATATTTTCATATTTTCATATTTTCATATTTTCATATTTTCATATTTTCATATTTTCATATTTTCATATTTTCATATTTTCATATTTTCATATTTTCATATTTTCATATTTTCATATTTTCATATTTTCATATTTTCATATTTTCATATTTTCATATTTTCATATTTTCATATTTTCATATTTTCATATTTTCATATTTTCATATTTTCATATTTTCATATTTTCATATTTTCATATTTTCATATTTTCATATTTTCATATTTTCATATTTTCATATTTTCATATTTTCATATTTTCATATTTTCATATTTTCATATTTTCATATTTTCATATTTTCATATTTTCATATTTTCATATTTTCATATTTTCATATTTTCATATTTTCATATTTTCATATTTTCATATTTTCATATTTTCATATTTTCATATTTTCATATTTTCATATTTTCATATTTTCATATTTTCATATTTTCATATTTTCATATTTTCATATTTTCATATTTTCATATTTTCATATTTTCATATTTTCATATTTTCATATTTTCATATTTTCATATTTTCATATTTTCATATTTTCATATTTTCATATTTTCATATTTTCATATTTTCATATTTTCATATTTTCATATTTTCATATTTTCATATTTTCATATTTTCATATTTTCATATTTTCATATTTTCATATTTTCATATTTTCATATTTTCATATTTTCATATTTTCATATTTTCATATTTTCATATTTTCATATTTTCATATTTTCATATTTTCATATTTTCATATTTTCATATTTTCATATTTTCATATTTTCATATTTTCATATTTTCATATTTTCATATTTTCATATTTTCATATTTTCATATTTTCATATTTTCATATTTTCATATTTTCATATTTTCATATTTTCATATTTTCATATTTTCATATTTTCATATTTTCATATTTTCATATTTTCATATTTTCATATTTTCATATTTTCATATTTTCATATTTTCATATTTTCATATTTTCATATTTTCATATTTTCATATTTTCATATTTTCATATTTTCATATTTTCATATTTTCATATTTTCATATTTTCATATTTTCATATTTTCATATTTTCATATTTTCATATTTTCATATTTTCATATTTTCATATTTTCATATTTTCATATTTTCATATTTTCATATTTTCATATTTTCATATTTTCATATTTTCATATTTTCATATTTTCATATTTTCATATTTTCATATTTTCATATTTTCATATTTTCATATTTTCATATTTTCATATTTTCATATTTTCATATTTTCATATTTTCATATTTTCATATTTTCATATTTTCATATTTTCATATTTTCATATTTTCATATTTTCATATTTTCATATTTTCATATTTTCATATTTTCATATTTTCATATTTTCATATTTTCATATTTTCATATTTTCATATTTTCATATTTTCATATTTTCATATTTTCATATTTTCATATTTTCATATTTTCATATTTTCATATTTTCATATTTTCATATTTTCATATTTTCATATTTTCATATTTTCATATTTTCATATTTTCATATTTTCATATTTTCATATTTTCATATTTTCATATTTTCATATTTTCATATTTTCATATTTTCATATTTTCATATTTTCATATTTTCATATTTTCATATTTTCATATTTTCATATTTTCATATTTTCATATTTTCATATTTTCATATTTTCATATTTTCATATTTTCATATTTTCATATTTTCATATTTTCATATTTTCATATTTTCATATTTTCATATTTTCATATTTTCATATTTTCATATTTTCATATTTTCATATTTTCATATTTTCATATTTTCATATTTTCATATTTTCATATTTTCATATTTTCATATTTTCATATTTTCATATTTTCATATTTTCATATTTTCATATTTTCATATTTTCATATTTTCATATTTTCATATTTTCATATTTTCATATTTTCATATTTTCATATTTTCATATTTTCATATTTTCATATTTTCATATTTTCATATTTTCATATTTTCATATTTTCATATTTTCATATTTTCATATTTTCATATTTTCATATTTTCATATTTTCATATTTTCATATTTTCATATTTTCATATTTTCATATTTTCATATTTTCATATTTTCATATTTTCATATTTTCATATTTTCATATTTTCATATTTTCATATTTTCATATTTTCATATTTTCATATTTTCATATTTTCATATTTTCATATTTTCATATTTTCATATTTTCATATTTTCATATTTTCATATTTTCATATTTTCATATTTTCATATTTTCATATTTTCATATTTTCATATTTTCATATTTTCATATTTTCATATTTTCATATTTTCATATTTTCATATTTTCATATTTTCATATTTTCATATTTTCATATTTTCATATTTTCATATTTTCATATTTTCATATTTTCATATTTTCATATTTTCATATTTTCATATTTTCATATTTTCATATTTTCATATTTTCATATTTTCATATTTTCATATTTTCATATTTTCATATTTTCATATTTTCATATTTTCATATTTTCATATTTTCATATTTTCATATTTTCATATTTTCATATTTTCATATTTTCATATTTTCATATTTTCATATTTTCATATTTTCATATTTTCATATTTTCATATTTTCATATTTTCATATTTTCATATTTTCATATTTTCATATTTTCATATTTTCATATTTTCATATTTTCATATTTTCATATTTTCATATTTTCATATTTTCATATTTTCATATTTTCATATTTTCATATTTTCATATTTTCATATTTTCATATTTTCATATTTTCATATTTTCATATTTTCATATTTTCATATTTTCATATTTTCATATTTTCATATTTTCATATTTTCATATTTTCATATTTTCATATTTTCATATTTTCATATTTTCATATTTTCATATTTTCATATTTTCATATTTTCATATTTTCATATTTTCATATTTTCATATTTTCATATTTTCATATTTTCATATTTTCATATTTTCATATTTTCATATTTTCATATTTTCATATTTTCATATTTTCATATTTTCATATTTTCATATTTTCATATTTTCATATTTTCATATTTTCATATTTTCATATTTTCATATTTTCATATTTTCATATTTTCATATTTTCATATTTTCATATTTTCATATTTTCATATTTTCATATTTTCATATTTTCATATTTTCATATTTTCATATTTTCATATTTTCATATTTTCATATTTTCATATTTTCATATTTTCATATTTTCATATTTTCATATTTTCATATTTTCATATTTTCATATTTTCATATTTTCATATTTTCATATTTTCATATTTTCATATTTTCATATTTTCATATTTTCATATTTTCATATTTTCATATTTTCATATTTTCATATTTTCATATTTTCATATTTTCATATTTTCATATTTTCATATTTTCATATTTTCATATTTTCATATTTTCATATTTTCATATTTTCATATTTTCATATTTTCATATTTTCATATTTTCATATTTTCATATTTTCATATTTTCATATTTTCATATTTTCATATTTTCATATTTTCATATTTTCATATTTTCATATTTTCATATTTTCATATTTTCATATTTTCATATTTTCATATTTTCATATTTTCATATTTTCATATTTTCATATTTTCATATTTTCATATTTTCATATTTTCATATTTTCATATTTTCATATTTTCATATTTTCATATTTTCATATTTTCATATTTTCATATTTTCATATTTTCATATTTTCATATTTTCATATTTTCATATTTTCATATTTTCATATTTTCATATTTTCATATTTTCATATTTTCATATTTTCATATTTTCATATTTTCATATTTTCATATTTTCATATTTTCATATTTTCATATTTTCATATTTTCATATTTTCATATTTTCATATTTTCATATTTTCATATTTTCATATTTTCATATTTTCATATTTTCATATTTTCATATTTTCATATTTTCATATTTTCATATTTTCATATTTTCATATTTTCATATTTTCATATTTTCATATTTTCATATTTTCATATTTTCATATTTTCATATTTTCATATTTTCATATTTTCATATTTTCATATTTTCATATTTTCATATTTTCATATTTTCATATTTTCATATTTTCATATTTTCATATTTTCATATTTTCATATTTTCATATTTTCATATTTTCATATTTTCATATTTTCATATTTTCATATTTTCATATTTTCATATTTTCATATTTTCATATTTTCATATTTTCATATTTTCATATTTTCATATTTTCATATTTTCATATTTTCATATTTTCATATTTTCATATTTTCATATTTTCATATTTTCATATTTTCATATTTTCATATTTTCATATTTTCATATTTTCATATTTTCATATTTTCATATTTTCATATTTTCATATTTTCATATTTTCATATTTTCATATTTTCATATTTTCATATTTTCATATTTTCATATTTTCATATTTTCATATTTTCATATTTTCATATTTTCATATTTTCATATTTTCATATTTTCATATTTTCATATTTTCATATTTTCATATTTTCATATTTTCATATTTTCATATTTTCATATTTTCATATTTTCATATTTTCATATTTTCATATTTTCATATTTTCATATTTTCATATTTTCATATTTTCATATTTTCATATTTTCATATTTTCATATTTTCATATTTTCATATTTTCATATTTTCATATTTTCATATTTTCATATTTTCATATTTTCATATTTTCATATTTTCATATTTTCATATTTTCATATTTTCATATTTTCATATTTTCATATTTTCATATTTTCATATTTTCATATTTTCATATTTTCATATTTTCATATTTTCATATTTTCATATTTTCATATTTTCATATTTTCATATTTTCATATTTTCATATTTTCATATTTTCATATTTTCATATTTTCATATTTTCATATTTTCATATTTTCATATTTTCATATTTTCATATTTTCATATTTTCATATTTTCATATTTTCATATTTTCATATTTTCATATTTTCATATTTTCATATTTTCATATTTTCATATTTTCATATTTTCATATTTTCATATTTTCATATTTTCATATTTTCATATTTTCATATTTTCATATTTTCATATTTTCATATTTTCATATTTTCATATTTTCATATTTTCATATTTTCATATTTTCATATTTTCATATTTTCATATTTTCATATTTTCATATTTTCATATTTTCATATTTTCATATTTTCATATTTTCATATTTTCATATTTTCATATTTTCATATTTTCATATTTTCATATTTTCATATTTTCATATTTTCATATTTTCATATTTTCATATTTTCATATTTTCATATTTTCATATTTTCATATTTTCATATTTTCATATTTTCATATTTTCATATTTTCATATTTTCATATTTTCATATTTTCATATTTTCATATTTTCATATTTTCATATTTTCATATTTTCATATTTTCATATTTTCATATTTTCATATTTTCATATTTTCATATTTTCATATTTTCATATTTTCATATTTTCATATTTTCATATTTTCATATTTTCATATTTTCATATTTTCATATTTTCATATTTTCATATTTTCATATTTTCATATTTTCATATTTTCATATTTTCATATTTTCATATTTTCATATTTTCATATTTTCATATTTTCATATTTTCATATTTTCATATTTTCATATTTTCATATTTTCATATTTTCATATTTTCATATTTTCATATTTTCATATTTTCATATTTTCATATTTTCATATTTTCATATTTTCATATTTTCATATTTTCATATTTTCATATTTTCATATTTTCATATTTTCATATTTTCATATTTTCATATTTTCATATTTTCATATTTTCATATTTTCATATTTTCATATTTTCATATTTTCATATTTTCATATTTTCATATTTTCATATTTTCATATTTTCATATTTTCATATTTTCATATTTTCATATTTTCATATTTTCATATTTTCATATTTTCATATTTTCATATTTTCATATTTTCATATTTTCATATTTTCATATTTTCATATTTTCATATTTTCATATTTTCATATTTTCATATTTTCATATTTTCATATTTTCATATTTTCATATTTTCATATTTTCATATTTTCATATTTTCATATTTTCATATTTTCATATTTTCATATTTTCATATTTTCATATTTTCATATTTTCATATTTTCATATTTTCATATTTTCATATTTTCATATTTTCATATTTTCATATTTTCCTATTTTCCAATTTTCCATTTACCTATTTTCCATTTTTCTAATTTTCCAATTTTATAATTTTCCAGTTTACAAACTTTCAAATTTTGCAAATTTCGAAATTTCCAATTTTCCAATTTTTCCAATTTTCCAATTTGCCATTTACCTATTTTCTTATTTTCTTATTTTCCAATTTTTTTAACCAATTATTAAAATAAAATGGTATCAACTAATGTTCCACCTAGGGATTTATGAATTGTCATGGCACATCCTGATACTAAAGGAAAATGATTTCGTTTTCGTTTATTGTTGTTGTTGTGTATTGTTATTGTTTCGTTCACCTGGTTCGATTACACTTTTCGTAACGCATTTGCCAGCTTAGTCCCAAAGTCAAGCGTGCCTAAAGAAGTTTTAATTCAAAAATAAATTCTCAAGTTTTTTTCATACTTTTCTGGAAGTAAAAAGTTAAAGGAATTCTATTGTGGATGCGCGTAAGTATAGTCAAATATAGTCAAAAGATATGACATAAACAAAAACTAGCTAAAGATGTATTCGCCCGTTCCAAATAATACGTCAAATTTATTCGTTAATCTAAACATTTTTTCAATTTAGCTAATTTTTTTCTCAATTTTAGATACATGCAATTGTTGTTGTAAATTTACCAAAGAAATACAGCAAATAACTACAAACTGTATAGTATAAAAAAAATCTCACCAACCTAGCATATCTTGAGAGTAGTGTGTAGTGTTTAGTGGAAGTAAGTGGAATGAAATTTGCTAATTAATAAAAACTTTATTATATTTTCTACTTAATTTGTTAAATTAATAAAATTTTAATTTTTACATGAATATCGTAATTTTGTATGCTAAGGCACTAAAATAACGCATTTATATCATAAGAAAAAATAACAAAATACAAAATATTTTGAAATCATTTTCCGTTAAAATTCAAAATCCGATTGGAGTGAAATCTTCAGATTTTCCATTGAAATATAAAGGCAACAACAAGTTGCGAGTTGTTATTGCTCTGTTTGATTATGGAAAGTATGAGCAATCCACTTTGTAGTAATTGTAGTTATATGATTCTTATTTCCTTTCCCTTGCGGTCCCCCAAATTTGTTTTAACTGTCAACGCTGCGTGACGCTGGTGATGTTGTCTATTCTCTGTTGTTACTCGTTTCCATGTGTTTTCTTATGATTGTTCAGATTTTTCAATAATCGGGAATCTGAGGCTATTTCTATAAAACATTTTTCAATGATTTATTTTTTTTTATATTTAACGTCTTTTAATTTTCCTTATGGCCTTCTAAACTTTTAATACCTGAATTGAGGTTGTGCCGGAACTGCTTGACCTGTCTGTGGAGTATACGTAACAGCATTTTACAAGCCTATTAGTAGTCCACTATAGAACTTCCTCACCGACGACTTTAATCCTGTGGGCTGCAGAAATCCTTTCTGGATCTAACCATTGGAGAGTCTTTGGAAATTTACTTATAGTTAACGCAAGTTAACGCAACAAATTGTGACAGAATGCCCTAGTTAAATTAAAACGTTTAAATTAAAAAAGTACAAACAGATAAAATAATTATACACGACATATACGCAGGTTAATTCTATTTCAGGGCACCATCTGGGTGAACAAACAATAATTACTCGTTATAACGATTGGATAATTACAATAAAGTTGAACACTGTGCTCGTTCGGACAAATCGTGATTTCAATTAAACAACACAAAGGTAAATACATAGTTTTTTCTTTTAATTATTTTTATTTAGATGGATTACTTACGTAATTCCTAATTTACATTTAGTTTTTGTCTAGGAATTCACAGCGAGTTTGAATTTTTAGATTTAAAGGTTTTTTTATTTGTTGGTTTTGCTTGTTTGTTTCATAACTATAATACAACTGTAATATTATTAACTATTAACAAATTATAATTTTAAGTTTACTTTATACGAGTTAATTTATCCTAAAATCTCGTCAATATATGATTTACAACATGAATTTACTTATTAATAATAATTATTTCGTGTTTGTAAAGAGATTTTAAAACATAATTAACATAAAACAAAGGGGTCAGATTCAGATTTCGCGTCATGTTAATACAAAAATTTGGAAGTGCACGAAACCAATATTATTAATTAGTCCAAACAATGCGGTATTTGAAAGACATTTGATTTATTTTAGTCTTTCAATAAAGGATGTACTCCTTAGAATGCAATTTTATTTTTATTGCGCGAAAGATAGATATTATTTTTGGTACTTTTATTATAAAGAAAATAACTCAAATTAAAGGGCCTCCTAACAAAATAAAAATTAAATTGAAGATCTTCTCAGTTTTTGTCAGCCGATAACAGAAGCTTAACATACATACGTACAAAGAAGACAAACAAAAAATGGAATCGATGACTGCGTTGTATAAAATACTCATTATAATTATGTTTGTGTAATTATATTTATAAAGATCATTTACTATTAGCAGAAATTAATCATTATTATGAACAAGTAAATTATTCATTTAATTATAGTTTTTTGAAATTTAATCACAAACAAATTTTCGTCCAAACATCGAGAGGGCATAAATATACTTCTACCGAAAACCCCATTGCACTTTAGTTAATTCGTTACAACAGTTTATAATTTAGAAGCGCGTTTGTGTATGTTTACTGATCCAGACCAGCTCATGAGTCAATAAATAGCTATGCTCGATGAATAATATACTATTTCACGAGAGAGATTATTCACTTTGAAGCCAAAATATATCTAGCAGCCTTTGTTTTCTCTCATTTTTCCCAAAAATTAATAATTAACGATAAAATAGGCGCTTTCAGGGCACCCAACAGTTGAGAACATGTTCAGTAAAATCGAAGCTAACGTGCCGTGATTTCACTAATCATGATAGGGGACCTGAAAGCGCCTAATGTGTGCATGGTTCATATCCTGTTTTATTATATTCTTAAGGCACAGCGTACATATTAAAATCCTTTAGGCGCTATTAATTACTGGAAAATAATATTTTTATGCTTTGAAACAATTTACTTATTTATATCATTTAAACATTTTTGAGATTATTTCTTATAATGTCAATTATTAAAAAATTATAATTTACAAAATTGTATAAACAAGTTTCTTTTGGATATCTCTAAATTTTATTGTTTCAAATAAAATTGTGGACGGTGGCGGTATACTACAGGCACATTCGATTGAAGTGATTTAACTGAACAATCTGAATTAACTGAATAGTGAATATATCACATCAGTTTACCTCAGTTAATTCTGATTATTCAGTTAAATCACTTCAATCGAATGTGCCTTACATAAAATAATTATTTTTTAATCATCTGTTGAAATTTAGAATTTTATCGTTCTTATATATATTTTTTAATAATTATAAATTTATTCTTATTTTCTTAATTTTTTAATCAGTCGATCACAGCGATTTATTTTTTATAGTAATATAGTATAATATAATAATATAGTATGTATTTCAAAAAGTTTAGCCGTCAAACGTTTTCGTTGTAAAATGTATATTTTATAGAAAATCACTTATATATGTAATTAGGTATATATAAATGAATTAACTCCAATAATAATTATATTTTTTTTTATTTAGAACAGAGGAAATTTATCAATATAAAAAATTTCTCCTTAATAGTTCTGTTTAAAAGCATTTATACCTTCTTGTGTTTTACTAAAACGAAATTATAAAATAATTTTATTATTATTACTTTAGTTTCCTAATTAATATAAATAATTAAAATTTAAAATTAATAAAATAAAAATATTTTTTTCATAGATCGATTATAATAACATAATAGCAGTTTATGGCATCTAAAGTTAAAAATTATACAATCAATAATCAATAAAATTCAAATTTGATCAATCAGCGTATGGCGGCACAAACTAACTGAATATATTTTATTATTAGTAACCAAATAATTATTAATAAACATTTAAATGTAAATCGGCTATAAATCTTTCTAAGAAATTTGCTAGATTGTGATATGAATGTTCTCGCCAATAGATATTGTTCTTTATTTGTTCTTTCGCCAAATCAATTGATTTCTCAACTGACGTTAGTTTTAGTTTCCGTGCCGTACGCGCAAACTTTTCAAATTGTTCCAATTGATATTCTTTATTCATGTACGTCGTTACTGAGTCGATCATTTTAGATAGTGTTGAGAAACCATCACCAAAGCTAAAATAAAAAATTTAGAAATTATAAAATTCATTTAATTCATACTAATTATAATTAAATATTTACTATTCTGAGATATTTTTTATATTTGTCACAAGGAAATCAAACGCAATTTCATATCCTATTGTATTCTGCGCAACAGCTGTAAATGCTCTAGAGCCATCTTGTTTGCGAATTCCTGAGTCTGGATTAATTGTCATATTTAAATATCTGAAATTAAAAAGAAATAAAATATCATAAATAATGTGTATTCGCGATATTAGTGGGATATTTGAGTTTAGGGATCAATCTAAAAACAAGCAAAGTATCGATTTGAAGAAATTTTTATCCAATTTCCATGTTATAAATAAACACAATTAACTTTTTCAAATTTGAATCTTGAAGGTTTTTCTGAAATTATTCCAAAGTATCTTGAAGTAGAAAATGCCAATCCCCCCCCCCTCCCTCCGCCTCTCATCCCCGAAAAGATTGACACAAAAGGCCGTTTATATACTTGGTATAGTTTCCAAAGTTGAGTGTATTTATCCTGTGGTATATTCAAGAATCGCAAATAATATTGGTATCTCAGAATAAAATAAAGTATCGCTTAGGAAAGTTAATGTTTCAACATAAATCATAAGCTTATTCTATATACGGACACAAACTAGACTTGATGAATTGAAAAAGTTCAATAAAAAAAGTAAATGACGTGACTAGGACCAGTGTACCTATAGATAGTAATGGCCTAACAGTATCACATAAATGATTTTATTTTTTTGTATAATATTTTTTTCGTGAAAAGGTAATCGCGGTGAAGCAGTAAATTATACTATAGTACGAGTAATAATAAAAAATTATATGACGGGCTATTGGTAAGAATTAATTTATTATATTATTATTAAAATATGCATTAAACATTTCGTTAAACCCCTAAATGTTAAGTACTTTTTAAGAACATTTACGAATCCAGAAAAGAAACTGTAGACATACATTTGATGACTTGTCAAGCCGTATTGCCGTGCACTGCAAGGACAGAAACAACTAAAAGGAAATAAATATTATTTTTTAAACGTCATATATATTTTGTTCGTAAACAAACATTTGTATACCAATAAAAATATTAAAAATAAATTGAAACAGTTATCAAATCATTTGAAATAGTTTGTAATAGCTATTTAGTATAGAAGCATAGAAAAATAAGTTTACCATAGATTTCTCATTTGTATAAAACGAGAGATAAAAATGAAATTCCAATGTCATGATTGTATTTGTGATTTCACATTGTGTGCAATGTAAAGTCACAAATACAATTAAGACATTGGAATTTCATTCGTTTTATTTTGGGGTTTGTAGACAAGGGTTTGTAGAAAAAATATTTTTTTATACGTTGCTGTTTTTTATAGGGTAACTGTTGACGTAATCATATTTAACAACAATTTCTATATAATTTATTTTCAAATATTTTGATTGCCCCATGATTTCTAAATTTCAAAGAAAACTTGATTTTGTAACAATTCGAATTATTAAGTATTTCATAAGCAAGATCTGGGGCGGTATGTTGTACCATCACTTAGTTTCGAAATTCGAAAAGAGTCGAATGGTGGTATGTTATATCATTTTCGAATCGCGATAAATGATAAAGTGTCATCATTTAAAACCAAAGTTATAATAAATGTAGCTGACATTTCAGTCTAGAAAAAGTATTGTAATATTAAAAAACGATAAAGGTCGAAAATGATACAACATGCTGACTATCGATTCGACTTTTTTCGAATTTCAATTCGAAGTGATGGTACAACATACCGCCCCTGATAAAGCATCGCTTCGCTCTAGCTGCAACTACAACATTCGCATTGCAGTACATATTCCGCTTTCATCACTTGTTATACATAGGCTGTGGACCAATTCTTGGGTAAATCGATTAGTACGGCAAATTGAAATTTTAATACATATTACTTTCCAAATTGTACCAATTCTCTATTAAATAAAATTAGGCCAATGCGGCTTCAAGTGAGAAATGGTTCCTAGGAATATACAGAACTTGGTATGTAGGTACACGATCTTATGTCATACATTTTATGGTTGTTGTTCCAATTATTCGTATTGTTTATATATATGAATAAATCTAAATTTTATATTTTTTTGTATTTGTTGTGTAATATACACAAAAAATTATTGAGAAAATGAAAAAAAAAAAAAATGTTAACAAATAAAAGTGTGTTCATAAATAAAACAAGCGCATTTTTATTTCATGGGAAATGGTAGTGAATATAGAAAAAATGACGTCTAGAAATATGGCCGCCATATTTTCATGATGATGTTTAGCAAAAACAAAAAACCACTATTATTTATCTTTGGTGTCTTTGCTTTACCCTCCTTTTTAGTACAGTATTTCACTTTACCGCATACACTGTTAAAAATCCTAGTTACATTAGAATTGACCCACAGCCAAAATCCTATAGTTGAATTTCCCAAAAATTATTTATCTGTCTGTTTGAACAACTACTCAAGAACAAAACCCTTCACGCTCGTGTTGCATCCAATATTTTTTCTAGGACGTACAATTACCTACATACATATATAAAAACTTGTTTTAATGCAGTAATTGAAACTAAAACCAAAGTAATTGAATATACATAGGAGGCTAATAATATCTAAACGTCAGAAATTGTTCTGTCAATTCGTCTTGCTGTGCGAGGCTTCATTTCTGTAGAAAGTTTGCTATATGACGTCATTTTATTTCGACGATTCCACTCTTTGGCTATAGATGAAAGTATAATCACATAAATGATTTTATTTTTTTGTATAATATTTTTTTCGTGAAAAGGTAATCACGTTGAAGCAGTAAATAATACTATGTATAGTACTCGTTTAAATGTCGCCCTTTTGACCGGGGATATTTAATAAAAAATGACTTCCACCTTCATTATGCACTTATCAAACCTGGATCATAATTTCTGGGAATGGCCGACTAATTATAATCTATTATGTCGCTAAAGTATAAAGAAAAAAATCGATCCGATACGGTATGTATAATGTTGACTTCGTGGTTTGATTTGATCATATCAAATCATGATTATACCGTGTTGGAATTGAAATAAATGTTTATAGAAATGTTCAAAAATCTATGGTACTCGTACCAAATATTAAATAGTATCAATATAGGACACTGCCGTGTAAAATCGTGTTCCAAAATTTTTTTCTATAAGACAAGAGTAAAGTTAGCTGTTTTAGTAAAGCAAAAAAAATTTGCAAAATCGAAAATAAACACAGCTAGTGAAAAAGTAAAAATAAATTTAAATGTTTCAACTGTGTAGCTTAGTTGTCAAAACAAAAAAGTAAACAAACAACGGCAACTTTTCGAAAAAAGTTCGAAAGAAACGACCAAAGTGACACGGGAGTCAATTCGCGTTTCGTGAAATAATGAAAATGAAAAGTTTTTTTCAATCGAGTTGGTTTGCATTCCTCATAAGAAATTTTGATTTCACACAGTAAAATTGAAAATTACGTGCGAATAATTCAAACTACTAGATTGTCAATGAAAAAATTTTTTCATTTTCATTATTTCACGGAACGCGAATGTGCCCTGTGCCAGAAAATCTAATTACGGAAATGAAATAGGATAAGAGAAAAAAAGAACGCGTATTTCCTATATATAATGTTAAGCTATTTGATATATGCTCGTACCATTAAAATTCGTTTTAAATTGAATTGTATGTGTGAATTTCATAATTCAACTTTTAAGAAATTTGTTGTGAATTTTTTATAGAACCTTTTTAAGTATATCATTGTTACTTACGAATAAATTCTTAAATTAAATTAAATAGTTTTAATTTAATAAACCATTGTCTTTTAATTTAAATTGAAATTATAAAGGATGTTCCATCTGTTAGTTCTTTTTATATTAAAAAAACCCACAACGTATGATGGAAATTCAATTTTTGTTACAGACGACGTGTTACAGACGACGACCGGTTTCAAAAACAATACCATCGTTTGTTGGTAACGACTAGACTTATTAGGGATGACACGCATAAGTCTTGCAAGACAAGGAGTTCCAAAATTCATTCAGTTGGCTTGAGTCGGACTTGTGTTTGTCGTCAGACATGTCGCTAGGTTGTGTTCAATGTGTCCTGCGCGACACTACAGCTGAGTAGTCAGTATCATGGCATTACCACAATAACATTCTTAACTGCTAGAATTGTTTGATTTCTGGCCATTGTGCTCAATATTTGTATTATTCTTCTGACTTCATTTTGATTTCACAGCCTCTGAAAATTTTATTTTAATGAAGAAGCCACTTTAAAAGTCATCACCAGTAAAAAAACCAGTAGGATTGTATGAGGCTGGGGAAAATAAGTCATTTTTATTGAATTTACAGAAAAATTGTTAGTTTGTAAATTAAATTTCTACTGTCACAGAAATTATTTATACATTTAGTTGATATTAACTTATTGTAACTGATTCGATGTAATTCAAAATCGGCAAATACGAATTGAAATTGTTTTATTTCATTAATTAAATATGAATTTGAACGTTTGAAGAGTTGCAAATTCGGGTTTGAGTCTGTCACCATAATTATAAAATCGCGATTTTATTTGTTTGACATGCAATCGCGATTGGTAGAAATTGCGATAATTTTTGTGTCTGTCCACGGTATAAAGATCGAGGCACATAGTTTTCGTTTCGTTCCAACCTTTAAGTTGAATATATCAAAATGTATGGAAAACCGAAAACATGCTGACATTTACGGTCTTACCTTGGACCGGTTAAATCTATGCTGGAATAGAATAAATATTGTGATCAAAGTAACAACCATACAAAGTATTTACTTATTTTTATTAGTTGGGAACAATTACACTTTGAAGTTAAAAAAAACGAGAAAACAACTAAATATATCTAATTAAATAGTAATATGACCGAATAATATTGAATATTTGCGGTCTTTGAGAAATTTACAATAACAATCCCATATATGTAATTCCAAATTGGAATTGTTTTAAACTAAACTATGAGCCTCGAGCTTAAATTAACATAGCCGGATTGTAGAATTTTTTTAAATACAACATAAGAAATGAGGGAGACAAATTTATTAATTGTTGTATATGGCCTTATAATTTTATAAAACGTTTTCTATTGAATTTACCGAGAAATATTAGGAAGACGAAACAAATTGAAAATTTTGAAACTTATGACATGGAATATTCATGCAATCTTAAGCGGGTTGCACTATATAAACCATATTATTATATACGCCAGATGAATTCACAAAATTTAACTATACCACCAATGTGAAATAAACGAGACGAAATTTATATCGTTTTAAAATTTAAATCTGTCGTAAATACATATATTGTAATATAAATATGTAAAAGATTTTCAAATATCCGAAATGAAAATATGATTATGAAACCTCATTTGAGGCGGCCAAATCCCTTGATGGGATATAGTGCCAGAGAGAGAGAGAGAGAGAGATAGAGAGAGTATCAGCATATTTTCGTTAAATAAGCGTGATTTGTTTTAAAATGTCGTTACAAATAATATTTTTGTCATAATATTTCGGTCCATAGTTTGTAGAAATAACACTGTGTTAAATAATGGAAGACCAGTGTAAGATTTCAAAAACAATACCACATTTTAAAATAGTTTAATACACTTACTTTGACAATAGCCATGGTTTTAGAGTGCAACCCAAAGCGCTCAATAATATTTCCTTTTCGCCTGCGTTTGTTGTTTCTTTATACCGCTTCAATGCGAAATTCCATTCCTGTGTACTACCCTCACGAAGGGTTACACAGTAAACGCTCTCTTTTAAGTTTGGATTTACCCTTTAATAAATAATAAACCAATAAATTAATAACTTTCCATGTTTTAGAGTTTTTAAAATACTTACTGTCGATCTTGATTTTCCATCCATTGTCGATATAAAATTTGTGCTTGAATAATACATCTGTCCAAGCCGTACAAACAAGCATGTCTAATTATTCGCGATCGATGCATTAATTTAACATGGCTATCCTCTGGCTTTACTTCATAACCAACATAGGAGTATTCTTGTTCTCCAATAAATCGCATAACTGCCCGGAAATTCTCAAAAGCCGCTTCACGAGTCAACATAAAATGTAAATATTCAATACCTTTGGCGGCTGACTTCCATGCTAACTGATCATCTCGTGAATCTCGCATGCGAACTAAAAATGTTAATGGAATGTCGTAGGTGCACAATTGAGTACGGGCTAAATTTAAACTATCGTCTAGAATTTTGGCACGAATGATTGGTGGTAAATTTTTATAATTCGCGCTTAACAAACGCCAAGATTCATAGTCGTAATTAACACGATAGTAAGCTGTACGATTTATATTTAAATATAGCCATTCCATATCACCTATCGCATTTGGTATAGTAATTGATTCAGTCTTAGGGGTCATCCAATACGATGGCGTTTCATTTGCATACATTAAAGACTTTGTGTTATATGTAATAGGAATATACCATCGTCGTGGGTCATTTGGAATTATTGCCGGTATATTATATGGTGTTTGTGTTACAACTATGTTATAGCCTTGCCTTTGCACACTAACCACTGGAAATCCAGCCTGAAGTGTCCAAGTGTCCATTATTTGTTTAACGTTCATGTTATCGGGAAGGGTTTGGTGTTTATGCCCCATTTTAGTCATAATATCCCATAGATCATCTTGTACTGCGTTTGAATATTCAAACCGATTTAAATACGCAGTTACACCTTCACGGAACGCTGCTTCGCCTAAATAGCTTTGCATCATACGAACAATTGATGCACCTTTTGAGTACGAGATTGGATCAAAAATGCGGCGAATGTCGGTTTGTTGTTTCACTGGGAATGAAATGGCATGTGATGTTTTATCAGAATCCTTATTCATTGCATTTTGCATTTCGCAGATACCGACATCATCTAATATGCGCCAACTTGGTTCCAATTCATCAATTACCCTGTAACTCATATAAACGGCAAAACCTTCTTTTAGCCATAAATCGTCCCACCATTTCATTGTGACCAAATTTCCAAACCACTGGTGTGCAATTTCATGGGCAACTATTGTTGCTACCTTTTCAGTTTGCGCAGCAGATGAACTATTTATACGATTTTTGGGCACCAGCATTGTTGATTCCCTGGGAAGTAAAATAAATTTATGAGTTAAACAATTATATGTAACGGTTCGCACCATGCGTGCAACAAAACGATAACTGAAAAACAAACATTTTCAGGAAAACGATTTTTCACTAAAACTTTTGGTGTAAGCCCATAGTAAAATTTATTTTCAAAGCTTAATAATTGCAGGATTCAAAAAACTGAATAGGTACATCTGTAGGGCCTTTTGTCAATATTCTAAAAATGCAATCATGCAATAACGCGATAAGTAGTACTTATCGTTTTATTGCACGCATGGTGCGAATATATATATGTATATATTTATATTTATATATATATATATATATATATATATATATATATATATATATATATATATATATATATATATATATATATATATATATATATATATATATATATATATATATATATATATATATATATATATATATATATATATATATATATATATATATATATATATATATATATATATATATATATATATATATATATATATATATATATATATATATATATATATATATATATATATATATATATATATATATATATATATATATATATATATATATATATATATATATATATATATATATATATATATATATATATATATATATATATATATATATATATATATATATATATATATATATATATATATATATATATATATATATATATATATATATATATATATATATATATATATATATATATATATATATATATATATATATATATATATATATATATATATATATATATATATATATATATATATATATATATATATATATAAATATATATATATATATATATATATATATATATGTATATATATATATATATATATATATATATATATATATATATATATATATATCAGCGGCGTTTTCTAGTGATGTTCTAGTCGTTCGCCGAACGACTAAGCAATATTTAGGTTTTTTAATTTATTTCTAAAAAATTTATTAATGTACACATAAATTTCGTTTTTCGTTAATTATTAAAAATGCATTCTGTATTGTAATATAACAATAACATGTAAAACCATTTAACCATCACTCTAAACCACTGTATTTTTGTATTGTGAACATTGCAATCTACAGAACCCAAATTGCTGCACACATACTTATTTCAATGCGTAAAATTTAGTAGAGTAAAAGAGAAGCAACCTTTTTTCAAATTGACTTTGTTCATTCGATTTGTTCGTATTTTATACAGAACCGTAGAAAGATTCTCGTTCAATATAATTACGAACAAGGAAAAAATAAACATAAAGGCCGGTTTGCAGTTGTTTTCTTCGTATTCTTTCATCTTTCATCATTTTTTAACACTGACTGTACGTACAAACAAAACCAGTATCACACATTTCCCTTACTCTAAATTTGCTTTGATATAAAAGAAGAGGAGAGAATAATGAGAAGCTTTATTAAACAACATCAGTCGACTTCCTCTTTTTTATTCGATTCTTACTGGACCAAAATATAGAGTAAAAAGAGGAGAATCGAGTAATTTTGTGGTTTAAGAAACTTTACACACACAGCTAAATCGCATTCGCAAGAATACAGTGTTGACTAGTTCAAATGAACAACTCAATCAACCGAACCCAAAATACAGCACACATGCACATTTTATAGCGTAAAATATAATGAAGTTTAAGGGGATTTTTATTATAACTTGTGTCTTTCGATTTGTTCGTATTGTAATCAGAACCAAAGAAATTTCGGAAAGAAACAAATGAGCAACACGCGGTGTCTTTAAATTAAGTTATAGTTTTTCTTTAAATTTTGTAAGTGTAATAATTTAAAGTGTGATTTTTTGTTAATTTGGCAAGTATAATAATAATAATTTATTCATCGCAATTGATATAAAATACAGTCAAATAAATTCATAAATTTCAATACCATGGAACAAAAAGCATATTGTGTAATAAAAGATTTACAGAAAAAATCTTTTGCTGCCAGAAACATCGAAGAAAAAAATTTTATTTTGCGGACAGGAAAACCAGTACCAGAATTACCAAATTTAACAACGAAATGTTCATCCAAAAGACAAACTTTTAATCGACATTTTAATATATCAAATTATAAAAATATAGAATGGTTGACGGGCAGTGAAGTTTTAAACAAATTATATTGTTGGCCATGTTTGTTGTTTTATAAACATTCGGAGAGATCAATATGGAATTCTGATGGATTTTCCGATTTGAACCATTTGAGTAGCGCAATTGGTAAGCATGAGAAGAGCAGATCACATATAGCAAATGCATTAGCATTTAAAACTTTCGGAACTATAAGGCTGGATCTAATATTAGATAAACAACGACATATTTCTATAAAACTACACAACGATATGGTTAAACGAAATAGAAATATTTTAAAAATGTTAATAAACATTGTAGCGTTACTGGGAAAACAAGAATTGCCATTCCGAGGTCATGACGAGGGTATTAATTCTTTAAATAGAGGAAATTATAAAGAGTTAATTTATTTTATCGCCGATTTTCATGACCCGCTTGCACAATATTTACGAGAGTCAACAGTTTTTCAGGGAACGTCGGTTGGCATCCAAAACGATATAATTCATAGTATTGGTAGTGTTATGATGCAATCCATCGAATCCGAAATATCAAGTTCTAAATTTGTGTCCATTTTGTTGGATGAAACAACAGACGTGTCTCGAAAATCTCAACTTTCTGTCGTTTTCCGTTACGTTTTAAATGGTGAAATAATGGAGCGATTTTATGAGTTTGTCGATGTCAGTGCAGATAGAACAGCCGTTGGTTTATCGAAGCATGTAATAGAATATATTAAACAGTTGAAAATTGAAAATAAAATTATTGGACAGGGTTATGATGGAGCTTCGGTTATGTCTGGAGAACGTGGTGGCGTTCAAACACTAGTAAGGAAAGAGTTTCCTTCGGCTAAATTTATTCATTGCAATGCGCATGTTTTGAATTTGGTTCTATCTAGATCATTAGATTTTATAAAGGAAGTGAAAATTTTTTTTAAAACGCTTTCTGGAATATCGTCATTTTTTGGACATTCCACCAAAAGAACAAATGCTCTTGATAAAATTGTACAGCGCCGAATCCCAACCGTGTCAACTACTAGATGGAACTTTTCCTCAAGAATCGTGAATACCATTGTCACTTACAAGGATGATTTGCAAGATCTTTTTCAGGACATAATAGATTCACCTGAAGCATGGGACTCCGAAACAACTCTAACTGCCAGGGGCATATTGCAGTTTCTGAGTTCATTTGAAACGGCTTTTTTGTTAAAATTATTTTCGAAGGTGTTTGGTTTCACAGATGTTTTGTTCTCAGTTATGCAAAGCAATAGCTTTAATATAAATATTTGCATAACCGAAGTTGAAAAAACAAAAGAGCGCCTAATCAAAATGAGGCATAAGTTTCACGCGATTTATTCTGATGTTGTATCTAAATACGGCACCCCAAATAAAAAACGGAACGTCGATGACATCAATTCTTTTTATCAAAAAATGTACAATAAAATAATCGACTCAATTGTTATGCAAATAACCTTAAGGTATGAGAGCTTGGGGGACTTGAAGTTCGTAGAACTACTCTCAAGTGATAAATTTATTAACTTTAAACAACACTTTCCTTCGAATTTATTTAAATCGTTAAACGATTCTTATGGTACACATTTTGATCAATGCAAGTTGCAAAACGAACTGGTCGTCTTATATGACTCTGAAGTATTTCAAAATAGAAGTGTTGCTGAAATTTATCAATTAATTTTAAATACCGGTATGTGCCAGGTATTTTCGGAAACGAGTAACCTTGCAGACTTAATTTTATCAATGCCATCAACTACAGTCCCGGTAGAACGAAGTTTTTCAGCATTGAAACGAATTAAAAGTTATTCGCGTAGTACAATGTCACAAGAACGTCTTCACGGGTTAGCCTTGATGTCTATTGAAAAAAGACTACTATTTGATTTAAAAGCAAAAGAATCCTTTCACAATGATGTGATTTCAAAATTCGTGGAAAAATCCAGAAGAGCGGACTTCATCTTTAAAGAATGATGGTAAACTTTGGAGAAATTGGCGCGGCAAAAGTGTTTTTGATGAATTTATAGATTGATGTATGAGGACCAGTTTTGAAATATATACTTAAATTTGAATTTTTATCAGTATAAAAATTGTAATTTTTCTAATATTATTTTCTTAATTAATTATTATTATTTTAATTATTTTGGGTGAGTAAAATCAGAAGCAGAACACCTTGAAGGCACAACCAGGAAACGCCACTGATATATATATATATATATATATATATATATATATATATATATATATATATATATATTTACAATATATATATATATATATATATATATATATATATATATATATATATATATATATATATATATATATATATATATATTTACAATATATATATATATATATATATATATATATATATATATATATATATATATATATATATATATATATATATATATATATATATATATATATATATATATATATATATATATATATATATATATATATATATATATATATATATATATATATATATATATATATATATATATATATATATATATATATATATATATATATATATATATATATATATATATATATATATATATAATTAAATTGAATTAATAAGAAATCGGTTTACGAATACTTGTATATTCGAAATCGATTTAAGAATCTTTTACAATTGTTTTATTAAATCAATTTAATTTGAATTAGTTGTAATGTACTGAATCAAATACGGCCCAACTACCACTCTATTTCCCGGATCGAGCCATCAAATGTTAAATGAACAAGTAGGTTAAACATGTACATGTTTATGTCATTTGTAAAGGGAGCTTTAATTGTATTAAGATTGTTATTTTTACGAGTATTAAACCTCAAGGCATTACAATTGTAATAAATAAAATTTTTATAACCATCTATTTAAATTGATGATGATATCATGTTTTATTACCGCATAACATTTAAGTTTGAGGAAAAAATTTATGAAATTTGGAATTTATTACATGGGATGTTCATACATATTACAATTAGTTTATCACGTCTATACTACAAATTAATTATTGATACAATAGTTGAATTGGTACATGATATTAATGAAAACATTTAACAAATATTTTTACAGCTTCGGAGGTACAATGCATCAAGCTGCCTGTTCGTATAGACCAGAGGTGTCCGATAGATGGTCGATAGCGATCGTCTGGTCGATTTTTTAAATTTCGAATAATTTAATTGACTGATTTTAACCATTCAAAATCGAAAAAAAAAATGATCAGCTTACTTGAGTGAGCCTTTATAATACTTTGAAAATCAAAACGTATAGAACGCGAAAAAACATTGTTTGGACACGCCTGGTATAAACTAATGCTATGTGCTGGACAATGATTGTTTGAAGAAGTTGATTGTTGAAATGAAGGTTAGTTCATGCTAGTCATTGATATATGTCTCTAATGATCATAAACCAAAATATGCCTGATTCAAAACTGCCATCTTAGTTAACATTTATCAGTTGATGATTAGAAATATTTAAGACCTTGATAAATCATAATTTATTTAGTAAGTTCCAAGTATTAAATTTTAGTTGCAATTTGTTTTGTGTCATTTATGAACGACTGGCATGAACTTACCATCAATTAAGTTAGTTGGAAATTTAGGAAAACAAAAAAAAGTCGGATTTCGGCAAAAATTACAGCCGCCCCGGTGGCAAAGTGGAAGCATGCTTGCTCCAGCTACCGGAGGTCCCAGGTTCGATTCCCAGTGGTGACAAGGGAAAAATTTCAGGCCTGGTTTAGGATCAATGAATTAATCACTCATTATCTGAACTGAAAATCACTCATTATCTGAAGTGCAGAGAGAGAGAGAATGTGCTCAGCAGGTGGAATAAGTGGAATATATTACATATATTTACATATGCATTCAAAGATTTTTTTTAGTTCCCGAGAAAGATTTATTACGAAACGCGTCTTATTAAATGTAGGAGATTTATTAAAGGTTTAACATTAAGCGCAATTTTAACCAGTGACAGATGATTTCAACATCTAATAATTCTCATTTACTACTTCACTACTTCACGATAATCAATTTATTACTCATACTATGTATAATCTTAACTACTGGTATTAACCTGATTTTACGGCAACCGATAACTCGAAAACCTGTATACGCTTCTTATTATTTGTTAGACAGGATTAGTACACCCCTAATAATTTATGTATATACGGTTTTAGCATGTGTTAACGATGACGTTCCGTGCAGAATGACGAACTCAATCTGAACTGTGGGTGAGTTGGTTGTTGTTTGTTCCACTGCTAATTCATAGTTTCAACCCGATGATGTAGCCTTGCTGTATTGGTAGCAGCTGATAATGGTATGTTTGAGTTAATTGAATTATTTGAATTATTTTTGAGTTTGTTACCGGCATACTAACTAATAGGTCTTCCTCAAATCAGTCGATATTACCTGAACTTACAACTAATGGTGACCTAATAAGGGACAAACAGCAAATTGTAAATGAAATGAATAATTTTGAAAGTGTAGGTGATCTTGGTCATCATGCCTTGAACTTTTCGTGTATATAATGCTAACACTCAATTTTCAAAACTTAGTTGATTGACCGTAGTTGAGCAAAACGAGATTACTAGTATAATAGAAAATTTGACAGTATCTTCAGCGAAAGTCATTGATAATGTTCCACCTAGAAAAATTAAAGAGTTAATTATTCCTTTGAGAACTGTAATTGCCAGAAACTGTTAACCTTTGGAATAATGACTGCATATTTCCTATATATCTAAAAGATGCTGTTAACATTTTTGAGCGCGTAATTTATAACCGTCTCTTAAAATATCTGAAATGTTTAAATTTAAACTGAAAATTCAACTTCCCCATCTCAATACCATGGTAAAATGTTACAAAACAGGAGCGGAAGCACCAACAATTTGAGTCGATTCCACCCGATTCGTTAAATTCTGAACACACATACTTGTATAACAAATGACAATACACTTATTCAAAATTGTGTATTATACGTCTTGTGGAACATGTACACAACCTGGTAGCCTCGTCTCTGAAATTCTGCACGAAAAAGGGGTACAGGTAGAAGATTTTCGAAATTCACGTCGTATTCATACGACGGATGAAAATCCGGGATTTTTCTATCCCATAGTTTTAACCAATTACATCACGTAAATTATACAACAGACACACCTCTTTTCATACAAAATAGTTGAAAAAATTGAAAAAAAATCTCGGATGTAAAAATCCGGAGATCAAAAAATTTCGGATGTAAAGATTTTCATCCGTCGTATGAATACGACTTCAACATACTATCGAACATATCCGTTCAAAATTGCTCGATATGAAATCGTTGTCGGGTACAATTTTGCCTTTAAACTTTCAGTTATTTGTGTTTTCATGTAAAATATCTAAGGTAACTTTGACCATTTTCCGAACGATTTTGTGTTTGTCCATTGAGAAATATTTTAGAACAATAGATTTTTAAGGTCGGTTTTCATGATCTCGCTCTCTGTTCTGTCATTGACGATCGAATCATCCAGTAGGCTGCTACACTCTTCAGTCCTTCCACCATGCCCATAGAGTTCCTATAACGCACTGTTTAACAACACGTTATTGGTGCGGGTCTTTTAGAAAATTCGACTGTGGCACTATTCTGGTAATCCCCCTGGGAATAGGGAATTGGGGAAAGATTTTATACGTAATTTCTATTTTAAAATTTTTTTTCTGGCATACTGAGGTAAAAATCTAGTGGTAAGTTTTTTGAAAACAAAATAAAATTGGGAAAAATTTTCCCTGCTAATTTAGATATGGAAAAATTATTCCCAATTTATAAATATTTACATCAAACTTTTCTCCTTAGTAGGCCGGAAAAAAAATATTTGAACTGAAATTACATATAAAATCTTTCCCCAATTCCCTATTCCCAGGGAATTACCAGAATAGTGCCACGTGTGTTTATTCCATGTTGCTGAGGACAATCCAATTTATCGTATCGTATTCTTGAATACGCGTATAGGAAATGATGAATCCATAGATTTGTGATCACAAGTTGATTTAGGGGTATATCCTCTATCCGGTCGCAAGTTAATTATTTGCGATCAGAAATATGGTTACTAGATTTGTTTTGTCATGCCAATTGGAACATTTTTTTAAAATTTAAATTTGTTTTGCGATTGTAAAGTAGAAATCCACGAAAAGATTGCTACGCATTTTCCGAGGTCGCAGTCTTTTTATGTATTTCTACTTAGCAAGCGCAAAACAAATTTAAATTTTAAAAAAATGTGCCAATTGGCATGGCAAAATAAATCTAGTAACCATATTTCTGATCGCAAATAATTAACTTGCGACCGGATAGAGGATATACCCCTTAAACCGGTAAATGGAACATCTATTACGTTACATTTATCAATCCAATCTCTTTCTAATAAGCTAAGCTTTAGATTGCATTGTCGTCCGACATATTTTCCTAAAAATTGTTACGTTATGTTAATTTCATATCACATTAAAATTTAACCCTCGTCAGGCGGCATAGGTACAATTGTACCTTTTCTATTTTTAAATACTAATAAGTCTTCTTGTAGAAGCCGGAGAGAGTTAAAGCTTTGTGAGATCTCTACATGTTAATAATGTGGAAATTCCAAATATTATCTATTAACAAAAATTATGACTACAGTGACGATATTCATATAAAATATATGACAGTACAATTGTACGTCTGCCGCCTTTCAGCGTAGTAAAATGATGCCGCCGGACGAGGGTTAACAATTGTTTCCACAAATAAGGGGCTCACCAATTCTCTGGTAAATGGATTCAGAAACTTGACTTTTTACTATGAAAGTCTTTATGACACCTGTACTGTTTCTTCAAGTAGTTGCAACAAATTGCATGCCATCAAATTTCGAACATGGCTGACTGGGTGCTGATTGGTGGTTATCAGTATGTTGGTTCAATTATAACAAAAACCCGATAGAAAAATTTTGCCCTGGGGCGGCATCATGAAATTTACCGGGTTTACTATGTTGTTTCTAAAGAATATCCACCCCAGATACTACTAAACTACTGCCTTCCATTATTGAATAATGTAAGTATCTTTCCGCCCCGGTGGCAAAGTGGTCAGCATGCTTGCTCCAGCGACCGGAGGTCCCGGGTTCGATTCCTGGTGGTGACAAGGAAAAAATTTCACGGCTGGTTTAGGATCAATGAATTAATCACTCATTATCCGAAATGAAAATATGATTATGAAACCTCATTGGAGGCGGCCAAATCCCTTGATGGGATATAGTGCCAGAGAGATAGATAGATAGAAATATCTTTCACAAAAGCATTATTTGTTTATAATATCATATATTGTATTATTTTGATTTCTCATTTAACAAGATAGTATTTAATTAAAATATCATATAATTAAATTTAAATTAGTCGTTAATTTATTATCCATCATGCTGGCTGGTATCAATCAATCGGTTGATTATGCAATTTTCTTATTTAGTTGAGCTCGGACTGATGATTTTAATTTATTTTCATGGCTTCGATACTACTGAGTAATTATGAAATAATCTTATTTTTTCTTTAATAAAAAATATAACATATTATATATGATATGTTGCATTGTATACAAACAAGAAAGATGAGTTTTATTAATTTATTTACTATACCTAATTATGATGTGTTTTACTTTGAATACTAATTTATATAAATTGATTTGTTTGCTAGGGCTTGAAAGGCAATAATTAATTATACTTAATAATAGTAGGAATTATAATATTAAGAATAATATTGTAGATTTATAGTGAACAAGAGTGGCTATACATTTCTATTGAAATCCATGAAAACCTATGGGACCATATTTTAAGTAGTCTAATATTTTTGAACAGTTCAACTTACCTAAACGTTATCAATCCCCAGTTCTCCATTGCACTAAATCCAAAATCGGGCACCGCTACTAAATCAATTTTGGGCAATTTAAACCGAATGCCAAAATATTTTTGCAAATAATGTAATGTATTCAAAGTTAATTGGTGGACGTATCTAAATATTTGACAGAATAATAAAAATAAAGTAAATTCATTAATAAACATGTAATTGTACTTTTATCAAAATTGAATTTATTTATTCAAAATATCTTACCCGGTCATGCCAGAAACTTCATTTCTCGTCCAAATATTTACAATTGGTAAATCAATGTTTTGCTGTTCAGTTATATCCGATTGAACTAAATTTGATACAATGAAAGCTACCAAATATGTAGACATTTTGGGTGTGGGTAGGAAATCTTCTCTTACATATCCTGGTCGTTGATATCTAGTTGAACAAAACCACATAATAAAAGCATTAGTTTTCTCATCTTAATTAAATATTTCACGGAGACCTTCGACTTTTTTTATCTTATTAATAAATAATATAGATTTTATTTTATTAGAATTTGTTAAATCTTCAAAGTGTTATACAAAAAGTAATAAACGCATTTTTATTTGCCTAGATAAAACTAAAGTTTAAAAAATATTTTGGAAGTAAAACATGAAACATATTTTAGTGTATAATTTAAATAAATTTCTACTTACTGTGATTGAAATACGGGCATATTGGAAATGGTCATTTTGTATGTTACTGGGCGAACAACACTAATACTGAATATGGCTTTTTTGTCGGGGCGATCGAAACATGGGAATGCCCGCCTTGCATCGATTGGTGAAAATTGTGTACTGGCCAGCCATCTAAATTTACAAATTGATCACTTATTGTAATATTTTTATGTTATACCATAAGATAATTTAAAATGCATCTTGTAAATACACTTACGTATTATTTTTCAGCAAATCATCATAATAATTAACTTTATAAAATCCTTGAAGCGTATTTGTCAATTCACTCTTAAAATCCAGGTTAATCAATAAATTCATTTGTTTCCCGTCATACTTGGAAATAAAGTCATCATTTAATTTGAACACGTACGTTTGACGATGTGGCCCATAAAAATGAATAAAATCATAAATTGGTACAGGTTTGTTATTTTCCAAAATCTCGTAAATTTCGGGATTATGAATTGATATGTCGGTGATGTCGAGCGTAATTGGTTGGATTGTATCGAAGAGAAGATCATTTGCCAGATAAATTTCAATGGTGCCATTATTTTTTGATGTTTCAAAATTGGGTTCAATCAAAATTCTGTAAAAAAAAGATATATTGTTATTACTTATTAGGACATACTAAATTAATATTTTATAGTACGATGAGTATTGAGTATACGTGTGTATCAAAATTAATATTTCAATATTTTAACAACAATAGAAATGTAATAAAAAGTAAATCATTAAAACTTATTGAAAACCTTTGTCCAATTCTTTTAAATTTGGCGGATAATTTATGTTCTAACTAAATAAGTCTGATAATTTGTTAATCTGAGAGATATATTGATTTCTAGAACTTCATTATAAATATAAAGTGTCAAGATTCACTGAAATATGTTGTACTAAAGTTTGAATTTAGATAGAAATTAGTTACCTTTGAGTTTTGATATTTTAAATGTGTCACGAGGCGCGAGACTCAATTATAGGAGCTTATTTGAGTTGCATACACAATGAGTGGTTCTCTTTCATTCGGTTTCGTTCACTGCATTAACTCTAATTCTACAAGGTCTTCCAATAACAAATTTTTTCAATAGAGTATAAAGTCGCTATTTTAAAAGTTCCGTTAATCAATTTTTATTTACAAATTAACAGTAGTAGGTTGACCATTTAGTAAATTGAATTTAATTTCGCTTCGTAATCGTATTAAAATAATTAAAATCAATTATTAAAATTCGCTTTATTTTTGGCAGACAAAATCCCCCATCTGAGTCCGAAAATAATAAAACAAAAAAAAAAAAACTTAAGTGTGCTTTACACCACACTACTGAAGTAAAACTTCTAATATATATTTAATATTTATAATGTAATAGAGAAAAATTATAATATTGAAAAAAAAAAAAATTAGTCACCCTGTGCGTTCTCGAGTGTCACCTAGCCGTTTATGTCTGATGCCACAAGAGGTAACCTTGTAACTTGGTAACTTTTTCAAGGACAACTAGTCGTAATAGATAATGTTTATGTATGTGTAACAAAATGGACAAAAAAAATCATTTTTGAAATCTCTTCGCATAGTTAAAATGGCCTTGAAATATTTTGTATTTCATTTATGTTTGTGTAGTGTGGTTTCATCGAAAATTTGTTTAAGTCGTAATAAAACCTGTATCATAGGCAAACGGGGAAAGAAACGAAGAACGAATCGGTTTCTGTGATACCTCGTGTGGAATGGAGCTATAATATAGAAAAAAATACATATATAAAATATATCACACGGACGATTTTTTTTGGTCACCCTGTGCGTTCTGTGGTGAGTGAGTGAGTGACATAGATGTTATAATATAGAAAAAAAAAATTTGGTCACCCTGTGCGTTCTCGAGTGAGTCTGTTAGTGACATAGAAGTCTATATTATGACTTTTCAATTTTTCCAGGTTTCAATTTTCAAATTTTCCAATTTACCAACTTTGAAAATTTCCTATTTTCATATTTTTTATTTTCCTATTTTCCGATTTTGCAATTTTTCAATTTTCCAATCTACCAGTTTTCCAATTTAACAGTTTTCCAATTTTCCAAATTTCATATTTTCATATTTTCTTATTTTCCTATTTTCCAATTTTCCAATTTTCCAATTTTCCAATTTTCCAATTTTCCATTTACCTATTTTCAAAGTTTATAATTTTCCAATTTTATAATTTTCCAATTTTCCAATTTACAAATTTTCCAATTTTGCAAATTTCGAAATTTCCAATTTTCCAATTTTTCCAATTTTCCATTTACCAATTTTCCAATTTTCCTATTTTCTTATTTTCCAATTTTTTTAACCATTTATTAAAATAAAATGGTATCAACTAATGTTCCACCGGATTTATGAATTGTCATGGCACATCCTGATACTAAAGGAAAATGATTTCGTTTTGCGTTTATTGTTTCGTTCGCCTCGTTCGATTACACTTTTCGTAACGCATTTGCCAGCTTAGTCCCCAAGTCAAGCGTGCCTAAAGAAGTTTTACTTAAAAAAAACGCTGTTACTGTCAATGGTAATCGCTACAGAGACATGATAACAAATTTTTTATGGTCAATATTTAATAATATGAATATTAACGCTCATGTGAGTGAAGAAAAAATATCTTAATTTCAGTGATTAGTAACTTCATGCATTCTGTATGGAAACTTATTTTTTCCACGTTCGTCCAAGTTGTAACATTTCTCGATTTTAAATATGATCGTAATCTACCAATTGAACTAGAAGTTCTTATAAAATTTAAAGTTTTATTCGAAGTAAAACATACAAAAATAGACGTCTAAAAGTGCAAAGGGTCCCCGGGTACCCACGTCACTCACATTAGGGTTAACGACTTGTGGTTTCAACAGGACGGCGCTATATGTCATACAGCCAATGAAATAATCGGTTTATTGTGAAACAGATTTGAAGAACGATTAATTTTCCGAAGAGAGGATGTTAGTTGGTCTCCAAGAATGTTTAATTTAAGGGGACATAGCATCTTCAAATTTTCAAAAAATCGAAATTTTTTTTATGATAGAATATGTTAGGATGAACGTTTAAAAACATGATTTTAATGATATACACATGAAAATTTCAAAAAAAAAAAATTATTTATATTTTTCTTTTATTTATTGCGAAGCGCGATAATTTAAACGCGATTATCTCGAAATGACGTTTTTCAAGTTTGCGTGCAAGATTGAGAAAAAGCTACTTATCCAATCGTTCTAAAATTTTAACACGTTGATCTACATATATTTCTGCTCAGAATGAACTACGGAAGGAATAATCGACTTTCAATTTGTTGAGTTACAATTAATTGGGAGGGAAGAAAAAACCTGCATTTTCGAAAAAATGCCGCCATTTTTTTATTTTTCAACCAATTTTTTTCTTTTTAGTTCATCCCAAGGCGATTTAATGCTGAAGAAAACCCCGTTTTTTAGACGTTTCTGAGAGCAGTTATGATGCACGCCGCGAATTTTCAGTGTTTTTGGAAAACCCTTGTAGCAGACGACAGTGGGCTAAAAAATATCTAAAAAAATTTTTTTTTGTATACTTTCAGTTAAATAAAATGTCAATGGAAAGTTTCATTAAGATATCTCTTTTTATTCCAAAAAAAAAAAATCTTTGAAAAACTTTTTTTTTTTTAATTTTGAAGGTGCTATGTCACCTTAAACCATTACATTCTTTTTTGTGGGGATATGCGAAAGATAATGTAAATGAAAATAACCCACAATCAATCGAACATCTCTACGCCAATATTGACCGCGTCATTCGTGAGATAGAGCCCAAATTAGGTATGTAGAATTTTGACCGAAAATTTCGTATAAGGATCAACTTCTGCAAACATGCTCCTGGTGGACACTTATTTTTCATCAAAAAATTTCAATAAAGAATTACATATATTTTTAACAAAACTTTGGTTATTGGAAAACTCTGTATTACTGAAATGCTATCTAGTCAAAATTGATTAATTGTTTGGCTTTGTGCGTAGCCGAGTTGGTTTATAGTATTGGCAATTGAAGAAGAAGGTCGATAGTTTAAAATTACATGACAGTACACCATGTTGCCATCTTTAAGGCAATAATTTAGGGGTTCAAAATACACGATAATTTGCATAGCCAACTAAATTTCAAATTCAGCAGAGAAAACAGAAAATGTGGCATTTCATTCGACCAAGGAATTGAAATTGGTATTCAATTCAATTTTTGGTCAAAAGAAGCAACCAATGAAATCTCGTGATTTGTTTTTGAAAGTTGGTAGTGTGTGACATTAGCGATATTTTTTTATTATTTTTTATATGTCCATTATAATCTATGTCACAATTATTATTTTGATGGAAACTAAATTTTATTTAGTTTTATTAGTATGAATTACTGAAAATGTTTAACGTAAAAAATCAATACAAAACGCTTATCAAAATAGTATGTATCAATTTTGTAGAAAATGTCAGAAAAATCAAAACAAAATATACAAGATGGCAACATTTAGAACAAAAAAATTAATTTGGAAAACTCTAGTGACAAGCACAGTAACAAAAAAATAGAATTGGAATTTTAATACCATCAACTCTGTAGGAATTCAACGAAGTCCAAATTGGCATTAATACATAGCATTGTTGTTGTAAAATGGCATATGGAATATCGCTAATAAAGTATTCAAATTGCTCCTATATGTTATGGCGTTGCCCTATCATCTTACTAAATAATCTAAATTTTCTAAATAAATTCAAGAATTTTGAGAGGAAAAACTGTCTATAGGGAAACTGGAGTGAAAAACCTGACAACCGTTTAAAAAATTCTAGAACTTATGTTTGAAATGAAAATACTTCAAAATGAAAAAAAAATGTCCATATTTGTTTTAACAAATCAGTTCAAAAACCTGTATAATGTAACATAATCCAATTGAGGTAGCGGATTTAGCCATGATAGTTCTGTTAAATTTTCGTATTTGACAGCGACATAACTACAAAAGCACAAACGTACTAGATTTTATTGTGTAATTGTTATAGCCAATTTTATTATAAAATTTACTATAACACGAGATAGCTGAGGTGCAATTCAACTGAAGGGCAACGACTCTTCACTTCAGAAATTGAGCTACTCTTCATTTAATTGAGTTACTAAAGAGAAGAAGATGTTTCGTTTGATACTCGTAAATGTCAAAATAACTATAGTTGTCAACTTTAGATGTTTATGTATTTTGTAAAGTATTTAGACAAAATTTTGAATAAAATAAAAGAATATTTTATTGTTTGTTGTGTTTTTGCAAAATTAGAAAAATGGCTCATTTAAGAGAAATGGCTAAAGACGTAATTGTATGTTAAATAAAATAAATATCCTTTTAAACATAAACACTTATGGTATTTATATTATAATAATAAAAAAATATTATTATAACACACAAATATAAATTATTTATGATTAATGGCTCAAATTAAAATGTCAAAAGAAAACAAAAACCTATTTGAAGTATATATATACAGGAACAAACTATCTCTTCAGATAATTCAGTTGCCCAATTTGTAGTTGAAGTGAAGAGCTGTCAATCGAACCGTCGCTTCACTTCAATTACTTCAGATGTAGCTACTACTTCAATTAATTCAGTCCAATCGAACGCGTCTTAAAATACCAAATTGATAAAAGTTTATGTTATGCCATTTTAGAAATTTATAACATAAAATATCCGAATCCGAGAACACCGACCATTATTTAAGTATGACGTTTTTAATATCAAATTACAGTTCATTATTTTGAATATAAGAATATAGAGAAGAACATAAACCAACAAAAATTCGTCTGGAAGAAAAATATTCGTATTTTATATACTTCTTCTTCTTCTTCTTCTTCCAAATATGCGTATAATGCAAAGTCAATGAAACGTTAGTAGAAAATGAATCAGATTATCAAGTCTTCATTAATAAAATACCAATTATGTGTGTACATATTTGAATATAAAGATTGTATTTAGAATAAGGCAAGCTTATTCGCTTAATAAGAGTATGTATGTACACATAATTCATGACTCTTTTAATTAATATACATTTTATTATCAATTTTGTTTATAGTATTTAAGCCGCACAATTACGTAATCTTACAAATAATAATAGTTCTTGAATATCTTTTGATATAGATATGGACGAATCGGTTCGCGATACTGTATAATTATTCATTACTCTTAGCTATTAATTAAATTTACTATCGCGATGTAGCGGTTAAGTTTGTAACATGTGAAAGACATAAAAATGGTAAATCGTGGGATTGATGAACGCGAAAGAACAGTATTTTTTATTGTTTAAATTAATGTTTAAAAACTTATTATATATAAAGGTTTTATTATTTTGGCAGCTTTACTCGTATGCTGTGTTTATATAAATTAGTGTTACAGCTAATATTTTTGTTATGTCAATGGGGTTGATTCGTCAAGATGTTTCCATTTAAGTTTATAACACGTGACATCCGAAACAATTTTCACTATTGCTATCGGAATTGTTTATGAAATAGTGTAACGAAAGAAATTTACTTAAAAGAACTTAAACAATTTCAGTAAGAAGCTTTTATTTAGAAGTGCGTCTACAGACGATAAACTCCAAAATATGATTAAAGAATAATAAGTAGAGCAGTCAATCACTATTTTACGGTGGTCTAAATAGTGTTTTGTTCTCTTCAATGAACGTAAACAGTTTTACGCTTGGTTCATTTACTTCGCAAAAACTTGATTAACGAGTACACAACACACCATTAGACAAAATAAGGAGCCTTTCTCATGAATCCTTCGTACAATTATAGTTTTGTTAAATTAACACTTATTCCTAACTCCTAAAGCACACCTGATAAAAGGATTATTCCATATTCTGAATATAATTTTCAATATCCTAGATAAAACCCACCGCTTTTTCTAAGAGTACCGCCCATGTATTAGGGCTTATCATTTCTCGCATATTCTGATTTCCCGGGAAATCTGAATAAAAATGGGGTTTTTTAGGGGGTTTTTTATATTAGATTTTAAAACAGGCAAAGTTGCACGTTTTAGTGCTTAAACATATCCATTTTAATGTAAAATATATCAAAGTACATAAATATGTAGTTTATTTATTTATTTAAATATTAAAGGAACTCGATTTAGTACATTGCAATTATGATTTCAAAATTAATAAAGTAAAATATAAAATATAAAATTTTGAAAATAGAAAATAAAAGAATTAATCTATTCACACTTAGATTGTAAATAAATAAGAACTATAAATAAAACAAGTAAGTAGTAACGTTTGAAACATCTAACTCCGAAGTGATGTGTGGATTGACAAACCAAATCCAGCCTAAGAAATAAAAAAAAATGTGTCATTTTGTCGTGTTAAGATGTTGGTTAAGGTTTTAATGTTGGTTGATGAACAGGATGCCAAGCCCGATACATTTTTACAACTAAGGTTGTATCACCACCTGATAGGATACAGATGAAGTGATTGGTTGATTTGATTAATTTATTTATAAGGATTGTGCGAGTTTAGCATAGATTGAGAAATAGGAAAATCCTAAGATTGAACTTATGCGTAAGTAAACTCTAACAAAGGAACAGTTTATTGAAGGCTCAATCAGACAGAATAGCCACAGATAGGAATTAATAAAAATAATAATTAATTTGCTGATGTGAAGCAAGCAGAATTGTATAAAATTAGGTGAAAATTAAAAATTTTAATTTTCTAATTTACACACTTCAACTTAATACATAAACTTATGTAGTTTAAAATTGAGTTGTGCGTGTTACTATCGGCTTCTTAGCCGTCTGTAAAACCAGTCAAATCTGTCGCAAAGAACAATCCCTTCCTATCACTTCGTTTTGTTATATGTAAAACAGGTGTTTGGTGGGGCCAACATATTCAGAAAGCTTCCGGTTAATCATTGACCGTACACTAAACCGATCAATCTAAACTCAATAATTCCAATATATTTTACTTCGCATTTATATATTTTACTTTCCTATAGAAACGCGTAAATCGTGTCGTGTATAGGTATCGCCATGTGTTTGGTTTGTTTAGCACTCATACGAAATACAACGTTAAAATTAATATCTAAATATGTTTGACTAGAAGACTGCAAATAATCTTCTTTGTTACAGAACATAATTTAAATTATTGCAAATTATTGATTTCTTATAGATTTAAAGTATTTCCAGTTATCTGTTTAATAATAATAAACTTGGTAATGCTTATTTATATTGTCATGCCTTTTGTTTTTATTTAGAAAATCCAAATTAATAAATTGAAAATCGATAGCATTGATCGCCTGCCATCATGGCTATAATCTCAACTAGTTTCAACTTTTAAAATAATTTTATCAAAACAATTGCTATCCATCGTATAGTGTTACAGTACGTTTTTTATAATTATCACGTCGCCCCATAACACCAATGGTATTCATCACGACTTGATATTTTAAAAACATTTCTCTAGTCTAAAGAAATTGAATCTGCTTTATATTAATTATAATTGACATGGACACAATAACAATATTATTCGACACATCGAAAATTAGGTTAGCCATATGTTAATATGTATATTATTATTATATATTATGTATGAAACCAAATCCGAGTATGTAATTTTAAAATTTATGTTTTATGTTTATAATTCAAAAATTCTTTTGACAATTTTTTATCTGTATATTTTCTTTATGGTTTGAATTTGAAAGGTCTTTAAGGCAAATACATTTTCTGTAATAAAAATACTATTAATCTCATTTCAATATTAAAATATTATAGAGCATAATAAAATGTAAAATGTGTGCTAAATACTTATTTGAATACAAAAATAAATAATAAAAATATAAGCGTACGCCCGCGTACATAATGTAGATATGCCCATGTTGAACATATAAAATAATTAATAAGTAGTAATACCCATGGCCTTAAATTAATAAATTTTAATTAAAACAAATACAATTTTTTTTTGGAAAATTTATAATAATAATTATCATTATAAACATAATCGTACACTTTCATTTGAAATTTTGTGGATTCAATTTAGTAGAGTGAAAATTGCTTTTAAAACGTTTTTAAAATAACAAAAATTAAATTGAAACATATGCGTATTAATAATTAATATTTTCCATATAATTGGAAAACTGTCATAAATTAAATTTAAAAATTTACATTTTACTTTTAAACTATAAAACTGTATACCCATGCTAGTTCTTTCAAAAATAAAATTATGTTTTCGTGTGGGCCAGGGAGGTAATGAAATTTTAAGGCTGAACTAGGCCTAGTTTTTAGGTTTCAGTTTCACGTGAAATATAAATATATAAATATATTTGAGTTTGAGTTGCTGTCCAGCGGGAACTTCACAATTAGGAAAACTTGTTAAATCCAGATATTTTTAATAAAGCTCCATAGACAAATGGGGCGGATTGCACAATGACTATTTTCGGTGACTATTTTGTCTATGTTTAATTTTGCGAATAAAATTTTCATCTATTTCACATTTAAAATTACGTATTTCATTTTCATGGTCTTTTCGGCTTGCTCGAATAAATCGTCTATGATCTCTATAGCTACTATATATATATATATATATATATATATATATATATATATATATATATATATATATATATATATATATATATATATATATATATATATATATATATATATATATATATATATATATATATATATATATATATATATATATATATATATATATATATATATATATATATATATATATATATATATATATATATATATATATATATATATATATATATATATATATATATATATTTTACACTATTTTCCGTTGGCATTAATTTGGCGAAACACACTTACACTTAATAAACACATTTTATTAAACATTTGTTTTTATCTCGCAAAAATTAAATTTTTGAATAGAAGAATTAAATTTTTGTCCAAAAAGTTTAATTTTTTTCGATTTCGATTTTTGAGGTCATCATCATCAGGTGATGACTGCTACTACTGCTACGAGTCAATGCCAGTTTAGGAAAAAGAGACATTTTGATAAAGAATCGAAAATGTGCGATGATACAAAATACCACCCCATTTTTGATTTGTTTGATATTTGTACATCTGCTAGTAGATTATGTATCAAGGGAGTAAAATAGGAAATTATTGCATGAGTGACGGAATTAAAATTTTGACTCGAGGCCGAAAAATATAATGTTTTTATCCAGCAGGTATGAAAATTATTCGATTTTTATAATTAGATATCTGGTAAGCATTTACTTTAGTCTCTAGGGACTAAAGTCTATCATTATTTTCCTATGTTTGTTCTATTGGCGATTTTGATCGAATATAGATAGCGTTGGTTTCTACGTCTACAAGGGTTCTCGCCCCCTCGTCAAATTCGTTGTTATGACAGTTTAAATCCCCCTTGCTTCATAGCAAACTATAATTTACATTTTGTTTACTAGTGGCAGTATTCTGGTAATTCCCCGGGAATAAGGAATTGAGGCAAAAATTTATATGTAATTTCAGTTCAAATATTTTATTTCCGGCCTACTGAGGAGAAAAGTTTGATGTAAATATTTATAAATTGGGAATAATTTTTCCATATCTTAATTGGCAGGGAAAATTACTCCCAATATTATTTTGTTTTCAAAAAAAGTACCACTAGCTTTTTACCCCAGTATGTCAGGAAAATAAATTTTAAATAGAAATTATATATAAAATCTTTCCTCAATTCCTTATTCCCAGGGAATTCCCAGAATCGTGCCACAGGTCAGTTACTTTGTTGAAAATCGCGAATAATAACGGGTGTTCAAATTTAAGGTATCTTTTTAAATATTCCGCCATTTATATTTTTTATAGTATCATACGTTATTTGACAGATGACAAGCACAAACATTTCGATTAGTTAAAATAGAGAGATATACGACTGAACAACGGGTTTTTATTATTAAGGCCCTTTTTCAATTACTTATTTATTTATGTAGACGCACTTATTCAATTTGAATAAGCACGGCTACACAGAAATGTCTCCAAAATTGTGTCTTGACTAAATGTAATTCATGCCGTTTTTATTATCAAATCTAGAGACAATGTTAAATCCAGTTATTATTTGGATTTAATTATTGCAGAGTATTTGAGATTACCACGGGTGAGGCCTCAAATACTCTAAGAATGAAACTGAACTGTTTAAGTGAACTGAACAGAATGATTTTATTTAGAAAAATTTCCTGATTTTATACAAATTTTTGTCGTAGATTATACTAACAACAATTTACATTGATTACACTAATAACAAAAATTTACTTAATTATATTCACATAAAGTACAACGCTAGGAAAAAATATGTGTCTTATTATATTATAGCGCGACATAGATAAAATAAAATTACATATGTACATATATTCATCTACAATGCAAAAATGCATTGTTAGCAAAATTAGTGTCGATTAGTTTTGAGTTATAAATTTAGTTTTTAGCGCTATGTAAGAAAATACCGGAAATAACTTTATACTGTTCAACCATGAGTTGAACAGAGGATTAGTTAAACTGGTTTAGCAAAATTTCAAATAAATTCACCACTATAAAAAATTTGAAAAGACACTAGCAAATCCGTCTTTTCCCTAGAGTACTTGATAGAATTTTGCTAAACCAGTTTAACTAATCTGCAGTCTGTTCAGGCTATAACACGTCAAGAATTTTTTTTCTTCTATATAATAGAAATTGCGTTTTGTTTTTTATTATTACGTCACAAATAAGTCGGGTACAATGATTGGAATGACTTGACCAAATAATAAGTTTCAAATAAGTAAATAATTGGAAAACGGCCTAAAACTTATTTTATATATGGTGGAAGTTTTCAGAAGTTAGAAGAAAATTTCGTTCAAAGTACAGTTGAGCAAATGCTCCGACAAACCGTGCTATTAAACTTATCATTGATAAATTTGAAGAAACTGGTTCAGTTCAAGATCAGAGAAGCAGAATTTATCGTCGTAGTGGTCATTCAAGTGAAATTATTGTAGCTGTTAGCACAAGTCTCAATTATACCTCAAACCAACAACTTTGTTCAATATTTTACACAAATATTTTACACTTTTATCACGAGATTTAATTTCAAATTTAAATAAAAAGTGAGAATATCTTCTTCTTCATTCTTTGGCATCATGTAGTGCCCTACGCAGGATATATAAGGCAAGATTTCATATTGATGCAGGTCATGGATGAGTTTGTATACTCGAGACGATGAAGTGGCCAGCCCTCAGTACAGACATGAATCCAATTGAGCATTAGGGACGAACTAAAACGGAGGGTCCGAGCCAGAAATCCGGTACCATCTAGCATCAGTGACCTCAAGATTGCGTTGAAAAGTGGGGTGTGATCCCCCAAGTATTTGTCAAAACCTTATTAAGGTCAAATTGTTTTTGTTTTGCTTGCATGTTTTGATGTAATTTAAATTTAAATCTTCCTAATATTTTTTTATAATCATCATGTTTGGTTGTATTTTTACTGAAAATTTATTATAAAAAAAGTACTGAACCAATTTTTATGAAAATGGTGTCATTTTAAAGTAAAAATATCAGGATTTGTCATGTGAAAAACGGTTAAGCCGTTAAGCAATTGAGAATTTTTTCGAGCAAATTATCTTCACCAATGAAGCTGTTTTTGAAATTGGCGGCTATGTCAACAAATAAAACTGCCGCATTTGGGCAGACGAAAATCCTAGAGATTGGTTTAAAAAGACAATAGCCGTGTTTTATTATTCGAGCACTATCTATTCCGGAGCCGAAAAGAAAATTTCTACTGAAACTGCAGCTATTATTCACTGGTGTCGGTCGCTATACCATAAAAATGAAAAATAAATACATCCATAAAACAAATATTTATGACCTGAAATACACTAATTAACATTTATTTTGTCTTGACGCTATAAACAAGAATCCATCTTACTGCGTTTTAAACTTTTATTGTAAGACTAAATTGGGATTTACAAAATAAAAGCCTTATCAAATTTCTCATTGAAATGAATAGCGCTCCCGATAGGCAAATTTTTTTTTATCGAATTTTAACTTTAAAGTTGAATGAAAAATCTTAGTTTAGAGTTAAATAAATTAATTATATGTAAAAATAGCGCGCTAAATATAAGTTTTGAGATAAAAAATCGGCTGCACCGGATACATCTCACGGGCGTTAATAAAAAAACACGGCAAATGATACCAAAAAGAATTACTGTATGGTGTGGATTTTCGTGTAGTGGTGTAATTGGTCCATATTTTTTCGAAAATCAAAATGGCAATGCAATTACTGTGAATGGTACTCGATATCAACGGATGATTATCGATTGTGGAGTCAATTGGAAGATATTGATGTGCAGAATATGTGGTTTCAACAGGACGATGCAACATACCACATAGCAACGGAATCAATTGATCTTTTGAAAGAGAAGTTTTATAATCGAATAATTTCTCGAAGGACAGCCGTGAATTGGCCAACAAGAATATGCGATTTAACGTCATTGGACTTCTTCTTATGGGTTTTCTTGAAGAGTAAAGTTTATGCGGATAGTCCGCAGACTGTTCAACGCCTCAAAGACACCATCATCGAGCAAATATCACTAATTGAACTATCATTATGCTAAAAGGTTATTCAAAATTTTGGTAAAAGGTTGTCAGCCTGCCGAGCTAGCAGAGAAGGTCACTTGAACGACAATCTTTTTCATTATTAACCGGATGTACTTTAGGAGCGAATAATAAAAAACTAAAAAAAATCATGTTTTAAATAAAATGGAAATGTATTCTTTTTCAACTCTATTCACTGCAGAAGTGCAGACTGAATAGTTAGTGAATATTATTTTTTAATCGTATTTTAATATTAATGTTTAGGGCAATGGCGACATATTTAATAAAATTTAATATTGAATTTTAGGTAGCGATCATTCACAAACTTATCTTCGGTTCACTTGAATCAATGATAAAGTTTGTGATTAATCGTTTCTTTAATTGAATTGACAGTTCAATATTTGGTTTCGATAAAGTAAAATGCTATTATTGGTCAAATTGAACGGGGCTGATATTTATTTTCCGATTGTATTTTAATTACATCTGTATCTTTTCAATAACGGCGGTCGGCGATTGAACGTCGTAGAGGAGAGACGTGTTTTTTTGTCTCTCCTCTAAATAAATAAATAATTTATAATTTAAATGTGTTTTAATTAACTAATCAATTAACAAATATATATGTGCCCTTAAATAAGTATGTACCCTTCAATATGTAGTACTTTCTTTATTCCAAAGGATGCATAAGATAAGTGTTTTTTAATTTTTTTTTGTTTTTCATTGTTCTAACACATATGTATTTTAAAACATTAATACATAGCTCTACTAATAAATTTTAAGTATATAACCATAATATATTTTAAGTGCGTGTTTCAATTGGTTTAAATGCCGCATAAAAAGTAAAAAAGTTAAAAAAAAATCGTGGTAAATTTTTTTTAACTTTTTAACGTTTTATCTGTTTCAATTGGTTTAAATTTTGACATTATTGTTACTTATTTTATGTGTTATTATGAACGTATATAGCAAATTTAAATATGAAAATATGTAAAATAAATACTATTTAAATGTATATTAGTTAATCATGGCCAGTTTACATCTAATTCATTACGATTTTTCTCAAAATTTGTACATGACAAATTTCTGTTTACAAACAAATATTTTTGTTAGCCAAATGTTTTCCACATAAAAATTTTATCAGCTCTTGAAGAAGATAAAAAGTTTGACATTTTTATTCACCACAATTTTTAACTTTTAAACTTTTTATGTGGCATTTAAACCAATTGAAACACGCACTAACTGTACATATTTTATAACTCACAAAGGCGTAGAGTATTACTATTCTCATCTAGTAGGTTATTCGAGTATTTGTTTTGTTTTGTCACACTCGCTAACAATTTTTGTTGTTGCTTTTGCTCGACGATCATTTTTCGTTTTTTCTGCTTTTTGGCAATTTGAATCCTATCTTTTGTTTTGTAAACGAAGTTACTCGTATATATCCCTTTTTCAACCAAAAAAAAAATAAAACCACACAAATGTGTGAGTAGAAGATCATAGTATGTAATAGCGTTTTTGATAAAAAATTACGCTTGATTTGAAATACAACCAACACAATTGTACGTATAGTTATAGTGTTTTTTTTCGGACGAAATAAGTTTGAAAGGAATGCGCAAATGTGTAAGTTGGTTCAAAACACATACAAAAAAATTTTTTGACATGGTACTTTTGCCGAACTCGCACAATTGTGTTAGTAAATCACAAAAGGGATATTATATTTATGGAGATTAGTATTGGAGGTATACTGTACAATGAGGTGTACGTTTCGACAGTGCCTTCTATAGTACTGGCCTGTGACAACATTCATTTTTTGTCAATGACGTCAACGTAAGTCGACAACCAGATGTCAGCACAATTAAGTAAAAATAATTCACCTTGCGTCCTTATTACTACGGCAATAGATTTCACAAACTTAACAGATAAAAACCTAAATTATTATAAAATAAATTAATAAATTATGAACAATTTTAGTGTAATTGATTTTCTTAATTCATTAATTGAATTTTTCCTATCCATATTCAAGAAGTTTAGTGAGCATTTGAAGAAATGCGTCTATTTAGATAACGCAATACGAAGTTTTAGTGTATTCCACTATAAAAATATAAATAAAACCTTGAGAGAAGAGAATAATTTGTGATTATTTTGTTTATATTTTGTCATTTCGATTTCATTTCTGTATTTCTATTTTATTTAGTGTCACATAATTAATCGAAGACTTACGACGATGCATTTTTTCTGTGTTTTACATAATATCCGTAATTCTTTTGCTATTTTTTATTGAATCTACGTACCAATTACAACAATTTCGAATTAAATGGTATTACAAATCGACTTATGTTATATACAAATGACAAAAAACGCCAAAATCTAAAATAAAATGTACATGCATTACTAGAAAAATTAAAAAAGCATATCCTCGGCTTCAACAGTTTGTTCGAAACTAACAACAAAATTACAAAACAACTGGAGAGCGAAATAATATATTTTTGTATTGTTTTGTAATTTTGTATGACGGACGATTGACGAAATTTATTTTGGTTTTATGAGAACGAGGTGTAGACAAAAACTAGAAAAAACTGGAAAACCAAAATATAAAACGAATAACCGCCTGCTTCGATGTAATAATTACAACTAAATATATTTTGTAATGTAATTTTCCTTTTTAATATTTATCTGCCATCTAGTTGAATTTGAATCGTCGACTTAGCGTGTCGTCATCAGTTGGTGTAAGCGGCCAGTAGTTTAGAAGGCATTGATTATACACAGTGTACGTATCCGATTTTTTTTTGCTTCACTCATTTTAAATGAGTAACTCACGAGACAAAATCGATATACAGATTTAATTTAAAAGTAGATTTTGCATTGGGTCTTTATGTGATCAATATACACAGTGGCGGCGAGGATATGGTGGAACTATACTGCAATAAATTTTCATTGATATTAGAGTACTTTTAATGGGTTTCGTTCATTTATGAGTATTAGGTCGTTGTTTGCGGTTTGCGATGGTTGTTCGTTGAACATTATGTTTCTCAACTTATGGGAGTTGTATTCATGGGCGGTATGTTGTACCATCACTTCGAATCGAAATTCGAAAAAAGTCGAATGGCGGTATGTTGTATCATTTTCGAAAAGCAAAAAAGATACAAATTTCACTTTTTCGATTCGACTTTTTTCGAATTCGATTCGAAGGGATGGTACAACATACCGCCCCATATATGCTCTATTTTTATCTTCTAAGCTATTTTTGGCTATTTTAAATTGTTTTGTTTAGAAGTTGATGTAGTTATCAATTGTTAATATAGGTATGCAAATTTGCAGATTTACATAGAAGCCTTCTCTGTAGTTTAGATTTGTATGTCCAAATTAAACTCTTTGCTGAATATTATAGATGTTTTTATTGAAGATTGCCGTTAATTTCCCGAGAGCGGAATCATTTTTGAATTTTTGGGGTGATCGGTCGTACGCTAAAATTGTTGAGCTATAGGATTACACAGTAGGGGTGTGATTTGTCATAGATTAATCACGGCTTTGGAAAGCATGCGTTTTGTTGATTGGTGATGTTGGTGAGGGATCACTTGAGGGATAGTGGAGGTTTCACAGAGAGAGGATTCGAGCCGTTTATTGGGATCATTTCGGAAATAATTCTTGTGTTGCAGTTTGTTTGGTTCTTTATTCTAAAGAACGAATATCGAGTACTCCTGGATAAACATAACACATTATTCTTGGTACATTTTACTATGATTATTCATAAAAATGTTACCTTCCACAGTTTAATTCGGAGATTAGCTAATTTTAAGTAATATTCCATCATCCAAGTATTCACCGTTTGAGTAATAAATTAATATATTTATTATATTTTTATTTTTATTTGATTAGCAATTTAGAGTTATCTCCGAGGTTTATCAGGTGTATATTATTAATTAAGCTAATTTAATAAGTTATAATGAAGATTTTTGATTACAGAAGATCTTTGAAGTAGTAGTATTTTCTCATTAAAAATAAAATTTTAATTCAAAAGTCAGAACAGCAGACAAGATTAGAATCATAATGACTATTGGGTTTACTAATGAATTTTAGTTTTTAGCGAATATATGATTTTTTGAAATTACAGATAGCTTGGAAGCTACAGAGTAAATTTGAAATGCAGTTAAATATTGCTGTACTTAGATATGTTTTTTTGGGGACATGGTATTAACTTAATTAAATTATTTTGTTGGTTATTCGGGAGGGAGACTGAGAATTAGTAAAGGTTTTGGTTAGCTTGTTATAGGTTTTATGATTTATAATTTATTTATTACCTTTGTAAATTTATTGATTTATACAAAAGTTGACATCATAGCTTGTTTCGAATGCCTTATTTTAATATTTACTAACTCATTTATTTTATAAACCAAGCGTTGAAATATCGATTGGGCTATTTGGTTATCAATGATCCTACAGTTGTACTAGCTACTTATTTTTAATTCTGTCATCTTACAGATTCCTAAATATTTTAATAGGTTTATTTAATTCGGATTTAATTTGTTTAGGTAATGGGGATTCTAAAATTGAGCCAAACATCCATTATTGATATATGTCCTTACAAATTCCGGATTTGATGTTTTTGGAGCCAGATTTGGGTTGGTCATTGTTTTTTATTATTTTGTTAAATAAAAATATTTGTTCTAACTTAGCTTAGCGATGGCAAGGACAAGTGACAAATCAACAGATTAACAAAGATTCTATCCGTTGAAGATAGAAAAGTTGTGCGTTCCTTTCCTGCTTTGATATTACAATATTTGGTGATTTCTGGATGCGATTTATTTTATTTTGATTTAATTTGTTGTAAGAGAACCAAATAAATTTAGTTAATACTAATCATTACATTACATTAATTTTATTTAATTATATCGTACGGTTCTAAATGATTAATCTTTAAGTCATAATAATGACGTTTTATTTCAGGGAAGTTACCATTAAGAGAGCAACTTAATTAATTATAAATCTGTTTTAGGATGCTGATTGCTGAACATTTATTGCCAAAAAGTACCAAAAATAATTGTGCTGTCTTGTGCTAACCGCCTTATATTAAATTTCCAAATAACAATTTACTAACTATTGACTACTTAGGTGTCTGTAACCGGGTCGATTCGGTCATATTTAACATACCTATCCTATCCTTCCATCTTGTTAAATGTAAAAAGATGTATGGCGAGCCCGGCGTCATCCGGGAGTTTCGCTAAATTGCCTGGTCATACATTGCAATCAATCAATCAATCAATTAACCGGAACCAATATACTTTAATTTACAATAAAAATAAATAAAGAGTTTCCGCAATTTATGTATTTTATTTAAAATTTAAAAATATACCTCAAATTTGAACTTATAATAATTTTTCAACAAATAGCGTAGTGTTTTTGGTCGCAGGAGCAGATAAAAGGTTTAAGATTTACGTAAAGCGAGTTCGGATCACAATTACTACTACCAAATATGCCAAATTTGATTAAAACATTGTTTCCGCTACAGAAATTTATAACCTTTGTTTGCTAAACCGGAAACTCATTGGGTCTTAGTCGCTCTCATGTAAAATATTGTTCTTGTCTTTCTCACATGTTCAGCAATTTTATACGTCTGGAATACTACCATAACTCGATCTACACCATGTTGGGTGGGGATAATCATGACCAAAAAGAATAGAAAATAATAATATACCTGTTTATAACCCTGCACCATAACCTGGCGTTATTTGTTTATAAATCGCATGTAAAATTCAGCATTATATCATAGAATAGGGACTAAACTAGATCGGTTACTAGAATATCTATTTATAAAAATCGAATAGTTTTCATAAAAAATTGATTTTTGCAAATCGAATTTTCGATGAACCTCGATATCAATATAAAAGTTTCTCGTCGGTATACTTTAAGAAAATGTATTTACTACAAAATACTTGATAAAAACAATATTTATACAAAAATAAAGTCGTAGAAAAAATATCGTATGTAACTTCGTAGTAAACGGCGGTTATTTCTCTTGTTCAGTTCAAGTTCTTTGCCTTCGTCCTCGGGTTCCCACTGGAACGATAATCTCCCATTTTTTCCCCTTGATACATTATCTACTTTGTTTATTTATTTTGATTTTGCGTAATGTAAGTGTGCAAGTATAAATAACCAGTTTTAGAGGAGAAGTTGTTTGTGCCAAGTATGTGCGTTTCAGAGTTAGGGCCAGATTATAGGGCTAGACCAAATTTGACTTCTATTTATTTGTTATTATTATTATTATTATTATTTAGGATTTTATCAACAGATCAAAATTCTTCAAATTTAAGATCTCTCTATTTTTTCCTATTTGCCGTAGGCCCTTGGTGAAACACACTTACCCTTATAAACACATTTTATTAAACACTTGTTTTTTTATTTTGCAAAAATTTCCGAATTTTTGCGAAATAAAAACACAAGTGTTTAATAAAATGTGTTTATTAAGTGAAATCTGTCTATTTAGTAAACTGACAGCTTGAATGACGCCATTTTAGATCTCCAATCGTCATAAGCGAGTAGTTTATTTTGATCGAAACTAAAAATTATAAATATGTACATCTTATATTACAAAACACTAAATTATTATTTCTTACAACAACAAAATTAACCAACCATTTGTTGTTGTAAGCCCACTATTCACATTATGGTAACAAATTATAGGAGATTTAAAATATGTATTTCAGCTTACGGCTACATATAATCCATACTCATTTCAGTATCGCTTAGACGAACATATTCGTAATTACGGGTTTGTTTAATAATTTTGTTTTACTACTAATTAAAAGAAATGTTTATTTTTCAATCCATAAAGAAAATAATGTACATTCGGTTCAATTGTATACATGATAAATAATCGTGAATTTCTTGTTTTTACAATTGCTGGGTATGCGCTATGCAGAGCATACACAATAAACATATTATGTAGAGTGAAATAATTAATTCTTGCATTGTCACAAATAATATTTCGATTGTGGACTTAAATTAAATTTATTATCACCCATAAATGGGCACAACATTTTATTTAATTGATTTTAATAAATAAAATTTCATTAATTTTGAAAGTTGATTTGACACATTGATTTGCTGTGAAACAAAGCATTGTATTAAGATTATAACTTTCCATTCACAAGTGTAAGAATATAAATTATAAATATAAATTGATTAAGGAGAATGGTGTAGTTGCATGGCTAATTAAAGAAAACTTGGTCACCGCACAATTCACAATGTTCCGATGCCACGAAAGCAAAACATATTTTTGAGCGCCCTCGAACAATCAGACTGGGTAATAAAATATTTAAGTATTATTTTATTATGAGTATACTAAAATTAGCGCATGATGTAAGTGTTTAAATTTGCTTAAAGTTTTAAAACATCAACAACTCATGTAATAATTAAAATAATTTAAAGTATGTGACAATAACTTATTTTTTTAATACTTTTTCGTTCCTTATGATGTTGTCATGCTCGCGCCGCTGACGTTTCGGAATACAACTGTTTATTTTAAATTACTTCTGATAATTCACTTGTTATTAATAAATAATAATTGATAGGCTTCGTACTCGTATATATAAACTGTTTTTAGTTCTGTAATAAAAAAAACACTTTATTTATTTTCAAAACATATAATCTTAGAAGTATGCGTTACGTTTGTTTCAAAAATTCTTATCTTGCAAGATATCGTAAAATATTTTCATGTGGAAGAAATGGAAGGAGTACTCCCTCCCACTTTTCACACAAATCGTTTACGAAATTTTCAAGTGACGTAAATTACTATTTGGGAACGAGTGTAAAAATACACTGTATATGAGTGTTCCTGGTTGATAATTTCCGAGGAATCGTATTTGGATTAATTAACTAATTTCTTGCCAATTTGATTTAATAGCTATTTACGAAACAAGTGTTAAAAGTGGCAATTTATTTCGCAAAAGGGAAGTTCGGATACGAGGCGAAATGGAAAAGGGTTAGTTTCCAAAAGTTTGATCGATTGTTTTATGATTTATTTTTAATTCTCAGTGTTAAAAGAAAGAAGACTGGCGGTATCAAATGACATTTTTATCTCGAATTACAAACGTAAAATAGACCATCTTTTTGGGGTTTTGATAGATTTAAGAAAGCTTTAATTCTGTAACAGGTTTATCGTATAAATTGTAAACGAATATTTTTCTAGGAATAAGTTCTCTAGGACAGTCCAATTAGTCTAAAAAGGCCAAAGCCTCAACCAGCGAAAAATTGATTGCTTAAGCTGTGCTCCGTTTGGCCCAGTTAGAGGGGCGGTACAACCACAAGAAATTTTAGAGATCAGTTGTTTATTTGTGACGAGATGCCTATACAATTTTGATGTTTGTAGCACTACTTAGCCGAAATGGTACAAACAGCGTGTAACTTAAGCTCTTAAGTGTTCACTGGTTGCGGCATCAAACTCACAAAGGTATCACTTAATCCATAAAACTACAAATTATTTTTAAGGATTAGAGAATTTTAAACGTTATATTTCTATAGTTCTGAAACTAATTTCTATAATCTGAAACTTGGATGGGCCTCTGACATAAGGCCAAAACGGAAAATAATACTCTCGTTTGTTAACGGGCCAAATTAATTTAGTAAAATTAGAATAATTAAAACTATAAAGTTAGCCAAGTCGTATTAAACCGTTGACTGACAAGTTTCCGATCTTACCACGAAGATGGCAGCACTCGTTAACAAAAGTGACGGATTATGTTTGTGAATGCGTTGAACAGAAATATCGAAATATCAGCCATTTTAGACACGCAGTTGTTTTTCAACCGTTTGAGTGGGTCGATGTAAGTCTTTTTGTGAACATGGAAACAATCGAGTATCGAGCTCTCATTATATATTTATTTTTGAAAGGCAATACGCCTACGCTAATCAAAGACGAGTTGAATACTGTGTACGGGGACTCCACCATCATTTACCACCGTAAAATTTTGGGCAGCTGAATTTAAACATCGCCGTACCAGCTTGGATGACGATGAACGTTCGGGACGTCCAACAACTGCAAGTTTCGGACGATAACATTGCTCAAGATAACCAAATGGTGCTTCCGTCAAATTTAACAATTAGAGAGATAGAAGAGGCTAAGAAAGAATAATATGTCGATAGGATGTATTATTGCGATTGTTTTCTGGGATAGTCATGAAGTTATCGTAATCGATTATCTTTAAAAATAAAAAATATGCAGAAATTGCGAAATAACGGCCACATTAAAACAAAAAAAAAATTGCTTTACCAAGACAATGCGCTGTATCAAAACATTCAGCTTCACCACCTTTGTGTTGTAGTCGCTTATTACTACCTCATACTGAGCTCGACAGTTTGACTGATCCAAATAATTTTTAGATAAAAATTGAAAAATCCCTTCCTTAATAATAATTTTTACGGTTTTAGAAATTTGACTCTTCTATTTTTTAATATAAGTTTTATACGAATTTCAGAGTATAATTTGAATTGATTCTGATATAATAGTAGAACGAAGGCTCACAAACGTTTTAATCTAAGGCAATGCGGTCTTTAAATGCAGCGGGTGAATTTATTTCGACTCAGTTTTCAACTAATCAGTTTCTTTGAGTTTGGAATCATGAAAAGAGTCAGAGGGAGTGGGGGCGAGTTACGTTATACGGATTCACCGAATAACCACGATCGAGCACAACCACATCAACAAACAACAAACCTGTAATATTCAATGAGAATCTTTGTGCAACAAATAAAATACAATGTATATCAAAACTACACGAGATCATTATACAATTATTACGATATCATCAAGATATCATTATGCATTGAAACCACACAAAACTATATAATTTGCATAAACCAATTTTCAGAGAAAAACAACATAGCCCAAGTAACGTAGACGAAACAGAATATAAAGCAACGTAATATAAAAATGAATGATATTCAGTTATTAGTTTTTCCAATGTACAAATTATATATTTTGCACTTATAATAGTTTTTAAGGAGTGTTGCAACAGCATTAAAATTAATAAAGAAATACTTAGGAATAGTTCTCGAGTAAATAAAAAAATACTATTATAAAGTCATCGATTATACATAACTAAGAAGGAGGGAGGGGCAAAAGGTTATCAACCACAATCGGTACATATTTCCCCCAAAAACATAGAGCAAAGTTTGAGTTCTACTCGTATATATAAGGGAAATATTAAATAGTATATATATTTTTATGATGATCAACAAAAAAAAGACATTACAGCGAAGAACGGTAAAATTTTGAATGAAAACTACCTTAAAAATCAAAATCAAAATTAAAGATAAATAAATAAAGTTCACGCTCATGAGAATGAACATTAGTTTTTCTACCACATTTGCGAGATTTAAATAAATAAAGCAAGAAGAACTCAACAAAAAATAATTGCCATAGCAACTGTATGAGTTTTTTCGTGTTTACTTTTTTTAGAACTCCATATATTTTGTATAAGCAATCCTCCTTCCCTTATAGGGGTATATCCTCTATTCGGTCGCAAGTTAATTTTTGCGATCAGAAATATGGTTACTATAGATTTATTTTGCCATGCCAATTGATACATTTTTTTTTTTTTAATTTAAATTTTGTTTTGCGATTGTGAAGTAGAAATACATAAAAAAATGCGACCTCGGAAACGGCGTAGCAGTCTTTTCGTGGATTTTTACTTTACAATCGCAAAACAAATTTAAATTAAAAAAAATGTGTTAATTGACATGACAAAATAAATCTAGTAACCATATTTCTGATAGCAAATAACTAACTTGCGACCGGATAGAGGATAAAACCCCATAGTTATGTAGGTATAAAGGGTGTTTTTTATAGAGTTGCACAAGTTTAAATTATAATAAAACAAAGAAATATATTTTTAATATCAATGAAACGGGCTTTACTGGATAGACAATTTTATAAAATTATTGTTTAAATATGATTTCGGTTGGGCGCGTACAAGGCGCAAGCTGAAAAACCAATTTTCACAAACTTTTCGCTGCATTTACGGCCGTATTTCGTCAATAACTCTTCGAATGTTGATTTCTAGGTGTTCAGTTGTCTCTGGTTTATCGACGTAGACAAGTGACTTTTCATAACCTCAAAGAAAATAATCCAATGGGGTTAAATCACACGATCTTGGTGGCCAATTAATTGGACCGCGAAATTATTCTTTCATCAAAAGTTTCTCTGAGTAAATCAATTGTTGCTTGCGCTGTGTGGCATGTGACTCCGCCTGTTGGATTACCACATGTCAGCAAGATTGATGGCAGCTAATCGATTTTAGCGAGGTACGAAATTTTTTTTTAACATTTCCCTATACCGCTCACCATTGACATTATCCGTCGTGGTCAACATTTACGTTAAATTTACATTAATTCTTATACCTAGGTATAACCTTAAACTAAGAATTTTTAAATATGTATCAGGTCACAAGCATCATTTTGCAGTAATTGCATTGTTAATAAATTAGCAAGTTCGCTGATAATAGTGCTAGGTACAGTTTAGCCGTACAATTCAAAAATTGTATCGTTACCATCCCTAGTCGCTTGGAGACATGTACCGTCCGGTTACCCGGTCTACTCTAGCGCACTGTTACGTTCTTTTAAGACGCTGATCAGTTCGGCGCAATATGCCCGAAACTGTGAGAGTACTTCGGCACTCAGTAATTTTGGCAGTGATAATTCATGTATGTTTGAATTACCAAGCCACTTTTGCTTTATTGACTTGACCGTCACCTCGTTACATTCGAAAACGTTTACATCTTCTACTTCCGAACCGCATAGACATCGACAATGGTTTATTATTTTGAATCTCTGGAGGTAGGCCTTAAACTTACCATGCCCAGAGATTACTTGACTAACCGAGCTTGTTATTTGTAACTTCATTTTTAGACGAACTTTTACGTCTGGAATGAATGCAAATGTGTGTCTTCCATTTGCTGATTCATTCCATCTTCTTTGCCACAGGTCAACCGCCATTTGCGCGATTTCATTTTTGTTGCTATATTGAATTTGTTCACTATCTGCGACATGTATATGGTCACCTGATTCATTCATAGCGCTTCTTCTAAGGTGATACATGAGCGCTCGTTTTTTGAATAGAATATCCACTGGGAGCACGCCGGCCAGAACTACAACAGCGTCTTTAGACACCGTTCGGTAGGCCTTTGTTACTCCTAGCAGTATATTCCTCTGAGCACTTTCTAGTGATCTGATGTGGTGACAGTTTAACCTATCATACCAACCAGCTGCGGCATACGTGAATTGCGCCTCCGCCACACCTTTGTATATTATTACAAGTGTTTTGTGATTCAGTCCCCATCCCTCTCTTGACACTCTCGCCAATGAGTGGAATAGTTTCTTAGCGTTTTCACAGACTCTAAGAACGTGAGATGTTACTCCCATTCGTTCATCTAGGTCAACTTCTAAATATCGAACGCACTTGAACATTTTCATGTTTCGATCGTTTAGTGATATTGTTGGTGGTCGACTAGAGTCAAATTTGCCTTTTAGCTGCAGCATCACTGTTTTTTCTGCAGATAGTGACATTTTATTCGTTTCGCACCATTGTATCGTGTTATTTATGGCGGTTTGACCTTGGCGTTGAAGTTCAAGCCTCGAGTTGCCGTGCACCAGGATGACTTTGCCATCTGCGAATGCTATTTCATCCTGGTCATTCATCATACTCGTATTAAATACGATATTCCACATCAGGGGTCCTAGGATTGAGCCCTGAGGACATCCTTTTGTAACTTGTTTTGTTACTGAACCATATTTGTCTCTGATTTCTGCGGTTCGGTTGCTGAAGTAACTCTTGAAAACATTTATGATGTTTCCAGGTAGATTGTAAACTGATAAACTTGCAATGACACTAGGCCACGTTAAGTTATCAAATGCTCCAGCTATATCCAAGAAAATACCCATAACATATTTCGAACTTTGGGTTTTGACAGTGTTTGTTAGGCGGACTATCGCGTCCTCAGTAGACATGCTACGTCGGAAACCGAATTGTTTGTCCGAGAATAGTCCGCTCTGTTCGATTCTTGGAGAGATACGAACCGCTAGTAGCCTTTCCAATAATTTCCCCATAACAGGTAGCAGCATGATTGGTCTATAAGACTTAGGAGAAAGTGGATCTCTATCCCCAGGTTTCCTGATTATAATCATTTCACCCTTTTTCCACGCCTTCGGAAAGTAGCCAAATTTTAAGCAGCTGTTTAATAATCTTACTATGGAAGTCCCTATAATGGGCCAAGCCAGTTGGATTATTTCAGCGTTCAAGTTGTCAAGTCCGGGAGACTTGTTACGCTTAAAGCAAGTAAGGGCACTGTTGACCTCCTCCCACGTAAATGGGGTGTCTTCAGCATCAGATATCCAACTATTGTTGGTGGCGATCTCGCGCATTTCTGCTTGAGGCCCAGTAACGTCAGGTGTTTCGTCCGTCAGAAGCGAGTTTATTAACTCCAAGCGTGTGTCATGCCACGTATCAGTGACGACTCCACTTGTCTTCCTGATGGTGTTTAAGACTTCAGGTGGTCTTGCTTTGCCGGCGGCAAATTTATAAACAAGTCCCCATGGGTCATTGTTGCCATGTTCCGTGACGTACCTTTGAAAACTACTTTCCTTAGCTATAAATACTTCATGGAAGTATTTATTCCTTGCCGCTCTAAAGAGAGACAATTTCAACTCTTTTGCTATTTGGTTTCTTTCCTTCTGGTATGCTCTTCTGAGCTTGTGCATTTAGGATCTAAGTTTTCTTAGATTAGAGTTCCACCAACTATTTTGTCTCTTTGCCACTCTCTTCTTTGGAATTGAGTTGTTGCAGACACTGGTTAACTGCGTTGTGATCAGCTCCACACGATCATCAATTTCATCAATCGAGTTAATTTCAGGAAGTGCTTCTACACTGTCCCAAGAGCCGACCAGTTGTCTAGCAAATAGACCCCAATCAGCTATCTTTATGGCAAATCTTGGAATTTTGTTACTTGCAAGAGGACTATTCTGTGGTGCATTTGATAGTTCGAACGTGATGACTCTATGGTCACTAGAGGTCCAATTTTCTCTTACACGCCACCCAACTATCGAGCCCAGCAAGGCTCCGTTGACTATTGTTAGGTCAATATTGGAGTTCCCATTAGACGAGAACGTCGTTGGGTGTCCCTGCAAGTTCATTATGAAGAGGTCATTTCTAGACACGAAGTCCTCTACTTTTCTTCCGTTTTCATCAGTTAAACGGTCATGCCACATTTTACTTCTGGCATTGAAGTTTCCGACGATCATTACCTTTTTTTGTTGACCCGATAAAGAGCCTAGGATCGTTTCGATTTTGCACAGATGGTACTCGATCGGTTCACTATATTGGGCGTAAATTGAAAGCAGGTAGAATGAACCAGCTTCCGATGATATTTCAACACATGTGCAGTGGCTATCACAAGCCTGAGTTAGCTTCATCATGTCCATGCCGACACTATGAATGCTAATTGCAGTCTTGGGATTCTCAGAGCATCCTGTTGCTACTCTGGCTGTAGAAGGCATGCCGCTGATTTGACCATTGACAGAGTGTGGCTCTTGCATACATAGAATATCTATGTCGTGGGTGGAAATGCTTTCACATATTTCGGATCCGACTATCTTGGCACCTTGCATGTTGAGGTGGGCGGTTAGTAGGTTGCTGTTACAATTCCTTTGATTGTGACTAATCATCATGCTTAGTATTAAATCTTAGGCGTTGCACAGAGCTTTTGTATGCGTTACATGAAACGCGACCTACTTGGTGGTCATTTGGTTTTTGCATTTCTTTGCAGCTTGCGCAGCTGGCAGGTTTGTCTTTGTTAGGACATCCCTTGAAGCCATGACCATGATATGCACAGTGAGAGCAGGTCTCTGTGCGGGCCCTACAATTCTTTGCAATATGACCGTATCGCTGGCACCTAAAGCACCTAGTTGGAGTCACGTAATCTCTCACATAGCATCGAACCCAGTCCACGTGCAGTCTACCACACTTTAGCAACATGTTTCTGGTTGCTGGTTCTAATTCTACCACCCAGTGAGCGGTCTCTTTGTTTTTCGCACCAGTTCTAAATAGAACCTTAAAATCTTTTTGATCCAGGCAGTTTTGTTTAATTAGACAGTTAGTTACCATGTCCCCATCAAGATCAGAGCTGACGTCAAAGATAATTACCTTCGGTAATCTCTTTATAGGCGCTGGTTCGGTGGCTACTAGACCCACGCCTTCCAGATCTTTGTTTTCCGTGAAAACTTTCAAATCGGAGGAAGCATCAACAGTAACCGCGACACCTTTTGGGCCGGCGTTCGTTACATAGTGAATCTTTACGTTCGATTCGCTAGGTCGGATAACTTCTTTGATTTTCTTTGTTATCTCGGTGGTCGTAAGGCTGGATTCATTATCCCTTGCTGAGATAATTATCCGTTTTGTTGTCTGTTTTGGCCAGCGTTTTCTGTTTCTCCGTTTCTTTCGCTTTTTACCGACCACTTGCCATTTTCCTCCGTTTCCGTTCGGATCGGTTTCCACGTTTCTAGTTTTGCCTGAATTAGCACTGGGAACTGAATCCCGTGCAGCCACCTTTGGTGCCTTTTCCGCCGTAACCATTTTTGGTTCCCGGCTGCAAGAACACCTATGGTTGCGTGCTTCCTCCAGTTTGCCAACAACCAGATTCGTTTCCGCAACCACCTCGAGGATATGGATTTTCATGTTTTTAATTTTCATGGTTAGATCACGAAACTTAGGTTCGGTAAGTTTCGTGTTTTTGACTTGCTCAAGCATCGTTTCAAGAGAAACGATTTCAATCATGAGGTTCTCATGGGGTCGTTCGCTTTTTGCTACTTGACCACTACTGTTTGACGAAGTGTTTTCAACTTCAGTCGTCGTCTCATCATTGCCGACAAGCTCGGCATCCGAGGTAGAATCATTCAGATTCTCGTCAAGTTTAGCCTTCTTAGAGGCTCTTTGGAAGTCATCTTCTTGCGAAGATGGACCCGGATCACGCCTTGATCCCTTACCCATATCTCTGGGTAATCCGCTAAATAAATTTAGCTACGCTTGTTTTGATATTTAAATTAGCTTTAAATATTTGATTCTCTCCACTTTACACCCTCAAATCTACTTAAATCCCTGCACTAATTTTAGCCGTGCAGTGGATTTTTATTTCACCTTTACGGTGGAACCACTTCTTCGTTGCCTCCCCTCGGACCACAGAGAGGTATTAGTAGACTTAGTAGTTTGTAATTTAGTCTTTAAAAAGACTTTTTATAAGAATATATATATGTTTATATATATTTTAGCACTCCTTTAATATTTCACGTTTTATTGAATTTTTAATCGCTTTGATAAGTTATAGGCAGCACTATTAACTTATCCCCGAGGGGTATATACTGTCACCATTGACAGTAACATTCTGACCATCATCGCTTTTGAAGACATATGGACATCGTTTTTGAAGACCATCATCGTTTTTGAAGACAGACCCTGTCGCCAGCCCATAAAGCGCACCAAACAGTAATTTTCTGTGTATGTAATGGTGTTTCGACAAAAGCTTGTGCGGATTACCTCCATTCCAAATCCGACAATTCTGTTTTATTTACGTATCCATTCAACCAAAAATGGGGTTCATCGGAGACCAAAATTTTGAATGGAAATCCAACATCAATATCGATTTGTGCTTCAGTCCATTCGCCGAATTCGCTCTGATGTAAGTCTATATATAATGAAATATCAAACCAAACTAAACAAAAAGCAACTATCAGCTGCTACATGGGTTGTCAAATAAAGCAGTATTGCCAACTCAAAGTTGTGAACCTCTAAAAAAACACCCTTCATGAGAAATTTACAAAACATTAAGTTTTTTTTGCTTTTTCAATTGTTTAGTGTCACCAATAACTGTTACTATTGGTTCTCATCCGAATGAACCAAGCTTCACACGATTTCAGCTTTTGGTTTCAAACTAAGTCGCAATAGATTTTTATTGTTAATTTATACCCTTATTTTATATTAAAACACAAAATTTTTTTTAATGATATGCTCAATTTAAAGTATGCATGGATATTGAAGAATATCGTCGAATGGATTATAGCAAGTGGTGATACATCTCTATCAGTTCAAATCAACTTGTACGTTTCATTTTATATGCATATTATAAAGGGAAGTAACAAAATTACGACAAATGATGATGTTTCAGCACAAAAGTGACTTAATAATTTATTACAAATGAATTAAATACCCTCCCGTTTGGACGGAAGTATGTGGTAAATCATATAACCTACAAATTATGCATTGAAATACTTTGTTTTAGATATATGACAAAAAAGATATATGGAAACCGTGAATCCATCAATGCATTTCCATAAGTATGTTGGTCGAAAAATGAAACATAAAATCGGAGAAAGCTGGTTGCTGGATTGTGAATTTAATTCGACTCGATGATATAATTGACTCGAAATTGGGACAAGTTGTAATGGGAACGCGACCTTTGTCACCGTATCAACAGCTAGTTGAAAAAATTGATTCCCTCTCGGTTCGTTCGGAAGCTCTCACTGGTACATGTAGAAAGACAACATAAAGCTAAAGCACAAATGGCGAAAATTGGAAGTACTACTAAACAATTTGTGGTTGTTTATTCGTAAACATCTTTTTCTTTGTATAGTCACTCGATAATTTCAGGTAAACTACATAAGTGTTGTTCTGAACACAATAATAGATAATGTACCGCCAATTTTAGTCGATGAAATTAAAGTGCCCCATGAGAAACGCCAAACATTTCAGTAATGCAATCCCGATATAATCCGGACATATCTTTAATTCGATAAATTTTCACGAAAGCATCAAACAGGCCGTGTTAATTTTTTGAATTGGGTAAATTTTTAACCGCTCCATCTGAATATTACCTTGAATGACATGAATATGAAAAATGAATATGAAAACATAGCCTTGTTTTACCACTCATATTGAATGTCAGAGTTGTTGTAGCTAAAATGTAAATGGAATAGTTTATCTATCTAATTAATTTATGCATTTTTGAATATGTACAAAGCAAAATACTTATACTTACGTGTTATTGTCCATTTATTATTTTAAATGACCCGGCATATCCGCATGCACATACAACAGAACTGTCATTTTTCTTGTAAATGAAGTAAGGAACAATCAAAAAATCGTGTACTTCAACAATATAATGCATGACATGGACTTAATTTATGTTCTCTAGGGTTCGATACAGTGAATATGAAGCACAAATATTTTAATATTATTTTAATATTATATAAATTGTTTAAAAAATCGAAATATAATTTATCGCGGTCTAGAGCAGCATTTTCAAAAAAATGCAGCAGTTGTCATCTAGTTGTAAACTTGTAGACATAAATTGACAATATATGCAAAAAAAGAGTGGTGTGCGGCCAATTATACAGCAAACTCTGTTCAGCGAACTATCAGGCGAACCGGTATACCAATATTACAGTCTTATGCCGCAACCAGCGAACACTTAAGAGCTTAATGGTACTATTCCATGTACAAAACAGAAAAATTTTGCTGAACATCGGAGAAAGACAAGAACTAAAATTTACACTAGATTGACTGAGAAACAACATTTTTATTTTATAGTAGAAAAAATTGGGGAAATTTTGAAATCAACAAAAACTAACCTCACATTTTTTAAATAAATAACTAAAAATCTTTATTTTTAAAAATTGACAATTATTTTATATCGTAAAAATTAATAATAAAATTAATATCATTTTTGAGATGAGCAAAAAATATGTTTTTTTATTATTTTGATTAATTTACCAAAATATCTAAAAAAAATGTTCTACTATAAAATATGGAGGAGAAATTTTTGACAAGTTCGTAAATTAACCTAAAATTTCATAGTCGTGCAGCAGCCAAAAAAAAAAAAGATATTAAAACCTGAACAAATTAAGAAATAAATAATAAATTTAACAAAAATATATTATAAATACATATTTAGTTTTACATAATACATAATAAATCTAGTGAATTAGTATTTAAGTTTAAAATTTGAGTTGTTGTGATATTTGTAATGGTTACTAAAATGAAAACGTCCTCTCGAAAGTCATTCACATACAAAACACCATTGCCCACAGTACGAGCTAGATATAGATTTGATCGTCAATTTCATTAAATGTCATAATTTGTTTTGTGTTTCTATAATATTTAGAATGACGATGAAAGATGAAGTAGATCGGTGCATCCTAGTACTAGTAGTGTAAATATTTCGGTACTGGAAGATAATGAAGAGTTGAAAGTTTGTTTGCAACAGTTCATGGAAACAGGACAATGTAAGTGGTGATGATTGACGACCGCTTGGCTAGTCAGTCTTTCAAATTAATCTGTGTTTTTTATATATTCGTAGGTAATCAACAAAGAAATTGTATTTCAAACAAATTTAATCGATACATTTGCCAATTTGGTTACTGGCCATCGTAAAAATGTCAAAAGTTTCCAAGTATTTGGTGCATCGGTATTGGAAGCATCGAGTAAAATTTATGGTTACAGGGTTGATATCGAGCACAAGGAAGTGATTCGAATGTATGGTGGTTTATCGTATGAATGTCGGCGGTAAAAAAGGTGATATAAATGAGAATGAAGGGGGAATCGAAAAGAATGATCCAATTACTGAGGGTAGCAATAATGTGCAGGATCCAAAAGCAACGGCCAAGGCTAAAGCAAAAAAGCGACGTCAACAAAGTTCATTCGTACCAAAATGTAAAGCAACGATAAATGGTAAACTAGATAAGGTATCTTTCTTGGATCCCGTATTTGTCGATATAAAATCCAATTTAGTGAATGAATAGTTAGTCAATGAATAGTTCGAATCGATCTTTTCCAAATACGCTGGAATCGAACAACTCGGAAATTTTATTTGATTACTATAATCCGTACTGGGATAAAACACCAAATGAATCTATAATCAATGAGGACCACACGACCCACCCAGAAATTTTATATGACACTATTTAGGGAATACAATATCAGTGATAATATAATCAGTTCGACAAGTCAAAAAATGATTTAAAAGCCTTGCAAAGTGTTGGGCAAATTGTTGAGGAGGTACTCAAACAATTGACTGAGGATAAATGTAAATATGTACCTCCAATATGTCACTGATTCAGTGAAACGATAATTTATGTTTATCTATATTTTTAGTTATTGTGAAGGCAACAAACGGGCTACGATATGTTGTTGGATGATGTCAGTTAGACAAGACAAAATTGAAGGCTGGAACTAGGGTAGCTCTTGATATGACCACACTTACAATAATTGACCGCGTGAGTTGATCCCCTCGTTTATAATATGTCTCACGAAGATCCTGGTGATGTAACATATTCCGCTATTGGCGGCCTATCCGTACAAACTCGTGAGGTCATTGAACTTCCGTTAATATCGTGAATTTGTTGTGAAAGGTTGTTTAGTATACGAATCACTACTTGCTCGTGTGGCAGCATCACAACTAGACGCAAATTTCTTAAAAGTTGTATCGAGTGCTATCCATTAACCAGTCGTGAAATTCAACGTACTTTAATAAAATTGCACAATCAAATGGATGGTTTCAATTCATTGGGCCAGGTTAAAATGATTGTGGCTTGATCGAATGGCGGTTTATGAATACAAGTAAGTCTTTGAATAAAAAATGGTAAAATTTTTTAACTAATAAGAATTTTGTTTTACTTTAGATTACTAGGCCTTCAAGCCAACTGTCATCAAAACATTAAAATGTATAATTATCAAAATGACTACGTACAAAATCTCGCGATGTATTTATAGGATCACAGAAACTTCCGTTTGATGTATGCACCCACTGAAATTATTTTGAACAAAGGTTTTAATATAAATGAGTATTTTACTCCCGATTATGGTTTTTCGGAGGATGGGTTTCCAGCCAAGCGATCGGTTTTTATCGGTTAATCATTACAAACACTGATAAAGTTGATATATTGGGGTTAAAATTAATATAAAAATCAATAAATAATTTTTATTTAGTAAAATGAAATAAAAAAAAATAAATTAAATTAAATAAAAAAAAATAAAATCCTCCATGTTTTAAGTTTTTAGCGTGTCGTCGCACGACCAAGCACAAAAATTTATGTTTTACTACCATAAAAATATCAAAAAAATAAAAGTTTGCGGAAAGTGGGGGAATTTTTTCAGTTTTGCTGCTATAAAAAATACTTGAGTTGATATTTTTTATGAAAAATTATGGCAGCACAACAACAATTTGCTCAGCAAATGCTCAGCAAGCTATAATCGGATGCGCCATTCTTCCTATAGTCGATCTGTATTTTTGTCTCGTTTTGGTTTTGCTGAGATAATATTGTATGCACATGGAATAGTACCATAAGTTGCACGCTGTTTGTACCATTTCGATAAGTGCTACAACCACCAACATTTTGGTGGTCGTACCGCCAAACGGAGCACCACTTAAGCTCTTAAGTTTTCGCTGGTCTAGCCTTTTACTTTAGTAGTACCTTCCGGCCCATATTGTGATCGTGTATGAGAAATGTGTATTCTTAAAACATTGAACTTTATACAGTCGCGAATTTTAAATGTATTGAACTGAATTAACAAATTTAATTTAGTTATTTTTAGTTTGCACAGGCACACTACGCAAACAACATGATTTACATTTAAAATCTATACAATTATTTTCAAACGTACTATTTATTGATGATATACGATCAAGAGACGATAACTGTTTGTTTAGATGTTAATGTTTGTTTGCTTAACAACCTACCAGACAAAAATATTATTACTATTTTTTTAAATTTAACTTTTTTTCTATAAAGTAAATAAAAACAGTTTGATGCGTACACAGTTTTCACTAAAATGTAATTAACGTTCAAAATGTACTTCCTGAAATTATACCTTTTCCTCGAAGATTTCCTTTCGTAACATAGGAATGCAACCGTACAGTAAAACAAAATTTTATGCTTTTCAATTATACATATTCGTTTAAAAATCAAATTAATAAATTAACCTTTGTCAAAACATTTTTTGGTCACGATCGATGAGTTAAACTTCAAAAGTTATTAGCCATTTAAAATTTCTATTTAAATATTAAATCTATGTGTCTGTACATTAGACGCTTTATAAATTGAAATATGTTTGATATGTATATGAGACATCAGCAATGTTGCGTTGGTGGCACAAAATATATTGAATGGCGAACAAGGCAGTGTACATAGTTCAAGGTTTCTTCCGCACAAAACAAAACACAATTGTTTTTACTAATTAGTTTCACATAATTATGCCAATCAGAAGTTTTAACCCAATTACTATTGATGAAAGGCAAGGTTAAACTAATAAAAAACAAAAGACACAGTCTTTTTCGTCCCAAAAGTCATGATTGAGGTCATATCCTAAATAAACACTGTTTTAGCTAAAAATAATAAAAGTTGATATCCAACAACCTTGAAAATAAATCGAGTGCAAAGGGTTATAGCGGTGACTAAATAAAACTTTATATTTGCAAATATAACTTAATGTTTTGATAAAATTGACTTTTTACCAAGACGTTGGAACTTGGAAGTTTGGTTTCGAACTAAGGAAACATTAATACCAGGTTTCCATCGTCGATAGCATAATAGAATAATAGTATAATACTATTTTACTATCAAGCACTGCTGGTTTTCCATCGCACGGTTTGAAATAAGCTTATTCGAAATGACCATTTGATAAAAAGGATATTATTAGTTTATTTGACACGTATTATATAATCAAATAAAAAACCTCTTAACGACGAGGTAAATGTTCGAGTGACGAAAGCCGAATTCAATTCACAAAATTTCTGATATCAAATTTGTGCCGAAAAAAACAATTGTATTCGATTTGTCAACGATTTTTCGGAATGTTAGTGCATTCAGCGCGTTGTTGTTTAACATTCAAAAAACCGTTGACAAGTTGTTGTTTTTGACAGCTAGAAAGAAAAATGTAAACAAACGCGCCGAATGCACTAACATTCCGAAAAATCGTTGACAAATCGAATACAATTGTTTTTTTCGGCACAAATTTGATATCAGAAATTTTGTGAATTGAATTCGGCTTTCGTCACTCGAACATTTACCTCGTCGTTAAGAGGTTTTTTATTTGATATCAATGATTTTGGCAAGGCAAAATGAAAATGAATTGAATTGCGATTCGTTTTATTGTTGTCAGTCGTTTTGACTTCGACTTTGAGTTCACACACACACGATAGCACACAAGTGGCCGCTACGTGTTATTGTACCTCATACACAGATGCAATGCGCAGCATTGAAATGACCAAAACGAACAACAAAGCCATGCTAATGCAACAAATACAGAAAAAACTACAATATAGATATTTGTATTAGAATATATGTGTACATCGTATGTGCTCACTAGTTTAATAAATAGTGGTGCGAAAGAAAAAAAATAACATGAGATTGTTTAGTGTAACCAATACAATCTTCTGTAGTTTGTTGAATAATGGCATCTGCGTTTCGGACTTTGTTCAGAGCTTAATTGTTGTTCGTTTCGCGAAAAACGAATTACGCATACTCTCACACAGCTGCCGGCTGTGTGTTACGGAGTGCGAATGATTCGTTCTTCTTCTCTCGATATCCGTCACTCCAGTGGCCTGCGTCTGTGTATGAGGCACAATAGAACGTAAAACAATAGAACGAAACTGTTTCAATAAAAAAAATGGAAAACAATAACATATAAAACAAAATTGTTTCTATTGAAGAATGGTTCAATACGATTTATGTTTGGAAAGTATATGCTCTTGGCCTCGAAATAGTAAAGACTTATATTTGTTCTTTTTTATGTTGAAAAGTAGGGTCAGGTCTCATCATTAGGTTCAGGTAGGTAGTTTTTTTTTATTATGTCCAGCACGATAACCTACGTTCTGGTGTACTGTTTCTAGTGTGTGGAAGACGATTCTATTTCTTTATTTTGCATGCAATTTTTCAATCTTCATTTTGTAGTCTTTTAGTAGATTTTACTTCAAATCCTTTACCACATGCCACAAACAGGTCATGTCGGGTGTGATCTTATTACATACCCGGTTCTCGTAGGCTATCGGCTGAACATTTGTAGTCTAGTTTTTAGTGTATGTTACAGAGTAGTAAACATTTAGACCAGATGCATGTGTTTTGGTAGAAATTCGATTGAGTAATTCAACAATTTTTTTTGCATGTTTCTTGCTGTTTTGTCACTAACTGCATGCGGCTACCATTCATTTTTGATTCCTTAAACAATACAATAAAATATACATATTTTAGTGTGTTAGTTGGAAATAAAAGTTAATGGTAGCTAGCCTCTCGCTGATATTCCATCTTCATGCGATGGGAGGGGAGATAAGATCTATTTTTCAAAGAAATCAACATAATGATAAAAAAATATCGATTTTATGCAAGGAGACTCAAATGTTCAATGTTTTTGGTGATTTTTCCGATCACATCAATTTGTCAGTTTTTTCATTTTTTTTGTTATGAAAAAAGAGTCACTGGTAAAAATTCTCTTAGCAATGATAATAATATGATGTATTTATATTTGTTTCATTATAATACGTTGATTCACTATCATTATGAACCGCAACGGACCGATATTAGGGAGCATTTGAGCCAAAAAATAAAATTTTGCAAAAAAATTAGGGTGGCTTTTAAGTTATGGAGGTCAATATCTAAAATATACGAGTTTTCTGGGACAAACGGTTGATGTCATATTGTAGGTGAGATTTGTGGCTAATAATCCTGAAAATATGAACCAAAAGTCTTGGACTCATTTTTTAGCAATTCGGCCTAATGTGGCCGGGCGATTTCGCATTTTTCAGTTTTTTAGCCAAAATGACCCTCCAACCTAATTTTTTGAATTCTTTTTTTTGCTATTTGATAGCTGGCGTCAATACCTTTCCAACGATATGCATATGTCCAGGGTATGTCGAATAGATTCAGCACTGTGGACGTGGCAAAATGGCCAAAAATGGCCGTTCAGCGGCCGGCCGCGGCCAACATGGCGGTCAAATCAAAAAGTTGTAGAACAAAAATTGCTTAGTTTTTTAAGTACTACAAACCCTGAAAATATGAGATCAAATAAAAGAGGTACGGACAAACAAACATATATACCAAAGCAAGATTATTTGGTGACGTCATAGAAAAATTTAAAATTGTCATAACTTTGGTCAAAATCATCCGTTTTGGACGTTTGAGGTGTCGTTGAATTGGTATTGACGTCTACAATCATAATTTGCCAGTTAGAAAATAATTTTGGCATTTTTTGGGGCAGTTATACGCGAAAAACTGATTTTTTGGGTCAATTTTTGGAAGGTCATATCTCCACTCAATGTTGGTAGAAATGCATGTTTTTATACATTATTTAGGTTTATTTTTCAAGACCTTTCCAATGGTATATAACATGATCCTGGCGGCCTCAAAGTGAAAAAGTTCGAAACTTGCTGTATAATATACTTCGTTCGACTTCCAGCACAGTAGGTGCTTTCGTCACTCGTTTGGACTGCCGTCCAAAGTGATAATAATATATAACGATAATCAGCCAACTCATCATTGCGACGAGAAAATATTAAAAATGGTAATGGATAAGCTAGGAAAATTAAATTTATTTTTACACTGTTAAATTTGTAACGCTAAAAATAATATTTGCTACGTATTATATTTTGATAGCTAGTATACTGAAATATGTTAATAAACTATTATACTATCAACTTTGGTTTTCCATCGTAATACTTTAATATTATAATACTATTATACTTGTATACTATGACGATGGAAACCCGGTATAAACCAAACTACAAAAATATTGAAAATACTTTGGACTTACATTTAAAGTATAATCACAATGCCTTAGCGAATTTTAATGATATGCTTATATTTAGCAAGTCTTAGTTTATATGACAAAACTTATAGGTTAAAATAAATAATTAAGATAAACCAGCATATTATGTTAGTTATAACAATAATATTGTTCACCTAACAAAATCTTTTTTGGTTAAATTAAACAAAATTACGTACCAACATCCTGGTAACTCAAATGTCACCTATTTTTTGTAGTAACCAACTAAAAACCAAATTTCTAAATTAAACAAGAGATTTGGTTTATCTAGCTCAGAATTAAAACAACCAAATTAATTAAACTAAGTATTTGGTAGTCAATGATTTGAATGAGTAATCTCTTAGCGGGTTAAGGCTAAGTTTGGTTCAGCTACGGTGAATGTAAGAACTGTATAATTATTTGGCTGATTATTTTCAAATTTATTTTGTAGATAAATCCAGAACTCCATCCAGGATTTATGTTGGAATCTCGATTCAGCTGAACATACCAGATTTGAACATAATTAGTTAAGAAATTGCCTAGCACAGCCGAATTCCAGAACTTCTTTAACATCCGTTTTTAAATCCCCACCCAATTCTGCATAACTGATTTGACAATAATTTTTTGGGATATGACCAAGTTCCATTCAGAAAAATCTCAATACAAGTTGACCTTATTTCATTAGATTCCCAGCCCAGCTCTACAAATTAAAATTGAAAGTTATCGGTTAGGAGACGGAAATTTTCCATCGTCTTTGGAATACCTCACTACCTCACATATTTTTTGCAACTTTTGGAATTTTTTGTTTTGCTATCTCGTGGTTAGCGTAATTCAAGAGTTAAATACTAATGAACTTTAGAGAAATTTTTAATATAATTTTAATAATTATTATGGTTTCAGGAAATTCCATTGTAAGTTATGGAATTGCAGGAGGATTAAATTAAAATTTTGTTTTATATGTATTATTTACGAAGCCGGAAAATATTAACCCATATTAGCCCAAATTAATTTTCTTTGTAACAAAGATAAACTACTTAGTAAATATTTCGAATGATGAAGTTGGAAAACCAAAAATTGTTGGTAAAATAAAAAAACAACAGTTAGGTAACTGCTACGAAAAATGCAAAAAATTACCAACTTAACCTTCAAAGTCCTTGAAATTGTGTATGTATTATTTACGAAGCCGGAAAGTATTAACCCATATTAGCCCAAATTAATTTTCTTTGTAAAAAAGATAAACTACTTAGTAAATATTTCGAAAGATGAAGTTGGAAAACCAAAAATTGGTAAGTTGGTAAAATAAAAAACAACAGTTAGGTAACTGCTACGAAAAATGCAAAAAATTACCAACTTAACCTTCAAAGTCCTTGAAATTGTGTAACAAAATATAATTGTAAATGTGTTGTGTAAAATTATGGTATTTGAATAATTCACCTGTGCACCGCTGCGATTGCAAACCCGTACTAAATGTTTTTTCGAAAGGATTTTTATTTAAACAGAACATTGCAGTAAAAATATTCCGTTATAATTTGTCCAATTGTCTTTTTAAGAGATTTTTTGTATTGATCTATAAATAGATCGCTGGGCTAATATGGGTTAATTTAGAATTAAATTTCAGGAAATCAACAGATGTACGCGAAATAATATTTCTTTGAAATATTGATTGTTGCTTGTGTAAATTAGAATTGTGTTGTCACTGTGCTACTAACTATCGACTTTATCTAGGTGTCTGTAACCGAGCTGATTCAATAAATCAATTTTGTTGAGGAGGTTGGAAAGCATTAATTTGGAATTAAATTTCAGGAAATTTCCAGATGTACATGAAATAATAAATATTTTCCTCAGGTTGCTGATTTAGAGAAGCAATTGTTGAAGACCAATACCATCGTTATCCATCAAACCTATTACGCCTTTATCCTTCCTCTATAGTAGATTAGAAGTATATTAGAATTGTGTTGTGCCGCACGATCGCTAGATGTCTGCAACCGAGTTCCGCCCAAAAAAAAAATACCTTTTCTATCCGTCCTATTGTTATATGTGAAAACAGGCTGTAGGAACAGGCCCGGCGTTATCGAGGACACATGTCAAGTACTTGGTCTTACAGTCCAATCAATCAATTTTTTAAAATTAATGTACATAAAAAAATTGATTTTTCTGTCAAATAGAACAAATTTTTTGATGTACATCAATTTTTTATGATGTTTTTTGGCAAATAGAAATATCGCATTAGTAAGTGATGTGTCGTAACAGTTTAGTCACAATTCACGAATAAGATGTGAGTTGAGAAGCTTGTTACAATCGTAACATCAGAGTATTATTTAGAAATCATAAATTTATTATGTATATGTTCGATGAATATGTAATATCGTAATAAAATTAAATAACACAATATTTGGAATTATTACGACCTGGGCACGCATGGTTTGTGTTCTTTCTTTTATAAAAATTTTCATAAAATACGGATAGTTTATACCTCTATCGTTCTTGAGCATGATTTATTATGACATACATCTAAACTATAAAATTATGTAATTTTGACGTACATGAATGTTTTGTATAAGCTAGGATTTTTCACTATTTTGATATGAAATTTGAACCTGTCACTGCTCATAAACATTTAGATATGTATAAGAACGCACAGAGGTGGAATTTCAAAATAAATATTGTATTACGAGTACATTATGAGGAAGGTACAAATAATTTTACAAATTTGTGTAATTATAAAAAATTATATAAACATATTATTATTTAGTTCATTAAATTTGTAAATAAGGTGTTTGTATATATTTATACGATTTGATCGATATTAAACATGTGCTTGATAGAGGGAAACATATACGAGTCTATATAGCTAACTTTTCTTAAAATCAGAACACATCTGGTTAACAGGTTCGTGTCATGTGTGTTGTACTTATAGTTGGTACACAGAAAATGCAAATTTAAGATTATTACAAAAATATTAAGTGTACTTGCGTAAGCGGTACGTGTATGTGTGCGTATGACAAAATTCATGTAATTTTATTATACATTGTATGACTAACTTTTAACAGAATTTTGTGTTTTACGTTTAATAGAAAAATGATTTTATTTAAATGAACGACCCATAAATCAGATAATAAAATTTAAACTCCTGTGTTTAAATTTAAAAAACGTAAATTATAAATAAATATTAATGCGTGTAGGATGAATAAGCGACCATCACAGCCACCAAAAGCAAGAACATTTTAGATTTTATAAAGTAATTTAAGCACAACATTGGTGAATAAATTTTAAAATGTTTTATAGTTGAGTCGGATATGTGAACATATTGTTTATCATACAAATTTTATAATTGGCGACTCGTTTTATTTATCTAATAATTAATAATATCAGTAATTTGTTTTATCAGATATACGTACATCTACGGCAACCATTATGTACCTATGTAGATTAATTGATTTAGGATAATGTCCGGTTGCATAAAAATTGAGTTATCAGTGTTTTAACTAATACGAAGTAAACGTTTGCTGAATTATTAAACCGACTGACAACCCGGATACACGGGTATAAGTATTTTTATTATTTACTTACTTGTATTCTGATGGGTTCCAACCTTCGCTCAATTCAAGCTTATCACTATCCAGTACGTCGAAATCAATTTCTTGTACACTTTCATCGATCTCTTCAGGCATTACCAAGGTTGTTTGTGGTAGTCTTGTAAAATGTCTTTTAGTTGGTGCGACCGTTGTAGTTGTTGTGGTAGTAGATGTTGTGATAGCATCTGTTACAGCTTCTTTGGACGTATCCAATGTTGGCATTTTAGTTGTCTCTATTACATTTTCGGTAACAAATTGATCATTCTGTACACCATTATTATTATTTCCGTTAAATATTAGGCCCGCATGATGTATAGTATCGTTGTCTCTGCTCATGGCGTTACCGTTTGTTGTACATCTGTAATGAAAAATGTTTATAGTTAATAAAATTTCGAAAATCAAAAATTTCATAAACATTTTGAGATTAATAGTTCCTTTCTCTCGAATAACATATAGTTTTATGAACCTAGGAACAATTCGGCGAGAAATTTTTTTAACTTTTGCTATCTGGCGGTCCTCATTTCTATGCACCAAACATCTCATGTTTCCTAAAGAGAGTTGTTCTTTTTCTAGATGTCTATTGTGTACATATCGTCGGTTTGGTGCAATAGTGACACAACTCAAATTTAACTCATTTCTAAGATATTCGAATCAAACGATACCCAATAATTCATATTTTAATATTATAATACTACATACATACTCTCCTATGTAGTTATTTCAAGTAAATATGGTTCCATGTAAAAAATCACTCAAATCGCGAAAGAAATTAGCATTAGATATTGGAAACTATCCTAAGAAAATTTACAAAATATTAAACAATTATAAAAATTAAGGTCCTATTAAGGATGTAAGAATAGAAATAAGTTATTTTAATGATCAGAATGTATTTTTATTTCTTTTGAAAAAATGCCTTTTTTACACACAATTTTGAGTGATATTTTTAAACCGCTCTACTGAAAAATTAAAATTTTTGAGTTGTGTTACTGTTGCACCAAACCGACGATATGTACATATATTTTAATTTCGTTTACACAGTATAACATGATAATTATATTCCGAATCGACGATGAACCGTTATTTGAGCAACCCAAAGAACAGTTCAAAGTACCGTTATGTTATCTAGTATATGAGGTAAAACAATTAACAAATTAAATTTAAATTCGTCTTTATAAATATTTCGAGCGATATCACACTCACGATAAAATACATTAAAAAAAAATTAAAAAAGGAATGTCTCGAGAATACATTTTTAAAATTTTAAAAACGACGGAATTGACCCAAGCCGAATATTTGAAGCTAACCGGCAATTATTAATAAAAGCTTCTATAAAACAAAAGCAATCACGGCGTGTGTAATAATATTTCGCCATTTTGATAAACCATAGTATCAAATTAAATTAACCAACCGCGTGTGTTATAATGAACGATCACTGCCATCTATTCTTGAATTCTTATTAGCACTTTATTTGAAATGATAATTGTCGACGTTTCTTTTGTTATAATTTTGAATCGCTTAGACAGTTGTGATGAATTGGAGCTGTGCACATCATTTTCTTGGGCATTAATAAATAAGTTGTGTTGGAAAAACATTGTTAACTAAAATAAAGTTTATATAAATTACATTTGCTTTGTTTCTATCGCATTGTACCAAATAGTCGTACATTGTTTTCGTTAAATGTTAAAGTTATCAGAGAGTCACCGAAATTGTGTTCGATCTGCAAGGAAAACAACTCGAGAAGTGCACATCAAACATGCATATTCGGAAATATTTAAAAATAATCTAAAACTATATTAAAGTTTTTCAAAAAACGTAAAGTTCGTGAGTTTCTAAACCTTCAAAAAAGGTGCTACTTGGAAGATCCAAACATATTTTAGCTTGGAACGCTGAGGATGAAATTATTAACTCTCTGATCAGAAGTTGTTTATCTTGGAGCAATCTCACAATCCCCAGAATGACAGAGTTTGGTCTGCTAGGATTGAAGACGTTCCGAAAAGCGAATCCACAATGCTGCGTCAATCATGGTTGGGCCTCCATCAGCCTAGGATTGATCTCTTAACCCTTAATTTTTATCGAAAAAGCAATGCAAAACACTATTTGGAGAAAGTATTGAAGAAATATGTCATGTCAAAAGCTAAACATTTATTTGGAAATTAGTATTATTGCTTTCGACAAGATGGAGCCCGCTCCCACTCAACAAGCATTACTTACGCATGGTGTAATGGTCTCGATTATTTTGTATGGTCATGCATATTGTTTAAGCAACCAGAATAAAATCCTTAAATTTCCAGCAATTTAAGAATGTTATTATTCAAATTTGAGATAAAATGCTAATGGAAACAGTGCATGCTGCTTGCAATGCCATTGAAAGACGATTGGAGGAAGGTATCAAAGTTAAAGAAGGATTTATTATTTTGATCTAGTTTATTAATTAACAATTATTTTATATAAATTTAATATTATTTTATTTTCCTTGTAGTGAAATTATTTATTATTCGATTTTTATATCGATTTCGATGTGCATGACATCACCTTCAGTAATATTTACTTAACACAATACGAAAATTTTTCAAATATTTCCGATATGGAAAAACATTTTATACTGTGCTAAATTTTTTTTCAAAATATTTATTTTTTTAGAGATTCATATCTTTAAGTTGGCAACACTGATATAGATGTTGATTTCTCAAACAAAATTTTGTTCAGCGATGAAGCTCACTTTTAGTTGAATGGGTTCGTTAATAAACAGAATTGTCGGATTTGGAGTGAAGACAATCCACAAGCCTTTGCCGACACACTATTACGTCCATAGAAAATCACTGTTTAGTGCGCTTTATGCGGGCCGGCGGAATCGTTTGTCCATATCTCTTCAAAACCGATGATGGGCGGAATGTTACAGTGATCAGTATAGACTTTTCTAACTTTTTTGCACCCCAATGGCTGGCATAAATCTTGCTGATATGTGGCTCCAACAGGACGGTACCACAAACCACACAGCGCGGGATACAATTAATTTACTCAAAGAAACATTTGATGAAAGACTAATTTCACGTAATACTCCTTTTAATTGGCCACCGAGATTACCATTAGATTATTTTCTTTGGGGATATGTTAAGTCACTTGTCTACGCCGATAAACCAGAGAGGATTGAACACTTGGAACACAACATTCGGCGAGTTATTAGCGAGATACGGCCGCAATTGCTGCGAAAAGTGTGTGAAAATTGGACATCTAGATTGCGCCATATACGCGCCACCCGCGGCGGCCATATAGACAAAATTATAATCAAGAATTAATGGCATAACATTATCTATTCAATAAAGGTAGTTTCACTGCTATTCAAAATGTTTTTCTTTGTTCTATTTTAATTTAAAATTGTGAACCTCTAAAAACACCCTTTACTTGTAATTTTTTGATTATTTAGTTTAACGTATATTATGCAAAATGAAGTCATATAATTTATTAGTTGTAGTATTAATTTTATTGTTGAGTAAGTTTTGATTGTTCCGATTTTTATAAATTTCGAAATCCTCTATGCTCCTCCTCTAAATATTTATTTGTCCATTTTATATAATATATTTCTTATGCTCGTATTTTATTTATAAATAAATATGTATAAGTATCATTCAATTTATAATAATCACATCTTAAAAGAAAGATTAATGGTTAAATTATAAATTTTCTATCAGCCTACGAAAACGATTGCAAATAAAAAAAAGCATGTTAAATTACCCCGGTGACCTTAACATAATAAAATACGTATTTTAATAAAAATAGAAAAGAATATTAATAATTGTAAAAAAAAAATATCTAAACAAAAATATAAAAATATTTGTTAGAAAATAGTCAATTCATAAGAGATTAAACTAAAGATTTCTCATAATAGCAAATTGTTGTCTATGTGCCAAATTGCATTAAAATATTGTCTAGAGCGCCGCGCCGTGTGTGATTTACGTACGATCTGCATGTTCTGGCTCTCTAAATTTAAATGATTATATCAATAAAACTTGCACGACAGTGATTTAATTTAATTAAATAAATTAATTTACATAAAAATTACTGTAATTAAAACTATCAACACTGCGTGTATTGTAAATAATTAAATTAAAATATGTCAATTGTATACTGATTTTAAAAATTGCATGTATTTTTAATAATGCATAATTAATTTAACAAACATTAAGTTTTAAAATAACACATATGGCCGATCAATTAACTTAACACTGATTTGTTTGTTTTTTCAGTTTAGTTTATCAAAATTTAAAATACAAGAGTCTTGAGGATTTTTATGGGGAAATATAGAATTATTTTACCAAATTAATAACAATAATAAAATATTTATAAAACAATAAAATTTTCAACTTGGCTGCGATTGAAATGCCGCTGTCTGTTAAAAATGTATAACTGTGCTATAATTTGAAATTTGTTTTAAACCGGAACACTTGTTTTCCATATGTTCAAATTTATGCTCAATAGAGATAATATTCGGCTAGTCGTATCGTTGACTTTTCAAGTGAAATCATTTTCATCACAAAGAAAAAGATCCTTTGAAAATTTAGTAGGTTGTTTCAACTAAATTTAGAAACTGCTTATTGACAAATTATTCTCGAACACAGAAACATTATTTAGATTGTTTCTACAGTAACACAGCAACCTGGCATTTTATTTAATAGAAATTTTTTTAGTAAATTGTTTGATGCTATGTTTCATTCGATTCGGCGTAAATAGCTTCATTTCAATCACTATATGTCATTTTGTGGGTAAATTTACGTTTATAAACCTGTGGTGAAGATATAAAAAGTAATAAGTCATTTTGATACTTTTGGGATCTCTTTATTAATTCGAAATGTCCATAAAAAAATGTAACGGTAATTTTTTTTTTATTTTCAATTTGGATAATGATATATACCCAAAACCATGTAAAAATTAAGTTTCCTACGATTGATAATTTTTTTCAGAAACACTGGAAAATTTTAAATATGCTCTACTGAAAAACCGAAGAAATGAGTTATTACCTTTTATATCTTCACCACAGAAACATATTTTACTGTAAATTTCTTACCGCTGTTACTATTCCGATAAAATATCCATTTTCAAAAGGGTTAAAGTAACAGTTTAACATTTTCCTTGTATGATCTACCATTTCGTTATTGTTGGCTAGGGAACCAACTGGAATGTCATTTCGGCAGATTTTTGATTTATAAATTATTCAATTTAACTTGATCATATACTTTTCTAATTTCAAGTCATATGACTGATGACTTGATAGCATAAAGTAATAATGATGAATGATTGAGAAAAAATGATTTAATAGTAAATAAATGGAGGGGCATAATGTGGTTGTTGTGGCCAACGCCCGACTTTATTTTACCACGAATGTAGTAAGCGACTTTATTTCTAAATAGAAAAATAAAACATCAAGTTTTTGGTAAAAATATTTTACTTTTGTATCAAAATTGGCGGTTTCTACTCTCTGGAAAACCAAAAGAAACTACTTTTGTTGAAATTTTAATTTAAATTTTTTTTGTTCATAATCCCATTTTACAAATGTTCTATTTTTCTAAATATGAATATTAAACAATTTAAAAGCTCTTTTATGGAAGTTATCTCTCCCGGTTGAACGATTTCGACTAAAAATCACAGAGATCTTCAAATTTTTGCAAAACCTTTAACTGAAACAAGATTTTTACTACAATTAGTCTGAAACAAACTTCATCAGTCTCAAACTTTGCACGAAACTAAGGGCTACTTTGTAAAAAAAACACAAACCAACAGTTTTTTGCAACTTTGGGAAACCTGCTCGGCTGTAAATGTGAAAATATCTCAAGCCCACAAATTTTCGTGATTACTATATGTGTTTTGTAAAATAAAGCAAAAGTGTACTAATAAAATTCTTATGGTGCGAACATAGTACTAATCCTTGTAAAAATTGACGTTGAAAATGACCTATTTTCAAAAAAATTCCAAAGTAAAAACTATGCTCTTATTTTCATAAGAACATAAGTGGTGCAAGTTCTAATAATTTCCACAAAAAATTGATAGATACAATTATTCAGTACACCTGAAATTTTTGGGTGAAGTTTATGAGATACCTGACACCTTAAAGATATCAAAATGCAGTATATAGACTATTTTGCATGCACATTTGTTCATGAGAAAGCGCTTTTCAAAGTGAGCGCCTCGCGCTCGATGATTCAAAGCACTGTTTGAAGCTGTTTAACAGTAATAAATATGATTTTTTGCATCCTTATGTGACAATGGATCCACCACTAAACTTTGGAATCAAATAGTCAATCAGCTGAGTGAATAGCAGCAGCTGGTGAAAGGCATCTGAAGCGACAAAAAACGCAATTGTCGGCCTCCCTTGTATTTTGGGATGCGCAAGGTATTTTATTAACACATTGCACCATGACGCAAGGCGTCGCTACGATTGCAAACTTGTCTGAATTGGAGTTCGAATTGCTTCACCATCCACCGTATTTTCTGGATCTGATTTCGAGCGATTACTACCTGTTCGCCAACCTCAAAAAAATGGCCCGGAAAAATACATTTTGCCAAAACAAACGAATATTTTTAGGCCTAAGATAAATCGTTCTACAAAAAAGGCATCGAAATGTTAAAGAAGCGTTGAAATGAATGTATCACTCTGGAAGGAAACTATGTTGATGAATAAAGCCGAATTTTGCAATAAAAAATGTTTTTTTGGAAGTTAGCATCGGGACTTATTGAACGACCAGTGTCTTATTAACGAAAATTTTCTCTGTTTGTCATAAACAAACTGATTGTTTAATACGAACAGTGGCGTTTCTATAATCACATCGTTTACCTATAAGGAAAGCGGAACGTCTTCTACGAATAAATTTTATTAAACACCTGGAAAAATGTTAATGGCACTAACTAAAACATTTGTTGCTGTAGCGGTGATATTGGCAAGAACACGTGTGAAAAATGTATGTATTAATTTGCACAGAACTACACAGAAGTCATTAAATAAAGATTACATTTGCAGAGCCGAACTATTATACATTTTGTGAATACATTTTAGAACTTAGGCTGCGAGCGAATAGTCGGGTAAATTATTTACTGTGGTAAAAATCGGATTTAGAACAGATTTTTCGATCAGTTTGCCATAGAGTTTTTGAAAAATAAATGAATTTACCGAAAAATTTACTTAAAATTGACTTTTACCCGACTATTGGCCCGCAGCCTTAATGCAAATTTTAGAGTAGCGTAGGTAAATACAGTTTGTGTAATTCTTACACAAATAAAATATTATAAGCAAGTTCGCCAGTATATGGTACGCGATTAGTTAAACAATCGTTAGCAAAATAGGTTGGTTCAACGGGCTGAGATTAGCGCTAACGCTAAGAATAGCTGCGAATAAAAAAATTTGTCACACCCTCAATATAAAATACAAAACTGAGCAAAATACGAAATTTCCAAGTAATTGTTACATACATAAGACTAAAATGTAATTATATAGTATTACGATCGCCTAAACGCGCCGGTACTGCAATATTATTAGAATTAAATCTGTACAGAATTAACTGACAACTGTTTCTAACATATTTATTATCCATGGGTCAGGAATTTGATTTCACCATGCTTCAAGTTGTCTTGATTCATTTTTATAGCCTATCATTAGATGGAAGAGGGCAAAAAAAAGAACAAAAAATATCTCTAAACTATAGTCATAAATGTCAACGAACCAATTTGTTCAAGAAATTAAATTTAAATTGCATGACAGTTTCAATGAACGATGACAAATATATGAAATTAAGAAATTCGTCTGATGTATTCATCTTTTAATTCGGGTTACTAAATATTTAACGAATGATTGCATTATACATATAACAATAATTCAGTAGTGATAAATAGATTAACAAACATTTTCATTTAAAGCAAGCTGCTTGACATTGGTTTTAAAAATCAAGTTAAGCCCTTCAAAAAATGTGACGCAAGCAATTTATCAATCAGCGTTCACAAATAAATTAAATTAAGAAATTTAGATTGCGGTTCGGATTTTATAATTTTATAATTTAGTATTATGTACTTACTTTGGCACAAGTAGAAAATATGTTATCAAAAATGTAATAATCATAGCTGCTAGGATTCCAACTGCTATTAGATAGGCACAAAGTTTTGTGATAAAATATCCTTCCTTCTGCTCGTTAAATATATATTTTTGTCCGTTAACAGCTTTTAATTGGCCACCTAAAAATAAATAAAATAGTAATAATATTAATGAATTGTTTACATTTTTATAAATGATTTATCTATTTATGTTATTATAACTATTTTCCATAATATTACGAAAATAATCTTGTCTCGTGAACTTGAAACAACCAGACAGAGAAATATTACAAAGAAAGTTAAATTTAAATAACGAGTGTTAAGTATTAATGGTTCGATAAAACTAGACAAACAAAAACAAATTACTTTTCTAACACGATTTGGTGAGTTAATCCAATTTAATAATTTGTCACTATTAAGTTTGCATTTTATTTAATTAAAAAAGTAGACAAAAAATGGTTTATGATGTGCTAACCAAATAACGCAATGTTTCTAGCAAATATGTCGTTTCCATTATATTTAGCTTATAATTCTGCATGAATGAGGTAACGAGATGTGTCAAAAAGGCGTCATTTGCTTAATTTTTCGGCTGATACACTTTAACAGGCGTTAATCATAAGATAACCGTTTATTGCGCGTACCGAGCACTTTAAATGTGTAAAGTACGCACGATAACATTTTATAAACATATTTGTCTTACCGCCCAAATTTGTATGGATGTTGTACAATAAAGGCGAGGTTATTTCCATTTAAATACTCTGCGATGATGAGTTTTATCTCAATAATTTATTTTATAAATTAGTTCATTTTGACAATTGTATGTGTCGACTACTACAATTCATTTTCCTTTATTAAATTAACTGCAAATCATATTTACCATAGTAAATCGGTTTTCCATAACAATATAAATAAGGGAAATATGCCTCAGGAGTATGTATCGATGAGTATGTACTAACATATAATATTGCGCTCACAGCTAAATTTTGGCGTTGAGCAAGGATACTTCAATTAAAAATTGATATGAAAATATACCACCGGATTAGAACATTTTTTGACATAACATATTTTGAAGTTTAAAGTTTAGGCCATATTTTCATTTTTGAAAACTATTTTCAAATAATTCTCGCGGTATAAAAATTATGTTATGCGGTGAAAGAGCGCTTCTTATTAGGATTTGCATTAAAAATGAAAATATAATATCATAAGATAAATTTCGGAATCGGCCCAAATATTTGTTATTTTCCAAGAAGAGTAATTTTTTAAAGTTAGATCAAAGAAAGATGCCAGAAAGACGCCAATAAACAAAAATGTTCAATTATATGTAATACCATAATCAAACACATCGGCGGAGCGACAACCATATCAATAAATGTTAAAAATAAATTATATTCGTTTGGACGTTGAATGAGGATTAAATTAGGTCTAAATGGAATTCTTACTGCGAAAATTGAGTTAAAGATGAACAAATATGACTAAGAAAATGCAATTTTGGACGTTCCTCTCTAAGTTAAACCGATATCCATCCTGCCGTTCTCATGTTAATTGCCCCACCTTGTCTGAACTCCTACTAAACTAGAACCAATGATCACATTCTGCCTCGCGATTTTTTTCACAATTTTCTTAGCCCACCTCAACCATCTTCCGTCCACTGCTTCAATATACACTCACTGGCAAAAAAACGGCACATTTTTCTACATATGATAATCTTTGAAATCGTGGTGCCTAGAATTTTCAAACAAAACTTAAATTCAAGACCAATAAAATTTCTTCTTAATGTGGGTATGGATTCGGTATGCTCAAGATGCAATAAAGATCGAACTTTATGTCCGGTTTCTCTAGAATAAAATGGGATTCTGTTTCATTTTTTATAACATTTTTCAGCCTGCTAGATTAAAAAATTGTGGTATATCCAGTTCATTTCTATCACCAAATAATTTCTTTTAGATACTTGAATGAAATTGGAGAAAGAGGTACTGCTCATATTTATTCTATGGTAGGTTGTGATAGCAATAGAAAAAAAAAATCATAAACGAAACAGTTGGAGTGCAGAATTCAGCGCCGACCCACCGTCCATGTCAGGGTACAGGTTGACCTGGAGCTTGCAACGTGTAGGTGTTATACTGTAATTGTGTGAATGGGTGGTCTTTGCGTGAATGAAAGGGGGTATTAATTGACCTTCAAAGGACATTAAATCCACTGGACAATTAATACTTCCTTTTTTTAAATAAAAAAAAAAACAGTCGCCAATTTCAGTTTAGAAACAAGAGACATAACATTCAATAAAGTAGCGAAAATGCGATGTTATAACATGTAGCCCCTGCTGAGAAAATGGCTGACGTTCCATAAATTGGCACTTAACATTTCTAAAACAAAGTATATGGTGATGTCAATAAAAACAAAACTATAATGTAATCAAAATATGATGTAGATACTGAAGTCATTGAACGTGTGAAACAATATAAATACCTTGGTGTTATCCTAGATGAAAAGTGAAAGTTTAATGATTATTTGAATTATATTGCTAAAAAAATTAATAAAAAGTTAGGCTTATTTAATAGAATTAAGGATAAAATGCCACGTGAGAAAACAATTATATTTTACGAATCAATTGTTGCACCAAATATTGATCATCAGTGTTATTTATAATGAATCAATCACGAATAAATATCATCTCCAAAAATTCAAAACTGATTTATACGAGGTGTTTTAGGAGCTGAAATTAGGACACATATAAGTGAAATGCTTGTAGTACTAGGGTGTAAGTCTATTAACCAAAGAATATACTACAACGTTTTGAAGTTGATGTTTCGCCTTGAAAACGGAGATCTATCAAAATACTTAGACTTAATGAGATACTCTGATAGAGAAGTTCATAACAGTAATACAAAAGTCATCATTGTATAATTTACAGCGCATCCCCAATAGAATTCCTTTAACTTTTTCCTTACAGAAAAGTATGAAAAAAAAACTTGGGAATTTTTTTTTCTCTAGTTTTTTTTCATACTTTTCTGAAAGGAAAAAGTTAAAGGAATTCTATTGGGGATGCGCTGTTACTGAGCAATTTCTACATGTTTGGAAAATTACGAGAGTTACAATGCAATCAGTTTGTGGAACTATTGAGTGTATTTATTAAAGAAAGCATTAGTATTTAGCTAGTATTAAGTATATAATCAATATGTTTTATTTAATTAATTCAAGATGATAATAAGATAAAAAAATGTCTTTATTATTGATAATAAAATAAATAAAAAAAAAATTAAATTGTTTACATCTTGTATAATTTACATGGTTGTTATGTAGCTAGTGTATTGTTAAATCGACATATTATTTAAAAAATTTCTATCTCCATGGGCTTTGTCGTTCTCAATTAATGAAGCAAACATTTTGAGAATTATTTTCATACATTTTTGGTTGTTATTCATAGATGTTAAAAACAGAAAAGGGACATGCAGCATGCAGTTCATTGTATTTAATGGTCTCCGGTAAATATGCATGCAACAAAACAAAAATATTTGTATGACCAAATACTGTATTTTTGCCCCTCGTGTTTGGAACCCCTTTATTTAAGAAAATGTTTAAATTTGATAAAGGATAATTGATAATAATATTATCCCAAAAGTAAAGATATAGTGAAATTAAAAAAAAAAACATACAAATTTCCGCGTAAAAAAACATACAAATTCCCCAATTACTACCAACTCTTATTTTTGCGTGCCTGAGAAGTGGTTTTCATAATTTAGAAGTTTCTTTACTCCTACCATGTCGTGTTTCAATAATTAAATCATATCAATTGTAATTGAATTCTATATGTTTAAGAAACATGATAAAAAACATAAAGGATTGCAGAAAATTTTGGAACATAATTGAGCTAAGCTGAAGTATTCAAAACTAAGATAGATGTACAGCGAGTGGGTAAAAGCGTTTCATTGATTAAACCATTAACAATCACAATGGCTGATGCCACACGGGGTATCACAGAAACAACATTTTTCTTCGTTTCTTTCCCCGTTTACCTATGATACCGGTTTTAGTTGCGACTTAAACAGATTTTCGGTGCAACCACACTAACATAAACATAAATGAAATAAAGAATATTTCAAGGCCATTTTTGACTTATGCCAGCGTTTCCCAAAGTGGGTTTCGCGGAACCCCGGGGTTCCGTGGCAATTTTTTTAGGGGTTCCACGAGATAGCACCAGACAAAATCCATGCCATAAGGTTTCATTTCATACACACACACATACAAACACACACACATACATACACACTACATTTTATACATACATACCAAAATTAAACAATAACGATAATTATTGGGTACAAAATTCTTTCAAAAGCAATGAAAAGCAAAAGCCAATGGGAATACGAGCAATAGAATACGAGAATTTAATTGAAATTAGTTCGGATGCTCGCTAACTTTGAAGAGGTGCGTGCCGTTAGCAACTTTCTGCTGTAATATATTTGGTGAATATAAAAATTTAGCCATAAAGGCTATTAGAGTTATATTGCCGTTCTTAACCAACACATTTATGCGAAACAGGATTTCCCATGCATAGGGTTCCATGAAATTTGAAGAATCTTAAAAGGTTTCCGTGTCAAAATAAGTTTGGGAACCGTTGACTTATACATTTTAATTTAAATTTTATTTTCGAGAGAGCAGGAAAAAAAAAAATGGAGTTATAGTTATGTATATACACGGATGAGATGCAGAGATATGCGAAGAGGTGCGAAGATATTTCAATAATTATTTTTTTTTTGTAAATTTTGTTACACATACATATACATTATCTATTACGACTAGTTTGCTTTGAAAAAATTACCAAATACTAGAAACCTCGTATGGAATTAGGCAATGACCAAAACAAATGAACCGTTAGGAATATTCCCAGAATAGTAGAGCCTGTATCTGTACATGTGCATAGGATCCATGAACATAATTGATGAATGCAAACTTGAATTTAAAGAAATATAATAAATAATAATTTACAAAATTAAAAGAAAAGTCCGAGTGGAGTATTTTAACTTAAGGCCGCAATAATGAACGTCCAAGTTTTGTTAGTTAGACTTAAATTTAACCGGTTCAGGATGCACGCAGAATTGGTCCGGATTTTGAATGTGGAGCTTACTACTACATACATTTTTTTTAAAATTTGTTGATGTTGAAATGTGGGAAATATACTCTTAACAGTAAGACGGTTATGTTTGATAATCTTTAAAACAATCTTAAGTATATGCAATTTTCGACATATTTAGGATCTGAGTAAGACAAGGCAATTAAATTTGGAAAATACGTAGTTTGAAATCCGTTTGATTTACTGCAAAATTATATCTAATCAAATAAGCTATTGTTCTTATAAATATTTTGTACTCACTCGATTTGAAATTGGCAGGCTCGTCAAATTTCCCCAAATGTAAAAATTCTTTATTTACATGCCAACGTTACATTTGAATTTAGGATATTTAAAGAGCAAAATGGATTTTAGCATAAAATATTCCATGTTTTTTATTAGTTTTTGTATCTACTCGTATGTTAATTTCATATTCGGTGGTATTATTATACATTATGTTTTTAGGGTGGCTGTTGAACTAATAAAATTTGACCTGAATATTAAAAAAAATCGATAGTTTCCTATACTGGAAACAACATACGAGTAAATTTATACATATGCACGTATGTTTATTGTAACAGGAATGGTATATTAGTAGAGAACAACATAAATAGAGTAGACAAGTTTATTTAAATGAAATTTAAATCGCATAACAGATATCATGTTTATGCAATTGGACGGTTGGCGCATAAACAATTTCATGTTGGCGGCCATAATTCCTTTGTTGTTAATTTGAATTGGAAATTTCGTATTTGCTTCATTGTACACGTTCATTGTGTTAATAGGTTTTGGTTTGGCAATAATTTCCCGGTCATTGGCTTGCTCGATGGGTTATTTTGGTTTTATTTATGGAAACCATTGTACAGATCTGCAACGCAGGAAACTAAGCGGAAGAATAACAATATTAATGTCTATTTATAACTTGTTTGTCATAGTTGCAGGAGGCGTAAACAAATGAACCAAGTCTCTTTGAGGTTTGTAGGTTAAAATACGTGACGAGTTCTTTCCATGGTTAACAGGTTCGTAAATAAAAAAGCATCCTACTTAAACTCATCACTTAACACGTTCACGGACGTGAATGCTATAGCATTCATACACCTTTTTCATTTTTTAACAATTTCGCGTAAAACAGTCATTCAATTTTTTCCTTTTTTATGAAATAAGACGACATATTTGTTAATTCTCAACAATACATTCCTTTCCGCGACGAAATATCATTGCAATTACAAAAGTTAACAAATTTGTGTTAAACATTTTTTGAAAGCGTCCGCGAACGTGTTAAACATATATGCGTAATATTTTATAATCTGGAGTACGCAATATTCATAATAATAGTGAATTGATTAATAAAAGGCTTTCGTAGTATAAATTATACACCAAAATACAATGCAAAATGATATCGCGCGCCTACAGTTAAAATTCCAAACAATAACGACAACAATTAATTTTTTCAGTTTTGTAGCATCTTTAACAATAATGGTGGGCTTTAGGTTAGCGATTTTTTATTATATTTTATGTTATTAAATGGAAAACTATGTAAAAAAAAATTAAGTTAAATTTTTTTGAAATGACAATGGTACGTAATTATAATATTGATTAGTAGTTTTCTCTTTTTGAATCGCAGATTAATCTTTTTAAATCGAGATAAAATTATATAAATTTGCGGATTAAAATTCTTAATAAATTTGCGCTATTTTCTATTTACACTTCAGATTAGTCCGGTTTGCCCATTGTTTATAACAAAGGTTGGGTGGCGCTCGCGTTTTTTGATTCATCGTGATTCATAACAATGAAGCCAATGTTCGACGTTTTACAAAAAAAATTCTATTTTGTCACAATGTACAACTTAGTATAGGTTGAGGCATTAATTTAAGATTCTATAGGGAATTTCGAGTTTAATGTCTTTGGTCTAAATGAACACACAAAATAATGTCTTGGGGTATTGCATAAAAAGCAATAAACAATACTTCTACGAAAATTCCTGTTTTCCCTTTGAGTTTAAAGTCGGATGACCTTAGTTAAAGTAAAACCCCGGGTACAGAACTATAAGTTGCATATAAGTTGCAGTCAAAGTGCTGTAAGCATTGTAGCCACATAAGCACAGCAAATATAAGTATAAGCAGTATAATATAAGCAAATATATATAAATATAAGTTATACATTTTTCTATGATTTTCTGAGAATCAAACTGTTCTAATATTAAATTTCAGTCGCTACATCACATTAAGAGATTCGTTCATTTTATTTTTACATTTGTTTTATTAATATCGTATTTAACTGAAATTTTAATTGGAACGGAGTAGCAAAGCTTGCGTTCATGCAGAAGCGAACAAACAAACAAAATTTGATATAAACAATATAGGAAATCGATGGGAAATTAAGCAAAAAAGATACTAGAAAGGTTGGAATCAGTGCCCGCTTATTTGTAAAAAATGACTGGAACTGATAAAAACATTACAAGTAGTTTTGGGGGCAAAGGTGTGCTTCATCGGATTGTAGGTAGCAAACAACTGTTAGATGCTGTTAATATAAATAGGCATCAACATTAATGAAAACTTCCAAACATCCAGTTAGGGTTCAATTTACACTACTGAAATAAGGAAGGAACATATAATAACGTTTGATTTCAATCTTAACCGTATAGTAACTGTTTTTTTAAATTTATCTAAGTTTATTAGACATCTAGTAATATATAGATCACAACGTTTCAATTAAGCAGGATAGGACATAAACAGTGAAACCGTGTCCAATTTTATTCAAGAGAAACGGGATATCAACTTCGATAAAGCATCGAAAAAGTGACGTTAGAACATCTCAGGACTCTAAAGTTATCTTTGGAGAAAATAAAAATTTGACGACGATTAAAACTTTAACTGTGGCGGCGTATAAAAACGGGTCAAAACTACGTGATATACAAAATAAAAAGCAATAAATTATCTGGTATGTGATTTGGTGCGAAATGTGAAACACGCACCGCACCGCATCTTCAAATTTGTATTCTGTAGCTGTTCTACTGAACATATCCCTGAAGAATGATAAACAGCACTAATTTGTCAAATACATATATAAACGAAGATCGGTTAAATTGCTAACTATTGCGAGATAAGTTTGCTGTATACAGGTTACATGCTATACTTTCAAGGAAATTATATTAATATGTAGCAAATTAGATCATATATATGTGGTTGTAACTTTAATAGATTCATAACCAATCCACGGGAACGTTTTGTTTTATTTGGCACTCGCCCAACAATTTTTTCTATGTGCAGAGTTTTTGTTTACAATGTGCAAAGTTGTATTGAATAAAACCCGAGTGATAGAGGTAGTAATCTTTCCAAAAGTTTTACAACTCCATCGGGAGTGAGGCAACATATCCAATTGAATAAATATGGTTACGAATTCTACTCCAAACTTAGGCATTCGACCACCAAGTATAACACTTGGTGATGGAGTGGTGGCTGCCCCAGTGGCAAAGTGGTCAGCATTGAGCGATTCCCGGTGGTGTCAAGGAAAAAATTTCACGGCTTGTTTAGGATCAATGAATTAATCACTCATTATCTGAAATGAAAATATGATAATGAAACCTCATATGAAGCGGCCAAATCCCTTAATTGGATATTGTGCCAGCGAGAGAGAGAGAGAGATGGAGTGGTTAAGGTGTAGACCACCAAGCGATATCATCTCACAAGTCGCAGGCTCGAGCCAAGTCGGAGTCAATAATTTTTTTACCGGACCACATATTTCTCCAATACCGATTGAAAATTGGATATTGCAATAATGGCGACGACACTCATCATGGAAAAAAACTGGAATTAACAACGATGTTAATCAATAAGACAGAAGGAACTGATGACGTGGTATGCTCACAAATATGACTACATGTAAGTGATTTATAATTACAATTCGCATACTTCGCCAGATTCAATAAATGGAATAATCTTGATCATCGATATAGACAAATATGTAAACGCGAGCAAATTGGAACGCAGACACAGTTGTAATTTCACAGTGAACAGTGAACAGTGCAAGTTTAGAAGTAAAAAGTGAACAGTGCAAAATGTAAAACTGGATAGTAAAAGTGGAATAGTGAACAGTGATAAATAGTGAAATAGTGACTTTGTTGAAGAAGTTATAGATGGTGGTGTAAATAAAGTTTGTAACTTAGAGCAGCATTGAACGCCCGAAACTCATAAAATTTGTTGTCAGAAGCGGTATTTTGCAAATACCAGCAATCGTTTAAACCATAAATACATATACATTCCAACAGTTAAGGAATAAATTCAAGTCTTGGGCTTTCATCCGACTGCAATAAAATCGAGCTCCTAGCGAGGCTGCAGCGCGTTATATAGATCGTGACAATGAGCAAAAAGTTAAACCTGCGAGAAAAATTTAATATTTAAATTTATTCGAATCTTTTAATTCTTTGTCGTTTTTTGTAAATGCTATACTTTTCAACATCATTGCAAATATTGAAAAAGCTCCTACGGAAAGTGCCAAGTGGAAAAGATTAAGTGAGAAATTTCATCCCAAATAATCAATCCGCTTAAATCATTATTAAGAAAATGATTTGCATTAATTTTGTATGAAATTTAATTTACAATATTTTTTATTTTAATCGAAAATGTTATATAATTGCAAAAAACGAAAAAGCTTCTATGGAAGCTGCCACTCCAAATTCGTGGGCAGAGCTTAAGTGTAAAATTTTATCCCAACCAGTCAATCCGTCTGGGCTTTACAGAGGCCGTATTTTTTGTTGAACAGCAGCCTTCAGCTTAAATTTTGTAAAACTGAATGAATCGCGGTATTGTTGCAAAATTTATTTAGAACCTTTTAGTTCATAGTCGCTTTTCTCGTAAATGATAAACTTTTCAAAATATTTGCATAAAATGAAAAAGCTTCTGTAGGAGCTGCCACTTCCGGTAGATTGATTTCGGCCAGAAAACACATATTGCGAATGGTAAATCTCCAAAAATCTCGGTCACAATTTTTCGTTATTACTATGCTTTTACTACGTAAAAGAAAGTAAATTGATTCGTATGAGATAAAAATGTGTAGTGATTGCGAATAGACAAAAGTTTTTTTGACAAAACTGACCTCATGTAGGATTCATAAAATCATCTAAACTGAGCCATGATTTTCGATGAGAAAATTCGATTTATGGTTGACATTTCGGTTAGTTTTTTAAAATTTGGGTTAGTTTTAGTAATTACAATTTTCGGAAATTGATATTGGGCTGACGAGCAATTTAAATTTTATTTTAAATATGGTAAACGACTACGAGACATCAAACTTGCAGATCAAGTTTTTAAAGCTAAACCCAAAACTTAAATTCATAATTGTTTTTTCACAACGTAAGAAAGATCAACATACATATCGTGTACTTTTATTTCTAGAAACAACCTTTTAAAACTAAGCAATTTCCATTATCAATTTGGGGTTTCTGAACGCCATTATTGAAAATACGTCGAATCTCTTACAATTTGACTTGAAAACACTTAAATTCAAAACCGGGGTCACGAACACTGTACGGGAACGGTGTTTAATTTTATAGGGAAGATCAATAAAATCGTATACTGGTTTTATTCTGTTGTTTCATAAACAAATGAATTAAACGAATCAATGTTACCATTGTTACCATGTAGAAATTGTCATTATCGTTTAAAATGCATTACGGTGTTCACAATCCAGTCTTAGATCTGTTTAAATTAATTTCATAATAAACATGCTTTTTGACACGCTTTTAACCAACCCCATTGTTTTTGAGTCACACACGGTCACACAGAAAATTGTCATTGTAACTGGTTTATCGTAAGTTACAATTTCGTAATATAGTAGTACAAGTACAATTGACAACAATACTAAAATTAAAACTAACCAAATAAATTATAGGTATATCGCGTCACCAAATTTACTTTAAAATAATTTTTTTACTCGATTTAACTTTTAAAAGGTTATTGACACTTACAAAAAAAAAACAAATGCGAGAATACACATTCAACAAGAAACCAAAACAAATTTTTAATCGCAAGTAGCACTTTTAAGCATTCGAAATTTATAGTGCTCTATGCGGAATTCGTAAAAAATGTATATTACACGACACTAATGTTTAATTTTTTCTTAATGTATCGATTTATTATGGCACTAATTATTTCAAAAGTTAAATTAGGGAAATATGTTTTTCTTAATTATGTATTTACAACTATAAAAACTTTTATTATTAATTAATCACCCACAGTAAACGAATTGATAAATATTGTTTATTTAGATATAATTACCTGATGTTAATTGATAGAGAAAACTAACAAGATTAAGTTCACACTGCTTGAAGTCTTTATCAACACTAAGCGTCAAAAAATTAATACCATGTAGTTATACAGTATACGCACATATAAATAAACCGGTATTGACAAAGTCAATACAGTAATTTATAAACAAAACATGATTTTTGCTAATCAAATGGTTTTTTATTGGCCTCGATGAAGTTGAAACGACAGGTGCTTATTGGAAGTAGAAAACTCGCAACAGAACATTAAAAAACGCAAAGATTACAAATTTAAACTTTTAATTCAAAATGCATGGGGCCTGGGTTCATCAAACCAACTCTTCAAATTCGTGGGAGCACTCCTAACATTTTCGCGGTTTGCTTTTAACACCCTACAACGAGGACCGTTGAGTGTGCCAGCCTATAGTACTAATATTTGGTCGAGTGAAATAATTGTTCATGTTTGATCGTTCTCTCTAAGTAATTGTGTTTATTGCGATCGTACTAAGTTAGAAGCAATTTATACTCATTTACTCGATTTAACCAAGAACACAAGCAGGTGAATAACACAGTCAAATGTAAATTAAAGTAGGTTGATATTTTATACCATCAATCTGAGATAAAAAATAAAATACAATTCGCCTCTTATATTTTTCGTGCAAATCTCCAGCGCAAGGGTGACATTTGTAACTACACATTTTCGATACTTTACCGAAGTTTATGCCTTGCTTCTTTAGAATAAAATGTGACCCTATTTCAAATTTTATACCGCATGTACCAGTTTTCTAGAATGAAAAATTGTGATATTTCTACATCATTTCAATCACCAAATAATCTGTTATCGATAATTGAACGAAATTCGACAGACATCTTCTTTACATTTGTTCTAGTAGCAGAAAAAAAGGACACATGTCCTTTTTTATGCTAGTAGGTTGTGATAGCGATACGAAAAAAATATTTATAAACGAAACAGATGCCCATTCCAGTTTCGAAAAGAGAAATAAACTTCGATAAAGTATTGAAAATGCGATGTTACAACATGCCACCCCAGTGGCCCTATTCTGGTTTTCCCGGGGAATTGGGAAAATATTTTGCTGTAATTACAAATTGCTCTAATTCCCAAATATATATTTCCCTTTCCTAAATGTGTATTCTGGCAGACAGGGAATAATTTTTTTGGGAATTTTTTTTTATGTAAATATTTATAAACTAAAACACGCATTGCGACTTTATTACAAGTTTAATTTATTTTGAAATATATATTTATTAGCAAAAATAATGTTTCAAAATTCAAAACGGTACGAATTACAATTCCCCAAAAAAATAATGGGGGAAAATTTACGTCAAAACTGCTATAAAATGGAAATATTTTTTCCCAATAAAAAAAATCCCAAACGCCAGAATACACTTTGGGGAATAAAAAATTCCCAACTGCTAGAAAAACGTCACTAATTCCCAATTCCCTATTCCTGGGGAAAACCAGAATAGGGCCACAGGCGTCAAAATTCATTTATAAAAAACAGTTTTGAACTGCTTTGACTATAACAAGGTTTGGAACAAAGCATCAATTGCTAGTTTTTTATTCGCTATCCGGAGCGGGCTATTGGAAGCTGAATGGGAAATTATTTATCCGAAATTCCGCTACTACCCGTATTGTCGCTGTACCATTCAAAGTAAAAATAAATTCATCCTTAAAACCAGCTTTTAACGACCTCAAATACAGCAATTATCATTTATTTTGACATGACGTTAAAAACAACAATTCAGCTTGCTGCGTTTTCAATTTTTATTGACTATAATACCCCATTTACATGTGACCAACATTTTTCTTCTGCAAAATGAAAGATATAACATTAACTTTTTGCACATGGGAGACAAGAAAAGAAATATATCCCAACAAAATTTTGCAGAAGACTTTTCAGCCACTACACCGCCCACCACTCATTGTAAAAATGAAAATGTTGCCATAAAATAAATTCGATCCGAGTATTTTTATGGCAACAACTTTTAAATTAACAAAAAAAATATTTTATATTTATAAATGTTAACGATTCAAAATAAAAAACAGACGCAACAGATAAAAATGTAAATTTCGCATTTGATTTAATTAAAACTAAATTAATAATAATGCTATGTTATAAAAAATTATGGCATTATTATATATGTTTATTTCTTTGTCGCATTTTGAATATATTTATATAGCAGATGCTTCTTATTTACCTACAAAAAAATGGGGTTTGTTATGGTTAAAGGGTTGTACAAAACGAAGGCCTTTTCAAATTTCCCATTGAAATGGATAGCTTCTTCACATAAATAGGTAGAGCAAAATATTTTTATAACAATTTTTCACTACAAATAGTTTAGAGTTAAACAAATTAATTATATGGTTCAATAGCGAGCCAATACGTTTTGACACAGAAAATTTGGTGTTCCATATACAACCTATAGGGTGCTTATAAAAAAACATGGCAATTGTTTCACAAAATAAATAAAAACACCCAAAAACAAATAGTGTTCAGTCTTGCGATGTAAATAACTGATTTGGGTTCTTATCACATTTTGAATTTTCTGATTTAAGATGAATTTAAAGCGTGGCATATAGAATTTTAGAATTTTTCTTTAGTTTACTTCACAAAATTTACAACAATTCTTTTATTTCACGAACAAATACCAAATACATTGCGCATATCAATTACACATATTTGTTATAGATACGTTAATGTGTAGCTAATTATTACATTTTTATTCCACTAGTTTGTTGTATGACACCTTGACTACAAACAAATGCAATATGATAATAAACAAAAAAGAAATCTAGAATGGATTAAAGATTTAGTTCACATGCATAGCAATTATGAAAGAGATCATCTCTTAACCGATACCGGTTTAATTTCTCACCAAACCCTTACAACTTCTGAAAATAGTTTAATAAAAGACTACCGCTCTTCATAAGAATAAAAACTAATGAAACCAATGTAACAAGTGCTAATTGTAAAATTTGTAAAAATATTTTGAAATTCTTGTGGAATAGCGTTTATGTCGATATTTTAAAACCTATTCAATTTCTGTTTATTATTCTGTTTATTCTGCAGAAATATATATATTTAGTAAAAACTATATTTTTCTTTTCTCGGGGATTAAATTACTTTTCATCTTCATACGATAGTATGTACATCGTACGAGTGTGTTAACCATATTAACATGACGTTTTGTAACTTATAGCACATAGCGTATTTATATTAAACCATATTTTCTGCCGAGGTTTTATTTATCGTCTCAATTTCTTTTAACATTTTTCGATTGATTCGTATATACATAGTACATATATACTCGTAATTGCTGTCAGACCTCTACACGACAATAAAAATCCCATTCATTTATTTCACAAAATTTCTTTTGCAAAATTTTAAACAGAATTTAGTCATATGTAATTCATTTATTTTATTGCACAAGGTTAGGTTGGAATAATTGTGTTATCTTACAAGAATTCCATAAAATTTGTTTATGCATTACAGATAATTCTTGTAAAATTTTAGTTTGATTCTAGTCAAATTATTTTAACAAGAGTTCCAATAAAAGAAGTTTAACACGATTGCCACTGAAATAGGAGATAAGTGATTAGTTTATCTAGTTGGTGAGGTTTTAAAATATTTATAAAAAGATCACAATTTTTCTGTGATTTTAACTAAATTTTCTAATAAACTTTTACTGTGAATCGTACTAGTTAAAAAAATACACTTTATATTGAAAGTGAGCATTATTTAATAGAAATCACGTACAATTTATCGACTTAGAAAAACGCTAGAGAGCTATCATATTTTTTATTATCCCAACTAGAACTTATAATCATTATGTTTATTTATATTTATTTATTTACATACATATATGAAATTTTGAAGAACTCTGCACCTTATTTTGAACGTCCGAGCTCATTTATAATGGAGTATGCAGTTCAATTGGATTCCAAATAAATTTGCTTTTGTTTAGTGTTTTTGAGAAATTGTTGAGATGAGATCGGCGGTTACAACATGAGGGCCGAATACAGCTACACCGTCTGCCAGCCCAGATAACGATCGCCTCTCAGTCTCATATCGCGCAAACACAAAAGAATCTGAACCATTCACAGTATAGAAGTCCATAGACGACGATTCACAGCACAGTCTGGAACAATTCCTGTGCCCACAGCAAATTCATAAACGACCGTCTCAACAAATTCTGGAACACAGTTAAAATTAAATTTCTTTCTTAAAATAAAATTAAAATAATTTTTTTTATTACAAATGCGAAAAAACTAAATATCTCGTTGACACAAGAGTCCAAGGACAAATGAACTTAGCTCAGTTAAAATTGAAAAACTTACGACCCGAACACATATATCGACTTTTTGAGACACTCAATCACTGATCTAACTGATCTATGTAATATAGATCAGTGCACTCAATATTTCAAAACACAATCCAAAAGAATTTCTTATTAAATTGCCTAATTAAACGTATAACTAACTTGTTTGTACATTCTGCATCGAGTTAGAATAAGGTTAATTATGCACCAAAGTGTGCATAATTAAATTAATTAAATTTTCTATTTATGAATAAATAAAATATATCAACAAAATGTTAAGTTAACATAATGTTAATCAAATATTAGATTAACATTATGTTAACTTAACAAGACGTTAAATATTCTATTTATTCATAAATAGAAAATCATCCCAAAGTAATAAATAAATTTACTTTGAGAATATAGTTTACATTTTTTTACATTTTTCTTTTTGTTAAAGAAAGTTTATTATAAGGCCTATTTGTAACACTTGTACGTGTAGTTGTTGCTGGTTTGCTAGTTCCACTGGTAGTTGTTGTTGACTGTGTTGTACTACTAAGTGTTGTGGCTCCTGTTGTTGCAGCTTTACTTTTTTCACCAATTATACTCTATTTAAAATTATACAAGAAAAATATTGAATTAATTATATGTACATATATGTATGTATATTCTGCAATTTAAATTCGGTATTTTGTTTATTGAATATTTACCTTTACATCAGAAGTTTTCAAGATTGGAGATGGGTTTCCTATTCCAAATTTCGTACTCGTTGTTGTTACTAATGCTGTATGTTTTCTAGTTACAAAATGTCGTTTGCCAGCATTCACGTCTCTGTTCCATTTGATACCACATTTTGGGCAAAATTGGCACCTATGTGGAAACAGAGACGTGATATGCTGGCTTATTACACTTTGCACATAGTTTTGTACATAGTTTGCACATAGTACTACTAAGTGTTGTGGCTCCTGTTGTTGCAGCTTTACATTTTTCACCAATTCTCTATTTAAAATTATACAAAAAAAATTGAATTGATTATATGTACTCTATATGTATGTATATTTTGCAATTTAAATTCGGTATTTTGCTCATTTAATATTTACCTTTATATCAGAAGATTTCAAGATTGGAGATGGTAAAGTTGTGGTAAATTTTGTGGCTTTACTATCATCATTTCATTCATTTGTAGTGGACTTTGGAGTGGACGATGAGCCCGTCGTGTCATCTGTAACCCGTGTACGTGTAGTTGTTGCTTGTTTTCTAGTTACAAAATGTCGTTTGCCAGCATTCACGTCTCTGTTCCATTTGATACCACATTTTGGGCAAAATTGGCACCTATGTGGAAACAGAGACGTGATATGCTGGCTTATTACACTTTGCACATAGTTTTGTACTATAAAAAAAAAAAAAAAATTTACGCAGAAATATAATTTGTGACATTTTTAAGACTCTGTAATTAAATATAACAAAAATGAGTCATCGAATTCCAGGTGCTACCACGAATAATTAGTTCATTCCCCGGAGTGCGAGTTGGGACATGCCACAAATGAACTAATCAGACGAGGATCCAGCACTGCAACTCAACAATTACGAAACGGTGTGTGCAACCCAACAATGTATCTGGTCAGTCATGCCAGTAAGGCATGACGCAGCGACACACACACGGAAAGAGTTTCTACACTTTCCAATATTCAACAATTATTAAGTTAAGTAATGCGCTGTCCACTGGTGAGGGCTTGACCATTACTTAACAACCACTAGAAGTTAATATTAATTATTACTTACCACTTGGTTTATCCGATTGCAAGTGAAAATTACACAAAATATGCTGTCCTTATATAGTAAAAATTTTGAAAAAACCACATACATAATATTATGTGCTGCCATCTCTTGTTAAATATTTAACCACAAAATTATGTATATGTACACAAATTTTACTACTACTAAGCGATTTGAATTTTTTTCAGTTATTCAATGTTTAGTTATTTATTTATATAAATTTCAATAATAATTATTGAAATAAATTAAATTTACATTTATAATTGTCTTATATATAATTATTTTATTAAATTTCGTTGATTTTATATAAAAATATACAAAAAATAATAATTATTACATGGCTCACATATACATGCACAAAATGCATTCAATGCGAATCAAATTGGTGTCTATTATTCAATATTTACTTATTTATTTACATTAATTTAAAAAAAATTATTGAAATAAAGTAAGTTTACATTTATAATTGTCTTTTATATAATTATTTTATTAAATTTCGTTATTTCTATATAAAAAATATACAAAAAATAATATGTATTTGACTAGTCATATGGTTTTTCCCCTATTTACGAATATCAATTTTCTCTTATATAAATACTGGCGCTATCTATACGGCGGTGTTTTTTAAAGGGATAACCGAAAACATATTGAAATAAATTAAGAAAAATTATCGAAATAAACTAAGTTTACATTTATAATTGAGTTACATGTAATTATTTTATTAAATTTCTTTTTATTTTTAGTAAATCACATAGCAAACAATCGGTTCCACTGCTCAGAAGCAAGCGAATAGAAAAGGTGAGGCCGACGTCATCATCATAAATATTCAACCGGTTCAACTGGAACTTTTTATTTTGGTACTTGCCTTTGCAAAATTGACGAACAAAATGCACAGACACATGAGAGAAAAAATATAATACAAATATAAAATTGTATATGTACACAAAATAATTGTTCAACTCGCCAGCTCGCGCTCTAAAGGAAAGGAGGTTCAGTTAGGGTTTATTGTGATGTTGAGTACGATGCGATGAGTTGACAAATTCATCATTTGATTTCCAGTCGACGTTTTATAAAAAAATGCTTGACATAAACATCAATCAAATTCAACTTAACTAAGGAAAACTATAAGTACATATATATATATATATATATATATATATATATATATATATATATATATATATATATATATATATATATATATATATATATATATATATATATATATATATATATATACGTGTATGTATATTGTATATTAAATAATAACCATCAATTGGTATATTATCAAGAAAATTACGAACTATATCCATTTAACATCGCATTATAATTGCCATTACATTCTTTTTGTGTATGTTATCCAATAGCTAACAACTTTAAATCAATTTATATTGTTTTACAAAAAAAATAAAATTCAAGTTTTATTTTATCAATCACATTCCAATTTTTGAATTTCTCGATATAATTGACATTCAATTAAATGAAATACAATAACCGTTATTAATTTAATCTGAAAAATTCATTTATTAAAAAATGTCCAGCACATTACTTTTGGATCTTTCAATTTAAGTATATTAAAACTCCCCTTTTTAATAGGAATATAATTAATACTTGAGTACATACTTTCTTGGTTTTTAAGCGGGTAATCCAATTTACAAAGAATTAGAAATAATAAGACGGTGATTAAAATAAACGCTTCTGTATATAGATAATCTGGTACTATACATGGTATAAATACGATTCAAGATTTAATATCTCAACTTCGTATTTTCTTAACATGACTACGTATTACAACATAGAGCATTAATCAGTTATCGATTTATTAATACATGATAATGATGTTGGATACGCAGTGACTTAAGAAAATTATTATTCATGAGAATGCATAAACATAAAAAATTATGTTCTTATGTATCTATTTCATCTTTTGTTTAATTCTGATTCGAATTAATGTGTGCATTTGTATACAAGATATTAAGAAGGCACCGTGAATAATTTTTTTTGATTACAAATGATTTTTCTCAGAAAATTACATTTACAAATTATCGATTCAATTAAAATCAGTTTGATGGTGTAATTTTAAATTTGAAATGAAAAGTTGATTGATTTTAGGGCAGGATGCATTGAAAGAAAAATAAATATGGACTCGAGTATAGGCCACTAGTTTTGCGTTATGTAACATGTTACCACATACAGTTTCTACTCAATTAAAATGTGTACGGCTTCTCGATTAAGAGATGATCTCGTCCTATATACATATTAAGATATTAAGAAAGAAGGAAAGAAATTTTAATGTTTAATTTCATGGAAATCAGAATTTTATAAAAAATGTGTTGTCACGATGATAATGAAAGTATTAAATACCAAATTTAAAGAGCGACATCATTTTGCGTTTGCGGGAGGCAAATTTTTATGACAAACTATCAAGTAAATGATTGCCTGCATGAAGTTTCCAACAATGCGGAGAAAATTTTAAAAGGTAGTAGTACTCCAAGGATTTTACTACTTAATAATTATAATGTTATTTTTTATCCTGGTCCAAGAAAAAACATATAAAGCCGACAAAACCGCCTTATTTGGATAGACGTATAAGACGCAACTTTGGAGAAGTAAGTAAGTTAACTCTAAAAAATTCTTCGGCGTTTTCAAAAAAGCCTATAGTAATAGTGTTGTGTTCGTCGATTTGATGGTTACACATTTCGAATGTTGGAAATAAAACACACAATTCACGAGTTTTTTTTGATAATATTAATTTTATGTAATTATATTATTATTTATTATAAACAATTATTATGTTTCTGTGTTGTGTCTCTTAATGATGCTCGTACTCGACTGCTCCACTATATCTTTCTGTTTTTTCTCAGTTTGATTTTATTTTATTTTATTATCTTGATCGCAGCGACTATTAGTGGCCAGCATCATTATTAAACATATACAAAACATGGTACGTTTAATAATTAGTACGTTTACACAACAATAGTGGCGGAACCAATTTTTGGAAGTACCCTTTGGTCTTCTTAGCAAGCGAAATAATACACAGGGATCTAATCAAACCAATAATCTGAGAATATATTAAGTAATTCAAAATTAAAATTCCTAATTAAATGCTGAGTCGTTGCCTAATAGTTCATATACTAAGGAACAATCATACATGATAAGATTGAAGTGAAATTTTTAACATGCATTTCTCTCTTATGCAGTATTAGTAATGATTTCTCTGCATTGGGGAAAAATTAATTAGTGCATTTTTTAGTTTTAACAGAAAATTTGACAAGAGCAGACTGGTTTTGTACGTAAGAGAAATCGTTGATTTTAAAGTGTCGTAAAATATTTACAGTAATTTGAGATAAATTGAAAAATGGTTAATAGATAAATTTAATATTTTAGTTTGTGATAAAGTTCAATTTTACGTTTTTATCATTTAAATTTAGTATTTTTTGTGTAAAATGTTGACGTCCTTCCACAGTGACAATTCATTACAAGCGTAATGCCCCTCTCAGCGGACATAAATCGTTTTGTCCGCTGGGATGGATAAACCGTTTCAACGATTGTTCAATTAAAAATGTTTTAATGATTTTTATTTGAATTGTAGATCACAGTAATTTTCATATCAGATTAAACCATGTCACGAGAGAAAAAATTAAGCGAGGAAGAAATTTATGCAATATTGATGAAGAGTTCTGACGAAGAAGAATTAGATTAGTATACAGCTAATATAGAAATATTTAATTTAAGGGCAATCCGAAATAACCTTAGCCGGATAAAGTTAGAACAACGTGGAAATGGGATGATATACAGCAACAAGAGAATGTTGAACTACCAAACCATTTAAATTGCAATGAGAATAATTTGATCAATTTCATTCCACCTGCAGTAATTTGCGTTGATCATCAAATAACCAGCCACGATAGTTCTTCAGCACTGGATGGAACTGTAACAATGGACAATGAAATTGATATTCAAGTATTTGATTTTATGACACAAATATAACCCTTACCGACAAAAAGGATATACAGTGGCGAAAAAAGTCGAATTACGTTCAAATTCCGTACGAAGCGTCAATTCAATTAGAAGATGATAGTGTTCAGGTCATCGGAGAAAAATCACCTATATCGTATTTTGAAAAATAATTTACGGGTGAACTGTGTCATATAATGGCATAAAATACCAATACGTATGCCATGCAAAATAATATTACATTTAGGGGTATATCCTCCATCCAGTCGCAAGTTAATTTTTTGCGATCAGAAATATGGTTACTAGATTTATTTTGCCATGTTAATTGACACATTTTTTTAAATTTAAATTTGTTTTGCGATTGTAAAGTAGAAATCCACGAAAAGACTGCTCCGCCTTTTCCGAGGTCGCAATATTTTTATATATTTCTACTTAAAAATCGCAAAACAAATTTAAATTTGAAAAAAATGTGTCAATTGGCATGGCAATCTACTAACCATATTTCTGATCGCAAATAATTAACTTGCGACCGGATAGAGGATATACCCCTTAAACCAATAGACAGCATTGATATGAAGCGATTAATAGGCATTCATTTATTTATTGTTTCAACAAAGTCACTACAAGAAAGAATTTACTGTGATGTCAGAGGTGATGAACTTTGTGTCGAATGACGCGTTATCGATTTTTCCAACTTAGATCAAATTTACATTACGTTAATGTTCTTAATGTCCCAAGCAACAACTCTGAAATTTCGACCTTTGATAAACACGATACGGTCGAGATGTCTGGAAATAAAGTTGGAAAAAAATCTGTGTGTGGCCAAAAAATATGTGCCAAATAAACTGAAACCGTGGGGAATTTAAATTTTTGTATTATGTGGAAAGTCGGGACAACCCTTCGATTTTATTTTATACCAGGGTGCTAATACAGGATTATCTGAGTACAATTTGAATTGAAAAAATTTGGTTTCGGCCCATCAGTAGTGTTTCATCTTGCAGCAAGAATCGATTCTAAAGGTCACAAATTATACTTTGATAACTATTTCAGGAGCTTCCACTTATTCGAGATTTTAAACGAAATTGGCATCAACGCTGCTGGTACCATCAGAATCAACCGATTTTTCAACAATCAATGAGGAACTAAACTCCAGAAATACAAATATTTCTATTTTAAAGTAGCTTGACAACAAGCCGGTGCACGTTGCATATAATTTTACTGAAATCGGAATACCCGTAACTTGTTTACGGTGGTAAAAAAAATAAAAAGAAATACGTGGAAGTTCCGCAACCGCAGGTAATTATATTATTCATTGAATGTATCGGTGGAATCGATCTTCTTGATCAACTCATAGGATACTAACGTGTATTCATAAAGTCAAAAAATGGCCGTTAAGAATAACTGCACATTTCTGGACTTTGCTTGTTCTGCTAACTGGATCGAATACAAAATCGACTGTGCTAATTGTGGAATTCCGAGCAATAAATCCTGGAATTTAGATTTGGTGTGGCCCATTCATTAATGAGTAGCCAAACCAACCAATCAAAAAAACGTGGCCGACCCAAAAACGACTTAAATCATATAGCAGCAGTGCCGACTCGCAAGCGAAACTATATTGAAGTAAGGCCATACGAAGATTGTCGGTGTGATTGTCAAAACCACTCGCCATTATTTGATGGCAAGAAGGAATCCACGCGCTGCAATTGTCAAAAATGCACCAAAAAATCACATGTGATTTGCAGTAAATGCAAGGTCCACTTATGTTTCTTAAAATAACGCAATTGTTTTTTGATTTTCACAATTAATAATGTGATATTGATGATCAAATCTATACCGATATGTGTATATCAAATTGAAATAAGCGTACATATTAGTGCTTTATACAAATTATGTTCCTTTTTATGTAATTTCTATATAAGTTTATTGTTAATTGAATTTCATTATTATTTTCATCAGACTGAATTTTGGATTTACTTTTACTAAATATGTAATATTTTTTTTTTTGCAACACTTGAGTAAGAATGCCTGTCATTTCTGGCAGGCCTTCCAGAATGTTAAATTTCATTTTTTTAGGGAAATTTTTTTTCTGTTCTCTTTATCAATAAAAAGAATATGTCAAATAATGTTTTATTTATATAGAAAAAAATCAGGTCTCAAAAGGTTAATATGAGTATTTATTTTTGTTGAAATTTTTATTATTTTCACTCACGGTAAGGCTCCATTAATTAAATTACGAAACTTCATCAAAATATGAGTTACCTGAAAATAAAGAAAATTTTTTATTAGTTAATCATAATTTTCATAGAACATTATTTTATTTTATTAATATTAAGACAACTCAGAATAAAACGCAATCAAAATAAACAAAACTGACCTTATAGTATCCCTCAACGGACGACATTTAATATTATAAACTTATAGACGAGCAGTTTGAAAAATTAAGAGCCCTCATCATTATTTTTAACGTTTATAAAATTAAAAAATGTTAAATGTTTGTTACATAAAGCATTTAATACATGTTTCAAACAAAAAAATATAATTCAGATACACTTCACTACATAATAGTAGACATGAAATCTTATAAAAAACTACGAAATATATAATGTGTGAATAGATAAAATATAATAAATTTGAAAATTAAATAGATAATTTATAGTGCGTGCGTTTTATAAAATAGACGTAGAAAAGATCTTAAAAAGAAAATAAGATTAAAAATGTAACCATCACCAAAAAAACTATCTAAATATTGCTGGTTTAATAATAAACTTGTTAATTGACAGTCAATTTAAAAAAACTATTCATTTTCATTATAAATGTATGAATGACAGATTAGTATAATATGCAAGCGGTTTTTTGGTCTGTCTAACCAAATATAGTCTAACAAAATTAACATTCTTTCTAATAGATTTTAGTAGCAATTTTGGAAATGTACATGGACGTAGATGTTCTTTAATATTAATAAAATTACTCAACTCGTTATTAAAGAAATGGTAATAAAAAAATTGTCAACCGAATGTTTATCAGAATAATTCGAATGCTTTATAATAACACGGGTTTACCAAAGTTAAGAAGATGTGTATACTTAGTATTTTGTAGTAGTTGACTTTGAATAGGGATATCCTTTCAAGTTCGGGATTTTAGTTTTCTTAGTTTGAAAGTGTAATAATGGCGTAGATACTCGATCCGCAAAACAAAAATTTTATGAAAAATGTATTTTGAAATTTAAATTTCCTTGGTGAAATTGATTGAGTAGTCAGGATTTTGGCCAAAATCCTGACTACTCAATCAATTTCACCAAGGAAATTTAAATTTCAAAATACATTTTTCATAAAATTTTTGTTTATTTTTGCGATATTACAGTAAAATTTACGGCTTCAAAAATTAAACAGCAAATATTGTGTTATTCTACTGTGCAATCGCACCAAAAAAAAAAAAACAAAAAGCGTATTGAAAATATAATTTGAAATTTAAATTTCCTTTGTAAAGTTGATTGAGTAGTCAGGATTGTGACTAGCAAATTGCTTGCTTGCTAGCGGATCGAGTATCTAACCCAATATATTATTAGGGTCTATCGCAGTTTAGACAACACACGAAAAATCTTTGTATATATATTACTAAGTTATTAAAAAACCCAAGCGGACAAGCGGTAAATAAAATCATTTCTTCCCAATTTAGAACAGCCTAGTTTAAATTTTACTTACAACACTAATACCCTAGACTAGTGCTATACATTTTTCTTTAGTTTATTTATATCTTCTGCCGTTTCATTATTTGCTTAATCTTTTTCCCACTCAATTGGTATTTTGGCGGTTTTCCTTTGTCACAACATTTGTTCTAGGTAACAGAGGTGTTTTAGAATATCTTAACATTTTTGTAACAGATTATTTTCACAAATTTTTTCGTCCGGCTAATAACGGTAATTTCATTCAGTCTATTCCATGAAACAAATGGCGGATATTAACATAAATTCTCTATCTTTGTTTCCAAAATGTACAGTAATTTTTTTAAATTTATTATATTAAAATTCAGATAGAAATCGCTTCAAAGTGGAACCATTTAATCTGGCTATAGAATATTAATAATATATTATTATTATGATTCACATATGTTACCAATTCGAGTATTTAGAATACTAAAATTAGTGAAGTTCAGATACTTCAAAGCAAAACGGCTAGGGCTATTTTTAATCTTAGTTAGTAAATTAAATTTCAAAATTAAAGAAATCTAAGACAGCCCCACTGAATACATGTTGACTTCTTCAAAACTTAAAGAAAGGTTCAAATAACATGATTTCTTTTGAACGGTGCCTTATTGATCATCGATTGGCCACTACACTCTTTACAATAGCGAAATTTTTATAAAATTAAAAAAATCTAGAGGTCTCAAAGAGAGGTCCAAATAATAGTTTATATCGTTAAGTTTAGACATCTCTACGATGCCTTATTTTGAACATCTAATCGCCACTAAACTCTCCTAGTCTACATACATACAAGCTAGCTGTATTCTCTAGAAATGTTTACATAGTAATGACGTAATTCGCTTCCTATTATCAGTGCACCTCGAATACTACAGGCCTCACTGCTATAAATGCTTTATATGAGAAATTTTATGTCGGCGCGGTTCCAATTTTTGACTATAGATATCAGTTTCGTCAAATATAGTTTCGTTTATCATGTGGGAAATATTTTTTTTTGTATTTTTTTTTGTATTTTTTTTATTTTTGTTTTCGTGATTTGTGATAAAGAAAGCAGAAAATTTTAAAAAATAACAATTAAAAATTACAATTCGAAACTTTATTAACAAATAATTTATTACATTATTGCAAAAATAATCGTTTTAAATTCATTTAATTTACTTTTTAATTGAAAATGCTATGGTAAGTTCTATTTAATTTGAGAGGTCACATCAACAACATTCACAGGCACTTCAAATCAAATATCATTTTTTTCATTAAGTACATATAATTATATTTAAAATACTTAAATAAATATTCCAAATCAAGAATTATCGTTTTGTGTCTGATTTCGATAGAATATAAAAGTTCAATCATTCGGTAAGGAAACCGAATTAATAATTATTTTGGTTAGTATAGATACATATACAACATACATATATGCATAAGTCAAGTGAAAAGTATTTATAGATATTTTTAAATCCCAATATGCTTACCATTTTGTGGTTGCGAGAATGCTCTTAGAGTTTGAGTTGACCAACATTATTTATTTTGGCATTATGTGCATATATAACCCATATAACTAAGAATCAATGCACAACCTACCCAAAGAAACATTCGTAAATGGGTGTGATAATAAATTCTTTGGGTACATTTGTGTAACAAATATACACGGACATCAAAATCATCAACATTGTCGCGAACATTTGAATATTTGATCCGGTAAATTGTTACCAAATAGTTTATTTTTCTTGATTGCGAGGCAATGGCACTATGGCAGTATATTTAAAAGTGGAAAACATCAACTGTTTCAACCGATGTCTTACAATATTGCTACGCTAAAATTCCCGTGTTAATTAGTAGCAAAACTAACTATTTTAGTGGGTTAATTGTGTGATAACTAGTGGTGTGTATATAGCTATTAAAAAAATAAGAATACCAAAAATACAAAAAAAGAACTAAAAAAAATTAATAAAATAAAATTGTATGCATGCTTTAAAGTGTTAGTTTTAAGTAATTAGTGATAAAAAATTAATATTAAATATTAAGGGAAAATATTTCATAAGAAACAAAATATTGAAGTTTAGTGTCAGCAAATTTTGTTTGAAGCACCTGGACAAGCCTACAAGTAGTACTCTTTGCATATTGTCCGGTGAGTTTTTATTTATTTTATGGGACCTAAATTATATGACAAACATAATAGATAGATTGATAGATCAATTTTTTTGTTAACTTTTATACTAAATTCTTGATTTAAAATTTATTCTAATAATGTTTTCTCGAAATAAATTTCATTCCATTTTCTTGTATTAACCTATTTCATCCCAAATGGATTAAAACGTTCATTGCCAGTATTAACCCAAATGGTCGGAAACAACCATACGATATTTCTCCTGTCCATCGTTTTATTTTCTCACAAATAGATCTAAACATGATATGTATTTATTATTTATTGTTGTGTTAAGCCTTTATTCCACAATGAAACATATTTTTTCAGTAAAAAATACTGAGAAACCGAAAAGAGGAGAGTATACATATTAAAATTACGTTACAGTGACAAAGACAACAAATGTTGCCATAAAAAGTATTGAGTTTTATACTTTTTATGGCAACATTTTCCCCAGTAAATTTTACTGAGATTTTTTTTTGTTTCGTTTTGGTACGTGGCGAAATTATATTTTTATCTCGCTATTTTTTTACTGAAAAAATATGTTTCATTGTGGAATAAAGGCTTCGCTGGTGTGCCGAAAATCAATTTTTGGACTCAAAGTTTTCTAGTTTTAGGTCTATATAAATACAAGTAGCCCAAAACAAATCAGTAGGTTTAAACTTTTTTATTTAGGCATTAAGCAAAATTTCAAGCCCCATCTTCGATGTTTAAGTTTTTAGCCTTAGGCTCAAATTTGCGATTTTTTTAAAGGAATTTAAGTTTGATTGGTATTACAATTCATCAATATCAAATAAAAATATTTTATAAATTTCTACTCGCGAAGAAATCATATATTATAAAAATAATAAAAATGTTCACCATAATATTTTTCCAACCATAGAACGATCTTAGTGTGCGAGAAATATTTCTCGTTATATACTTTTTTACGTAAATGTATTAGAATGTTGCTATAAAAAATACCTGGGGCGGTATGTTGTACCATCACTTCGAATCGAAATTCGAAAAAAGTCGAATGGCGGTATGCTGTATCATTTTCGAAAAGCATAAATGATACAACTTTCACTTTTTCGATTCGACTTTTTCCGAATTCGACTTTTTTCGATTCGAAGTGATGGTACAACATACCATGCCCCTGGTTAGTATTTTTTCCATTTTGTTATTACAACACACTACTACTTATAAAACGTCAGTAAAGTTTTACTGATTTTTTTTTGTTTCGTTTTGGTATGTGGCGATTGGTATCTCGCTCTTTTTTACTGAAAAAAAATGTTTCATTGTGGAATAAAGGCTTAAGCCTCAACTCATATCCTAAGGTTGGACATCTCTCAATAACATAAACTTAAAATATTAGTGATCTTGTATCTTCATATATTTTTTCCTTGTGAAATATCACGTTTTGAGCCGAATAAGCGTCATTTGCGACAACTTTTGATTTACTTCGTTACATTGAAGAAATCTGTGTGCGGCTGCCTTAAGTGAGAGAAGTGTTCGAGAGTGGTTTCAAAAGTTTAAAAACGGTGAATTTGATGTCGAAGTCTAAGAACGTAGCGAAGGGCCGAACGTGTATGAAGACGTGGGATTGGAAGCATTGTTGCATGAAGATTCGTGCCAAACGCAACAAAAACTTGCACTTACGTTAAGAATTACTCAACAAGCAATTTCACATCGTTTAAAATCATTGGGAATAATTCAAAAGCAAGGAAATGGGGTTCTATAATATGCTGGTTGTCAGGCACAAACGAAAGTTTTCTTGCATCGCATAGTCACTGGTGATGAAATGGTCCATGAAATGAATGTATCCACTACGATAACCCAATAAAGAAGAAATCATGGGGACTAAAAAACTCATGTTGTATGTATTTGGTAGAAGCACCTTGGTGTCGTGTAACAAATACTTTGTATTGAAAATACTTTGAATAAAACATAACCTACTGTTCTTTCACAATAAATATCCAACTTCTGATAAAAACGGCGAAGACTTATTTGTACACCCGTAATATAAAACTAACGAAGAAAGTGTTTTTATATAATACAATAGTATATATTATGTTATACATATAAATAAAGTAAACACCACAATTATTCAATTAAACCGTATATGTATTAATTTTAAACTCTCTTCATTACATCATTGCACATACAGCTTCTGTACTTTGACACAAAAAAAACGATGCAAGTCGATAAACATTAATTTTCAGAAAGGGTTATCAATATATAAATGCCATTACAATATGTGTTACATCTTTACGAATATGTACAATAATGTCTTAGAACAGAAGAAAATAATATTTCAATTAAAATTACATGTTCAATAAACCAAGTACGCATTTTATCACGATTTGTTTATAACAATACTCGTATGTTGGCCATATCATATGACGTGTACATAAGCGTCTTTTACCATATTAATTGACTAAATGATGGTGTTACAGATTGAAGAAATATCGCATTATCTTATCTATAACATCAAAATATAATATTCGATCAATAAAATTGTATCAACCACACAAAATTACACCACATATACAAAAAAAAAACATCTCGTTCTATTCATCACAGGCCTACATAAAAACGTAACATAAACATATTATAGCGCATATAAATTTGAACAAGTAAAAATCTGTAAACTATCGTTCATTGATCTTTTAATTAATGTAAGTTTATTCTTGTTAGATTATGTACACACATACGGTACGGTAAGCGTATAACGTATATACATATTACATATTGGAATATAGGCTAGAAGGAAAATATTATTGATTAATAATAATAATTTGAGTTATCTTTAGTAAAATATAAATAATTTTTAAAAATATATAAAACAACAATCAAATTGTATATTAAAATTAGAAATATGTAATACATTTTTGAATATATTTAGATGCGCTATGTTTATTGTACTCGTATTCGAATATTAGTTTGTTTAAAATTTCAACATATTTTTTTCATTCAACTATAGTTTTAAATAAACAATTTATTGTATTTTTATTATTGATTAAAAATATATTTACGTGCATATGGTTTTATTATTATGCTCAGTCGCTTTTAGGTGAACTAAATGATGATTTTATAAGAGTAAATATTGCAGCTCTTCAAATAGCTAAAATTTTTTATTTATTCATTTCACAATTACATTTTTTTAATTTTGTGTCCGAATTTTATGTGATTTTAATTAATTTGTGTGGTTTGATCTTTCTTGAATTAATAAAAACATGTTTTTTTAAAAAAATATTTGAAATAAGAAGATAACCATGAAATTGAACTTCTTTATGTTTACTGATTTTGAGTTTTTAGTTAGAAATTTATAAAGAGAACAACACATTTTGATAAATCCACTTGTCCATCCAAAATAGTTTGGCTTTTAGATGTTTCACATTTCTTATTCTAAGAGAGGAAGGCCATAATTACAACACAAAATTGATATTTTACTAATATGACCACAGGTTTCAAAAGTGTTTTGAAAATTCATGAAAAATATAAGTATTTTTTTAGAAAATTGAATTCGAACCGGCCTCACTTACTAATATAAATGAAAAACTCTGTACATTTTCTAATCTTTGAGAATAGCATTAAACAAGTCAAAGTAATGGAGGTTTGTATTAATTTTTTTACAACACACATAAAAGCATGTTCAAATATAATCCAATATCAAAAGCGTAAAAATGAATTGTACTCCAGAATTATGTACGTTTGACTTATGTCGTTAAGCTCTCGTTAAGCTCAGCTACATGTCGAACGCGATTGTATCGGGTAGCCGTCAGCCTGAGGGCGGGTTTTTACGACATGACATATGCTGAACAGTCATCGTTAGCAACAATTCATAATTCGCGTTCATATAAACAAACTCTCTGTTACTATAAGGATAAACAACAACCGTTAAACGATGGTACGCAGAAGCACGCCTGACATATTAGTTTATTACTCTTCACGGGTCATTTTAAAAATTATAAACGACAAGAAATAAATGTAATCGTTATCGGAAAACAAAAATCCTCGCGTCGCGAAGTTGAAATGATACTTCACAGATGGTAATATATACAAAAAAAATGAAATAATTAAATATATGTAAATGAGATAACTTAATACTTAACTAAAAGGGTTGGTAGAAATGATTAAGAATATTTATTAAGTGGTTAGTTAAATATATTTAAATAGAAAGGTAATAAAAATGACTACGTCACCATCCAGTCGATTGATCCCGCGATTTTTGTTGTGGGGGTGTTGCCAGGCCCCATTGCACCAAAACTAAACGCCGATTTCGCGTACATCTAAATGCCTATGCGTTTAGGGTGTTGTCTCCTACCGCCGTGTCTCGTCTAACTTCTTCGTTTGTCATTCATATATTGAATCAGTAGATAAACCAGCAACCACGAACATAAACTGTTTGGTTTAGATTTCACGCGTTAACCAGAAGCAGCACCACCGTTTGTTTTTAAGGATGAACACTGTACTACGTATGTAGCCTTTATCTGCACTTGTGCATTATAAAGATATATGCACCGAGATACGTACGAACGCTTAGACTTTTACACCACCAACCGCAGGAAACAGAATACAGCCTCGACCCTATTCAATAATAACAACACACTGGGGATTTTATGTTTTTAACACGTTCACGACACAAATGCAACACATAAAAAATATCGTCTACTATTATACAATGCGATTCATTAATATTTGTGATCCCATTTCTGTTTGTTTTCTTTTTAATTTAACATTAATTTTCACGATTTTTAAAATTATTCTTAAACTGATTTAAATAAAAGCAACGAAAATAATAAAAATATTTGTTTAAAATTGTTCCAATTTTATATGGAAAACAGAAATGGGAACTAAATTTTCCCCTATCTCAAATAGTAACGAATCGCATTGTAGCTGTGCAAAGTTTTATCAATATCACTACAATGATAGGCTGTTTTTCTATATAGAAAAATTACATGAGTTGGTGTAGGTAAATACCGCAGGAAACAGAATACAGCCTCGACCCTATTCAATAATAACAACACACTGGGGATTTTATGTTTTTAACACGTTCACGACACAAATGCAACACATAAAAAATATCGTCTACTATTATACAATGCGATTCATTAATATTTGTGATCCCATTTCTGTTTGTTTTCTTTTTAATTTAACATTAATTTTCACGATTTTTAAAATTATTCTTAAACTGATTTAAATAAAAGCAACGAAAATAATAAAAATATTTGTTTAAAATTGTTCCAATTTTATATGGAAAACAGAAATGGGAACTAACTTTTCCCCTATCTCAAATAGTAACGAATCGCATTGTAGCTGTGCAAAGTTTTATCAATACCACTACAATGATAGGCTGTTTTTCTATATAGAAAAATTACATGAGTTGGTGTAGGTAAATACAAACAAAAACATGGGCGTCATAGGATGAACAAAAAATTACATGGGACAAAAAAAAAATCTACTTGTCCCAATAAATCTGGTTTATTATCTACAAATATAATTTATCTGAAAGATCACGATAAATATTAATATTTTGAGAAACATTTCCAATAACAATATTTCCCTACTGAGAAACTTTTCATTTACTAATTTACTGATAAAGCAACTACACAATTTTTCAATGACACGTGCGCGTATAAGTTTTTTAATTTCTCTTGGCTCTCAGCACTTGTATTATTTGTTTTGGATTTGTTTCACGACATACAGTACCGAAGAAAAACAGTAAACTTAATTTCACACATTTTATTTGTGTAATGAATTTTAGATTAAAGGGTATAATATTTTGTATGATACAATTTTTTATTTATATTCGATTGTGTTTTGTATAGTATGAAAATGAAACATAGGAGTATTTTACCACAGCACACATAATACACAAAATTATTATGTGTAATATTTCTACCTTCTCAAGTTTCAATATCGTGGATAAACCGTATCCTAATTTTTAATCTTTACTGTAAATTTTACACAAGCCCACAAAAAAATCCAATTGTCGATAAAATTGGATTTTTTTTTTTTTAGTAATTATGTACAACCAACTAAATCACGCAATTGGGCTTATTAATAGTATTGATTGATTATATTTATTGATTAAACTGTATTTTGGTTTATTACACCGTATTAATTAAAAACCAAGTTTTATTTGAACAAAAATAAAACACAAAATATTTTGTTGTCATACGCAAAGACGTACACCCATCCCGTTCTTGGTCCGTGTGATCTACGCCCTTGCGCCCTTTGTGATTGGCACCCTGTGCAAATGCGCATTGTGCTCATATGACAGGATCGGCCCTGGTTCACATGCACTTAACTTAAATTTAATATAATTTTAATTTTTTTTTATATCCAACGAAATATTATCGTGTTATTTTTGTTTTATTTTTTGGAGACTAGCCAAAACCAACTGAACCCTGGCTCACATTTTATTTCTGTTTTTATATTTTTTTTTATCCCGCCCAAATCCTGCGAAAATCAAGTTTGATCATCGACACTACCACAATCAAATTCATATGATCAGCTGTCAACTTAAACAACTCACTATCGTTTCCACTACCACAATAGATCATTAACGAGGGTAAGCACCAAAAGCAATTTCTATAATGCGCTGCGCGGCGGAATTTATGAATTTTATTTTGGTTAAAGGTTTAGTCAACTAGGTAGGTTTGAGCTGTAAATATCATATAACCAGCATAACAACGTATAGGTCGCTATAAAATCGGGAAGTCCAAAGTAGAATTGGCATAAGAAATCCTTGTGATTATAAAGGTAATAAAGGGAAGGATTAGATAATCACAGAAACGAATAGGAGGCAACGCAGCAGTCATTATCTAACAACTTTGTTAATAAATTATTTTTTACGATCCGTTAATTGTTTACACATACACACGTTGTTTGTATGTATATATCGTCCTCAGTCGTAAATGGCTGGGCAATTAATCAATTGCATCCAGGAGTCATCTCATATTGAGCTGTATAATACTGTTAAACTAACACCCAACCCTACATCAATTAACCCTAGGGAATATTATGTTCGTAAGGATTGGACAGCATGTTACTATATACATATGATGACCTTACAATTCTTAGTTTATCATCAATTAATAAATGTTATTTCAGTATTGTCATGTAGCAGAAATAAACACACTTGAATTCAATTAGAAAAAATATCGAAAACAACATTCTACAATGTGGACCTTATATGTAAACCACGCACTGCTGTCAAGTTTGGGTTGGATCATATGGTATTGCCCTGCAATTAGAACTTTTCCAGCGGCGAGAAGAAAATACCATCATTCGTTACTCCAAGAACGGTAACAAAAATAACGGTCAATGCACATAGGTTTACGGTGAAGCTATCGAAATCACGAACTGAGGAATTACCAAAAAGTGAAATTCAGCAAACGGTTTCGATTTTTGGTTCGACTATAAAATGTACAAATTTAAGATAGCTGTGAACCATTATTTGAAGGATCGCGCATTAGGTGCAGGAGCTTTGACACTTAAAAGGAACTAGGACCGCCCAAAAATCGGCTCTACACCCAATTAAAACTAAACGTAAAAAAACTCATATTTTTTTTTATTGTTAACTATGCGATCTGTTTTGGGGCTCAAAACTCATCCTGCTCTTCCGCGGATATGCTTTTTATGTCTTTACATTATACGCCTCCCGGCCCAACTCGAGGACGTACGGCTACAGCTATAGGACCGATTTAAGACCATCTGCACATTGCAAGCTCCTTGCCAGCCTATACTGGCAAAGAAGATGGGTCGGCCCATGGGTTTTGCATACCGACAGTGGGTCATAGATGTGTTAGATTTCATCACACATCGTACTTTGTTGATGAAATTTCACTTTGCATCCTTTCACTTTGCCCTTATTGGGATTCGAACCCGGTTCCTCCCGATTCAAACGCCAAAGCTTTAACCACTGCGCCATTTGGTCTTTGATTTTTATTTTGACACAAAATGTGTAAACTTTTCTAAACTTTTACAGATAACGAGAAAGCTTCTATGGACGCTGCCACGAGCTGCCTATACAAGAATCAAATTTTTGTTGTGATGAAAAAAGTTGTTTTGTTTTGAGAAATTGAGCTACCGGTACTGTTGCAAAATTAATATAAAATCTTTCAGTTCATCGATGTTTGTCTCATAAACAATTTACTTTACAAAATATTTACGAAAACGAAAAAGCTCCAATGAAATGTGTCACTTCCGACGGGTCGATTTCAACCAAAAATCTGTGGGATCTCGCAATTTATATGAGAAAAGCATAATTCTGAAGTTTCATCCCAATCAGTCATTTAGTCTGCACGGAACCACACAAGAACCTTTTTAACCCTTTTTAACTTCGGCGATATAGTGAAAGGAAAATTTGCAAAAATCTCAAGGTAAAATTTGTCATGATTATTAACGGAATGAAATGCCAATTATTTGGCTCGACCACAAACAAACAAAAAGCACTCGTTTATAGAACAAATAAAACAAAATTCTTCTGTCCTATTAATTTCAATGTTTGCAATTCATACCGGTATTCTTTAATTTTAAAATTTTCATTCTATATTTTACATTTATTGTAACCCCGAGCTATTTATTTTAACTTTGTAGTTGTACAACTAAAGTCTGAAACAGAACAAAAGCGCCAACGACGAGCGACGACGAATTAATAAAAAATATCGCCACTATATTGGTGTAGCTGACAGAACAAGAGCGTCAGCGTATGGCGATAAAAAAACAATCATATAACCACGACATATTTTATCTATGTTTAAATGGATTCATACTCGAGTAATAAAAATTTTAACATTATAAAAATTGTTTATGCTTTATGTTTTCATGTGCCAAAACGTACTACTATTTGGGGCGTTACCAACACATAAAAAACAGTTGGCAACATTGTTTCGCCGGTGATAAAAATAGAAATAGGCTCTAAATTTATTTCAATGAAAAAATCGTCGTCGCCTACGCCGATGGTTGTGTTTGTAGAGCATGTTTTCGGTGTTTTGTAATATGACAGGCGATTACGCTCGTCGCCTTCGCTCTTGTTCTGTTTTGAGCTTTATGCCACAGACAGACTACTGGATAGGAACCAAGTACACAATTGATCGATAAAAAAATTGCAACATATCAAAATATTTTTTAGGAGAAACTGGAGAAAGCAAAGGCTACTAGACTTATTTTGATTTTAAAGTGAACCAAATATATCACGAAATATTATTTATATTCTTTCGTTTTTTAATCACCCAGTAAAATCACAGGCCTGCTACAATCATATTTGGAATTTTATGGATTTATGAATAAAATGGATAAAATTTGCGCTTGGCTCCTACCTTGGTTTCATAACTATAATTTCGAGATCATGATCTAAATGAGAACTCAAGACACACCCCTTTAAGCGCCATTCTGACTCAGTTTTCTGAGTTTAAATTGAACTGTTTCTGAGTAGTATTTTTACTACCACAGCCACATCTATTACTTCAACTTTATATGTGTATAAACTGAGAATGTTAGGGGAATAACCCGTTTTTTTTGTATAGCTGTACAATGCTGTTAAATTATCATTTGTGTTTAACATTCTTTTAGAAGAGTTTCATTTTGTTTAAGAGTATTTTTTTTTAAATATGTAAAACGGCAATATGTACAGGAATATGCAGCTATGAATATAATTAAAGGTACAAACTCAGTTTTAATTCTTCATTTCATTTTGATACTTAAACTGTTTATATAATTTCAGAATGTTCGTTAAAAAAGTTTCCGACAACAAAGTCAAGTGAATTTGTATCAATTGCAACTAAATGGTTCCAGTATGCAAGATGGAGATTAGGAAAACCCTTAACTATGTAACTTTGTTAAAAAAAATTATTCATTAGCAGAATTTGAAAATCTATTTTAATTTTTAAGATTTAATGAAAAGCCCTATTTTGATTTTATTTTTAATATTTATCTTTTAAGTGTTACAATATTCTGTAATTTTAATAGGTAGAAATTAAATCCTGTTAATTGTATTATTTAGAATACAGAACCTTTAGAATGTAAACTCATAAAAACGCTGTGAAAAAATGTATCAACAAGTGGATTAATTTTAAAAATTTAATAAACAATTTAATTTACTACATTTGGATTTTATATTTTATTCTCAATAATATGTATTTTATATATTTGCGATTAAAAACTAATCGATCAGACAAATCTATTCCGAACCGATATTACGAAGTGAAAAAGAATTAATTTTGCAATTCTATTCTGTTTCAACTTTCCGATTTATATTTAAATTAGTTTTCTGAATTTAAAACGAATCATAAAACTAATTCAAAATTTTGTCTAAAATGCATATAACACTTGAGTCGGAAGCGAATCAAAATGGAATCGAGAAAAAGATTCATAAATGAATTCCCCCATATAGAGCCGACTTCATTTTTGACTCATTTTTGAGTCTGCTTGCTTAAAGGGACTACAATTTCTTATGTCTTCTCGTTTCGTTTTAAATAGTAATGGAGTAGGCATTGAAAAAAGTTACAATGCATTCACTCCGCTCCGTTCCGCTTTTCCGTAAAAATTTAAATTTGATATGTTGTATATAATTTACATTGAAAACGGAAAGGTTAGTTACAGTGAAGCGGAGAAGACGGACCGTTTTTAAAAAAAAATATTTTTTTTCATTGACAGGAGATTAATTGACAGACTAAAATAGTGCGTGATCGCAGTACGTGAGTCACAATCTTGCTTCAAAATGAATTGGCTCACGTATCGATTTTTTTTGTTAAATGTGCTTGAAGTAGTCGAAGTAACATTCATACACTTCCCGTGTCATTCTTGAATGGGATAAAAATTCCTCGGAGTCTAATTCCTTCATTCGTAAAAATGTTTTGTAATATTCAGCGCTATTTCTCTCTAAATTTAAAGGGTTCATCCACCATCACTTTGTTCTAAATGTTTTTCGATATTTTATGTATAAAATATTTAAATCGCACAGCAACTCTAAATTTTCATAATCCTCCATGACCTTTTGTTTACTTTGCATTAAATGTGATTTTGAGAAGCGAAACGGTTACATTGTAACTAGCGAACGGAAAAGATGGAACGGAACATATTTTAGGAAAACGAGACGGAACGGATCGAATGCATTATAACTGAGGCTTTAATCATAATTACGAAACTAACACTGTGTCTATATGACATAAATTGAGTCATAACAAAATAGCATTGCGAATAGAGCAGTCTGCAGCCTCACTTGACAGTCTGATTATTAGTCACACTAAATTAAGAAGTGGGGCTAATAATATCACACAGCTGTAGTAAGGTACTGTTTGACAGACTCACAAACTGAATTAAATAAAGGTAGGTACTAGTTTTTACGCAGTCGTCTGTCATCTCATCTGCGTCAACGCGTACTCTAGTCGAAATACCACCATTATGGAATTTTTGATAGCATGTACATAGAATGCTTTATACACATAGGAATGTTATCCATATTACCAAACTAAACCAAATCAAAGAAAATATTTCTATAGCCATCCTTTATTATACAATGTGTTGAATCGTGTGCATTTTGGTTTATATACAAAACAAAATGTACGGTTACCGAAAACTATTTTGTTATGGCGTAATACATTTTTAATTAGTGAAAATACCTTTTTATATTCAACATATTATCTACTTTGATCTTGCTAAAAACAACCTACCTTACAATTCTTAAACTATTCGCCTGTTATTTTAGTTTCGATTAATTTTTGGTTTCTACTTTTTATAAACCAGAAATAAAAAACACAAAAATCGTTATTAGTCAGTCAAAAAGTTTTCACACTAGAAAATAAAATAACCAACCTCTAGGTATTTTTAAAAGTTAAAAAATTAAATTTAGAATAAAATTCTGATAAGTTGTTGTTATTCTATCAAAAATTATTTATATTGAACATTTTGTTTATAACTAAAAATCTTTTTATTTTTGTTATTTTATAAAATAAACAATATTCGGTTGTTTTTAGATTTGTGAAAATGGATTTTTACTGAATACCGTACGTAATCAGAGTATTTGTGAGTTTTCCCATTTCACCTGTTCATATGATTTTCAAATATTATTTTGTTTTGCTTTCACCAAGGTTACGTAGAAGATAAGTTATAGTTGTATATCTTTATATGTTGAGTTTGAAAGATTAAAAGGTTTTTAGGAAAATTAGATAGATAAATTTTCACTATGTCAAGTCTAATGGTATTATTGTATTGTAAATTTTAGTATCATTTTTATAGTAATACGGATGTGTTGTCGGATGGGGTTCAACATATTAGAGAGTAGTAAATTTATAATCCATATGAAAAAATAAAAATTTATTTGTGTTACTTATTTATTTATAACTTATGCCTCTGAGTCACATTGTTGTGACTGTATTGTGCATAAAATATTTATATGTATATCAAATAAATAGTACAAGTAACAAGGGCACTTCGAAGAACGGATTATTTCAGAAGTGATGCAACTTTACCCCCCGATCCTAACGTACAGTCACAGACGTATTTTCAGTCTTAGCGAAAACGTTTGTCTTAACGAATACTAGATACTTTAAATTCGCATTCTGCACTTACCCCCCGATTCTAACGTACAGTCACAGACGTATTTTCAGTCTTAGCGAAAACTTTTGTCTTAACGAAGACTAGATACTTTAAATTCGTATTCTGCACTTAGTCTTATCTGTCAGTAGTCTTAAAAAATTGTCTTCGTTAATATCAGCGAAATAGGTGGTCTTAGGAATCATAATTTTGGCATTTACACAAAAACAATAATTATTTGTATTTGACTATAAAACCGGAAAAATTATTCAAAATACAATATTATGTACTCTCTCAGCATATATAAAACATAAATTTGAGTTTTTTTACCAATTTCGAATTGAACTGTCGCTTTTCGTTCATAAATTTGAAACAATATGGTAAAAATTTGGTTTCGACAGCTCTACAAAAGTCTTTGGAGAGTTTCTAATATGTTATTTAAGACTACTGTCTTCAGAATTTCAATGAAGACTTTAGTCTTAAAAAATAAAGTCTTAACAAAAAAGTCTTAGCTAAGATAGTCTTAGTAGTCTTTTCGTCAGAATCGGGGGGTAAGTCTTATCTGTCAGTAGTCTTAAAAAATTGTCTTCGTTAATATCAGCGAAATAGGTGGTCTTAGGAATCATAATTTTGACATTTAAACAAAAAAAATAATTATATGTATTTGACTATAAAAACCGGAAAAATTATTCTAAATACAATATTATGTACTCTCTCAGCATATATATAACATAAATTTGAGTTTTTTTTAACAATTTCGAATTGAACTGTCGCTTTTCGTTCATAAATTTGAAACAATATGGTATAAATTTCGTTTCGACAGCTCTACAAAAGTTTTTGGAGAGTTTCTAATATATTAATTAAGACTACTGTCTTCAGAATTTCAATAAAGACTTTAGTCTTAAAAACTAAAGTCTTAACAAGAAAGTCTTAGCTAAGATAGTCTTAGTAGTCTTATCATCAGAATCGGGGAGTTAATTTAATTGAAAAAAGGCAAACTATTGGCGACTATAATGTCGAAATTCAGCGGATTGATTTACAAGCAAGAAATAACGGCATTATTGAAATGCAAATTGTACAAACTTTATATCAAAAGGTGAAATATTAATAAAGTATCATATGTAAATCCGAACAAAAATACTTTAATTTCAATTAAAAGTATTTTTCAAATTTAATATTAATAGATTTTTAAAACAGTGTACTTTAGGTTTGTTTTGATTTTTTGGCGCCACGTGTATGTAAGTCCAATAGTACGCAGTCTTAAACAAAGTAAACCAAGAAAGAAAACTATATTAAGCTATTCACAATCTTTAAATAATTCTAGTCACTCACCTTAATAATCACCTCAGATGGCGGAGACTATAGTTAGACGAAGGGTTTTGTTCCGATAAATATACTTTTAGAAAAATTGCAGGAATGTTAAAATTCCTAAGCTTTTCCAGGTGCTTCGAATTCTCCGGTGGTCCTTGAGCAAATGTATATTTGACATTTAATTACATCAAATAACTTTACAACAAAATAAATTTAATGAATTTTTAGTTTCAAAATTCTCGTCGTTTTAAATCTACTAGTGCCTCTCCAACTTACCATGGAGATCGTAACTTACGATCTCCATTAGTGCCTTTGAACTTATGACCTCCATTTTACAAGTGGCCCCAAAACTATTAAAAAAAAATATATTTAATTTTAAAGTGATTTCATCCGTAAGTTTCGTTAAATCTCGTATACGCCAGACCATAATAAAAAAAAATTCTACTAACTGCATTAAAAGAGTTTTTTACCGCACCGATTTGAATGCTGACAAATTTAATTTAAATTGTATTAAATCTGATAGTGCATTAACGTCTTTCGATGACACATTAAGTAGTAATGTCGCTTTTTACACTCTCGGATTCGATCCTCAGCGATTATAGTGGACAAAGTGAGTGGCTGTATTTGATCAAATTTTAATCAATTTACATTTTATTTTTAAAAGCGCACATATCGAGTTCTAAATACTCATAACAATTTAACTTGAATTTTTACTTTCTTCATATATGTAGTAGTCAATCCAAACAGAATTGATCGGAATGACACATCATAATTTAGTTTTTTCATCAATTGGGACATATTATTGGAACGTATTGAAAATCGGTTCACTGGAAGCGACAGCTTTTCTTGCAAATACTTCAATAATTTCAAAGGTACGTTCGTACATGCGTCATTAAAGAAAGTTCGTCAAAATACACACCCTTCAAAAATGCTATATAGGTCGTAGATAATAAATCAATTAATAATTAATTTGTCCTATATGTGCTTATTGAAGGCCAATAATTTGCCTAATCTGCATTGTGTAAGAGTATAATTTAAAATTAAGAAAATAGTTAATTATTATAACATATAAGAACAATGAAAATAAAGAAATGTAATTTAATCGAATAAAATTTATTTAGTCACATTTGTTAAGGAAATAATCATTAGGCAATTAGAAATCGACACCCAAGAGTTTTTGTCTTAGTGCCATAAAGTTATAAGGAATCGGATTCTCACTGCTCACCAAAAAAATTATCACGTTACAAAAACTGCACCAACGGGCTCACTAAATTGGTTAAGTTAGGACCGGTTTTCTCTTTAGGCAGATTTCGCTACAGATCGAGGACCGTCTGCAGATCGAGTTAGGTATTGTAATTGGTTAAGAAATGGTTAAATTTCATTGAGCACGACCAAGTTCTATTCAGTATGGACAATATTCATAAATTCTTCATATAAGTTCTAACTAAAATCTTACATTTACCCGGTAAATCAAATTTGACCACAGTCGGTTAAAAAATGGCCTAATTAGTCCTATTCAACAGCGCGATATTTCATAATTTCTCCTAGAATTGCTGGCAATATTCTACAATTCCGAGTTCAACAAATCAAAAGTTCATTCAAACTAATTATGATGCCAACAATAATACAAACATTTTATTCCAAAAATAGTAGTCGTGAAAAAGTCATTTTTGTGATGTCATTATGATACATGATGTTTTGTGATGTCATTGTGTAATCTCACTTATATAATATTATTATATGTGATTCTTTCTTCGATAGATTAAGGTAGTAAAAAATAGTATTTGTATCTCATGCCTAAACGATCTCCAATAGCATGCGATTTAGGTACTAGATACAAGATAACTATTTCCGAACTTAATTATAATTTTCCCTACATTTTTAAATGTTGGCTTCTAAATTTCCTTAGTTTAAATGAATTTAAAGTATTTTATGTTAGTTATTTAATATACCCACGCGCCCCATAGTTTCGTAAGATACAAAAAACACTGACCAATAATATATTTTCGAGTTTTGTTCTAAAGAAGTTGACAAAAAACTGTATAGCAAGGGCTTTTGATAGACTGAATTTAAAAAAATGCCGATAATATCTATAATTTAATTTAGCACCGAAACCAATTGACATGTTTGATTTAATACAAAATATAATATTGTACTAAATTTAAACAACAATCAAAACGCCGACAAATCTGTCATTTTTTGTCAAGATCCGTACCTTATAAAGATAACCCCGTATGCAGTCAGTGTTGTAACTTGTAAATATAAATTCAAGCAACATAAATATTTTTTGGAAAACTATTTTTTATTGTCACGAAACAATAAATTTATAATGGTTAAACGACTATACATTAGATAATAAACAGAACGCCAACACAATTTTAATGGTTTTTATGATTTAGTTTTAATGGTTGAAAATTTATGATTTTTTATTAAAACAATTTTATTGGCCAAACAATAACAACACTTTTAAAAATTACACTGCACAACATTACACTGCTACTCCATTAGCCACGGGCATAAACACTTATGATAATTACACATTTACCTAAATAAGTAAAGGGGCTATTATCTAGGTCTAATTTATAATCTAGGTTAGTTTAGGGTTAAACCCGGTTCAATTTTATGCACTAACGCATCGGCACGATCATAACGATAAATAATTCGGGTGAGAATTTTTAAAATTTAATTTTTTTCGTGTGTCTCTATTATACTATTACGAGTATATTCTGTACTGTCTACAAGATTTATGAAGCAATATAATCCGAAACATATTAAATAGCTTTAAATAACATAAAATGGTCAATTATTTTAATCAAATTAAAATAAAATAACAATAACGACAAGTTTGTTTTATATTCTGTACGTCTTTAACACACAGGTCTATTTTAGAAACACGTCGCTGACTCCTACAACAAGCCACACAAAATTATGAAGTTCTCTATTCTATATTATTAGATATGATGGCGAGATAACCGATCCCATATTCCTTTCAATTTCGTTATCACTTAACACAAAAAAAACTCATCTTTTATGTAAATATGTATACATAAAAATATGTGAAGACGACGCTTTTATCGTAATTGTTAATGAAATGACGAAGAGGAAAAATAATTCAATTAAAATATCATAATTGTTGAAAACAAGGGGCCACATTGATCATTAGAATATTATTATGATGATATGACATTGAAATATTTGTGATTTGTGTATAAACAAAATATTTAAACCAAAAATGTTAAGTATGATAATTATATTATTTTTGAACAATGATTTCGTCTTTTTAAGAAAAATTTATATTTTGTTGAGATGGTGATAAATTTTGGGAGGTCTTATATTACAAACATATACATAATAAATGGAATATAATTATTAAGTTTTTGAAATATGAGTGTGTAGTGATATATTTCAAAACTTGTTTAGTTCAATTATCCATTGCGATAAAAACTGTATTGTGATTTTAACGTTATTTTCTTATCTTTGTTTCATAATTTTTGTGCTAACGCGTTAACAACAAATCTACTAGGATTTATTCAGTCATAAATTATGTGTATATAGTAATAGATAGTAATATCGAAAAACTTGACCAAACTTACCGCACTTACAACTTACTTATTCGTTCGTATATGTGTAAAATTGATTAATTAATCTTAATTATTTCTGTTCCTAAACAACGCAACTTTTTAATCCATCAAAACCGAAATGTTAAATAGTTTTAAACAAAAGTTTCCATTTTCATTGGTAAAATATTCAAAAAATTGGTTTATACGTTTCTGAAAAACGATCAACTTTGATAACCATAGACAAACTGAAGATTTTATTTTAATAATCATGTAGGTCAACTAGTAGTTTTTGTGATCAAAAACTTATTTTTAGTACACATAATTTTTGACCAGTTGAGTACCATACAGCTTTAAATAATAATAAAGCTAGTTAGCTACACTAAAACCTGATATTATTATAACAAATTTTTCGATATAGGTTGCAATAGAAAATTTTGAAATAAAATAATTTACCTTTAATCCTACTAAATGTCGACTTTTACCCAACTATTCGCCCGCAACTGCTCATAGCATTTACATTTTCTGAATTGGCATCCCTGGATCAAAATTTTACTCGAATTCTATGTATTCTATTACATTCTAACGCATAATTTTGGGCCATTTAGAGGTTATAGTGAATTACTAAATTATTTGTTAATCGGGGAATTACCTAATAATATAAATCGATCGCTAACACACAAAAAAAAGAAAAGTTTTACGAATATGTCACAAATATTTTTCACCCATTCCCGATAGAACAAAATATCAAGAAACCAAAAGTCATTTATCTTTACTTTTGAGTGAATTTGGTAAAGATAACGGAATTATTTTAGCAGCTTTATTACCAAATTCGACCTACCTATTGCAGCCCATGGATGTAGCAGCCCATGAAAGAGTTTGACCCACTACTTGAATGTTGTATTGAATCAACGCTCAAACCGGAAACAATTATTCCCGTTCAACGCAAATGTGCTAGAAAATGCTTAAAGCTAGGAAATTTTTAAAATTTTGAAGTCTACGGCAAACGAAGGTTCGGGTGCCTCCACTAATGCAGATAACTATGGGCGATTACCATTAAACTAAGAGAACTTGTACGAATAATTCAGTCAAATAGCTGAGGAAAACATACAAGCGGAGTGGAACGAAAGCATCAGAATTTCCTACTCCATTTAAAGATGCATTTTTTTGGCCACAAACTTCAACATCAAATGATGTAAAAAAGCGAGACTGGGTTGGATTGAAAACGAAAACGAAAGAGACTAAAGGAAATATCAAATAGAAAGGAAATAAGATATCACCTAAATCATCTAGTGAATCCACACTTTCTATATTAGTGAGAGAGTATGTAGTCATTACATATGAGGGCCAAATTTTCCCGAAATTGTGTCAAACGTGGTTAATGAGGAGCCAATTAAATACGAAGTGAAAACGATGACTATGAGCTGGATTAGTTGGTGCTGGCCTGATCTTAATGGATAATGCCACAGATATATTAAAAAAATAAACCCTCCTTTACTGCGATTTCGATGTGTGATTTATTTCAAGAAATTTTGAAATTTGAAATATTTATTTAATTACGTATTTATTTTTATTTTACTTGAATTATTTAAATATTAATCAATCATTAATAAAGGCTGAATTTATTTGAACACTAATTTTTATTCCATTTTTATCTTTTGACTGAGACAGGTACATGTGGTACAATTAATATACAACGCACGGAATAAGGTACATACTAGCATGGAATTAGTTGAAATGACAAAATTTTAGCACGGAATCACTGACGGAAGCACGGAATCAGTGCTGACTATAATTAATCAACAAATAATATAAAAATCAATTTATTGTAAATAAATCATATGTTAATATGAAAGTTATTGCATTACATTTTTTATTAACATTGTCATCTCATGGATATTTTGGATTCCACAAACTAAAAATCAACTACAAATTTCAAAACCCTTAATAGTCCGGAATATGGTGTTGATGCACCGTACCCACGTATAATGGGTCCCCGGTCCACACTCTAAAAGTAAAAAATTACACGACCAATAAAATATTAGTAGAAACAGATACTACACTTAAAAAATATCAAGAAAACTAGACAAAATCACCTATTGAATGATAATGGTTGGTTATAATAAATATAAATAGAACTAAATTTTTTCAATTGCCTTAACCAGTCTTGTCTCACATTTGTCCTAACAAATTCACGTCGTGCACTTTTGTGCCGTGGCAATAATTTTGGCACCTATTTTGTTTTTGTGTAATTCAGGTGCCCAACACTTTGTAAAGCCGACAAGTCATCTTTTGTTTGGGTCCTCAAAATCATCATGAATCTATACGTTTTATTTTGGCAATTTGATGACTGGTTTAGCAAGGAATGCTATTCAGAATATTTCATAATTTTTAATCCCTAGGTTTAGAAAATAGCCGAGAATAATTCGCTCTACTCCAAAGCTAGCAATTATTGTTTGGGAAACACTCTAAGTAATAAATTAGCAAACTTCGTAACTCTCGTAATCTAGAATATTACCGAATATACAAAATTCGTTCTTGAAAACGGTTAAGAAACAGTTAATTTGCCAAAATTGGTCGTGCTCGAAACTTCACCAACGAATAATTTTAAAATTTCTAAATTATTACTTGATATTTTTACAATGATTAAGAAATGGCGAAATGGAGGTCTAAAATATGGCTATCAAATTGCTTACAGAATGTGATGAGACGAATTAATTTCAAGTAAGCAATTGTGCATTGTGTAACTGTGCGTGCAGAATTTCACCTACACCTACATTGCTAGAATTATTTGCAGATCAGATTTAGTTAAAATTGACATCAAAATGCAAATAAAAAGAAGGGGAACTGCAATTCATCACAATATTACATAGTACATATTTTGTATTCTAGATATACCATATACGCAACTGCATCAACAAGCCCCTGTGTAGTACATGTATGTAGGCGTCAAGACAAATATAAATGATTTCAGATTCTAAAGTATAATATTTAAATGACGTCTTGTCTTTATTCTTGTAAATTGTTTAATAAATTATTAACGGTTTGTTAATATCAAAATGCCTGCATACATATTTTGCATTTATCTCAAACCAGAGCACTTGCCCAATGATCTGTCGGTGTAAAACTGTTTGATTATTTCTGATTTATGTATAATTATTTCGACGTGTGATTTTAATTCCTCCGGCAAAATATGCATGCGAGTATAAAAAAAAATATTGAATTTCAAAATTCAACACATAACTCGTACGCGAGAGTAGATAATTCTTGGAAAAATTATTATTTTTTTTGTTACTTCTTTCATATTTGCTTGTAAGACATAAATATTATTCTCAGTATGATTGAATTGATTTAAATTGGCTGTGTATGAGCAAAATTAGTTATCAGACAAACAGACATTTGTGCGTACATACATTTTTTTCAATTTAAATTTTCATATTGAATGCAATATGATTTTTGATTAAATTTGTGCGAAGGAAGATGCATCATATGAATTTATCTTAATCGTAACAAGTATATTTGATCAATAGACTTGTTAACAAAAAGATCAACATGAAGTAAAGTAATTTGTTTAAAAACATTAATTAAAAAATACGGATTTGTGTCGGATTTAAAAATCTGATTTAATTAGAGTAGACATACTCGTATATATTGAAAATTCGAGTATGTGATCATCTAATAATGTTGTGTTATGGGAAATTTATGTTTCGATATCAAATTTCATTATACAGAGTGAGTTAAAAATGAAAGACTGGTTTAAATTATTTAAGAAAAGTTTTTAATTAATACACGAAAACGAAACAAGTTGCTATGGTGTTATGTATTTAATTAAGTGGTTAATGCGGAATGAGAACACCTACACAATCGAAATTGAAACTGCATATTATTGAATTGATTAGAGTTATAGTTAATGACTAATGAGTGTTTGAAAACAACTCGTGAAAATAAAGATCAGAATCAATCACTAAAATTATGTGCATCATAGTGAAAGGTATGTTTATCCTTTCTAATAACGGTGTTGATTAAAACAACTTAAATTATATTATAATTTTGCTTTGCTGTATGCCGCTCTGTATCTTAGTAATTGTTTTACTACCAAATTTAGTTGGGTGTGTCTGCCGCCATACTAACCTCAGGCAAATTAGATTTTTTTAAATTAATTTTGCTTCAAACGAAGATTAATTTTGCGTTATGAATTATGCAAAAGTTTTTTGTCACTTGTTATGCAAGATACGTTTATCTGTGGCGCTCTTTCAACATTATTATACTACATAGCACTGTAAAATTAGGAACAATATACTAAGTAGCATACATCTTTCACAGTTCCAGTAAATCACATTCAGAATACAATGACCTTGATTAGTGGAATTTGGGCCACTCATTTTAAAGCCAAAACAATATTTATGTGATTAGTATTTCCGTCAGTATGATCTCCCGTCTGCATTATTTTTGGAAAATGTTTATAAACAATTTAAGTTTTCTGCAACAATTCAGAAAATGAAATTTTTTAAAGACATAATAATGTACGTATCTTGCTAAATGTACACGTACTCAGTTATAGTGTTGGCTAATATCCAATTCATTTTTAAATTTGTGTGTGGATATTTTGCATTAAATGTAAGACGTTCAGATTTAGATATACACACATTCTTTAGATTACAGTTTAAATTAAGAGATTAAAACGAATACAAACATTCCGACATGGGTGTATTATCTAATATTTAACATAACATAAAATGAGTTTTTAAAAATGCGTAGGCACCTCTCAGCCTAATTGAATCAAATTAATATTAATTACTATTCAACGCACTATTTTACACAATACGCAACATCGATTCTTTAAATTCATTTTCAATGCGGCACCAATACATTTCAAATACGAGAAACGTGTTTCGAAACTCTCAACATAAACATGTTAATTGTGATTTTAAAAGTATTATAAAAATTATGTTCATGTTATCAACATTTTATAAGCCAATAAGAATAAAAATTTTGCGCGGGTGTAAGTATAAAGAAAAGAACCGGTAATAACGGGAAACGGTAGTAAAATATACATATATGTATGTATATAGAAAATTGTTTATCATTATTCGAATCGTTAATAAGCATGTGAGTATTTTAACACTCGATGGCATTAATATAGTTAAATTAGGCTGCAAATTACGGCTTGACCACCAGAAGTTTTCACTTTTTAAATAAAAGATCAATGAAAGTGCTTAAACCAAAAAACTTGAAAAGCTATAAGGTAAACAAACCAAATAACGCATACAGTCATCGTTTCCATACTATTTTAGTTATTTATAGTTTGGTTTGGTCGTCAAATGCCGCAAAGGTAATTTCAAATATAAAAATTAGTCATGATTGTTTTTTTTTTTGTTTAAGTGTGAGATGAAGAAATTGATATATGATACCAATATTTTAGCAAACATGTGCTATATTTCGTACGGAAAACAACAAACGGGCGGTATTTTCGCTTTGATCGAAATAATTTAGGTTATTTGAAATTTTGCGAGAATACACAAATAATTATTATTGTTTCACAAAACGAATTTTAAATCATTCAACTGTTTTACATAAATTAAATCACTCCCGTAACGCATCTTGAAAATACGAATAATTGAATTTATTCTTTACAAAAGTATATGTACTTAAAATGCTTAACATTTGTGAAGTATTTTGGTAAACGAGTTAAGAGTACTCTGAAAGTTGCTAAATACACTTAAGAAGGTCAATTGAATTATTTCAAAATTTGATTTTTTAGTGGTACTTTAATCGTCATGGTAATTTAACTTAATATATAGTTAGAATTATAGCAAGGAGCAGAGAGTGTATTACGTTCCAGCGAATGTGTTTCACCACCACTTTGCCCATCTTATTATGGAGTATCTTACGGTGCACTTATTATGGAGTATCTTACGGTGCAACAATTAGTAAAATATTTAATGTTCCATCTTGAATAAGCAAAGAAGAACATTTCGTGATTCTTTTGTTGTTAATCATAATTCTGGCATAAATGTGGACAATTAACGACAGAAAGGATTGATGCAGAGAAGCCGCGAGTATTGGTGAGAGTGCAGGCACCTGTTATCGAAGTCGCGTAGAAGAGTTGGGAGAGTATATATCAAGTCTGTTATCAATTTTTAATAAATATTTGCTTTTTACCCGTATAAAATTGAATTGACGCCACGATTACAGGAAAATGCTCATCATAGAGGGCGGCAAGACTGCTCAAGTTTTACGCCCGTTGTATAGATCGAGCTTTTTCGGCATAATCTCATCATCAACGAGGGCGTAGATTTCGATTTGAATGACTTTGTCAATAAAAAAGAACTTTCACTAAAAATTCGCTATTAATACATAAATGAACACATAAATCACCGATGGCGAGTAAATGGCGTCGGTCTAGAAGGTCGCTCTATATACCAGCCTACACTGTTCCCGACACTCTTGCGCTCGAGAAACGGTGGAATAATCGAACACAGATGAAATGCATTTGTTGTTAGCTCCACTGACCCACGACCAATTTTTCTGGTTAGGTTAGTAGCTCTGTCAATAACGGCAGTCCTTAAAGCAATGAGGTCACAGCAATTTTTAATACAGGTAGTACCTTAACTGCCCTGTTGGCTAATCCACCCTCAAACGAGGCTGAATTAATGGATTCTGGTGTGATCCGATCATTAAGAATGTGAAGTTATCCAAGTTTTTCATTCCAGGAATTGGTTTTAGTATTATTTACACGAAACTATTATATTCCATCCCATTTTTTTCATTTTATCAGGTGCGCAACTAAGTTTCCGGGTTTCACACATAGATAGTGTTAGCGATACATTTAGTTGTCGTTTATGGAAGAGGTTGTGTTTTATTCATAGCGTCGACAGTTATTAACTGGTTATCGTTGTGTAATACCAGCACATATCGCAACCCAAAAATATTTTTTCTAAGAACAAAAATGTCGAGTTTTGTGACAAACAGACAGCATTCGCGGGAAGAGGCAGACGTCGATCCATCGAAAACTACCTGCGAAGATTGGTTTAAACGCTTCAGAAGTAGCAATTTCAACTTTGAGGACAAGAAGCGCTCCGGAAGAGAAAAAACATTTGAATACACCGAGCTGCAAGCGCTATTGGATGAAGATACGCAATACGCAAACTCAAGAGCATCTTGCGTAGGCATTAAACACGACTCACCAAGGTATTTTCAAACGTTTGTACGCTATGGGAAAAATTCAAAAGGGGAGAAAATGGTTGCCGCATGAGTTGACTTAGAGACAGATGGAAAATGGAAGAGCCACTTGTGAAATTTTGCTTTCACAGCTGGAAAGAAGGACCTTCGTGTATCGAATTGTTACGGGAGATGAGAAGTGGATATTTTAAGAATCCCAAATGCTAAAAGTCGTGGCTTTCACCTGGCGAAGCATCAACGTCGCGACAGGCCAAATCGCTTCGGAAGGAAGACGGTGCGAAGACTTTGCGTTCGGTGGGACCAGAAAGGAATAGTATACTATGAGCTGCTGAATCATGGTGATACTGTCAATGGGAAAGGCTATCGTCAACAACTCATCAATTTGAATCATACGTTGCCCGAAAAACGGCCAGAATGGGACACGAGACACGAACGAGTAATATTACGAGTACACAACAACGCTCCATACCATCGCACTCCCATCGTCCAGGACAATATCAAAACGCTGAGATGGGATTTGCTACCGCACCCGCTTTGTTGGCTAGACCTGGCCCCCTCGGATTATCACTTGTTCCGGTTGCTGGCGCATGGCTTGGCAGGGCTACACTTGGCCAGTTTCGAAGAAGTGTAAAATTGGTTGGATGAATGGTTTCGGTCCAAAGACACGTCGTGGTGATGGCAAAAATGTGTAGATAGTGAAGGACAATACTTTGAATAAACCATTTTTTATATTTCTATTGAAATTTTCCATTTTGCATTTTGCAAAAAATTCCGGAAATTTAGTTGCCCACCTAGACCTCACCTATAAGACGATTTAAATTATAAACACAACAACAAAATATCCCATTCAAGTTTTTTTCGATTTGTTATTCATGTAAAACAAAATACTTGGAAATAATGTATTGTGTTTTGGCAATTGAGACTTGTACCCCTGTGCTTTCGCGGAAGAAATTATTACTACGAGTTTAGTCGGGCTTTTCTATGAATTATCTATGAAAAGTGATCTTGGAAAGTTTAATATTATTTGTATATTGCATTAAAATATAAGCACTATAAATTTATCTACAATTAATATTAAAATTATCAATTTAAAAATGGAAAAAGTGTCTCGGGTGTATCTGAAGTGTTTTCTATGATTTCCTTAGTCTCAATAGTAATTCTGTATATTTTAAGTTCGAAATAATAATGCGCCATATTATTTGTTTAAAATATGATGGGTAACCTCTAATTAGCACCCCAGTGCCAGTCATATGTTAGAAATGGCGCCAGCTTCGAGCCCCGACATGGCCCCATATAAATTTATATGAAATCGTCTATAACTTCCAAAACCTTCCTGAGCCGGAAATAGCGAATCATAAAGGAAATAGTAAAATTGCCCGCAACAGCCGTAGGTTCAAATTTGAGGAAACGGCCAAGTTCCAAAATCTTAGGTTAAGCTAAATAAAAATTTGTATCTCTTAAGAACTTTCTAGGTCGGAAATGGTTCTTTATGTTTTGAGTTGGTAATGTTAAGAACATGCTTCGAAATGGCCCCATATACATTCTTATATAAGTCGTTTATAACTTCCTAAACCTTCCTGGACCGGAAATAGCGAATCATGTTTTGAGAAAACTTGCTTTCTCAGAACTTAACCTAAGAACAGAGCTTTATAAATTTTGCTGTTTGTTGAATTGTCTTCAGTAAAATGTTTTTATCTGCCAAAGAAAGACTGATTAACAATAATTGAAACAAAAAAACTGACGCTTAAAGTTGTAAGCCTTTATTTAGATTAGCCCACCCTGCATTCAAGAAAAGAAACGCACGCAACCATAAATCTGTTTTTACATTTAGATACAATTTTAGTTTTTTCAAGTCTGACCATGAAATTTAGTTAAAAATTTTAATCTGGTAATTAATTATGATAAAATGAAGATAAATTACAGAATAACTAAATTTAAGTGAATTTAAAATATCAAAAATGCGTAGAGCAAGCTTAAAAATATAAACTAAATATTCCAACCGACTTACTGATAGATGTTTTGAATTTGCCAAACACCAAGCCAATGCCCCAAAATGTTAGAAACACCTATTTAAAATTATGTGTTGTGTTATGTGTTGCGTGATATGTTTAATTAAATATGGTATTATTTTCTAAATTCAGCTTAAAATTGTTAAATGCTCAGACGTATCAATGTTGCAGACGACCGTTTTTTTTTTAGTAAGAAACACATTAGTAAGAAACTTTTGGTAAAATAACTATACACGTGTACATTGAATTTATCACAACGTCTTATATAAGAAAACATATTCTTTTAACGTGTTATAGATAATTAGGCGATGCCTATGTAAATAATCATTAAGTAGCTACTGTTTTATATAGGTATCATAACTTAGTTATATGTAAAATGCACCGTGCGGATTGAGCTTTCGAGTTTTATATGCTTCTCGAAAAAAAATTTTTAGAAAACCTATACTAACAATACCTCTATGATGTGGTGTTACTGAAATCGGAGGTTTTTGGCTTTGAGGATCGCGATGATTTTGCATCGCATCACATATAATCTAGCTAAGGTGTGACGATACAATACAATGCCCTCATTAGTCTCCCAAAATGGAAAATTTAGTTTCTTTAAACCATAAAAAGGTTCTATAGTATTTTAAAAGAAAATGAATAATATATTTTGTATTATTTGAGCCCTCCTGCGTAATAGGACATTTAAAAGCAATGAATTTCTCTAATTAAATGAAGAATGTCTGTATAAAACTAGTTTCAATATATGTAAGTCTAGTTCTTTATAGTGCTAAATTATGAAATGCTCCTTAACATGATCAAAATAAAAGTGTTTTCACAAACGCGCTTTCTTGTTGCAGGTGTAGCAAATTTGTAAACATCCAAAGAGTGAAAGGGTGAAGTTTTAAGTTGAACAATGTTTTGTATGTGAATGTATCACAAAATATTGGAAAAGAAGTAAACCAGAAACGAATATCTTAAATAATTATCGTTGAAATATTTCAAGAATAAAATAAAATATATTTAAAAAAAAACTTTTTAAAAAACCACGCTTATATTTAAAGGCTCTAAAAAGTGGATAATATAATAAAAGGCTTTGAAAAGTAGAAAATAAAATTTTTCTTCATTATACTCCTATCAAGGTATATTTATAACAACTAGAAATTTAAAATTAATATGACTAAAAATATAAGCGCGGAGCGCTCCTTTACGGCATTAGTAATTTAAGACTACTAGACACATGAAGTAAATTCTTTTAGTAACACTAATGAAACAGTCTATTCTGATGTATCCTAAGAATAGATTTTTTACTGGAACATACATACATTCAGAAGGAGCGCCCTGCACTTATATTTTTAGTCATATTAATTTTAAATTTCTAGTTGTTATAAATATACCTTGATAGGAGTAAGGAAGAAAATTTTAATTTTCTACTTTTCAAAGCCTTTTATCATATCATCTTCTTTTGAGAGCCTTTAAATATAATCGTCGTTTTTTAAATAGTTTTTTTTAAATATATTTTATTTTCTACTTTTTTGTATTTTCATCGAAGATGACAGACGCCTGCATACAAAATTTCAGCTCAATTGGACTATCGCAAGTGGTTGAAAAATTGATTACAAAATTTGACGATACAAACAGACACACAGAGTGAGCTAATATAAGCGTGGTAATAAAAGGCTTGTAGTGCAATGTTCCATACGTCATTTCAGTATTTGGCATAAATTCGTAGACGGTTTAAATCGAATAAGTTTTAATAATACGGCCGCCAGTCTCCTTTTGTAACGGAATCTTCCTTTAAATGGGAATTGTTGTTGTAAACCATCGAATTTATTTTGCTAAGAAAATTTAGAACAAACCAAGCTAATTCCAAAACCGGCTTACAATGTGTTTCTCCACTAAGTTTTGATTTTATTTCACATTAATTTTTAATCATGAACAATAATTTTAAGATATACATAAGTAAGTAAGATATAAGTTAAATTAATTATTATTAATTATTATTAATTATTAATTAAATTAATTTAAATATAATTTCAATTTTCTTAAATATTTTTTTTAAATATTTTCTACTCAAAATTTAAGTGTTTTAATAAATTATAATGAAGTAAGACGTTGACGTTCAATTTTAAAACATCCTAAACTATTACCATAGAAAAATAAGTTTAGATTTCTCATTTGTATAAAATGAATTAAATTCCAATGTCTTGATTGTATTTGTGTAAAGTCAATTGCGCCCAATGTAAAATCACAAATACAATCATGACATTGGAATTTCATTTTTATCTCTCGTTTTATACAAATGAGAAATCTATGGTAAACTTTTTTTTCTATGCTATTACTGACTTATGATAAAAAATGGAGGATTAAAGTTTGATGTAAATGTTTATAAATTGGGAATAATTGCCAAATGTGAAAAATATTCCCAATTTAATTTTATTTTCAAAAAAATTAGAACTAGCTTTTTACCACAGTAGGCCAGAATACATATTTAAACGGAAATTGCATGTAAATTCTTTCCCCAATTCTCTATTCCCGGTGAACTTACCAGTATAGTGCCACAAAGAAAGCCAGAATAATGCCAAAGGTGGCCAGGAAAATCACCTAGATTTTAGCTATACCCTTGACTTGGACTAAGGAATGGAGTGAAGTTTTTGAACGAGAATATATTCAATCATGGTGGTTCTGATGAATTTAATTTAAATTTCTATGATCTCCAAAAGATAGAAATACTTCAGACCAAACACCAACTTTTTCTCGACAATATCCAATGTTTGCCCAATCAAAGTGTTTTCCTAGTTTTAACATCACTGAAAACGAGTGGGTTTCACTTTTGGCTTTGACTTTCGTATAAAACGGTGGTGTTTGTTTTTTTTTCTATTTTTTGAAATATGTTTACATCCCGACGTCTAAGCTAAAATATTGGTAAAGCTTGGTGGCTGGATAAATTAAAGTGAGACTACCAGGCTGAAAAATAAAATAAAAACAAAACCTAACACAACGCAACGCATATTTTCACAGAAGAAGATGTTCGATAGTTATCACGCAACGACCACGAGAGAAAAAGACATAATTATTGGATTTTTTATAGATTGCACGTAGCATTACAAATGAGCTTTGAAGCTCAAAATGTGTGCAATTTATAGCTAAATTTTATTAATTAAATAAATGAAATGAAATGAATAGGAAGTTTAGGTAGGTGGCCTAGGATTAAACAACTAAGCTTGTGAAAGAAAATTATGTTCCACTGTTTTAATTTAAAAACGTGTTTTTGTGAATTTTAATTTGTCTTTCCTGTTTTCTATTAACGAAGAGTAATTTAAATGTTTTTTTATAATTTTATAAATAAGAATTTGTTAGTTACGCTGCTTGTATTAAGTACAATTTTGTTTATAAAAATAGAATATTGTGTTACGTATCATATTGACTGTAAATATTTTCCGAAAAAAAGCGGGATGTGTCCTTTAGACCTTTAACCTTATCCTTTAAGGGATGTCCTTAAGCTAGCAGAACCCATACAGCAGAACATTACAAAATAGTATGGATAATTATAGGCTAATTAAATGCTCTATTAAAAATTTTGGGCTCCATCCCTTCCAACTAAAACGTGGATTCTGCTAGCTTTAGAAAAAGTTAGCAGAACCCATATCAAAAAACGATTTAAAACAATTGGAAAATTAAAGGTTATTTTTTGGCTAATTAAATGTCCTATTTAACCCTCGTCAGGCGGAATAGGTACAACTGTACCTTTTCCGTTTTTAAATACTAATAAAAACTAACTAAAACTAACAGAATCCAAATCGAAAATCGGACCAAAAATCAAATTCGAACGCAAAATAAGATCAATTGACAAACAAATAATTTTAGACTCATTATGGCCTATCTAAATGGATCATTGGACAATTTTGGGCTCCACTCGTTCTTGACCAAACTTCAGGTCATTTAATCTAAAAGCTAACAGAATCGAAGCTCAAAAAACCTAGGCGAATACAAATAATACGTGCGTTGAGCACATCTACACCGTCCACTCATCGACCGACAACTACTACGACGGCAACTACTACAACACATAGGCCGTCCACAATATATTTCCGCCCACGTTATACCACGCTCGCTGCAACAACATCGAATAAGCCGACGCGACATCTAGAATACAATAACAAGCGTGTGAATTATAATTACCATCCGATCATTGATTTCTTCGAGGAAGGTGAATTTGATGATAACATCGATGAGGATGTTCCCCGTGATAATCATTCCAATTTTAACGATCGTTAAAAAATCGAAATCGGATCAAAACCGAAACTAGAACGCAAAACAAGATCAATTGATAAACAAATAATTTTGGGCTCATTATGGCCTAAGCAAATGGTACATTAAAAAATTTTGGTCTTCACTCGTTCTTATCCAAACTTCATCAGTTCATTTAATCTAAAATCCAGCAGGACCCAAATCGAAAATCGCACCAAAACCGAGATTAGAACGCAAAACAAGAACAATGGGCAAACAAATATTTTTAGGCTCTTTATGGCCTATCCAAATGCTCCATTAAAAAATTTTGGGCTCCACTCTTGCCCAAACTTTAGTTCATTTAATTCGATTTTCGATTTGGGTTCTGCTAGCTTTAAGATTAAATGACCTGAAGTTTGGACATGAACGAGTGGAGCCCAAAATTTGTTAATAGGCCGTTTGCTTAGACCATAATGAATCTAAAATTATTTGTTTGTCAATTGATCTTGTTTTGCGTTCGAATTTGATTTTTGGTCCGATTTTCGATTTGGGTTCTGTTAGCTTTTAAGCGATAAAGCCTTACCTTTTTCCTAGAGCGAGCATAATAAAAAAAATTAAATACGGCGTTTGTAAATACGGTAATTGCAAAATTAACCTTTATTTTCCAATTGGTTTTAAATCGTTTTTTGATATGGGCTCTGCTAACTTTTTCTAGAGCTAGTAGAACCCACGTTTTAGTTGGAAGGGATGGAGCCCAATTAGTCTATAATTATCCATACTATCTTGTAATGTTCTGTCGTATGGGTTCTTCTAATTTAAGGGACGTCTTTAACGTATTGTTAAGTTTTTAGATAAAACACTGGAAAAGGCATTTTCACTTTGATATAAATCAATTTTATTTAGTTGTATTCATTTCATTTAAATCAGTCTAAATCAATGGTTTAGGAGTCTGTTCCTAAAGAATTTTTATTATGAATTGTAATTTTACATATTATAAAAATGACCTAAGCGAAAAAGAAAATGAAAATTTCACCGTTGAATTTTATTATGCGGTACGCAGTTTAGCTAGTGAAATTGGTATTTTGTATTAGAATGTAGATGTCTCTGTCTAACTCTACAAATTTTTCATTTCATTTTTATCAGCAGGTACGATAAAAGTAAGCTAAATTTTTTACATTTAATCAATTATTTTAATTTGTTGTTAAACAAACTCGCAAGAAAAATAATTTGACATGAAGTAATAAAACAATAATAATTAAACAGGAAGCTATTCCTCGTTAAAATTTTACGATAATCTAGTTGTGTACTAGCCTTAAAGGTGAAAAATAAAAATTATAAATAAAACATGTAAATTAATTTTATATGGCAAATTGTAGATACTAAAATCATAAGTCGAAAACTGACACACAAAACTAAACAGATATACTCACCCCCATAAATCGTTGTCGTATAATCCCAGCAAAACGTTCGCGCTAGTTTCCACAAAGTTTTACATAAAGGATTAGCTAATAATTTTTACAAATAAAACTTAGATACGAAAAATATAAAAAGTAAGCATTTCATAGTATTTATATACTTATATTTTGTGGTGACAAAAAAAAACGACCTTATATCCATATTTGGATTAAATTAAAGTGTAATAATTACGATTCTTCTATTAAATTAAAATTGATTTATTTTTTATTATTTCAGTCTAACGTCATGATTTCCCAAACATGATTAAGATTATTATATTACATCAGAAATTAAACTGAAAATAATTTAGAAATAATATTCAATTCTATCATTTTACCAGCAAAGCAACAACATTTATAATAAATTCAATGAGCTCATATGCCAGAAGGCAGATACCGCAGGGTCAAGAAAAACTATAAAACGAATTGGAATTATTTAAAATGAAATTTTAAAAATAAAAACTCTATAAAATGTAAATGGTTAATTAACAATTACATGTTGTATGGTACACCCGTAAGATTAAACTTGATAATTTAATAGTTTTTTTCTAGTTCAAATGAAATCATGCATCATAATAATATAATAATCAAGAAATTAATAAAAATATTATTTCGTAATAATATATAATATAAAAATATTAAATTAATTATGGTTAATTTGGATACCAATTTAGATTATTAAATACCTCCACCTAGCCAACAATGTACACACACATGTGTACGTAAGAATAGGAATAATACAAAATAGTTTAGTTAAAGACATTAGTAATTTAAAGAATTAATTAACTAGTATTTACAGTAATTTAATATGTAAATTTATTAAAAATATTTAGAAGTTCGTAGGTTTTGCGACGATCGTACAAACTAGTTGAATTTTATTCTATTTAAGGGAAGAACTAGTTCAATGCTGTTTGTATTGTAACTGTATTGCTTGGATTCCATCAGAATGCCCTACAGCTGCACCCCGCAGCCTTTTGTAAACTTTAATGTACAATAAACATTAATCCTTCGTTATTGCTAATCTAATTGTGTGCATGATCTAATAAGTAAAATAAAATCAAGGCCTTTAACAAAACATAATAAGTCAAACCACTTGTTTATTTATAATCGAACTGAGTGTTATGTTTAAAATATGAATATGTAACTTTTCGAATCTGTAATTACACTTAAATCTTTTCTAAAAACCTATTTCGAATAAATATTTACTTCGGAGTGTTATATAAGATTAATGGGATTCTTTACCATGGGCATTATCTGTATTCTATGTATACTTGAAACAAGGAAATCGTATTTGATTTGTTTACTTTTCAATACAATACATTCACCATAATATATGTTTTTGTTTAGTTATCAATGGTATTAAGAAAATTTATAGTTTTAGAATCAGCAAATTTTGAAGTTTATTACGATACTTACGAGTTGTTCTTTGCTTTTGTATATTTACGCGATTTTTTGCATGGGCTATTATTTTTTACTACAGTAGTTTTTCGATATTCATACATCCACAGAAATATATGCTACGTTCATGGTATAGTAAAAATAATCATTTAGTTTTACCAATCGCTAAATAGACTTAAACTGTTTACAAATTAGTTTATTTTCGGTTGTGAAATTGTATCTTATAAATAACGTAAAGAATTATCTTAATTAATTTAATCTAGAAATCATGCTGTTTGGATGGTTAGTCCAGCTAAGGTTATTAATTATGCTTTTAGGCAGCATAATTTATAAAGGTGTTATTTCTATATCCGAACCTAAAATTTAAATTTTTACGCAAAAAATTATGTCTTTTGGTGTTTTTGTCGAAATCGTTTTTTTAAAAACTATCGTACGGGTTTCTGGTGAACAAACAACGCGCACTCTCAAATTTTAGGTATACAAACCAACTTGTGAAGAGTCTATCTTCACCTGCAATGTGTGCAACACTTGTATAACAAGATTGTAGCATATATGACACTTGACCTTTCCCCACATTTATTATAGGGTCTTTGTAATATTTTTTGCTCTTTAGAATTTATTTGTATTTTCATTTACGATATATTTGATTTTCAAGATCATTTAAAAATATTATTATTCAAGTGACGGATTTCTAAATGTCAAATTATGGTAATCACCCAGTGGCCCTATTCTGGTAATTTCCTGGGAATAGGGAATTGGGAAAAGAATTTACATATTTTTTTTTATATTTATTTATTACAACATTGATTTACAAATCATTTAGTTATTTATCTTTCATAATTTATATTCTTGTTTGGTGAGTTGTAGCCCTCTTTACAATTTTATTATACTTTTAGTCGATCCTGATCGTATCTAGTAGATCGAGTGGTTTCTTCCTTTGCAGCCGTCTTACTCGGTTTGAATCATTCAACATACGACATATCTCAGCATTTTGATGCAGTAGACTAATATGTTGCATGAGTTCGCTCGCTTGTTTGCTTGTTTCTTCACTGACGAAATTCATCTTCAGATCTTGGAGGTTATGATTTCTTAGGTACCACGGTGCATTAAATATTCCGAAAGCTCTTCCTTTTTTAGAGGTTACTTTTGATCCCCAGTAGGTGTTTTTTGCATTAAAATCACCTCTGATTTTGAAATTTGGCCCAAGTGATTTAAATAATGTGCAATAGTCTTCTTTAATTAATTTATATCTAGGGGAACAATATACTGACGATACACTATATTCTTTGTTGCTATTTATAAATACTTTTAAGGTGACATTCCTCTTCAAGTTTAAGATCTATAACGTGTTTGATGTTTTCTGTTATAACCACCGACGATCCTCTTGCCCTTCCTGCTGGATGAATGGCGCGTTAACAGTTGTATTCACATATTTTGATATGAAGTTGAAGTAAAATGGGTTTCCGATATTTAGGAAAATTTCTTATTCTGGAATATGTTGTGTTAGTTCATTTGCATGCCAGGTTACTATTCTTAATGTTTTCTTTGTTGTTGTTTGCATCATTTTAATAGAGTATGGATTCCATTTCATTTAGAGAGTCGTGCTTATCTAGCCTGTTGCTTAGAGTTTGAAGTCATTTCTCTTGTTTAGCTAGACGAATGTTAACAGTTTCCAAGCTTCTTAGAATCTTTTGGAGCACTGCTCTATCTTCGGTAGTGCCCTTCGAAATAACTGTTTTTATCATGACTACTTGCGAGTATAGTTTTGGTTCTCCCGTTTTACTAGCTTGAGGGTTTGGTTCCTCTTTGGTTAACTTTTTCCGACATTCCTGGATTTTGTTTTTGCGTTTTATTTCCTATTCTTTGTAGCTCCTTTGCTATTTCACATCCCCGGAAGAACCACTCCTCCCCCTCCGAAAATTTGTTCCCAACTTGAAAATTGGTTTCACAACCAACGCATTATCACCACCGCAAAAAAATAATTCAATTTTACAATTTGTTGATGTTTTATTTTAACTTTACTAGAATGACTATAGAAAGTTGAAGAATTTTAATAAAACAAATTTAAGATTTTTGTAATTTTAAGTCCTCTGTTACTTGAACATCTAATTAGAAAGTAAATTAAGAAAAATTCCGGAAGTCTAATCAATAAATTTTAGATGGCTAATATTGAGAAGTTGTTAAAGACGATCGAAAATCTGTGTTTTTGTAGTATGGATCATGTTGCACTGTAGATTTTTTTCTTTAAAGTCCTACATTACAAGAACTGCCTTTAATGTGTCAGAAAAGAAATAATTAAACATGCTAACGAGTGATGGGCAAAGTATGATAACACAAAATCATGTATGTATATTACGATGTCCGAAAAAAATCAAATTCGTTTTTTTTAACGCATACCCCCTTAATTTATCTGTATGATGTCAGAATACTTGTAAATAAAATTTGGTGTACGTAGGATCACGGCAACCTGTGCCGACTTGAATCGAAACATCTCAGTACTTTTCGACTTTATAAAAAATTATAAACATTTTGGTATTGCGTATTCCAAATATCAGAAGTTTTGTTTTTATCTTTAGTATAACAGTTGTTTTTAATCAATCAACATGTCAGTGGAGTTATGCAGTTCAAGAAAGCCCACATTTTTAATAGGGGACGTAAAACATCAAATAACAGGTTCTAAACTTCCATCTAATCAACAAGTTCTGGGAGCATTGTTTTATAATATGCATGAAGTGAATTTAACTGTAAATGAAAGCGCAACTCACAAATGAAGAGTTCCTGCACTTTGCAAGCTAAAAAGTGCAAAAAGAAGCAACATAAATGATAAATCGGCAATATTTTTCAACATATTTGGACTGCACTCCATATTATAAATGAGTTTATGTCCTCAAAATGGGGTAGGCAGCTCACAAAATTACCCGTATTTTTATATAAATAAATTTTGTCATCACGTAAAAAAAAATTCCCTATTTGCGAGTGTGTTCTGTGTTATATAATGGGAAAAGGTGCGTATACCTACCAAATCGCAAGAGTTTGTCAAACAGTTAGATAATTTATTTGACATTGCACACGCCGATGCATTTCAATGTAGGTTTTTGCAGCGACAGAAGGAGCCAGATCGCCCTGGTCACTTAGGTGGAGTGGACAAAAAAACTGACGGATAAAAAGGAAAGAGCGCGCCTCAGAGATTATGCGGAAGAAAAGCGACGTTCTCAATACTTCTCAGCGTCAACCCCTTTGACATCATCTTATAACCCATTACAAAATGAATCATCTGATTCTAATGACAACATAGATTTTCAAGAGTATTTGCCAACCAAGATCGAATGCATACAACTTAGACCGAGTAAAACACCTATGCGGAAAGATTTCATCACTCAAAAATTGACAGGTGTCAGATAAGTATAAGAGATTCTGTGTTAAGTATAAGAGATTCTGTGTTTATACTTGAACTTACTATTGAGGCACTTGGATATAACACTGATGAATTTTAAATAAGTCCTCAATTCAAAGAATTTGTATGGAAAAACGGAAAGAGGGCGCCATAAAACTTCAATTTCAAAATGATGTACCAGATGTTGTGACTGTTCACTGGGACGGCAAACTGTGACCTGTTTTACATGCTCGGATATCAAAAGAAGAACGTCTTCCAATTGTTATTTCATATGGAAATAAAAAACAACTAATTGCTGCGCCAAGGTTAGAAAGCTCTTCAGGAAGCGAATAGACTGGAATCTCGAAGATAAAGTACAAATTCTTTGTTGTGATACTATAGCTTCAAACACAGGCCGTTTTAATGGTGCTTCTATACTTCTTGAACAAAGGCTAAATAAAGAAATGCTTATTTTTGCTTGCCGCCATCACGTGTATGAATTGGTGTTAAAAAGCGTGTTTGAAGTACAAATAAATCAAGTGACTACAAGCCCTGTCATTCTACTCTTTAAAAAGTTAAGAGATAACTGGAAAAGTTCTATAGAGAAAAGCTAACATTGCATCTGACTATTTCCGAAAATGACAATTTGATTGTGTTTTACCGAACTCAATTGATCAAAAAAATAGTCAGAGATGAATATCGCGAATTGATTGAGCTTGCTGTGAAATTTTTAGGTGGAGGCAGTTAGAAAGTTTAATATTCGACTGCCATGCACCAAGCCCGATGGATGGTGAGAGCGATTTATTCTCTGAAAATATCACTACTTAGTGCTCAATTGAAAATTTCGAGCAAGGATAAGGCGGCACTGTTAGATGTTTGCCTGTTCATCGTGACATCCTACGTTAAGCATCGGCTCCCATGCATTTTGGCAGTAAAAGCACCTTACCAGGATTTGTGTTTTTTGAAGTCGATAAAGCCTTACGAAAAAATTGATAAAAGCATCTCAAAAGCAGTTTTACAGAAGTTTAGCTAGCATTTATGGCATTTGACTGTAGAAGTTTCTGTATTGCCACTATTTGACGATGATGTGAACCAAGAAACTAAAGTAAAATTTGTTGAAAATTTAGCCAAATAGAGTTTATATCAACCCACGATAAACGTTATATCCCTTTTGTGATTTACTAATACAATTGTGCGAGTACGGCAAAAGTACCATGTCAAAAATTTATTTTTGTATGTGTTTTGAGCCAACTTACACATTTGCGCATTACTTTCAAATCAAGCGAAATTTTTATCAAAAACGCCATTACTATGATGTTTTCTCACACATTTGTGTGGTTTGAACTTTAATTAAGCCATTTTTTTATTTTTTGTGGTTGAAAAAGGGATATCCCATCAAAAGAACTTTGTGGTCCATTGTATGGTAGGTTTGATAAGTTAATATGTAGAAGTCGTGTCTTTAGTTTTCTGTATATTTCATAGATTTGTTAACTGCTTTTCTATTTTGTAGAGAAAAACATCTACGACATTATTTCAGTCAAAACAAATCATTGTTTCATCCTCTTAAAATTGATGATAGTTTTCTCCAGGAATGTCCTACTTTATTGTCAAACAATATTGTGTTTCAAGAAGCCAGAAAGAAGGTTTTAACGCTGAGAGCAGTAAACGATACTGCTGAAAGAGCGGTCTTTCATAGTTTAATAACGGTGGAAGAGGAACAAAAGCAATTTTTATTAAAATGCGTACAAGAAGACCAGAAGCTTTATCCTTAATGCAATAAGCACACTTTGAAAAGAAGATTTAAACAAAAATGTTTTTTTAATGAACATAGTTAGAAGATTTGGCCATATTTGAATTTTATTTACTAATACCGGGTTTCCATCGTCATATTATACAAGTATAATAGTATTATAATATTAAAGTATTACGATGGAAAACCAAAGTTGATAGTATAATAGTTTATTAAAATATTTCAGTATACTAGCTATCAAAATATAATACGTAGCAAATATTATTTTTAACGTTATAAATTTAACAGTGTAAAAATAAATTTAATTTTCCTAGCTTATCCATTACCATTTTTAATATTTTCTCGCCGCAATGAGAAACAATTTATTGACTGATTATCGTTATATATTATTATTATATAATATGTGTCAAATAAACTAATAATATCCATTTTATCAAACGCTCATTTCGAACAGGCTTATTTCAAACTATGCGATGGAAAACCAGCAGTGCTTGATAGTAAAATAGTATTATACTATTATTCTATTATGCTATCGACGATGGAAACCTGGTATAAATTAACTTTAAGTTTTATAATCCTTCTATACCAACCCAGTACAAATATTCATTTCATATGTTTGGCATCAAGTCGGCACGGGTTGTCATGATCCAATGGTATATGTATATTTATTGTTTGAGATATCAAGGGCAAATAGAAAAAAATAGAGGGTATACGTTCTCGATTTTGCGAAACAAATCTCCCTTATCGCTTGGAACACCCTTATCATTAAATCGAGAAAGAGCTTTATTACGAATATACCCCATGCACTAACATGAAGCCAGTGTAAAGAATATGCAGTTTTTGGGCATTTTTGTTAAAAAAGTGCTATATGGTTTCGGTTTGCCGTCTGTCCGTCCGTGTCCACGATAACTTGAGAACTTGATAAAGATATCAAGCAATTCATGGAAATGATCACTATTGATTTGGACATTTCTGTGCTAAGGGTGTACTGTTTGGAGATATGTAGAGTTTTGTTAACCCCCCTCCTTAAAATTGATAGATATTTTTTTTTTATTTTCTATTCTATTTTGGTTTCAAAGAGTAAATGTGGAATAAAATATATCTCGTGTGGATGTGGGTTTGTATGGGTGGTGTGAATATGGGGTGGTAGGAGTGATGTTATGGGAGGTGGGGAGGGAGGGGGGTTGTGGGTTGAGGGCTTTTTGGTTTGGTGGGAGAATTTGGGATTTGGTGGATGAGGGTTTGTGTGGGTGGTGTGTGTGTGGGAATGGGTATGGAGGTATTAAAGGGTGATGATATGGGTGGTGCGGTATAGGGTGGTGCGGATGAGATGTGTTTTGGGGTTTGAATTGTATAGTGGGTGGGGTGGTAATGAGGTTTAGGTGTGGTGGTTTGTGTTTATTTTGTGGAAAAGCTATTTTCTTATGTTTTATAGGTAACATAAATGGTTATAGAGTTCGGCTCCGAAACTTTCCCGTCTTTTTTTTACTATAGAACAGAGTTCACTTATAAAAATTGCACATTTGTTATCTCATTTGTTTAAGAACATCTGTAAAATCTGGTTACTGTGTACCCAAAAAAGTATAGTTCGTAACTAATTCTTCACGTGTGCACAACTATGCCTAAAAAGAAATTTTGAATTTAGAAGAAAAAAACAAATTCGTGCTTTTAAGGAGTATGCTTAAAATTGCTGCTAAAATTGGAAGAGGTTCCACTGTAGTGCCTAGCTACCTTAACAATATGCAAACCTACGGGAAAAAGAATAAACAGTGTGTAAGAATGATTAAAACTCTCCAAGGGGAAGAGAAACATTTAATTCTGACCTATCTGTTACAACAAATCGGGAATAAAACTGGTGCTTCAGCCAGTAGAGCCACGGTCCAGCACTTTAGCGTACTGCACATTTAGTGCATTACAAAAAAACGCCATTAAATAAAGCAGCACATAAAGTAGGAGTGGTATATAAGGTTCAAAGGGCCTTTTCAGTCGAAAAGATATTTAATTTAGATGGACCCGATGGCTATAACTATATTATTTTCAAGTCCCTAGAAGACAAATTTTTTTTTGAACAACCGGTACAGTAAAGCTTAAAACAGAACAAGAGCGAAGGCGGCGAGCGAAATAGTCATAATACAAAACACCAAAAACATGTACCACAAACACAACCATAGACGCAGGAGACGACAATTTTTTCGTTGAAATAAATTTAAAGTCTGGTGCCTAACTATTGAATTCGACGTTCATTTTCAACGGCTATCGTTTTCCTATATCAAGCGTAAAAACAAAAGAGAAAAGATTAGTAAAATTTTCATACGATTTTCTTTTTTCTTCTTTTGTCTGCTATAGGAAAACGATAGCGTTTGAAAATGTACGTTGAATTCAACAGTAAAGCCAATTGTTTTTTACGTATAAAATTCTTATAAAGCCATTTCGGATCGATAGTTTCCGCAAATTTCAGAACTTTTTAATGAACAGCGGTGGACTTTCCAACAAGACAATGCCCGGAATCCGCCAGAGAACTGGCCGCCGCATTCATCCGACTTAAACATAGGAAGGAAAACGTTTGGGGGTGGCTTTCGTGGAAAGTCTGCGAAAGGAGAAAGCAATACGACAATAGAGATGATCTAATTGAAGCCATAAAATCATCTTGGGTAGAAGTGTCCCTTCGCTATTTGTTTCCCTCCGCTTTATGATTCCACGCATAAGCGGCTACTTGACTAATTAATTAAATAATAATAAAATTTCAATAAAAGCTTTAAAACCTATCTATTTTATTTGATTTTATAGGTGTTCTTAAACAATCACTGACTTAATGTTAATGCATGGATATATTCGGAATAAAGCTCCCTTTTGATTTAATGATAAGATTTTTTTAATTACAGAAAGAGTAGGTGTTGCGGGTGTTTTCAAGCCAAAGATTTTTGTAATTTAATAACAATTGAAATATTATGTGACTTTTTCGAAACACACCGCAAAAATAACGGCAAACGTAGCCCTTCTTCGGTATTTTGTTATATTGGAAAACTCGTTTTCTTCACTTTTTATGTACTTTTGCCACTTTAATATTATACATATAAAAAAGGTAATAGTATATGCAATAGTAAAAAAATAGGTACTAGTAAAAAAAGGTAATAGTAAAATAAAAAAAATAACTGAGGAAGGATAAAACAATCCGAAATCGATTTTATTATAAACTAAAAAAATAGTAATTGTGATAAGGAACAAATATACTAAATACCAAAAGAAAAAATAGATATATATATATATAATATTTGATATAGCTAAATTAATATTCAAATTTCGAAGTTGGAACTAACCAGCATTCATGGTAATCTAATCGTTAAATTACCATTTCTGGTTTCCGTGCTTTATGCTGCCGCATAAATATATTCCTAAAATAAATCCATTCAAAAATGTTCAAAGAAAAATTTTATCGCACTTCACTATTGCTCATTTTGTTGTAATAAATTGTTTATAAAATTTTTAACGACTTTTAAAAGACGACTGTGCACACAAAAGCCGACATAATTGGGAAGTTATGTATGAATAACCTACAAAAACCTAAAAATTTATGATCTGTAACAAATAATTTCCATCTCATTCAAGGTTAAATTTAACTAATTTGTTTATTGTAGTGTGTCAGATTAGTAATTTATTTACTAAAATATTAAAATATTATATTCTATGTATGTCTATGTATATATGTTTGCATCAAATAGTACAACGGAAATTTACATTTGAATAAAAAGCACAATTGCATAAGAAAATAGGTCATTGTAGAAATAATAAAATTAAAAATTACATGAAAAACCACATTTCTGTTACATTATCATAATTTTAATTATGTTTAAAAATCATAGTAATACCTACGAGCCCATAAAATAATATTTCTTGTCATGGTAATTATTCTGCAAATAATTTAATGGATTCGTTTTAATGTGCAAATCGCGTTTGCAAATCAATCAATAAGGGAATCAAGCTGGTTGCATGTGTTTGTGTCGACATACCTAGTTAAATGTTTTTTACAAAAGTGCAAATTTGTGCAAACAATGCGATTTGTATTGGTACTGTTCAATGTATTTTACATATATGAAACTTTCAACTAATATTGAATAAGCTCGTAAAAACTATAATGCATTTAGCATAAGTAGGTACGTATGTATAAACGTATGTCATAAATTATTCTACCTTTCTGTAAACTATTTATAAAGAACGGCAACAAATAATAATTGATCTATGGTTCATGTAGCAAGTGGTTTCTTTCTTCGCGCCGTCTTACTGAGTTTGAGTCATCCAACCTACGACGTATCTGTTTTGTTAATTCTTCACTCACAAAATCTACCTTCAGATCTCTATAGAGGCGTCTATTCCAAGTAGGCCTTTGCTTTTGTAAAGACTGGATGATATTGGCATCGGTTTTATTTGTACAGCCCCAGAACTGAATAAGTCCAGTCCATACAGGTTTTAGAATCTGCCACTATAGTAATTTCGTCCTAAGAGCTAATCCATCGTTTTGTATTTAAAACCTTACTCTTCTTTTTTTTCTTTTTGACATGCTCTTTCCATTTTATATCCGCGTCTAGAGTCATGCCTAGATATTTTGCCATGTTTGCTTAGGAAATTTGCTCAGTTCAGTTCTACTGGTATCCATACGGCTTTCTGTTGGTGAAGTTTACTTGAATAGATTTTGTTTCATTAAGTTTTATTCGCCACCTCTTCTTCCAGATACTGAAAATATTAATTGCTCTTTGTAATTTGCATGGGGATTCTTCTATGCTATCAGCCTTTGCTATAAGATCACAATGTTAATCAATTCTCTTCTTTTGAGTTAAATTTTGAGCTACTGAAATACATATGTAAATTGATAGAAGATCGAACGGAAAGAGATCAGATTTTTTTCTATGCGAATTAATTAATTGAATAAAATTGATTCCTAACACCTTGTTATAAAATAATGTAAAATCAAATTGAATTGTTAATGCGTGTTGAGATAAAGGAGAAAGGCGCTTTTAATTGAATAAATTACCTTGCAGCGGTATTCATTTATAGTTAGAAGAATATATATGTTATATTAACCAAGCGTTTCTCAAAGTGTGCTCCGCGCACCAAATTTGAAAAGAAAAATTATAAATTAATTTAAATCCGCTAATAATTAATGTGGAAGCATCACAAATCACGACTGCTTCTGGAAGCAAATTCTCATATTCAAACATGGGCATCCGTGAGGAATGATTCCAGATTCCTCCAAGATGCCCATATTTGAAACAGTATCTTTGCCAGAATTTTGGTGCACTTTAAGAGAAGGATATGCAGATTTATTAATGAAAGCTGTTAATATACTTCTCCCTTTCGCTACTACTTATCTGTGCGAGTCTGGATTTTCTTCGTACGCTGCAACAAAAATAAAATACCGCAACAAACTCGATGCAGAAGGTAACATGAGGATTCAGCTTACAACTATAAAGCCATACAAGAATTACACTCAGAAAAAAATATGATAAATACTTGATTGCATTTACCATAATATCATCATTGTGTGTTTAATATTATAATTTTAATGATTGGTTTTATCATACTATGATTGATTTCATCATACTATGATATTCTTGATCATTCTTCTTGATCTTCTTCATCATAACAATGATGATCAATGAAATTTTTTTTTTGAGTGATCATCATTATTATGATGAAAAAGATTAATATAATAGATCAGAATATCATAGTATGATAAAATCAATCATTTAAATAATTGTATTTAACATACAATGATAATATTCTGGTAAATGCAATCAAGTATTTATCATATTTTTTTTCTGAGCGTATGTAAAAATAGGAAACAAGTCCACTCGTCCCACCCACTAACAATGGTCGTTTTTTTATACATAGTTTATTATATTTTGCAATAAATAAATAAATTTTGTTGATTGTTCCTTTTTATTTATGAATTTGTATATACATTGTATAAAAAAATAAACTACTCTTCGGCATCATCGATTGGCACATACTCACAATTAGTCATTACTGAACCACTGGGGTTCCGTGTAAATTATTATATCTTTGGAGGGCTCCGCAGCACAGAAAGTTAGAGAACCGCTGAACCAATTAATATTCATTTGGACAAATTGAGAAATTTGTTAATTATTGAAAATAGTATTTGCATTCTATTAAACATGCCGAACAAAATGAAGATCAAGGTTTGTATGGCACAAGGATAATAAAAACTGTCAAAACAATGGATTTCATTCCATGGAATATAAAGAATAAAAATTTGATCCTGTGGCCTAAAACGATGGAATAGACCGAATACATTTTAGACAGCTCCATACATTTCATACAAAGACTTCGGTTCAGTTCGTCGCTCATTTTGTGGAGACCGAATTATTTGAAAGTTTACAATAAGTCTCATGCCGAATAGACTTAGTGTAAACTTTCTTGAATTATTTGGAAGAGTTACCAGTTTGGACGCAAGCCTCTCATAAAAGTGAAACATGTGTACAATAAGTCTAGCCGACAGGAGGCTTATTGTAAACTTTTAAATAAATCAGTCTCCACAAAATAAGTCACGACAACCGCAGTTAAAATTTATTTTTGAAAATAACATTTTAAATATTAACCCGAGATATCTCGGAACATACTATATGGTCATCACCGGCGGTTTTGAATAATTTCGTCATGATTTTGTTATTTTCTTTAGCATGCAATAATTTGAAACAACATCTGGCTACATGTAATACAACAAAATTTAACAGAAAAATTTACCTACACATATTAAAATATGCATTATTAAAATATACTCATATATTTAGTATTATTTATTAGTTTGAGACAGAGTTTCATACAGTGAGCGTCTAAGAATATATTTCTTGATCTTTTTCCTGATTTGGTAAGAAAAATCAATGCAAAAATTTAAAAAAAAAAATATTCTTAAATATTTTATTTAGAAAATAGAAAATAATGTACTCTGACGAAAGTTCATCAGAAGAAAGCGATGAATCTGAGATACTGAAGAATGTGATGCAAGTCTGATGAAGATGATTTACGTTCGGGAAGAATTAGGTTTCCACTAAATACTAACCAGCCAAATTTAGCTCTTAGCCAAATTTATTTCCGTTTGTGGGCAATCCTGGCAGTGCCTTTTGTTTAGATGATGAATTTGATGTATTGGAATATTTTCAATTATTTATTGATGATACATTTTTATAAATAATAATAACAGAAACAAATCGATTTGCGGGGCAAAAAGTAGGATCTAATTCGTGGTCACCCATTGACAAAAAGGAACTTCTTATATTTTTCGCGATAAATATGCTGCAAGGAATTTTGAAAAAAACCTGAACAAAAGTTGTACTGGGCAACAAATGAAATATTTGAAACAAGAATTTTTCCAAAACTAATGACTCGCCAAAGATACATATCTTCTGATAAGTAAGAATTTACATTTTTCTAATAATGAAGATTTCAATCCAGAAACTCACCGTAACACCAAATTAAATAAAATTTTGCCTACCTTTGAACATATCAATAGTAAATGTTTATATTTAGTTGAAAGAGACATTACGAAAGATGAAAGCCTTATGCTTTACAAGGGATATTTGTTTTCAGCGATAATCTACACGGGCATAGATACTCTTATAAATGCAAAATATAATGATATGCCTTTGACATGCCAAATTGTGTTGTTCGATTGATCCATTGTTGGACCAAGGATACTGTTTGATAATTATTACACCTCTCTACATGTTGCGGATATTCTTGTTGAATACAAAACTGACACGTATGGCACAGTTCGCATAAATAGAAAAGATTTACCCAAAGAAATAAAAAATAAAAAACTTAAGCGAGGTGAGATAAACGAATATCAAAGAGGAAAAATTATGACGATGAAGTGGTAGGATAAGAAACCTTTTACTTTGCTTTCTACAATACACAATACTGAAAAATTAGAAAAAAACGATGGAAACAAAATTTGGAAACCAAAAATCATCATTGATTATAATGACACAATGGATGGGGTTGATCTACTAGACCATCAAATGCAAGACTATCCACTTACAAAGAATAGAGGAAAAAGTACTATAAAAATATTTTTTCATTTGTTCGACAATATACGCATTTGTTTTATACAAAAAAAATAGAGGTCAGAAGAATAATTTAGAGTTCAGAAAAACTTTGATAGAAAAAATTATTCAAAATTTTCACACGGGCACAGGAACAAAAAAATCTGGGCGTCCAAGAAAACAAGGCCCGAGAGTGTGTAGCAATAAAAAGGGACGACCAAGGAAAAAGAAAGAGGAGATTTATTGTAAACCGTTATTATTCTAAACCTTGTAATGTTGCGTTATGTGTTTCACCATGCTTTATCATACAGAATTAAATGATTATTTTATTTTTTTTATGTATTACTTTCTTATATATTATATTTTTTCCTTTATGTATCTATATGTATTTTACTAATATGTATGTATAATATTTACATTTGTTTGAATTATAAAGTTTATTTTTAAACAGACTTTTTTCGTGCATTATTCAAAATATTAATTCTAATTATTAAAAAAAAAATTGATTTTTCTCCGATCGTAGGAAAAAATATATCTTTCCGTTGTTTTTTCGAAACGAAAAGCTCATGATTCCAGTATGTTGTATTTGTTGCTAAGCAACAAGTTATAATAGTTAGTACGAGAATATTTTTTCTGGCCTAGGCCCGGAATATATTCCCGTATGGATTTTTAATTGTTTAGAAGAAATAAAAGCACACTTATAATGCCAAACGCATTTATTTATTTTAATTAAACAGTATACATAATAATCAAATATTTATTTGATAAATCTATGCCAAACTAATTATGTGTTATGTCTTAACCAGTCAGACTTAAGAGCTTAAGCTACACGCCGATTGCACCACTTCGGTTAGTGCTACAATCACCAAAATTGTATAGGCTTCTCGTCACAAATAAACAACTGACCTTTAAAATTTTGGTGGTCGTACCGCTCTCCTAAGTGGTCCAAAACGGAGCACAACTTAAGCTCTTAAGTCTGACTGGTTCAGGCATTAGGTATAGGAGTTTAATTTTACTTATATGTAATATTAACGGTTATCGTACAATTAGTACAATTATTAAACATTGATGGATTAGTAGTATCGCATCCCAGCATTGTTGTTGATATATTGCTATTAAAATTATTAACATTATTTGCATCGGCTGTTTCATTATCCGTTGTATCGAAAATCTTATGAGCAACTTCAATTTTATTGATAATGGATTATCGATATACCCTTGAGCAATAGTCGATGACTACCATCCTCCAAATCTTTTTAAGCATGTTAAATCTGCGTTATTATCAACTAAAATTGCCGCAGATGAACGGCGGAAACAGTGAGCTGTGTATTGTTTTGCGCCTGGCAATTTTAAAAAAGTAGCAACCATTTGTGGCATTTTACCAAACTGATGTATGCCAACTACTTGATCGTGGTTTATTTGTCTTGTTATTCGGGATTTTAACTAAAAGTTTAGATCCCAAATCACTAATGTCAGTAATTGCCATGCGGCCTAGTTCATCCCGTCGACAAGCACCAGCGATTCCAAAAATTACCGCAGCCCACAAAAAACAATCATAATATTACATACAAAAAAATATTGCAGTGTGAATTGTATTTTATCCGAAAACATATTTGAATTTAATGTGTAAATACAAATAATAAACGTTTTAAATACCTACATGCTTACTTTAGTAACTAGAAACGAATCATCTGAAGCTTCCAAAATCAATTGTTGAACATATTACATATAGTTAATATTTTAGATTTCTTCGCTTTATATCCGTCGGATTTGCGTTTCAAGAAGACACGTAATTTTTGGTATTTTGCAATATCCACATTATTTTTAACCACTAGCATCGACTTGATCATTGAGTAGTTTGACCATAATGTGGATGATTTTAATTTTGTATATAAATCAGCGAAATACGCCAGAATGACGTTTTCCGAAAATGATTTGATGTTTTTAGATTAACGATAATCCGTAAAGTGTTTATAAGCATTTTTGTATTTTTCCTTCGATTTTTGCGGGAGTATATCACATATAGCTGAATTAGCTGCTTCACTATATCCGGCGGGGTACAAGATAAGGATAATTCGCTTTCCATATTCCTTAAATTTCGTTCACACGCTTTTTATAAATCAAATAGGTACACAAACTTGACATCTTTTGAAAAAAAAAAACAAAATGTATTTATGTCTTATGATGTCGTGGCTAACTAAGCAATAATTTTATGTTGTTTTCGATTTTTTACTTTGTTTTGATTTCTTAATATGATAATTAATGAATAATAGTAAAAATTATTTTGGGTGTATATTCGTTTTAAAGTCCGATCGGAGAAAAAATAGTATGTACAATTCGGAGGAAAAGTGCATTCCTGGACTCCCATGGTTGCCGGACTCGGCTATCGCCTCGTCTGCAAATTTCCATCATCGTCCGGGAATGCAGTACTTTTCCTCCTAATTATTCAATATATTATTTTTGGTGCATTTATTTGAAAAAAAAAATCGGTCGACCCCTTAATTAAAAAACTAAGTTTGTTATAAATTATGTTGATTTTATCATTTGACATTATCGATATTCGATTTTTAACAAATTCCGTGCCACAACTGTGAATATTTACACGTACATATGTCTTAAAGAGGATATTTTATGCTGCTGGAATAAAAGAAATGATAAGGTTAGTGCGTGTTTTTAAAATTTATAATTCGTACAAAACATTTCTGGTGTGCACCATCTCTTTCAGTCTTTCCAAGTATATGCCCACTTCCCAACAAGAGACTTGCTACTTATTCCGAAAAAATCGTTTTCGAGAATTGTTTTACGAAGAATCATTTTCCGAAGAATTATTTTTCGAAAAACAAGTAATTTTCAAACGAAGAATTATCTGAATGGATTTTAAAATATTGAAAATATTGAATAGCTTCAATTCATATCATACGTGTAAATAAAATAACTGTCGTTCTTTTCCATAATCGGATATTATGCTAGTGAGCAAAGTATGCCTCGGGTTTCCAAATGGTGAAAAATTATTAAATTTTCATTCAAATCAAAAAGTATAGGTACCAAAAAAATTAATAATTAATCAAAAGGAGTATCTTATCAACACTTGTGAAACTATCAGTACAAAATATTTAAATTATTAATAGAATTCATGAATGTTTTTATTACTATTATACCAAATGGCAACCGATTCCTTAGAAAAAAAAAACTAAATTAACTAGTAAAGACATGCATTACAAATGAAACTGTCGAAATTCGATATCAAATTAAAGGGTTACGAGTTTTAAGGAGAGTTAATTAAACATTATCCTTTCATCTTAAATTGAAACATTTGACAATGTATATCGCTTAAAACAGTTCAAAATTTAATTTGCATTAATAATCTTGTTAAAATACCCGCGTTCGAAAAAGATTTAATATTTTTAAATAAATAGCGATCGCGTTATTTCTAACAATCTATCAAATAAACAAAAGACACAATAAAATGTTTAATTTATTTAATTATACAGGATAGGGGATGTTTCTTATATTTTTAAACAACAATGTTCATGTATAAAAATTAGAAAGGACCTCTCCTAAATAATAATAATAACAAATTCAACCCTATTTTGATAATAATGCTCAACCCAACCATACTTTTTCTACTTTTTGGGTGAAGGGATTTATTATTTGACACAATAATCGTCAAACTTCCGCTTCGCTTATAATAAAATATCACAACACTACTAACATAAACATAATAACTGAATTGGGTGGAAAATCGTAAGTTCTTGCATATAATTTATGTCAAACAGTGTTATGCTATACCCTTTTATAAATCATACAGGAAATGATAACATAAATTTCTTGTATTTCTTCAAGATACAGTTGTTTAATGTAATTTGTCTTCAAATTGTGTACATTCGTAAAACTATGTACGAGTATTACACAATTTACATATTTTATCATGTTATCATTTATTTGATAAAAAAAATAAATTTAAACCTTGACAATTATAAATAAAATACATGTGGATCCCGTGATATTAAACAATTAAATATAAGTTTAGATACAGTGGAATGTTTAATGTAAACACTTTTTGAAATTTAAGATAAATTTGTTATTCATGATAAAGATGTTCTTATTTCAATTGTTCTTACAGGCAGAACGAGTTGAACTAGATTCCGTTTAAATCACCTCATAGTTTCTGAATTTATAATTTTTTATTTATTAGCTCACTCGCGACTTAAACTTATTGTTTGTGCTAATAATTACTTTTGTAACCTTAAAAAGTTCTGCATGGTTTGTTTCTTATGATAATGGAAAAAATTAGCTTCTTTATGAGTACAATACATATTATAATTTTTTATCAATTGTAAATTTAATTAAGCGGGCTTTAAAATGATACGTACAGAACAAATATTTATCTGTTAAACAATATCTAATACAATTTTCAGATAATTTTTTATTTTGGTTAAAAACCAAAATAACGTATAATAAATAATACATGTATGCACGTAGGTACATAAATACTTATAAACAAATCGAGTAATAAACTTATATAATTTGTACACACATAACATGTAAACATAATCTGGTTAACGTCATGGGTACGTACAATTTCTAACATTATAAATTTCATGTGGGCAAGTTTTATAACACCGCTCGTATGATTAACATTTGATTACTATACTGTATATGGTTTAAATTTTATGTCGGTAAGATATTTATTGCATTTGGTGTGAAATTATGTAGATTCAAGGAAGCTGAACTAGTACTAATATTACATGGTTTATCAAATCTTATGTCATTTTTTTGGGCGGTCACTCGAAAATTATTAATCGATTGTAAATATAGCAAAGACTCCATCGCCGATGTGGAGGTGCTAAATTTAACATACGGATATTAGATTATATGTTCGCACAAAACTGACGAATCTAATTATTAAATCTCTATACTTTATCTTTCCTGTTCTCACCATTGAATGGAAACATACTCGTAGAATGGTTCAGTCACGCATGCAAAAACTCTCCGCAAATGTGAACAATTAATCAAACGTTTGGTGAATTTTTGGTGAGTGGGACATTTTTTCGTTTTTAATCCGATTATAGGCAAAGTAAAGTTAAAATATAATAAACTTGATAATTCGTTTAATCAACATTATTGAAGGTTGGTTAAATTCACTCATGTTAATTGTTTTATTCCAAAAATGGATAAGCATCTAGAAAAGAAACGAACTTAATAAAAAATTGTACGGAAGTAGAGTGTCTAGTTCTATTTAATTGCGTTATTAATTTTAACGTACATTTTTCGAGTGTGAAGCGCGCCGATGACTTCATCTTACCAATGTTTGTATAATATGGTGAAACACGACAGGAGACATTAAAATAATTAAATGCAACGGCGTATACAAATTAATCAATGAACGAACAATTTAACATTTATGGCCATGTCACAGATAAAATCTGTTTTGCGTTTTCAACCAAAGTGAATAATGGAATACATTTTATTATATATACAGGAACTGCGTGTTAAACTGATTAAGGGATAAATAATTACACTGAAACGGACGTTTAAAAATTAAATATTTTTTGCTATTATTCCAAAGTTCATTTTAATTTAATTAATTTTGCCTTAATTCTATCCAGTGTGAGTAAAACTATTTCAAAGGTTTTTTTAGGTAAGCTATTATTATTTTAGTTTGTTTGGGACATTCGGATTTATGAAGGTTTTTCGTTACAATTTCCTCATTTATTAATCCTAAAAACAGATAAGTAATTTGTGATCATATAGAAAAACCAACATAAACTCGAATTAGAACATTTCCTAGCTAAACCCGGAATTGATCTTATGCTAGTTTCTGAAAACAATTTACCCGATAAACACAATTTCAGAATAAATGGTAACGAAGTTTATGGCACAAAACATCCCTTGGGCAGCGGATTTGCCATTATGATCTAAATTAATATATAGCACCGAGGAAGTTCAAACAACCTCTGTATATGTGGAACTCGACAAAGAAAGCTTAGTCTTCGCTTCAATATATTGCCCTCCAAATAATTACGTTTTGGCAGATATCTACAAAAAGTCTTTTGCAATCAAGAGTCAACATTTTATGGTCGCCGACGACTTTATGGTCGCCGACGAAGAGGATGCCAATTAATGAAAAAAATCCCTGACGTCCTTGATTTTGCAGTCACAAGTAAAATAACCCGAAAAATAATCCAGGCTAAACCACTTTGAGAACTATCTTTTGACCACTCTCCGGTCTTACTACATTACTGGGCTGACCAAAAGCCGTGTTTTACAAACAACTATCTAACAAACACCTTCACTAATTGATTGAAGTTCAAGATGTACATCAGTTGGCATATCAACCTGACGTCTACACTGCAGACGGCTAACGATATAAACATTGGTATGGAAAACTTTAATGATTTACCGGTCAACGCAACTATTTCAGCTCCGCTTAAACCAAAGAGCGAAAAACACAACTTTAACCAGGCAAAAAGAAAACTGGAAAGCCTACTACAAAAAAAAACAAGATGGATTTTATGCAAAACTATCTTAAGGAATTATCTTCCCCATTCGGACACACTCCAAACCTTGCATAATTGGTGGTTCAAACAGAAAATGTAGCAATTAGACCTGAAAGGAAATTTAAGATAAAGAAACCACTAGTAAAGTTTATTATTGCACATCAAATTCAATTAACCCTAATGTGAGTGACGTGGGTACCCGGGTACCTTTTGCACTTTTAGAGGTCTATTTTTGAATGTTTTACTCCCAATGAAAACTTTAAATTTTATGAACTTCTAGTTCAATTGGTAGGTTATGATCATACTTAAAAAATGAGAAATGTTACAACTTGAACGAACGTGGAAAAAATAAGTTTCCATACAAAATGCATGTAGGTACTAATCACTCAAATTAAGATATTTTTTCTTCACTCACGTGAGGGTTAAAGAAAGCCCCTGGGTATGATCGAATTACATGTGAAATGCTTAAACAACTGCCTGAGTGTGCCTTTGGGCGACCGGCTCAAATCTTCAATTCAATTTATGGAATCAAGACATGTTTCTGAGTGCTCTAAATTGTCAACTACAAAAATGATCCGGAAGCCTGGCAAGGATCCTTACCAAAGTTTCTTATTCGAAAAAACAATTATCAAAGCAACACTGAATCCGCCTTGTCATACCATTAGAAAATTATGCTACTGACTATAAAGTAGTTGCTGTCACATTTAGAACAATTTTTAGAAGTAAGAACACTTTTTATACCATTAATACATTTTTGGAAAATATACTTAGAACTTCTTTGGAATGTACCTATAAAGAACCAAGAAAATCAAATTGTTAATTTGATTGAACATCTTGTCGGACTGATTATAAAATCATATCACTACCTAAGGACACGCCTTGGGTGCCCTAGGTCGAATTACAACCCGATTGTACCCGATCACCCAACGGCTGATATCACTGCAGTGACGTGACATTAGCATGGCTGTCGGTGCTACTACAGAACACTTATTTATTGGTTAACCTCGCGAGAAGTGTTAATATCTTCTGACGTGAATAGTAACGCGAAGATAAAGAGTTGGAAAACTCAATTTTAATACCTTGCATAGCCTAGCTCTAAGAAGACTGACATTTCTGAAAACTCCACTTCTGCGGATGTAGTGCAGCTATGGAATAACTCGTTTCTTTACCAGTCTGTTAGGACAGCTACCTTGCCCTACCGGCGCAAAACATTTACAGAATAAAAATTAAGAAATATTTCACATTCCAACTAATAAAGCAATGTTTTAAATTACTATATGTACCTAAACAAGAAAGAGCGTCATACCCAAAGTTAAAGAATAATATGGTTTTGCTTATAGATAGTATATTAAGTGTTTATAAGTTTAGTTTTAAAATTTTCTTTATGAACACAAATTATTTTACGAATTTATGTAAAAATGTTCGTATTTACTTTTTTTATCATTTTGACTTGTACTCTAAACAGACAGACTCTAAAAATGCAACCCCTCGTTAATGCTCTCATTTACAAAAGTAGGGTAGGCAAATAAAAGATTTACAAAAATAAAAAGACAGGTTAAATAGTGTTCACAATTTTCAGTAACTATTTAAGGCAGTTGAAAAAACTTTCCTTACAATTTGTTATGAGAAATTGCTCGATCAGCTATAACTAATAAATCACAGCAAATCAGTCTTCGTGTGTCATCATCAACAAAATACGTGTCTATTTGTCGTTCATCATTTGACAAAAATTGCTCGTTTCAAATTAAACTTTAACCAAAAATAAGTCGTTTGCTTTTTGATCAGATTACAGCATTTATAGCGACATAATTTTATGTTACCAAAATTTACAGTTTTAACATATTGCGAAATTGGGTCATTGCAAAAATGTATCGATCATAAATTGCGTGTAAGATCTACTCTGCTGCACTTTATTCAAAAAAGCCATCGCGAAGGATGAATCATAAATTTATTAAAAATAAGTAAGGCAAATAATGTATTCGGGTTATAAATACATTTTCTTTTTATAAACTACACAGTCAGTTTGTTTAAAAATACACGTTTTTATTATAAAATATTTTAACATTCATGACATAATTTGGCATTAAATCTAGAAAAATATAAAATAAATAGCAGTACGACGACTAAAATATGTAAAAATTACCAATCAAATTTAAATATCGTGAGAATTATATTGCTCCAAATTGACCAATAAATTAAAGGCTACTGTTTTTGTGTATAATATTCTTAACTGCTGCTTTAAATATAAACGTGATTATAATTTATGTGCATGTGCATAACAAATATATGATAATGTAAAGCGAGACTTTAACTTTAGTTTAACATTAGCACGTTGTACGTATAAATTATGTGTAACATTTGACCGCACCTTCATTACTACAGGCAAATATACTACAGGGAATCAATCGTTCAAAACGAAACCTAAATAGATTATATCGAATGTCTGATCAACATCCATGTACAGGCGGCAACTAGCTTACGTTGCAATTGAAGTATTTTCTGTAATTTCTAAAGTTGGCATGAAGTGAAACGCGTTTGAGAAATGCCAGGCATCTCAGGAGGTAAAGAATAATATATTTATTTTGCCAGTACATATTAAATGTTTTGCGAAGTTGAGAATAACCTTATGTACGATGCGGTAAGTATTACGTAAATTAGGATAAATAAGGAAACAACATTTAAAGAATATTTTTAAAAATTACCTTCATTTCCTGCCAAATCTTTTTATGTGAATGCATTAAAAAAATGAAATAAAAGAATTATATATTAATTATAATAATATCGCAATCTAATAATATTATAACAATATTACAAAACAAATTCTATATATTAAGGAAGTTATATAAATTATATTTTTTATCTTTGGAATTACATACTTAATATTATAAATTAAAGATTGTATGATAACGTGTGTAGGCTGGAACGGAGGGATAAAGATGTTTGTTATAATTTGTAATGTTTAAATATGGTTAGCATTAGACATTTATAATAAATTATGGAAGCAAATTTTTTTAATTAAGTTGTAATTTTTATTACTGTTTTATATCCGGAAGTGTGTTACTTTTCTGTGCGTCCGTTTATAGACTGCGGCGTTAATACTTCCAGTTGTTATTATTACGATAATAAAGTTTATGGTTTTTTTGTTATATTTTGTTTAAATCGGATATTAACTCGATATAATCAAATATTTTTGTACGTTCTCCGGTTTTTGAGTACGTTTTAAATAATTCAAAAATAGGCGGTGTGTAATTTATTGAGATGTATGAGTACCGCAGAAATGTCAATAATTTAAACAGGTTGGTATTGGGGCCAATTCTCGTGACATAAAATTGCTGTTATGTTATTTTATTTCCCCGCTTCCTATTGGAATTTGTGTTGAAAAAACAAAAATAACATAACATAACATAACATAAAATTTTAGATCCCGGAATCGACCCCATTATTGCAGTGTGATTTGATGTGGTGAATTTTTACAAAGTACTAGTAAAATCAGATTAATCCTTTGTCAAAGTTCGCATCAAATGATACTGCATTAATAGTCACATAATGAATTTTACAACCAGCTAAAATTATTGAAACTTCTGCGATACTCGTACATCAATTTGTCATTGAAAATGTTTATAAAATTTTAGCTAGCTTGATACTTACTTTAAGCCGCACAAAATTTGTTTTACGATATCGAGATATAAATGGGGTCGATTCCGGGATCTTATATTTTATGTTATGTTATGTTATTTTTGTTTTTTCAATACAAATTCCAATAGAAAGCGGGGAAATAAAATAACATAACATAAAATTTTCGATTTCGGAATCGACCCCATTGGCATGTTGATATTTTATTGAAATTAGTTAACTTTAGTTAACTTGTATCATTTTTCCGTTCTATTAGTAGATAATTACGGTTACAAAGTTTGGTACATTCATTGTGCAATATGTGCATGCTGACATCAAGAAACCATATATACTTTTATCTTAATATTTACCTGAAATGAAAAAATTAAAAATTTTATTACAAACAAATTACAAATTAAGAACTTTCTTAGTATATAAAACATAATACGGTCTCAAATAATATTCGAATATTTCTAACAGTACTTCTGAACTCTAGAAGCAGGTGTATTTCATTTTAATATATTTTACACCAGTACAGCTCAAGGTAGATTAAAAAGCACATTTGAGGAAATTTAAGACATTGTCGGCTTCACGAGGAAAACATGAACATATATGAAAATGCTGTACGAACCGCTTCGCCCTCTCACCATATTAACAAAATAACCCTTTGTTTAAAGGAATTTATTTAAAATTCGATAGGAATTTGAAAACAGGATTTATTAAAAAGAAAACAGGATTTATTAAAAAGAATAATTTTCGAAATTATTTAAAAAAAGTACTTTACCAAAGGAATATTTCTGATTTTTTAAACTATTATTGATTCTTTACAGTTAAACACTACAAGTAATTTTGAATAGAATAACCTCGCATTGTATTAAACGGAGAGAGTTTTAATTTCAGACACGAATGAGAGAGCAATTGAGCAAAACAAATGAGTCGCCATTGTTATAATACTTCTAGATGCCACTTTGATTTAATTTTTGCGAATTATACATATGTATTTTGCTAACACAAATGTGTTTGTGATCACCCATAACTTTTCGTCTAAGAAAGCTTTAAACATTACATTTTATTTACATTTACATTTTATTTAAACATTACATTTTAAAATGCATCGACACTCGACAGTGAGCAATAATAAAAGAAAGAGAACACTTTTTAAATCGAGCTATATATTCGTACATATAAGTGGTACGATGATCGAATGAACTGGTCCAGTAACACATGCCAGTAGATGCGGCATGACGTTGACGTAAGATGTATCACGGTATATAATTTTCAGCTTCATGCCTTATGATGAACGCGAATATCACATTCTGGGGCGGCATGTTACCATCACTATTTTCGGCTTAGTTATGTCTCAATTTTCAGGAATCAATTAACATTCTATTTCGTGTAAACAATTATGTGTTTTATATCGTGTTTAACCTCGTAATATAATCGTGAGCTATCTCTCTTTTCTACATTTCGATAAACGTATCACGAAAAAGTTATATAATGGGCCCAATTCTCGCGGCATAAAATTGCTGTTATGTTATTTTATTTCCCCACTTCCTATTGGAATTTGTATTGAAAAAACAAAAATAACATAACATAACATAAAATTTTTGATCCTGGAATCGACCCCAATGATATATAGAGTCGATTAATCTAGTAGTCTTAGAAATCGTAGAAAAGAAATAGAGTGACGTTTTACTCGAGCAAGCTGAGAACACATTGGAAAATGCGTGATTTTCGAAATGAAATAAGCTGCCATTTTACTCGTAAAAAATGAGACATAAACTAAGTCGAAAATAGTGATGTTATACAGCATGCCGCCCCTGGTTTTGTTTTTCAGAGACCTGATGAGTAGACCAACTTTTTATCAGTACGAAACCAAGGTGCCAAGAAGCTACCTAAGGGATTTCTCATTTTTGTAAGGGTTTGTGTATCTTTGTGTACACAAGTGCCCTGGGGTAAAAGGTTTGGGGGAGGGGAATGCATTTTTTCTACTTTTGTGATAGAAATATTGTTAGTAAATGGCCTTTTTGTTTTCTGCGACTAAAATAGTCGTAAACATTGTATGGGTGTCCATGAAAATAATATTTTGTCCGAAAAGCCGAAAAAATTCTTGAACAGTAAAAATATTATTTAGAGCCTTTTTCTTGACCATTAAAAATTGACGAAAAATTGGGTGGGAATGACATCCTATAACATAAATGATAAGTCAGATCCACGAATTTGTGTTTATATTCAAATAAACACACAGGTAACATTTTGTTTTACAACCCCACCCACTCGTCCGACATTCGATCTTACTCCAACCGTAACAGCAATATTATATAATTTTAAAATAATACCCGCCATTCGCCACGTTTTATTAACGAGTAAACTGCTTGTACTGGGTTTTCTATGACCGCTTGATTGTAACTGTGAACTATGACCGCTTGATTGAAACTACTTCTACACAGGAACTTCGGAAAATTAAAATATAGTAATTTATATAATTTTTATTTCAGAAGTTTGTCGCTGCAAATGTCAAATCTTCTCTTGTGGTGAAGTATGTACATCTCCTATTATGTTTAGTAAAATCATCACCAATTTAATTTGAAAATTTCAGTGATACTATTTTCAAGTCTGGTTTTATCGTGTCTAATTATGCGTAATAACTAATTTGGAAGACCTGTCGGAACATTTCTGCATAGAATTTACATAGTTATACTACTAAAATTATTAATATAATAATGATTTAAGTATAAATAAATATTTCAGAAAATATATTTAATTTTTGTTTTGTTACTAATTAGGTTTGAAATAAAAGCGCGAAAATACGTCGTTCTATTCTTACTTCGTAACATTTTTTATACTCTTTCATTTTCGAATATTTTTCCTAATTGCCATCTGCGAAAGAATAGTGTAACTTAAGACATACTACTCATTGCATAGCTATTAGTACGATTTATACATCTAGAAGGCAATGCATGGCCAACCAAACGATTTTCTGAATATATTTAAAAAAAAAACTCCAAAACATTATGTTGATTTTGTTGCGTAGAAATCATAGTTGGCTCTCTTATGAAATGGGTATGTTCTATTGTTTTAAAAATTGGTCCGTAGTGATCCCATCATATTTATAAATAATTTGTGGAAAAGCTATTTTCTTATATTAGTGTTATTTATGATTGTGTAATTGTGAATATTTGTGTCAAAAATATTTTTAAATTTTAAAATGCTGCCCGCCAACAAAAAGAAAGGCGAAAAAAAATTCGAGCATCAAAACAAGTTCTTATACGTAATATACGATCAAATCTTGTTATTCGAGAACGCCAACAAAACTTAGACACAACCCGCCGTAGGGAAATACGATCCAATTCAGAAATTCGAGAGGACGAACAAAGCTTGAACTCAGACGTGAAATACGTCGTGAAATACGGTCCATTTTCGATATCCGACAACGCGAACAAAGCTTAGACACAACACGTCGCTGTGAAATACGATCCAATTCAGATGTTTGAGAGTGCGAACAGAGCTTGAACACAGCGGGTCGCCGTGAATTACGGTACAATTCTGATGTTCGAGAGGGGTGACGGTCTCTTTATCGTAAACAATTTATCGTGTTTCAATTTAACGTGAACATTTAATCGTAGAACAGTTTATCGTGGACACAATTTACCGTGGACACAATTTATGGTGGGACAATTTATCGTAGAACAGTTTTTCGTGGACAATTTATCGTAGAAAGGTTTCATGCGTTGTATAAAAAAATTAGTGGGATTGTTTAATGAATTTTGGAAGAAGTTCTGGAATATTGCCATGTGGGATGGAACTCGGTAGTTTCTTAACCGATTATGATGGGATTAGGTATGTTGGATGGAAATGGGATTATTGAATGATTTTTGGAAAAAGTTCTGGAATATGGCCATGTGGGACGGAACTCGGTAGTTTCTTAACTGATTATGATGGGATTTGGTATGTTGGATGGAAATGGGATTATTGAATGATTTCGGAAAGAAATTCTGGAATATGGCCATGTGGGACGGAACTCTGTAGTTTCTTAACCGATTATGATGGGATTGGCTATGTTGGATGGAAATGGGATTATTGAATGATTTTTAGAAGAAGTTCTGGAATATGGCCATGTGGGACGGAACTCGGTAGTTTCTTAACTGATTAAGATGGGATTGGGTATGTTTAGATAGAAATGGGATTATTGAATGATTTTTGGAAAAAGTTCTGGAATATGGCCATGTGGGACGGAACTCGGTAGTTTCTTAACCGATTATGATGGGATTGGGTATGTTGGATGGAAATGGGATTATTGAATGATTTTTGGAAGAAGTTCTGGAATATGGCCATGTGGGACGGAACTCGGTAGTTTCTCAGCCGATTATGATGAGATTGGGTATGGTGGATGGAAATGGAATTATTGGATGATTTTTGGAAGAAGTTCTGGAATATGGCCATGTGGGACGGAACTAGTTAGTTTCTTAACCGATTATGATGGGATTGGGTAATTTGGATGGAAATGGGATTATTGAATGATTTTTGGAAGAAGTTCTGGAATATGGCCATGTGGGACGGAACTCGGTAGTTTCTTAACCGATTATGATGGGATTGGGTATGTTAGATGGAAATGGGATTATTGAATGATTTTTGGAAGAAATTCTGGAATATTGCCATGTGGGACGGAGCTCGGTAGTTTCTTAACCGATTATGATGGGATTGGGTATGTTGGATGGAAATGGGATTATTGAATGATTTTTGGAAGAAGTTCTGGAATATTGCCATGTGGGACGGAACTCGGTAGTTTCTTAACCGATTATGATGGGATTGGCTATGTTGGATCGAAATGGGATTATTGAATGATTTTTGAAAGAAGTTCTGGAATATGGCCATGTAGGACGGAAGTCGGTAGTTTCTTAACCGATTAAAGATCCCGGCTCCTACGCTCCCCGAAATTAAAATCTAAAGCGCCCCGCAGGGCTACGGGGAGGAGCGTAGGTGTCATTAATAGATTCTATATAATTCGCTCCTACGTGCGGCACGCAGTGCGACATGTTTGAAGATCCCGGCTCCTACGCCCCCCGAAATTAAAATCTAAAGAGCCCCGCAGGACTACGGGGAGGAGCGTAGGTGTCATTAATAGATTCTATATAATCTGCTTCTACGTGCGGCACGCAGTGCGACTCCCACTCTTAATTTAATATTTTCATAAAAAAATATTAAATTTCATTTATTTTTAAATGAGATTCAATATTTTTTAATTAAATTTATTTTAGCACGTCTTAACGTATTTTTTTTTAATATTAGTTCGTTTTTATTCCAATAGATGGTGCTAGGTCCTAAATGCTAAGCAAAGGCACATTTTTAGTGATAAACAATTCCGCTCTTGGTCAAAGTGGTGCTACCGTCGCTCAGACTGTCAAAAAAATTTGACTGCGATACTAAAGCTGTTCCAAACTGTTATACGATAAATTGTCCACGAAAAACTGGTATACGATAAATTGCCCACGATAAACTGTTCTACGATAAATTGTTCCACGATAAATTGATTCCACGATAAATTGTTTCCACGATAAATTGTTCTACGATAAATTGTTCTACAATAAATTGCTTACGATAAATTGTTCACGATAAACTGACAGTAAATCGTTCGAGAGGGCGAACAAAGCGTTAATTCAGTTCGTCGTTGTGAAATACGCTCGAATTCCGACATTGGAGAGGTCGAGCAAAGCTTAGATACGACCCGTCGTCGTAGAATACGGAACAATTCTGATGTTTAAGAACGGGAGCAGTTGCGTAACAAAATTGAGCGATTTTGGAAATGAAAAGATTGAAAGGTGATCTATTCTCTCACTAAGGGGTATAACCTCTATTCGGTCGCACGTTAACTATTTGCGATCAGAAATATGGTTACTAGATTTATTTTGACATGCCAATTCTTACATCTTTTTTAAATTTAAATTTGTCTTGCGATAGTAAAGGAGAAATCCACGAAAAGACTGCTACGCATTTTCCAAGGTCGCGGTCATTTTAAATTTAAATTTAAAAAAGATGTAAGGGTTGGCATGGCAAAATAAATCTAGCAACCATATTTCTGATCGCAAATAATTAGCTTGCGACCGGATGGAGGATATATCCCTAAAAGCTCATTATAAATAGATAAATTTTGACAAGACTATATATTGTTGTTCCAGGAGACTTAGCTTCACGATGGCTACTTTTTAGAAATTGATGGTTTCGATGAAGTTATCAGAAATCATTTTGAAGGATCGAGAAACCGAAGCACGCAAGGAGCAATGATTTTAGGAAAACATGACGAAATGCCATGTTTTCGAAACGTATTTGAAAACAGTTTTGGAGATGAAATCAAACACGTTGATATTATGGCAAGTGATTATAAAAACATTCGTTTTATTATTATTTATAAGAATACATTATGCATGCCTAGCTTCTTTAAGGATGTTTTGTTGAGTCAAGTTAATCTTTTCCAAGCTTCAAATATTATTCTCGCCGGTGATAATTTTTTAATAAATAATTGTTTGGAAGAGTTTTTGATTCATAATTTCAAATTATAGTTAATTTTAAACCTCTGATCAACCACTGATGGAGGAACAGCAATTGATTCAATTTTCGACAAATTTGAATATGATTTTGATTTTTATCTATATGAATCTTTGTATTCTTACCATAAGCCGTTAGTTTTAAGATTGAATAATATCAACTAATAAATATACAAAACATACTAAATATTTTTTACTGGTATTAAGATAATTTTATTTCTCTTAATATTATATCCACTTAGTTCTTTATAAGCAAACAAAATGCTTATAGAATTCGGCTCCGAACTTTTCTCGTCTTTTTTTTAACTTTATGTAGGTCATAAACTAGTTGATATATATGGTTAAACCAGCTTTAGCTAATCTGTTACGTATTAAAATGGTCTTTCCATACAGGTTTAGGAAACCTCATATAAGTAAATAAATAATCAAAGTGCAAGTTACGCGCTCTTTTAAAAAGCTGACTTTTCAGACGGACGCATCAATTATTCAATTCAAATTTGTAAACGATGCATTGTCAAATAAGTTATTAATTTCTTTCAAGGTGCTTGCTAATGCTATATGTAAAGAAATTTATCATATACGGTTGGTCCAGACTCCAGCCAAAGACATGTCCAGCCAATTCGAACACTATTTTAAGGTTTACTGTGAGATAATAAAGATAGACTAGGTACTGGTATTTTTGTACCACCAAAAATTTTTACATTAGAATTAATTTTCAAATCATCGTCAAATTATACACTGCGAAGTAATATCACCCTGTTTAATCATTTTTGGCAAAATTTGTTCCGAACATAAAATCATGACGAATTCTAAACAATCGAGAATATTATCGATTTCCTCTTCCGCCCAAAATTTCGATGATGACAAAAATGATTCACTTCTTATTACCAACAAATGGTTGAGCTTGTGAATTAAATATTTTAAAAATATCATAAAGATCGTTTTCATCAAATGTATATGCATTGTGTTACCTTAATAGTGATACTTTAATATCACCATGCATACATTTAACTGCACTATTATAATTTATGTTCGGCATTAAAACTAAATATTATAATGGAAATGAGAATGAAGTCATGCATATAAATTGAAAATAGGTGTTGTGTTATTTTTATGGGACTGCACAGTAAAACTAAAAACACGATACTATCACAAGCATAATATTGTAAAACGTTTATTTTATGTGCAAGAAGTTTGTGGTTTACTCCATTTTTTAGATTCATATTATAGACAAAATATATATAATAATCATGCTTATGGCACATAAAAATAATTTAATTTTCCGCTACAAAGGTGTTGGATTACGGCATCGAAAACACTACAAATTCATGAAAAAGTAATATTTTAATGCAATCTTGCGAAAAAGCAAATTTGTTTTGTATATATCTAAATTTCTGTATATATATGTACACGAGTATCACAACATGTGATATTTTCTAACATGTTAAGTTCATTGAGACTACTAATAGCAATAAGATATGTATAAGGAACATACATTGTCACTTTACAAACCTTGAACATTGACATAAAACTAAATTCCAATTGAAACACCAACCACATAATAATATATTACTATATTTATTATCTTACTACATTGTATATCTACATTGTCTCGATTAAGTATTTATATACCGCAATTAAATAGATGATAGAATAACAAAGTGATGTCATTTTGAAAAGTCTATAATAAATTAGCAAAAAGATGAGTTTACCAATGAGCGGATTACGGACGCCAAGAAATTATTATTCCGATCATTTAATTTACATTTTTTGAGAGGTTTGTAATATTTACATTTTGTAAATAAAGATTCTCCTATTATTCATAATACATATACATTACAAACAAGTACTAAGTTAGTCGACCTAAATAATTATGTGATATATGACTTTTCATTATACTTAACTAAAACTATTTTAGTTTACACACCAATTTAGAAGGTAAATGTAATTCAAAAATGATTGCTTGTTTTGATACGCATAAGCCAAGTCATAATACAAATAAAACATGAAATTCACATTCATAAGTAAAGTCGGTCCCCTTAAGTACCATGCGTTCATAATATATTTATTACATTTATCATCTATGGGTGTTGCAATCGCGTCAACCGTGAAACCCTCTATTTACTTGTATATGGGATATAAATTATTTGTTCCGTTTCTATCTAATTGATTGGTCTAATAAAATTGTTCCACCTATCCGCACGTTTTTTAAATGTATTGAAATAAATATGTTTTGCATCTTTGTTATTTACGAATCACCCTACTAGTTGATGTAACGTACAGTGACTAATTTAAACCTAAAAACGAGCACAGTAGACTATCATTTTACAAACCAGAATTTTTCATCTAAATTTCTAATGTTTGAATTCATAAAACTGTGAGTGTGATCCTAGGCAAAATGTAAAAGAAGAAGAAAAGCTCTTTAATCCACTACACGGTTTGAAGTTAACCAGGTCTGGTTTGTATTCCTATTCATGCAAATTTTTAAATAAAAGAACAGCAATTCCATTCAATTTAAATTTGTTTGTTTTAATCACATCTTTTTCGTGACATGTTGATGAAAATTTCCTTTTGCATCATCCTGCCCCTATCGGGATTCGAAACCGGTACCTCCCGATGCAAATGCCAAAACTTTAACCACTGTGCCATTTGGTCGGTCAAATTAATCTGATCCGAACGCATGTATATTAAGGAAGATTCAGTATTGTGGTACATATTTCTAAAATATAAAAATTTTAACCAGAATGGCAAAATATCTGCGGGAGGTCTGGTCGTTTTCGAAAAGTTGCGAAAATAACAAATAAGCGTCATTTTGAATAATCATCATCACTAAAATAAAATAATAAACATAAAAATAAAATACTTGTTTTGAGTTTTTTCTCTTTTACAAGGGGAATTATTTTTTTGATTATTCGGGGATTCACAGAAAATATATTTTCCTTTACTTTTTTCAGTTTTAGGGCATTATTCTATTTGAATTGAATGTGTAAAGCCGTCCCGTATTACATAGTTAGGCGAAATAATGAACATATGTATGTACTAGTATTTTATTTGACGATATGTAGTTCAATACCTTATAGTAAATTAACAATATAATTTTAATAAATAAGGAAGAACACTAACTTTAATAAATCCATAAATAAATATTAATATGGCTTCGACTAGCAAAGAACCAACAAAGAGGAAAAGAAATGCGTTTTCAATCAGTGATAAAATTGAAATTATTAACAGATTGAAGAGAGATGAATCTCGAGAGGCATTGATGAATTTTTATAATATTGGCAGTTCAACTTTATACAAAGTAAAACTAAGAAAACATCGTATAAAGTTCACCTGGACCAGCTCGATTCAGTTTTATACGAGTGGTTTTTGTGTAAGAGAAGTGGAGGAATAAGGTAAATATTTCTATGACGCTATAAAAGTAACTGAGCAGTGTGTATTTTCAGACGGCTGGTTAGCACGTTTTCAATCAAAGCACCGTATTCGAAAATTGGATATTTCATGTGAAAAGAAATCAGAAGATGAAATCGCAACAAGCGATTACTGTACAAAATCTAAAGAAATTGTAGAGAAATATCATCTCACTCGTGAACAGGTTTATAATGCTGATGAAACCGGGCTGCTGCTACTGGCTTCAAACATAATAAACAGCGATTAACAATTTTTACCAGTGCAAACGCAGCTGGAACGCATCGGTTGGAATTATTGGTTAATGGCAAATACGCTCCACCAAGAAAATATCCGGATTACCGGAAATATATAAATTCTAGTCTAATGCGCTTGGATGAACCGAGAAATATTTCATGACTGGTTTAAATCAAATGTTATACTATCGGTTAAATCACATTTCACAACCTTAGATGGCACAAAATGTTTGCTATTATTAGACAATTCTAGAGGTCACCCTTGCACACGTGAGCTAATATCAGATTGTGGAAATTTAATTGTTTTGTGTATTTACGGCCCAATGTGACATTAATTCAACCGATGGATCAGGATATAATTCAGAATTTCAAATGTCACTTTAAAAACAGTTTTTCAGAAAATCTATTCAGTGAAATCGTTTGCCTGGACTGAAGTAACATGTTCAACTTTAGCAAATGGCTGGAAAAAATTGTGGTTTAATGATAATCAACACCAAGTAATTATAATGCAAAACAATTTGTTGACATTCAAGAGCACGAAATTGCTGACTTAGTCTCGTTGATAACACAGAAACTGTGCAAACTTTTACGGATAAACAACTTATCGAAATTGTTTTAAACCCCAAGCAGAAGCTGGTTTGATGACATTTTTTAAATTTGCAGAAAAATGCTTGCAGTATTCTGCTCAAGAAGTTATGCTAGTAGTTAAGTTATTATGATGTATAAAAAAATTGTTTTCTGGTACATAGTTTGAAAATAAATAAACGAGAATCCTAAAAAATAATGAAATCAAACGAAATTCCCGATAAATTTCTAATTCTAGTGAAACATTCAATTATCCGAAATTTTTGATTATTAGGAATGCTCTCATCCCCAAGCATACTGGATAACAGGGTTTTTACTGTATATTGTACGAGTATATCAGTTTTTACTCGGTTCAGTACTCGAGTGAAAACTCATTTATATCACATACACTGCGTTTATTCAAGTAACTCATATAAGGAAGCTAGTTAATTAGTTACATCTATTTTCAAGCCAAGAACATCGAAACCTATTGAAAATTGGTTACAGTCCTTGATTCAGGCAATAAACACTTCCGAAGGTGTATTTATCATAAAGAGGAGTCCCCTTTATCGTATGAAAAAATATTACAAGAACTGATTACTAAAGGCTTATGAACACATTTGATTAAACACTTGTTTTCTTTTCGGCTTACTCGATTAAGAACTCGGTAGAATTGATTAACAAAATTCAAGACGTCGACATTCCACTACATTCAAAACTAGTTTTGTTTGACGTTGCCAGTCTTTTCACTTCTTTCTATTCCAATCAATACTTTGTCCCAAATATTTTGTAATTACTTAGATAGGGATGTTGTAGATGACGGCTTACGTCGTGAACTGAAGCTAATGTTTGAGACTTGTATTAAACAAAATTATTTCTGTTTTGATAATACATATTTCAAATTCGCTGATGGTCTACCCAAGATGGTCTACCCGCTGATGGTCTACTCATTCCTTACTTGGTTAAATTCTCAATATCCCGCCATTGATTTTACGTTAGAAAAAGAAGAAAATAAATATATTAACTTTCTAGATATAACAATAACCAGGATTAATTCTTCTTTAGACTTCAAAATTTATCGGAAACCAACGTATACAGACGCTGTTATCCCTAGTTCTTCAAACCATCCGCATAATATTAATATGTCAGCTTTCCACTTACTCATAGATAGACTAATAAATATCCCTTTGACAAATTCAAATTATAACATAGAGCTTAATATAATTCTACAAATCGCAACGAATAACAGATATGCAGCTAGGACTACATATATTAAAGTTATTAAATAAAAAACTAAAGCGTAAAACTCTAACGGGTATTTGTCCACCGGATAGTCCAACGCGGGAAAATTGGCGTCGCTTAGAGTATATAGGAAAAACGAGCCAACGGATTAGCAACATCGTGTCCAACTATACCAATATTAGTTTTGCTTTTTATAATAATAACACAATAAAGAAAATGATTTTTAACAATAAACCTAGAGTTGATCGCCTTTCCAAGTCTGGTGTTTATAGGATGAATTGCAATGATTGCAGTTTCTTCTATATCGGCCAGACTGGGCGCAATTTTGTAGTTAGAGCTAAAGAACATTTATCTGGTTGCAATCAATCAACTTTTTATAACCATTTGACTTTAGAAAATCATACAGCTAGCTTGAACAATTTAGACATATTACATATATGTACAACCTAAAGGCAGACGTTTAGATACATTAGAGTCTTACGAAATTCGAAAATAAATATTTCTTAACCAAAATATCCTTAACGAACAGAGAGAAATTCGTTTCTCACCAATTACAGACCCCGCCCTTTTCTATAATTTGACTAATACCTCGGATAATTAAATGTACTTCAATATACCTTGAATTTTGTTACTCAGCTGATGACTACTCGCACACCTGCGCGATCAATAGATTAATTTTTATTGCTTTTTATTGCTTGTTTTTTGTCCCGCCTTCTTTTGTTTATTTTTTGCTTTTTTCTGCTATATATAAAAATTTTTTACTAATACAAATTAGTAGATACTCTTAATGATGAGCTAACAAGTCGAAAGCGATCGAGTGATTTTTTAAACTTTTTGAACAAATTTTTTAATTAAAATATTCAAAAATCTAATTTTGCGAAATAAAAAACAAGTGATTAATAAAATGTGTTTATGAAGTATTAGTGTGTTTCGCCAAGTGGCGAAATACATATTTATGTAAACCATACATACTTATTTATGTAAACAATATTACATAAATATGTATGTATGGCGACCATACATATTTATGTAAACAATATTATTGTAAACGCTATTTATATTTAAACAAGTTGGTTTTGAAAATATGGTTGCTAACTGAGTTGCTTAAAAGCGCAACATAAAGAGTTTGCTTAACCAGAAAAATGTTGGTTCTCGGTTTCTTAAGAATAATTAAAGATTGTTACTGCAAACTTCTTATCTGCAGCAAATGTTTAAATTGCATGAAATAAATTCCATGCAACAAGCGAGGAAATATTTTTTTATTTATATTGTTATATATAAACGTGTTACAAGCTTAAGAAATGTACTTCTTAGAATAGGTTGAAAGGTAGCAAACGTAATACAGAAAAATCTATGTAGTTGTAGATTAGTTATCTGTTTTTATTTATTTATTTATATTAAAATAAGTCTACAAATTTGACTTGAAAAATATTAATGTAACAATACAAAATAAAACAAATCCGCGTTGTATTTGAAATATAAAACTAAAGTGACAAGTAAAAAGTAAAAAAGCACTGCGAGGAATAAAATTACCTTAACCTATTTTTAAGATTATCTTTAGTTAAACAAAAATCAAATAAATAGTTATTTCTATTGAAACTTTTACACATCATCTTCCTGTTTCATTATCGCCATAGTTGTTTCTGAGTCTATCTAAGGGGAGGAAGTCATGATCTCTTTGTTGTTTACCAAGAACCTTTATTTTAATTGAATTTAGCACCTCTGGTGCGTCGATTAGGCCTAGTAGGAGATTACCAATAAATGTACTTTTTAGCAATTCACGTTATTTCTCTAGAGTTGTCACTGAATTTTTACGTGGTATGGTAGATCATGGTCATAAACCCATACGCCTTTCCAGGTCAAGTAACGTATAAACTTCTTTTGAATTTTCTCCATAATTTACTTTTTTTTTAAAGAAAGTATTAATTGTCCAATGGATTTAATGTCCTTTTAAGGTCAATTAATACCTCCCTTTTCATTCACATACAGACCACCCATTCACACAATTACAATACACCAACTGCATATTACAAGCTCCATGTCAACCTGCACATTGGCATGGACGGTGGGTCGGCGCTAAATACTGCACTCCAATAGAGGGTCATAGTTGTGGTTATTAACATCACCGATCGCAATCGATGACGAAAATTCGCTTTGCATCCTGCCTCTGGTGGGATTCGAACCCAGTACCTCCCGGTCCAAGCGCCGAAGCTTTAACCACTGCGCCACTTGTCCGGTGGATCTTCGTAGAACGGACACCACACATTTACAACATATTCCAGCTGGGAACGTAGGCACAATACACAATACATCTTAATTGTTTCCACATCAAAATTATCACCAGTCCAACGTTTGGGAAAACCGAACATGGAGTTCGCTCTAGCGATGCACAGCTCAATGTGCTTAGTAAAGCTCATGTTTTCAACGAAAGTAACCCTAAGTGTATCTATACACTATGCGAAATAGCTATATAGGACAAAGTAATCTGTTCTGGTTTCTTCTAATCGCTGATTTTATTTTACATTGTATGGAAAAATTTGTCAATACATACGCAACAAACTGAAAATAAAATTTATATTCGTCCCTTTTTCGTATTACCGTTATGTTAGTTTATTGTTTTTAACAACCGACAGTAGAAGGCAATACCTATATGGGACAAGTGCGTTTTTAAAAGTGTTTTATTGTTAATTTTAATATTATGTGGCAAAAAAAAAGAATATTCGGAAGCTACCATTTGTCCAGATAGCCACAAAACTACGAAGAAATAAAAATACAATCTAGAACTTAAAAAAAAACCCAAACGCCTATAGTTGATGCAAGAAGTAGAAGTGAAATAAGGCGTCTTACAGTTAGGGCTTCCGCCTCAACGTCACTGAACAAAGAATACAACAGATTTGATAAATACTACTGATTACAATACATTTACTAAACCTAAACTTCTGTCACCCTATAAATCAACGAGAATGTAATTTGCTGAGAAATTAAAATTTCGGGAGAAAGAGAGGTGATCAATAATTTTTTCGGTTGAAAAACAATTTTATTTTGCCGAACCAGATGGATGCCAGAATTTTTGGCGAGATGTTTATGAGTCACTTGTGACATCGGGCGGAAATGTAGTATAGTGCTGTTAAATGCACGAATGATTTTTTTTCTGTCACGGAATATACCAGTATTGCAGTGGCCTGCTATTAGTTTGAACTAAAATCCAATGGAAAATCTGTGGAGCAGTCTTAGTCAGAGAGTCTTCAAAAATGGACGTCAATCTACTATTTTAGCGGAGCTTAAGACATTCGTTCAAGTGGAATGGGCAAATATTGATGTTTCTGTTCTCCAAACATTAATAAATTCAATGCCTCGATGATCGATGGATGTTATTAACAACAATGGAATTCATACAAACTACTAAATTGAAGTTTCTGTTAGTATTTTTGTTATTAATGAATAAAAAACATGAATTCTAACTTTGGTCCTTTATACCTATTCCTTCGACCAATCAGAATAAACTGCTATATATAACGAATGAAAACATACCAAATTGAAACCTATATGCAATCTGCATTGGCAAATGTTCTGACAGCAAATGAAAATGAAATAAGGGTTCGTTTAAAACAAAAAACAGCAAAATTATATTGTTCAATATAGATAGCCATTTCGCGCAGTGTACGATATCAATCGCTTGATGTATATCAATCGCTATTTTATAGAAAATGTCCCTAGATGCATAATTAAAACCGTTTAAATCACCTCGCTATGTATATAGGTGGCAGCTAGGGTAATAGGTAAAATATATTCAGTTTAAGTAAAGATGTGCAAAGATAAATTGCAATATCAATAAAACTAAATTTAATGAAGGTGAAATTTATATAAAAAAAATCTTGCCAGTGATTAAAATAAAGTAACATAATTTGTGTCAAATCACAAGATAAAAAAAATCTTAAAAGGTTTATATTCGGTTTATTTGAAATTTGGGTAAATATCTTATTAGCAGATATATTTTGGTAGTAGTCTATTTTTTTCTGTAATATTATTTTTGCATATATAAATATATATTATGAGATACATAATTGGATTTACACCAATAAATTGCAGTAACATCAAACAAAAAAAATGACCGGTGCATGAACGTCGCTCTATTCATTTTTACAATGCCGGGGAAAAATGAGGTGTATAATTTAATACACAGTGCAGTTTTAAGTTTTACAAATAAACCATTATTAAAGATCAACCAAACATTTTGAAGCCAACATTTTGGAAATTAAGACCAACTAATGATCTTGTAAACACTCAGAAATAAACTGGTTCTTAATAAAAGAGAAATAATTTAGACACAACAATGAACATTTTCGTTTTATATAGAGTTAATTAGAAGCAAAAAGTTTTGATAAAAAGAAATTAATACATTAAATTAACTTCACAAAATTGCCAAATTTTAAGGCGTTTCAGTTCACTGTGTATCGTCTAAACCAGTTGATTTTGAGACTTGTATTTTATAATGTAAATAAAAACCGATACTGTGAGACAAAAAACTGATCACCATCTTTTAAAGTCTCCTTGAATTGTGGATCAGTAAGCAAAAACAGTTATGTACCGTTTTGGGTACACATAAAAAATTTAATAATTTTTATGATGCAATTTGCTGGTTTTTACACTGCTTGTGTATATCACAGTTGTTTAATACAAAATAACTGGAATTTAAAATGTGCTGAAGAGAACACATCAAGTCTTTAATATTTTTATGCGACTTTTCAAAATGTCTGTGAGCAAGTTAAGACAGATAATGGAGCAGTTTTTATTATATTTTCATCGTAAACATAAACATTTATTGAAAATTATTGCGGTTTCTTTTTGCAAAGGAATTATAAATAATAACGGATGGATTCTTGTATAAAATTCGTCTGGTATATTCTTTTAACAATTGTTGTAACGTTAATATCAAGTGATCCGGTTATTTTAGCCAATCATCCTTAGTTTGAAGCATAACCTTAGAATAATATGAAAAGTACATGTGGCGTATATGTATCGGTTTTTTCGAGAGTGCGGTTTGTATAAGTGTTTTACGTTATTCAAAAGAAAATAAATTGTATCTGTAAATTACAAATACGCAGCAATTTTAATCATTCCAGAAAAATCTGCTTAATCCAAAAAAGGACTTTCGATAATTTACCCATTAATTATAAAATCATTAAGAACTTATATAAGATATTTAAAATTCTATTAAACATAAATTGTAAAATTAACGAGCGAACGCGATTGAAAAATTAATTAATAGAGATTGACAGATGACTCCTAGGCGCCCCTATGTTCCGTTTTTTGCGTTCATAATTTCAAATTTAAAATAGTCACATTTTATTGGCATTTGTTTAGAATTGTTACTGTTTACTATTTGGGCAAATATTTACTGTTGGGGTTTAAATTAAACATTTTTGTGTTTACAAAGTCTTGTAATTAAGTCAAAAAAATAAATTAAAAAAACACGTCTAGCCTTTTCCACTGTATACTTAATTATCAAACCGTCATGTAGGTAGTTAGTCTATGTTGGTGATAAATTCCCTCAATGAACGCTGATAGTTTACCCTAAATTAGATAGTGGGTTTGGCATTTGAAACACATACAAATTGATATAATGAATGAATGTAATACTCGGTGAATTAAAAGCACAGTAGTATAATTATATTTAATATATTACAGTATTTTTATATTTACCTTCAGCGACATATCCACCCTCCATTGTTCTCGATTTCATCTTGACCCCAAACAACTCTCTTTATAAAACAAATAACTGCTATAATATTATTAATAAATAATATTTCACTCTGGTTGCACTTAATACACAGACGCGCAACAATAATTTATTTAATTTTTATTTGAATAAATTAAATTTTGTGAAAAGTGATATTTATAATTAATTTTCACTATAACACAAATATTTATTTCAACTTATCACTCTTCTTCTACTGCTTATTTTTATTTTTGTGTGTTAAAATATAATGCAATGCATAAACATTATTTTTAACTATTTTTTTAAATTAATAT
>OW052220.1:147900995-147967420 GCA_932526605.1 Nephrotoma flavescens
CAAAATAACACGATTTTAGCGAATTTTGTGGAAATTAGTAAGACCCCAAAACCAATTAACATTCTCTGTAAAGCCACATATGAGAATTTTAGTAATTTTTCATTTTAACATAAGTTAAAAATTACATTTTGTAACTGTATAATTCTCCTTGAATTGGAGTTATAATTTAAAAAAGAAATATTTAATATTTTTTTTTTAATTTAAAATTAGAAATTTTAAAATTCTATGTTATTTTCCTTTGGGTTCTTGAGGATTGTTAGTTCTCGAACTAAACTTACATGAACATCAAGACGTTTGAAATTTTTTTTGGCCAAAAACTAAAGGTACGCACAATCACAGATAAAAACTCTTACGAAACTCAATGACAATAATAAAATTATAATGACTATAAAATAAATAACACGAGTATAATTATAGTCCACAGCACAATGCTTCAGTTATTTTGTGTTGTTAAATGATATTAAGTCAAGTAGTAATTACTATTGTTTGTACCCACACCATGGTGTGGGTGGTAAAAACTAGGCATTTATACGAATGGCCAATTTGCTTGTATCCGAAAGTTATACTCAAATTAATCCATTTATTTAAGTGAGATTATTTTCGCAAACAAAACACATTTACATAATAATCACTCATGCATTTATCTGTTAATTTCTTAATTGCCACAATAGATTTTTAAACGGATTTATTTATTATTTTGCATAAGCTTTTTTCATTTTTATATCACACACACGTGAAAAAAATCACCGGAAAATGTGGTAACCATATTATTCCTTTATACAAACTTATCATTCGATTAATTCTCTTAAAATCACAAAATATACACATTTTTGTATATAGTATTAAAATTATTTTGCAGAATAATTTAAAATAAAAATAAATAACTTTCTTAAAAATAAATTTTTACCGAAATATCACACAAGACACATACATCACAAACCGCGAGAAAATAAACAACAAAATTAGGAAATAAATTTTTTTTTCCAAAAATATTTAACTTAAATAAAATATTGAAAAGTACACAAAATAACCAAAAAAATTACCACGAATAGTTTTTTCTAATTAAATTAAACCAACACTTAAAATGAATACGAACAACAAACGTCTCCTACTCCGTTCGATGTTCAACTAAATTCAACTTAAAAAACTGACAAGAAAAAACTTTATTTTCAGTTTTCTTTTATTCTAATTTTATTTTACGATTAACGCATTGCTATTTAAAACAAAATTTTGGTTTCGATTATTTTATTGTGTTTTCTTCGTCTACACACGACTTGTTATTTTCTTTACTATGATAATAACAAAGTTCATTGTTTTTTTCACTGTGGAAACGAAGAAGCCGGTGATAAAACCGAAAACTGTATATGAATCGAATAAGAATTTAAATTTACCTACATAGAAAAATAATAAAAAAATGTGCGAATGAAAATGAGAACCGAGACGTTTTTTGTTTGATTAATCGAACTTGTTGCATGAGAGTTCTTTATTTGATGAGTGTTTGAGAATATTATTGAATTGGTTTATTAAGTTTGAGTGCCATACGACATAAAAGAGGAAATAGCAAATTGCTCTCTATCTTTTCGGGGAAAATAAATCGCGTGAGTCAAGAGAAAATAGCCGATGATATAATTTATTTATAATAACTACAGAGGTGAGCAAACTTTTTGTTTTTTTGAACAAACTGCTTTGAATGACGATGAATAATCGTCATTGCGGTATCTAAAATTAATAATGTTGTCAATGATAAATTAATGATTCAAGTATCATCTGTACATTTAAAATTTTGTAATACGACTAACATCACTTTTTTGATCTTTTATCGAACTTAGATCAACCGTTTTTGCCAAAAGTAGAAATTTTTTTAAAATTTATCTTCCATAATTTCTTTCATTTATCAAGAATAAATTTAGTGAAACAAATGAATTATAAATATCTCAAAATTTCAAATCATTCTGCATTAAAAAAATAATATGTAAATGTTAACTTTGATAAAGTACCGAGAAACTAATGTTACAGCATTTCAGCACTGGAGATTTTTGATAGAATTTGTTCTCAAAGTTTAGTATTAAAATATTAATATGGGTGAGGTTACCAAGGCTTTGGGGAGGTTTGCTTTCGAACTTATGAAACATTGAATTTTTTGTATTTCAAAAATTCGGTCGTCTCATCAGACTGCAGTGACCAAACTACAAAAATTTTTAAAATACTTTGAACTAATCAAAACATAATCACAATGCCTTAGCGAATTTTAATGATTCGCTACGCAATTCCCAACCCCTTCGTAATGCCTCAACCAGTCAGACTTAAGAGCTTAAGTTAAACGCTGATTGCACCACTTCGGTTAGTGCTACAATCACCAAAATTGTATAGGCTTCTCGCCACAAATAAACAACTGACCTCTAAAATTTTTGTGGTCGTACCGCTCTCCTAAGTGGTCCAAAATGGAGCACAACTTAAGAACTTAAGGCTGACTGGTTGAGGCCAACCAGTCAGCCTTAATTTCTACTTGTTATAAATATACCTTGATAGGAGTAAGGAAGAAAAATTTTGTTTTCAAATTTTCAAAGCCTTTTATTATCTACTTTTTAGAGCCTTTAAATATAAGTGTAGTTTTTTAAAAAGTTTTTTTTTTAATATATTTTATTCTAAATCAACCACAAATATTCTAAATCAACCCTTTGCAAAAAGAAAATTCGTGTTTTTTCAAAATAACTTCTAGTAGAATAAATTCAAATATTTTTAAAACAAATTTAAGTTTTAATATTTCAAGTTCGTATATTTTTACAATTCAAAATCAACTTTTTGCAAAACAAATCCAGTGCTCCTAATTCTTAACTGATTATGATGGGATTGGGTATGTTGTATGGAAATAGGATTCTTAAATGATTTTTGGAAGAAGTTCTTTAATATGGCCCCCTTAAAAATATCATATCGGCACTTAGGACATCAGTTCAATGGAATGAAAGCTTCCAAGTGAACCCCATTCAGCCAAAAAATTTTGTCGGTTCACGGCACGTGCCCTGTATTTATTTATTAGTTTTTTAATAATTATATGTATGAACCTATTTATTTGAGTATTTTAATATTTAAAAAATAAACTAGATAATAAATTGGTCAATAAACCGTTTTCCTACAAAAAAGAAATTGACAACTGAAGCTGGAGGGTAATCAGAAACATAAAATTTATTTGTATTTTTGAATGTTTTGTGACAAAACTATCAACATTTAGGCCCGTTGCACACTTGAGCTATGTTTGACTGATGCGAGCTATATTTTCATTGTTCAGCTTCCTGTTTTGGTTTCCAAAACTCAAATAAGAGAAACATTGTAGGTAAATCTTAGGACCGTACAGACGGTACAGTAATATATTTAAATGTTTCATTTTCGCCTTGGAGATGAAGAGTTTGCTCACACCGCTCAGAAAATAGGCGATGTGAGGTATGTTTCTTTTCCACGAGATAAATATTTAGCTCACATTGCTCAGAAAATAAGCGATCTGAGCTATGTTTCTATTCCACAGGTTCTAGTAAACCATTTAAATAAATCAGTGCGCAATAGTGGTTTGAACTAAGCTCAACACAACGCATAAGTTAGGTTTCAGTTATTTCTGCTTTGCAGAGTAAAATGGAAAGCTTGGCCTCAAAACGTAGCTCACTTCGCTAAAGAAACATAACTCAAGTGTGCAAGGGCTCTTAATGCTTAAAACATAACCACAAAAAATTAGCCTACTAAATTTTAATGGTATAATGAGAATTTATGAATAAATTTAAAATATACTATTTTATTATTATTGTTGCCCTACACGTTGAACTGTCAAATTGTTATTTTGACGTAACAGGAAAATGGTCTATTATACTAGGACCGGAAAAATTTATAGCTTTATTTATAGATTTCATATTAGTTTTAAAATAAAAATATTTAGTGTTATATTTTTAATATAATAAATAATATTAAAAACCTGTTTTTTTTTTTTAAATAAATTTTATTTTCGTTTTACTTTTTTCTTTTTGTGATATATATAAAAAATTAAAATATAGGTCAGAAGACCGGTTTCGGACATTCGTCCTTTGTCGATTATTTTATTACCAAATGAATTAGTAAAATTTTTTTATAATAAAAAATCATACATTTTTTTATATAATAACAAATCATAAGTTTTGTTGGCGCTTTTATTGATTTTATCGTTTAAGAGGTTGGTATTATTGCGATTTTTGTAGATTTCGAATTCTTCATATCTGTCCATCCGACTGCCTTCTGTTAAGTTATGCAGAATTTGGAGATTTACATTAATATTGCTGAACGTATGTTTTTCGTCAATTAGATGTTGAGCATAATTTGATTCGAGATTATGCTAGAGTCAAGGTCATAGTTTCGGTTCAGAAAGTTAATTATATAATATTTATACACAAAATATAAATTTATAAACCGTTCAAACAGCATTTCAAGATCCATTATCAATTCACCGCTCCAAAGCTTTATAGGAACTATGATGAAAAAAGAAAATTATCAACAAATTCTATTTAAACTAAGGCTGTGTGCCAAACTTAAGGTAAAAGTCAATTTTAGGTAAATTTTTCCATAAATTCAATAAATTTTCAAAAACTCCATGGTGAACTGATCGAAAAATCTGTTCTAAAACGGTTTTTACCGTAGTAATCGATTTACATTAAGTTGGCACACAACCTAAGTATTAAAAAAAAGAAGCAATGGTATGCGTTTACATCACAATACTTGTTTGCTAAATACTTTTATTCCTCTGGTGTTAACATAATGTAGGTTTAAGGCTGTGTGCCAAACTTAGAGTAAAAGTCAATTTTAATTAAATTTTTCGGTAAATTCAATTATTTTTCAAAAATTCTATGATGTCTGTCCTAAAACCGGTTTTTACCGTAGTAAACGATTTACCATAAGTTTGGCACACAGCCTAAGATATATAATTAACATATAATCCTGTGCTGCATTTCATGACACTCAGTGAATTTTTCGCCGGCTGCTTTAACCGTTTTTTTCAAATTTGCTTGCAAGTATTCTATTATTTATTTCACTACTAAACAAAAATCGGTGGAAATTTTCGACTGGGTAAATAATAGAAAACTTGTAAGCAAATTTAAAAAAACGATTAAAGTAGCCGGCGAAAAATTCGAATAAAATAAAGATTTTTAAAGCAGATTATAATCCGTAGATGGAAATATCCACCGATTTCAAGAATACGCGCCCTGAACCAGATCAGTTCTTGACAAATGAGCAATTCAGTTAAAGAAAACTTTATTTATTTTACCATACTCGAGCATTCTATTTGTTGATAGTAATTTAATAATATAAATTGTATTTTGATAGTTTCAAATTAACACAATTAGAACTGTAGTTTAAAAATAATATTAATTCAATTTTATTATGAGTAAATTGAAATTTAAAGTCTCATAGTACCATTTAAAATAAAATCAAATAAATGTGTAGTACCTGCTGCCCTATTCCTGAATACGATACGAAAACGAAAATGCAAAATTCATATTTGAATTGAATCAGATTCGTACGATTCTTATTTAAAATTGAATAGGAATCTTATACTTTATTTTTCGTATCGTATTCGTATCGGAATAGGGCTGCTGTATTTCTTGACGCATGATATCATCTGATTCAGTTTAAATTTCATAAAAGAGCTCGGTTTATATATCAAAACAAAATTTGGATCAAGTTTTCCATAAAACTTAAACTAATACTGGCGCTTTTAGGTCCCCCATCATGATTAGTGAAATCACCACCAATTTGATTTGCATTTTTCAAAGTGCTAAACATTTTCATAACGTTGGCTGCTTTTTTACCCAATATGTGTTCCCAACTGTTTGGTGTCCCAAAAGCGCCCACGCGATGCGCTTTCTAATGAAATGAATAAAAAGCGAATACACTATAAGCATGAAAAATCCACATTAGGGATAGACCAATAGAATCCGAATCTGCTAAAAATAGAGGTTGTTATTTCAGATTTCAAATTAATAATAATAATTTTATTCTAAATTTAAAAAATATTCTAATACGAGCCGAAAACTAGTGAATGACATATCAGTTACGCTATGGCTATGGTCAAGAATGACACGTATATAAAAATTTATCACCAAATGGGATTAATTTTCGTGTGTAACTTTACTGAGATAGGAGTTAAGAGGCGATGGGCATGCGGGCTAATCTACCAGCTCAAAAGTTAGCCTCACCTGCACGTGGGCTCCCTGAAAATCAACCAACGTGGCTCTGGCGAACGAGAAATGGTTGGATAAGCGAACACCGAGAACCTACCAAATGATCTTCTCTCCACTGGTTCACTACCAATGTCACTGGTTAGGTTGGTAGGTGCTTCAGTAAACAGTCATTAAAGCAATGAGTTCACAACAAAAATGAACTATTTTAAACCAGGTTGTACCCCAACTGCTCAGTTGTACAATCCACTCTCTAACGAAGCGGGTCTAATGGATTCTGGTGTGTGCCAAAAAACTGCCCATTCGTATAAAGTTCTAAATCACCATATATTAGGACACACTCCGCGACTCAGCAGGAAAACAAAAATGCTGAACTACGCAGAATTTTTAGCGAAATAGAAAAAGTGACATCACAACTTAGCAATGGACACGTAAAGTTAAAGAAAGAACACAAAGAGCTGTCTGGTCTTCGACAAATAGAAGTTTTGGAAACTAATATTATTAGATATAATGAAAACAGCACAGATGCCTGTACTAACGCTGAGTTCCATACAGATGACGAGTAACTTGCAAAAGAAACTGATTGAATGAATATACAAAAGAAAAACCTATAAAAAACGAAGAGCAGAGACCTCGCCAAAATGTGGGGAGGATTTACAAACAAAAATTAATAAAACTGCCAGGCCAGTGCCTGTACCTCAACAACACTAGCAACAAGAGCAACGCAAGGTTGCAATGAAGGCACTGGAACCAATTAATGTGATTGGCATTACAGAGCTTGCAAATATTCAAGCTTTGATGAATTTGGTATCCACGAACGACGATAGATGAAATAATTAAAAATTGAAAAGTTAACATCCTTAAACGGAAGAAAATTGAAAATAGCCAAGGAACCAAAATCATTAAAAGCTCCCGCTATTTATGATCACAATACTTAATATGAGGATCCAAATAGAACCCCTGAATAAGGACACGAGATTAATAACTCAATGCAAAAAAGGCTTAAACCACGACCAAAAATATTGCGGACGAGATATTGGATGCGTAAAATGAGCCGGTAGAAACAACCCAGTTACCAGGAAATATTAAGAAGAAATGAAACGCGCTAATTGACTCAAAACTCTAACGTCCCAAGAGAGAGGGCTCCAACTACGTCACAACCACAGTCCATAGGAGCAGAAAGGAGATCCGATTTATAAATAACTCAGTAGTTAACCAATGCAATTAAAGGATATCTACTCGAAAGGATATTCTGAAATGAAGAAACGATAACTGCATGCCTAGCTAACAACAATGCTTTAATAATGAAATGAATGATTCGAACCATTTAGCAAACACCCATAATTGTAGGCACATTCCAGTTGTAAACACTTATTTACCTGAAAAATGTGGAAATTTAATAAAATTATTCGCTTGATAAAAATGTTTGATTGCTATTAATAAACTAATTTACTTTATATGGCATTCGATTTCATTACTCTTATCAGAACAATGCACTTTTGTTACGCTTCAAGTACTCAATAGCAATACACATAAACACGCTTCATGCAGCAAATGAAAAACCTATGAAAATATTGCTATTTATAGAACTATAAGCGTATATGTATAGTTCTATAATTCAATAAGGTCATCTGCTCCTTATTATAATTCTAGTTATATTAATTTTTGTGTCATTCAAATAATTACAATTTTATTGGTAAACATAAAAATAACATTTTCCTGGAAATTCCTTTGACATAAAATTAATTTGTTATGCCACGGAGTTTACCGTACTTTGTTGTATTTTACATTAGATTTTTACCATTTCGATAATTGAATTTGTTTTAAATGTCACTTTAGATAAAAAAAAAATGAAATTTTCTCATTATAACAAGAGTGGTACTGTTTGCTATTTGGCTTTAAATTTAGATAGTTGTGTTTTATGGATCTATCTAATATGTAGTTAACCGTGTCTTAATTTTAGTTTGGGAACCCTAGTAACTCAGCATTGCGATTTAACAAAATTATACACACCTACCAAAATTCGATGTAGCCCTTGTCTTTCCTAGAATTCGGCAGGCTGAAATTTTTTAGAAAAGTTTCTGTATTTCCTTGGTGAACACGACTTTCGGTGTGACAAAACAATGTTTACTGGAATGTAAATTAACGAGTGATCGTGTCATCGGAATAAATTAAATTACAGTACTGTTCGTTACGCATCCCATAAATTAAAGTACACGTTTCATACAATACAGTAAATCAAGGTAAAAAATTTCTTTTTAGCAAAACAGGAATACAAAACGGATAATATTTAAGAAAAAAAAAATTTAATTAGTTCGTTCTGACATGCATATCATAATTGTTTGTTTTAATATACAGAGGTGCGAGTTAACTACATATATGTGATGTCGGTTAACTTTGACCACCCAAACACTTCACTTGTATATGTATCGTTATTTTATGGGAATTGAAAACTATTCAATGAACAAAAATTTTACGTTCATTCAACATGATTATGATTTTATATGGTTCGTTTTTAATTTATATATTGACAAAGAAAAAAGTAACCAAATATTATTTTCAAGGCTTATTAAAAGAACTGATAATATCTCTTAGCTTTTCTGTATCCGATTAAAGGTGGTTCAAATGAGTAATTACTATATTAAACCTATTGTACCCCTCAAAATAAAGTTTACAAATCAACGCTATACTTTTACCATAGCGATGATTATCTAACTTATTAAAATTTTACCCTTAACCTCATTTAGTTATTGCAATAATTGAAATGTCAATTGTGTGCCAAACCTTCCACGCTTCTGAAGATATTAATAAAACATCTTATAGCGTGTAGGCACGTGTTTAAAACTCTTCTAAGCCGTTCTAAATAAACATTTATATGTATATAAATAGGTTTTAACATTTTTTTTTTCAATTAGTTCAAAGTAATTAGGTCTGTGTTGTTTTATAACAATGTCATAATTTTGACAGACTGGTTCGTGTAGAATGGTGTTAAGAATATGTTTGATAAATAATTCTGGTGTATAGATTACTTTATTGTTTATTGTGTCTGTTTTGTTACCGTTAGATATGACAGTTAGAAAAATTTATGTATCCCTTACTTCTAACGTAAAAAATGTTCATTTCCTTTTCTTTGTCTAATTTAACTTCACACAGTAGGGCACACGTCAATATGGCGACAATCATCTAACTACAACGAATAAAATTCTAATGTGTGATTTATTAGGTGTGCAAGTAGAAATTCGGCATTAAATTACACTTGAACGCATCCAGATCGCCAGCCATTTTGGATACATAGAGCTTAGGCATTGCTGTTTTTATGACTCAAGTTTCAGTCATTTACAATATGCATGTCGATAAGCAACATTTATGTCATTGCATTCTATTCAGTTTTCAAATGAAAAAAAATGCTGTTCAATGAAATTGATTAATTCGACTTTGAGTGAACATTCTGTGAGTCATTCAAGGTATAAGGACGATCCATGTCCAAGTGCAGTAAAACAAGTAGAAAACAAAGGACTCTAAGTTTTACTGGATAGAAATCCGTGTCAAACTCAAAAAGAGCTTGCAGAACAGATAGGAATTACTCACCAAACAATATTACTACGATTCCATGCAATGGGAAAAATACTGAAGGAAGGAAAATGGGTTCCCCATAAACTGACCGAAGAAAGCAAAAGCCGACGAGTTGGCATCTGCATGAATTTGCTTTCTCGGTACAAAAGAAAGAGTTTTTGCACAAAATAATTACGGGTGATGAAAATTGGATTTTGTACGATAATCCTAAATGCAGAACACCAGGGGTTGATCCAGGCCAGCCATCAACATCAAATGATCGCCCATCATTTACGAGTTTCTGGAACCTGACCAAACTGTGTACAGCTGAACGTTAGCAGGCCCAATTGATCAAATTAAGTGATGATGTGAAGGAAAAAATACCATTTACCCATTTACGGGCCCAGGAAGGCGGAAGGTGATATTGCTGCATGATAACGCTCCTTCACAAACAGCCAAATCAATTCTCTAGACTTGCCTTCCTCTGATTACTACTTATTCAGATCGTTGTCATCATAATTGAAAACCCAGTTCACGAAAGTTGAAGATGTCCAAAAATGGCTCCATGACTCTAAACCACCAAGTTTCTATCGCGAATGCATTCAGCATCTACCTCCTAAATGACAAGAGACCAACTGAAAAAACAGAGTTTCTACTTGATTATACTTTATATAAGAGTCTAGTACCTTATTTTGCATCGTCTGTATCGTCGGGTGTTACTTTTGCAGTTTATAAATTAACTGTGTTTACAGGTACAGTTTACTCGTCTGAACTATGGCCTGCAATATCTTTGGGTGTGGTTAAAGCCTTAACATTCCTTGCCTTTCAAGGTGTGAATCTCATGTTATTTTCAGTAATGCCGTTTTAATATTCTTATTGAGAATTGCTTTATTATTGAAATTAACATTTTCTGTTTTCACTTTGTTGAATATAAGCAAGAATAGTGACAGCTGCCCTTGCGTGATCTTGGTTTTATTCGATAGTGTAGCTTTATAGGGCTAATATATTGACATACCTTGTTATACCAACCATATTAATTGACGATGGTGCTTTTTCTTCAGTTCCTTATTTTCTTTCATTACTTTGCGATTTCATTGCTTGCCATGTTTATATTTCATTTAACTTTCTGCGTAGTTAAGCATTCTCGTTGTAGTTCCTTTGTCTATGTAGTGGCAATTTTTATCTTTGGTTGTTGAGTGGTTAGTAATAGTTGGCTCCCACCATAACCCATCGAAATGGTTAGGGACTGGCTATTGTAACAACTATCATTCTAACCAATAACAATTTAGATTTCCATTCGACAGAACATCCTTGGCTAGGTTCTCGGTATTCGACTATTGAGCCGAATAACAGGATTAATAGGCACCATCCATAAAATATTTTAGGATAAAGGACGCTTCTTACTCCCTAAATGTATGTACATATGTGAAAATATAAATTCATAAAAGCATTTTACCCCTTTTATGCAGACGAGCCATATTGAAATTTTTGTAAAAGCGTCCTAGTTATATTTTAAACTAATCTAAACATGGCAATCGTTAACACTAGATATACCAACCGGTCAAAATGACCGGTTGACAAATTTTTTCCATTAATTTAAATTCTAATATTTGATGTAATATTATGAAAAAAATTATTTATATATCTGGCAATTATTGTAAGTATTTCTATTTATTAGTATTATTTATCCTGAGACAGGTACGAACAAAATGACCGGTTAGTAGAGATATAGGTATATATCAACGCTTGGTAGATCTAGTGTTAAACGGGTGGTTTCCTAAATATTATAATAAAACACTTATTAATGCACATATATATGTTCTATAAAACGTGTTGATTTCTTCAGCTAACCAACCGATTCATGTTGCCAAAGTTCAATGACATTTACTTAGCAATTATGTTTAAGAATGATATATGAATAATTGTATACTAAAATTATATATAAATAAAATTAATTAATTTGCATAGCGAATTAGAATTTAAATTACCCATCCAAATTTGGGTAAGCGACCATAAAAATATTCTTTAATTCATCATTTACATTTCTTTTTTACTACAAAAAGGACAACCACAATGTGATGAAAAAATTGTAATTTCTTTTGTTTTGAATCTTAAGCACCTGAGCATGTGTCTGCCCAATAAAAACCTCAATTAAAATAAATTAATTGTCAAAACAGAACGAGCCGAATTAGAAGTTTTGCAAACATTATGTATTAAAGTATATTGGTGCTATTGTTGCCAATATTGCGAAAGGAAATCGTGACAATTAATTAACCAAAATAAGCAAAACATTTTTCAAATAGCAATACAAAAAATTCTAAAGAAATTTAGAATTGTTGAACCCCTTAAAATTGTTTGGCGTTTTTTAATTTATTATCAATTAATTATACATTTAAAATGATTAACTGAATTGACATTATAGTTAAATTTTTTTAAGGATCGTGAATGGTCTTTCATTTAGAGGATGGTCAATTTTTTTTAATTTGCAAGGTACAGGAATGAATAAGATTCGGTGATTCAGTTCAGTTATACGACTTGTTGATTGTGATGGCTAACAATGCCAAATATTTTACACGGATGACAAAACGTTTATCCAGGTGGTTAACCTAAAGTTATAAAACAGTTGTATGTAGGTAAACATAATAAAAAAAAATTGTTGAAATTAGATTAATCAAACCTGGATGACACATAAAAAATCCGATGACGAATAAATCTAAATAAGTGTCTCTGCTCTAACCAATTTCTCCAAATTGGGATTTAACTTTAGTTATTTTATTTATAAGATTTTATTTACCAACAACTTATTATGATTTGTTTATTTATTACTATAAATTATTTTTCTATTTAAAAACTTATCATTATTATTAATCTATATCAGTACGTATACAAATAATTCATTAATACATAAAATTAAGTTGTTGTTTGTCATGCTGCAGCAAAAAATCAAATCAATGTTGCGATCAGTCTAGAGTCCTTCACAAATCTAGATTATAACGTGAAAGGGGTACATATGAGTATACGAGTAGTAGAGTAACTTAAAATTGTAATTTTTTTTTTTTTTTTTGTAAATTTCACACCACAGCATTTTGCCTTCCGAGTAAGATATATTGTTATTTTTTTAAGTATAAACAAAATTCAAACCATTATGAAAAAATAAAAATCTGGATCTTCAGTGTTTATATTTAAATATTATTTATATGACACTGACAAATTTATAGCGTTGCGAGAATAATTTGCGAAGAATCATAAAAATAACAATAAGCCATACACACAATTTTATGCGGTTGAATACATTGTGTATGAAGGAATTCGAGAGTATTTAACCGTTTGAGCCCCAGGGGGTCTTGAAAAAACACTGTCGAATCATCCCAAATAGCGCAACAAATGAGAGAAGAAGTTGAAATGAATGAGATGAATGATCTATTGAGAAAAACCTATTGTAAAATGTAATATTTACAATAGAAGGAACTGTGTGATGTATGTACTTGCTTCAGTAAATCTGAGCGCGCGACTTCGAAATCGGTAACGCACTGCCAGTTGTCTACAATGTTTGAAATGTGCTGGATTTTCTCGACATAAAATCTAAACAGCGCGATCGCGCTGTTTGGGACTCAAACGGTTAAAATATAGAGAACGAGTTTTATTCCATATGAAATTTTCAGTCGTAATGTCTCATCTTTCAAGAATTTACTTATGTTCTTTGTCTTTAAGGTCTGTGTTGCAATTTATATAAAAAGATGGCAATTTTTATTATTTATTTTTATTTGGTGTATTAAATAAAATGCATTTTTATATAATTCGGATATTTTAAGAAAATGATGTCATCTACGTGCTACTTATGTACAAGCATAACATGAATGAAATATTCAGCAAAAGGTTTATAAAACATTCAAGATAATAAACAAACGTTAAATTTTTTTCAAGAACGAGTTGATGTAGATAGATTTAGTATTCACGTTTTGAAAATGAACCATCTCCGATTGTTAATTTTAAAAATCGGATTGCACTTGATTGTAACAGATATCATTCGTCTTACTACATATTAAGATTTTGCAAACAATATAGCAAAATTAGACATTTTCGATATTCTTCTTCAAATCGAGCTCGTAAATTATTATTAAATAGGTTGTTCGAAGAAACACATTCTTTCGGAATGAGCATTACATCACACTCGTTTGGGTCTTTGGGATACGAGACCATAACATTTTCGTTTCGGCACTGCTTTTATTAAAATAATGTAAATCCGTCTCAATTAACTAAACTTTAAATAGAAATTGTTGAGGAAAGCAATGCATTTTCCAATTGCTAACTCATGTGTGAACTAATTGAAAAAAACTGAGTTTAAGTATTTGCATGTCCATCTAATTAGTTTTTATTACAGCCAACGCTAACAAATTGTTATCGTAACACATAGTAAAAGACAGGCAACTTTGCTTAGAAATTAAAATATGTTCTTTTATAACATCCGGGAATCCATACTTCCTTATTTTTTCAATAAGGCCTTTCTTCTAATTTCCAGCCTTGTGTCGTAGCTTGATTAACATAAAGTTACTTAGGTTCTTGTTATTAAAAACGTTTATTTAGACTACTTGTTTTCACTAAAGGGTGTTTGAGTATAGCTAAATATTATTTTAGCCGTCTTGAAGTTTTAATATTTTAATATTACGATTGGTACATTTAAAACACGCACTACGCTGACAGTCTTATACAAATTAAAGATTCATAATTTTACTCGTAATGAGAATATTGAAAACAACTTTAAGAATGTATAACACGTTTAGCATGAAGACTGATGTAAGTCGCAATATATGTATTTTATTTAATAATAATATACATATAATTTAAAAAGTCAATAACTGATTAGGTGACGATGACTTACCTATGTCATACCAACTAACACCATGTGCAATTTATCAATAAATATATTCCAATAAACCAAATAGAGTTTTAACTAAATATTGATTTTCGCAAACGTATTTGTACAATGCACATTAATTGAGTACAACAAATAAACTATTTATATTACAGAACAAACAGAACATCAGCGGTTATCTCGAAAGAGGTTCTCTTCGAATCACATTTATAGCGCCAACAGGGCCCGAGTTCCTTTCTTTACTTTTTTTTGGGTCGCACAATTTTGATAAAAAATGGTGAGGAGGGTCGCAATCGATTCCTGGCAAATGAAATTGCGATTGTTTCAGATTTCCAGAAAATTTGTTCAGAGGGGCATCCAGTGAAGGAAGAGGGGCTTAGAGCCTTCTTTTAATATTTCGAAAACGATTACAATGGTTCTAATTCCTGGATTAACCGAATAGACTATCATTTTGCACCTCACAATGTTGCGTTGCGTGTTGTTGCATGATGTTGCACGATATTACATGATGTTGCACCGTATTACATGATGTTGCATCATGTTGTAGGATGTTGCATCTTGTTTGGTCCTATACACATTTTCTTACTTCTCAAACAATTTTGATGTCATCTGATGTGGCTTCTATTTAATTTTGTTTCGTCTAGCAAGATTTTGAACAAAATGTCAGAAATCGATTTCGCTGGGTGCTAATGTCGGAAAAACTCGTTTAGGAGGTCCTTCGATGGGACCCGGTACCCTTTTTTAAATTTTTAAAGGCTCGAACAATTTTAATAAAAATTGAAGGATGGTGGTGATAATGCTTTTCTATTACCAGGAATGGATTGTGATGAGTCCTAATTTTGGGAAAATTCTAATTTTTGGAAAATTCGAATTTTAATAAAAATTAGTGAGATACATTTTCGAGTGCTATAGGAATCGATTCTCAGTTCTAAATTTAGAAAAATTGGTTTAGAGATCCGAGTCCATATTTAAAAAAATCGGCTTGAGCAGGTTTAAAAAAAATTGACAGTGGATATTTTCGAATATCTGGAAATGACTGTAATAAATCATGATTTTGCGATATTGGTATAGTGCTCCGGTTTAGCCGCTAAGTTGCGTCTTGTTCCCCAATAAAATGACATAATTCTTAATCGGTAAGAAGAGGATGGAACTGAGATTAATGATGAAAATGGGAATCTAATATGAATTTTGGGCATACCTATAGGATTACAAAATGGGTCACGGATGTAACTTTGAAAAATAAATTTCATGGAACGAAGACCTTTCTCAAACTAATAGTATGAAACTCGGGTGGTACGGGTTCTCTAAATGAATAGAGCTAAGCTGTTGCTTATCCAAGTATGGCGCAAATATTATTTTATTTAAAGTACCAGTAAGTATGGTAACCATGAAAATTTACGAAACCATATTTGATTTCTAAAGCGAAAAATAAAACTTAATAGAATTTTGGAGAAAAATCGTTATTGCCGCGTATTTTTCAGGAAACCAACGAGTTCATCGCCCATTATTTCACATTTAATCTTTAAATTTATTAGTCTTTTAATTTATGAGCATTTTTTTTGTAAATGCAATGCATCATTGCAAAAATTAAAAACTTCCTACGGAAACTCCCACTCCCGATACACAGATTTCCACTACACTTAGAATCTCCTAGTTTAAAGGAAAAGCTTAAGCACGAAGTTTCATCCCGATTAGTCAATCCGCCTAAATCATAGACGTCCGCCTAAACCATATAACTTTGGTGAAATAAAGTTTTTTTTTATCAAAACCCTTCATTTCCGCTGAAATTAAGAAACCAAGTTTTTAACCATTTTTGTTTGAAATTTAGAATCTTTTAATTTTAAGTCATTTTTCGTAAACGCTGTATTTTATAAATATTTTCTAAATATGATATAGCTTCTATGAAAGCTATTACTTCCGGTGAGCCAATTCCAATTTTATGGAAAAGAGGCCCCCAAATTTATGGGAGAGAATGGGAGAGAATAAAGAATAAAGTTGTATCCCAATCAATCAGTTTGTGCGAGCTAAAAGAATCCGATGTTATGATATAAAAAACAGTTTTCTTATCCAATACTGTAATTTCCGCTTAAATTTAGAAAACTTGTGATGACGTTCTTGGAAAAATCGAAAACCTTCATATGCAATGTGTTACGTGTTACTTCTATTGGATTTATGTAAAATGCTTAAGTATGAACCTGTTAAAAGAAAATCCGCACACACTCCCACATAGTGATTTTTTTAAAACAATTTCTTTTCCTTCGGTGATAAAGCGAATAGTAAATATTTCTCTCTTTCTTTCTCTCTCTCTCTCTCTCTCTCTCTCTCTCTCTCTCTCTCTCTCTCTCTCTCTCTCTCTCTCTCTCTCTCTCTCTCTCTCTTTCTGGCACTATATCCCATCAAGGGATTTGGCCGCCTCAAATGAGGTTTCATAATCATATTTTCATTTCGGACAATGAGTGATTAATTCATTGATCCTAAGCCACCCGTCAAATATTGATACCCGAGAATCGAACACGAGACCTCCGGTCGCTGGAGCAAGCATGCTTACCACTTTGCCACCGGTGCGGAATAGTAAATATGGTAAGTAAAAATTTCCAGATCGAAAACTTTCATGATTACTATAATTTATTTTACTAATTAAGGAAAGTAAAAGGGTGGATGAATTTACGGTTTATTTTAGTTTATTTCAGTTAACCTGCACCGTAAACAATGTGTTTTAGTTATTTCGAGATACCTTTCTTAGGTGTTCTGGCATTCTAAGGAATCCTCATAATTAGAATAAACAAATTCACATGATTTATTTTTGATTGATTTAATATGTAACACTTGTTACTCGTACTGACTTCCACCAAAGACAGTGTAATTTGTATAATTGTTCCCTTTTTCTAGAATGAGACATGAGGATTTCATTACGCTGAAAATTATATACAGCTTTCTAATTATAATCTCAGGCAACGTTATTTTACGGTCAATTTCTTGGACAGGTAAGAAATAATTGGCAAGTTGTACAATTTCAGCTGCTAAAGTAAAATAAATTTTGAATATTCTTTATAATGTCTGCAGACATATAAATACCATACCATAAATGTGGAAGATACTTCAAATTGGACAAATTTGAAAATAGCTATCGCGAACTCTACTCGATTGTTTTCAAAAAAACGCAGCTTGTTAACATATACACTGAGAAAAAAAAACTTGTAAAATCAAAAAAATATACATATATTTTTTATGCAAACAGTGTCGTTTTTAAAATAAAATAAAAAATCTTTTTTTAATTTTAAATATATTTTTTAGCAAGTTTGTTTATAAAATTAAAAAAATAGTTTTTAGTTTTCAAAAATATATTTTTCAGATTCATAAAGCAATATTTTATAATTTTAAAAGAGGTTTTTTTAATAATAAAAAGATTTTTAAGTGATTTAAAGAATAAATGTCACAATTACACAATCAACTTCTTTATAAATAAAATAATCCGAAAATTTATGTTAGTGCTCGAGAGGATGAACTCCAACGAGGTTAATGATACACGGCTTATGTCATGCGATTTACCGTGCTCGAGCCCTCATGCTCTTCGATCGTCATTAAACTTCCTATAGATCAAAATACTTTTTTATTTATCACATTTTATCACATACAGTACACAATTTTTTTTATTTGAAATACTAGACTATTAAAATAATTAAATTAATTATTAAATTTGAAATTGCATAAAAATTAAATTTAAAAAAATCTAATATATCACGCGCACGAGAACACGCACAACAACGGGACTTAATAATTGTTTTTTTTTTTCAATTAAACGAAAAACGTAAAATAACGTTCCATTATTATCAAACAAATGGTTTTTAATTGCAAAAAATCTCTTTTTGAAAGGTGACATTTCGACTTGCACTTTGACATAAAAAACATTCAAATCGGTGAAGTGAATAAAAAGCTACAACATTTTAAACATGGAGATAAATAATGAAAAAATTCGATATCTTTTACAATTTTATTACGACAAAGGTAAAAACGCGGCTCAGGCTTGCGAAAAAATTAATGCTGTTTATGGAGAAGGTGTTTTATAAAAATTAGATGTCAAAGATGCACCTCGCTCTGGTCGATCAACCGGACTGGAAAAGTCAATGAAATCATGCAGAAAATTGAAAAAGACCGGCATATATAATCAAACATGCAATTGGTAAAGAACCAAATATTGATCACAAAACAGTTTTAAACCATTTGAAAATGGCTGGATACAAAAAAACGCTTGAGGCTTGGGTACTGCATAAATTCACAGTTAAAAATTTAATGGACCGGATTTCTATTTGCGAAACGCTGCTGCAACGGAAACGAAATCGAGCCATTTTCAAAGCGAATGATGACTGATGATGAAAAATGGATAAGATACGACAACGTTGTCCCAAGTAGGTGAAGCTTCCCAAACGGAATCAAAGCCATGATTGACGCCAAGAAAGGTAGCTATGTTTGGTGGGATTCTATTATTAAAATCAAAAAACTTTTTATTAATTTTTAAAAATTTCATTTAATATAAATTCATATGTGCCTGAGTGTTTCAAGGTTGCACAAATAATCATGATAAAAAAGCAAACAACCCAGCCGAGCAAATTGCATCATACAGGTGGCCGATCTCTTTGTTACCTACTATTTCAGTTGTTTGAGAAGTCGTTACCTGACTTCCAGTTTAAATTCAGGAATAAACATTCGACAATTGATCTAGTTCATCGCGTGACTACAAAGATACAGCAAGCAGCTATATTTGTAGATGTATCATAGGCTTTCGATAGAGTGTGGCATGAGGGTCTTATCTACAAGATAAGTAAATTAGTGCCAATTGCTTGGTCATATCTCTCCAAACGAATATTTAGAGTGGCACATGAAGAAAAATACTCCAACTTTTACCAAGCCATAGCAGGGGTGCCGCAGGGTAGTGTATTAAGGCCCATCCTATATCTAATTTACACTTCCGATATACCGACAACGGAAACAACCTTCATCATCAACATCCATCAAACACCACAACACCTATGCGGAGGTACGCACTATATGTTTATGTATACGATATAAATACAGTAATACTGCCAGTTACTATAATTTTATGTAGATGGGGCGACATGAAATTTGGACAAACTTGACTCACAATCATAATTCTAAACAAGTAAATTAAGCATAACTAACAAATGGTTTAAGGGGACATAGCACCTTCAAATTTTCAAAAAATCGAATATTTTTTTTATGATAGAATATGTTAGAATGTTAGAACGTTTAAAAACATGATTATCATTAAAATCAAACATGAAAATGTCAAAAAAAAAATTTATTTATATTTTTATTTTATTTATTGTGAAGCGCGCCTAATTTAAAGCGCGATAATTTAAACGCGATTATCTCGAAATGACGTTTTTCAAGTTGGCGTGCAAGATTGAGAAAAAACTACTTATCCAATCGTTCTAAAATTTTAACACGTTGATCTACATATATTTCTGCTGAGAATGAACTACGGAAGGAATAATCGGCTTTAAATTTTTTGAGTTACAACTAATTGGAGGGGACAAAAAAGCTGCATTTTCGAAAAAATGCCGCCATTTTTTTATTTTTCAACTAATTTTTTTTCTTTTAATTCATTCCAAGGGCGATTTAATGCTGAATAAAACCCCATTTTTTTAGACGTTTCTGAGAGCAGTTATGAAGCACGCCGCGAATTTTCAGTGTTTTTGGAAAACTCTTGTAGCAGACGATAGTGGGCTGAAAAAAATCTAAAAATTTTTTTTTTTGTATAATTTCAGTTAAATAAAATGTCAATGGAAAGTTTCATTAAGATATCTCTTTTTATTCAAAAAAAAAAATCTTTGAAAAACTTTGTTTTTTTTCAATTTTGAAGGTGCTATGTCCCCGTAATGTCGTTATAAATATAAAGGATGTAAGAAGAAAAACGCACGGTACGCGGCGTATCTTGCCTTTAATTGTTTTTTCCATAATTTTCACTATTATTGATGAAAGACTCAAAACTGTGAAAATATAACCAATTTTTCTCTATTGCTGATTTGAGAACACTGCTCACCTTAAAACAGTGAAATTTGGTTTCCTGCGTTCTTGCAGGTCTACTCAAACCTACTTTTCTAACGTCTTCGTTTACAACAATACACATACCATCACGCACTTTACAAATTTATGTTTACAGTTAAGTGAAGTAGCACATTATGCACAAAGGGAGTGAGATTGGAGAACATTGCTCGAGTGAAATATTTTCTAGGCCGAAGGCCAAGAGTGCCAAGTAGTACAAATCAGCGCACAAAGAGCGCATAAACAGCATATAATTAGAGCGCTCAAATTTTACTTCAAATTGATGCACTGTAACGTCGCAATATGAATTTGGCGTTCCATAAATTGAAAATTATAACCAAAATACAATGAAAAGAATGACAACTCCGCATGTGCTAATGTTTACACCCCTGACTTGCATCGTGACTTAACATTAAATTGATTGTTTTTATGGTACCACGTTTGACTGGTTGAATTGGGTTGAAATTTATAGTATGTTGGGTTGGGATTTGATTTTGATTGGGAATGTACTTCATTTCTGGTTGGTAAACAATAATTTTTTTGGTTGAGAGTTGGTCAGTCGGTAGCGTGCAATTATACACTAAGTTACTAAAAGGTAAGTCGTGTGTTAAAATATTAAAATAATCATTTTTAAACCATAAAATAAAACTAATAAATTTTAACAACATAATATTTCTATAAAACTATTTTACATAAAAAGTAACCTAAATTAATTACAAATTTAAAACTAAACTAAATTATATTATAATAGTACCATAAATCATTTACGAGTTTACGAGTTTATGTAATTATGTAAAAAAAAGCATACCTAGTATATAGATAGTAGCTGTCAAAGTTTATTGTGTAAAACGTTAAATATTGTAAGGACTGTAAATGTGACGCCAAGCCTCGTGGTGTAAAATATACAGCTTGGTTCGAAAATTGGACTCTCAGTGAACACAGTGTATTAATAACACCGCTAGTATAAATAATAAATTACCGAAAAGCTGAAAACATATTGTGCTTAAGTGATTGTGAGACGCTAAAATTTTCGTAAAATCGTAAATATAACACTACTAAGTCGTGCAAAAATAAAAATTATTAACCTAGTGGAAGTGAGGTCTCATTGAGCGTTGCGAATATTCGAACGAAAGACATTAAAATTGTTGTTGATAAAATATCTAATAATAATACGAAAAGTTAACACTAAATTAAAAAATAATAATGATAATGCTAATGATAATAATAATCGCAACAAAAGGATAATATTGCGTTAATTTAATGAATGAAAACCAAAGATAACATAAAATCATAGTGATCAATCGAGTTCCGGTTTAGCTGTAAACTTCATACCGCGAGTTATAATATTATACGTGTCATAATACAACACATAAATAATACACATATATTATTGCATAATTCGAAGAGTCATTTTTGCAACCCTCCATCTTATATTGCTCTGATAATGCCTATATACTGTGCCTCCTGCTCAAAATCTGTCACGCAAGGCAGATCTCCTGGGATTAAATGTGGCAACTGTGAAAAAGTATTCCATATAAAATGCCTAAATCTCTCGGATGATATGGTGAAGAACATTAGTGCTGGTTCAGCTGCATGGCTATGTCTCACATGTCGTGGCACCACGAGAAGGTCGATAATTGACTATACGGAAGCTAATGAACCTGAAATACCGGAAAATCCTACTCTTCATGATGTGATGGTAGTCCTGAATAACGTGCATTTAAAACTGGATGCCTTGGAACGATCCCAGCAATTCATTAGCGACACTGTTGATGAATTAAATAATAAAATTAATGTGTTATCCAGTGAAAATCATGCGATGAAAATTAAACTCAATCACTTAGAAAAAGTTATTGGTATTTACGACAACAAAATAAGCTGGTTGGAGGATAAGATCGATTTACCCAACCAAATACATAATTCGCGCAATATCATTGTCTGTGGGTTGCCCAGGAATTCCATTCTCACACCAGAACTGTTTTCTAAAGTTATACAGAAATCAGGGGAGACAATATCAAATGAAGCCATCGTATCCATCGATAAAATGAAACTAATTAATGATAACAGTTTTCTAAAAAATTCATTTATTGTTACATTTAAATCTACTGAAATCAAACAACATACACTACAATTATTTCGCAGCTGTAAATCCATATTGTGGAACGAAATTGATTCCGGGTTGGATAACAGCAAAATTCGTCTGTTGCACCATCTCACAAAACACCAAAGTAGACTGTACACGGAAGCTAAAAAATTCAAAACAAAACACAATTTTCGATTTTTATGGTGCAACAACAATAAAATATTACTTCGTAAATTACCTGATTCAGATGTGGTTCACGTCCGTTCCATCACCGATCTCAGCCAGCTTGAACGAACACTGGAAAAGCACGTCAATAATCCGGCTGCATAATCGTCCACACTGGATGGCAACCAACAACAAGGAGCTACTGGATAAAAAATATCACAATTTTATGTTGGTTCGTTTTAGTATTAGTTTCATAATTTATTATATACTTAACTTTATGTTTTTTGATCTTTTGTTTACATTTGCTTTAAAAAATTTTTTCGACAGTTTCACATTTTTTTTTATATTTCTATTATTTTTTATTTTTTGGCGTTATATTGGTAATGAAACCTTACAAATGCTTTTGAAGTATATGAATTGTAATGGTCGAATTACACGCATATACTCTAGACGATGGATTAATTTTTGTGTAGTTCAAATTTTTTTGTTAAATGATAATTTTGTAATTAGTTTATTCTGTTTAATTTTTATTACTTTACTCAAAATTATTTTAACTAATTTAAATATCCCAAGATTGTTTTTCATTTTGGATATTTTACTTTTTTATTTTCTCCATAAATCGACATTACGATTGTGTATACTCATTCTCGTTCTAGTGGCAGTATATTTTCTTACCGATATCGAAGAGTTGCTTTTATTAAACATTACTTTTTATCAGATTTTGAATTATTTTTTGATAATATTTAATTTCGTTTTTGTATCTACATCTCTCATTATTATTATAAGTCTGTGCAATGGATAGTAATCTAAAAGAACTTTATTTTATCCATCAAAATATAAGAAGTCTTAGGAAAAATAATGATAAGCTGATTGCATACATTGACTCCACGAAAATGAAGCCTCTTATTATTGGTCTTTCTGAGATTTGGATTTATGAAGAGGAAATTGAAAATTATTGTTTAGATGGGTATAATTTTTTTGCTAAGTGCAACAATGACAGTCGTGCGGGTGGAGTAGCTATTTTTATCAATAATAACTTGCACAGTAAACAAGTTAATTTTAACTTTCAAACATTCGATGCCGTCGGTGTTACATTTACCCTGAACTCCAAATTGTTTTTCGTAGTTTGCATATATAGACTGAATTACACTAGTATTCCTATATTCGTTGATGAGTTCGCCAAGCTAATTAATGACGTATCTCATACTAATTTATTTATTATGGGTGATTTCAACATCAATTTTTTACAAAACAGTCCACTCCTAGATAGTTTTCTAATGTTAGTCTCCAATAACGGTCTTGACGTTTTGGTTTCTGAACCTACTAGGATTACAAATAGTTCGGCAACTTGTATAGACAATATTCTGTATCGATTTGATCAAAGATACTTTAATGAGGTGTCGTATGCTGTCTTAGATTTGAAGATATCAGATCACTGCTTAATTAACATCAAAATATCAGGGCGTATTCAGCATACAAATTTTAGTCGAAACATTGAGGTATCGAATGTTGATCACAATCAATTAATTAATCTGCTGACATATGAAGAATGGGCAGATGTATACTGCTGCAAGGATCCGTCTTTGGCTTTTGACCATTTCTTAAACATATTTAGAGATCACATTGATAAATGTACTAGTTCTAAATCAGTGAACAAGCAATTAATTAAGTTAAAGCCCTGGATGTCCGATTATCTCTTGAAACAAATACGGAATAGAAACAAGATTTGCCAACTGGTCAAGAAGCACCCTAATAATAATAGGTTAAAACAGTACAGCTTGAAGTTATGTGAGTCTGTAAACGAGAAAATATGCGCTACTAAAAAACAGTTTTATGTTCGACAGTTCCGTAGTAATGGCAAAAACGCTCGCAAAAACTGGCAAACTGTAAACGAAATAATAGTTGGCCATGCACAGCATGTTCCAATTACAGAAATTATTGATGAGATGAATAATCCCATTCAAGGGCCAGTTGACATTGCCAATGCATTCAACAATTTTTTTACAACTGTTGGTGGCTCAACGCAGTCTACTTACAAAATGCGCAATTCTGAAAAAAACAGATTAATCACAGAACACTATGATATTATGAGTAGTTTCCATTTCTCACCTATTTCATCTGGGGAACTGTATTTAATAATTAATTCTCTTAGAAACCGATCGGCTCCTGGTATAGATGGAGTGTCTAACTGTACTGTAAAAAAAACGGCTTGCTTTCTGGTTGATGTATTATCGTTTATATTTAACCTAAGTGTGGCTACAGGAATTTTTCCGATTACCTTAAAGAAAACCGTGGTAGTTCCAATATTTAAAAAAAATGATAGAGCATCTGTAAATAATTATCGCCCAATCTCCCTTCTTTCGGTTTTTTCAAAAATATTCGAAAAGGCTATGAAAGCTAGGTTTGTAAGCTTTTTGGATAAATTCAATTTTCTATCTCCCTTACAATTTGGTTTTAGAAAGAACAGAAATACCGAACAAGCTCTATTGTCATTTTTAGAACAAATAAGTATAAACATTGACCATAGTCTAAAGGCGTCCGTGTTATTTATAGATTTGACTAAAGCCTTTGATAGAGTGGAACATTCTACTCTTGTAATGAAGCTTTACCGCATTGGCTTTCGCGATACGATCCACAAGTGGTTAGATTCATATTTAAATGGTCGCACTCAGGTAGTCAAAATAAATGGTCATTTTAGCCATGTTCTGCCGATTAGTGTAGGGGTTCCTCAAGGTTCAGTCCTTGGGCCTCTACTGTTCCTCATTTATGTAAACGGAATTTTTAGCCAACCATTCTGTGGCTCCCCCATTGCATTTGCTGATGATTTTTCGTTTGCTTACAGTAGTCTTAGCTTACAAGATAACATTAAGTATATTGATAGTGATTTGAATATGCTCTCGGTTTGGCTCAAGGCTCACAATCTTCATCTAAGCGATAAGACGAAAATATTACATTTTCGACAAGGATTGTCATCACCATCAGCCATTAAGTACCATGAGTATGGTTGCAATAAGATCTGTAATTCCAGTGGTTGTTTCATGGTTGACTTGGTTCATGTTTATCGTTATCTTGGCATTTTAATAGACGAACAATTAAACTGGAAGGCGCATATTGAAGGGTTGAAATCTAAGCTTTTATTGGTATCAAGGAAACTGTACGTTTTGCGTTCATATTGTCCATTATATTTATTAAGAATGGTGTATTTCGCACTAGCTGATTCAATTCTGCAATACGGTCTCTCCTGTTGGGGTAGTGCATGCAAAACCACGTTAATACCATTATTTAATAGGCAGAAACTCATTGCTCGAATCATGTGTTTTAAAGAATCGTGTTCACCCTCCTGGCCCATATTCCAAACTCTCGATATCTTGCCACTGCGTCACATGTTTGTCTTCAAGGTGTTAAGAATTTTTTACAATATTAGCGGAAACTCATTTATTAACTATTCAGACTATAGTCTTCGTTCTAGTCTCCAATTCAAAAAAAATATCCCAAAATATAATTCACATCTCAGAAGAAGTTTTTTCAATGTAATTTCACCTATTATCTTTAACAAGTTACCTTGCAAGATTCGTAGGTGTTGCACCTTATCATTATTTTCAAAAGAACTAAAACATTGGCTTAGTACAACCAAGAATATTGAGGAGCTCTTCAGTTTCCATATTTAACACTAGTACGAGTAGAATTATACTTTCGTGATGTTTATATTATAATAATTGGATTCATCTGCCATAAATTTTTGTCTAGAGATTATATTATTATTATTATCTATTATATTTATATATTTCATTCGTATTTTATACCGTAAATTATTAATTAATTAAATTATAAGTTTATTTTATACTGTAAATTGTATTGTTATGTTAAATTTTTTTTTTGTACGTATCTTACAATTTCGTTAAAAGGGAATCAGTGTACCTGGCCCGTGTTCTTTTGAACCAAAGGTACACTTTTCTTACCAATGTACATATTCTTATTATTGTATAATTCTTGTAAATAAAAATTGGTAATGAACCAAAAAAAAAAAAAAAAAAAAAAAAAAAAAGTTAAATTACCATTATTGCAATAATCAACGCTACGGAAGAATACTGCGGAATAAAACTAATAAGACGGTGATTCTTGTGTTACTAGAATTAAGTATGTATATGTAAGTGATATTTTTTTTTTTATTCTTTCGAGAAAATAAACTACTTGTAATTGCGCTTTAGTTAAAATATCTTGGCCAACATATTGTTTTTTTAAATCAAAACTAATCACTCTTTTGGTGCTTAGTTGCGGAATTAGTACATTTTCTCAAGAGAATTATTTTCCCATTATAAAAATTTAATTAGCTAAGTAAGTAATACATAGACTTAAGAAAAGGGTGTAGTTAGGTTTAGCTTCTTTAGTTAGAAAATTTATTGGTTTTTTTTGTTTTAAACAATTTTGTTTATCGATCTGTATACGTATTTCTTGATGTAATTATGTTTACCTATCGAAATTTTGAAGCGTGTTGTTAGTGTATTTAAAATGAGATAATTTGAACCACGCCGAGGAGGGACGAGCATGGTTAGTTGATATGACATCGTAAACGGGTAAGTGTAGGGTACATTCGTCTGTTGGTATATATTTTAGTAAATGGTCAAACTAGATTTATTTACGTACGGTAAAATGAAATCCCAACCGGGCTGAGTCCGTAGCCGAGCCGAAGTATGACCGAACCGTACCTCTACCCAGTAGTACAAATAAGCGCACAAAAAGCGCATAAACAGCATATAATTAGAGCGCTCAATTTTTACTTCAAATTGATGCACCTAATTCCATGCTATTCGTATTGTTGTCGACCGAAAAATCGGCTTTGTTTCCCCTTAAAATTTATTTATCTCTCTTTCATTTCGATTTGAGTATAATATGTAACTGTTAACCGTTGGTTTACCAGAAAATAAAATTTTTTTAATGTATTTTGTTGTATCAAAACCAAACACAATCATATATTATTGTGTTTGGTTTTGCTTGTGTGTACCAAATGTGTATTGTCATTCAGATACAACAACACATTTCTTAAATTTTGTATACTTACTTTATATGTTATCCATGTATTTCCATTTCCATCTGAAAAACATTTACAAACATCGTCATACGTATGCATTGAATATGTTTCAACAACGCACATCTATTACCTTCAGCTGAAATATTGAGACTGATAGAAATGAAATAACAATTTTTGAAATGAAATTGATAAACAAGAGATTAGGTGGGGGTAAAAATGCAGTGCATAGAAGAAACCGAAGTAAATTTATTTGTTTTCTCGCTTCGACGTGCGCAAATGTTTCCATCTATTTCATTCTGCTATCAGCGTTTGTTTGCTGGGTAAATAAATATTAAATAAATTTTCTATTAACTGTCACCAATTTTTCTTGAACAATTCCTTTTATTTTATATAGCTCCGAAGACCGTTATAGCACCTAATTCCATGCTATTCGTATTGTTGTCGACCGAAAACTCGGCTTTGTTTCCCCTAAAAATTAATTTATCTCTCTTTCATTTCGATTTGATTGAGTATAATTTGAAACTGTTAACCGTTGGTTTACCAGAAAAAAATATTTTTTTAATGTATTTTGTTGTAACAAAACCAAACACAATCATATATTATTGATTGTGTTTGGTTTTGGTTGTATGTACCAAATGTGTATTGTCATTCAGATCCAACTACACATTTTTTTAATTTTGTATACTTACTTTATATGTTATCAATGTACATCCATCTGAAAAACATTTACAAACGTCTTAACCATCAGCTGAAATCTGGAGACTGATAGAAATGAAATAACAAATTTTGAAATGACATTGATAACAAGGTGGGGGTAAAAATGCAGTGCATAGAAGAAACCGATGTAAATTTATTTGTTTTCTCGCTTCGACGTGTGCAAATGTTTCCATCCATTTCATTCTGCTATCAGCGTTTGTTTGCTGGGTGGTGCAGAACGAGCAATAATCGACGAAAATTTTTTATGTTGCGTTTATATGGAGATTTCGTTTTGACATATAAGCAATTTTCTCTAACTAAGTTGAATTATTTGAATTTGTTTTTCCATTTTGAAGAATAAGAGATATTTCATCTATTGTAAACGTAAAAATTTAAACTTTAAACTTTAATATTTACTCCAATCTAATTTAAATTAAAGTATGTGGCAAATATCTACTCCTAGATGAATTTTATTTACATATTATTTATTATTGATTTACTCTCTCACCCCTTTCCCCTTCGGCGGGCAAGTATGCCACATCCAGCTGCAATATGCCATTTTCAGCAGCTCGGAGACCTGGCTAGAATTCAATGGGCTTAATTTTGCTTTATTCGAATTGAGAACGAAAAGCCGAAATGAAATCGGGTGTTTCGATCGAATAATGAAACGAAGGTGGAGAGAAAGAATAACGCATTCTCCCGGTGGTATTACGCGATACAAGATGGAGTTACATTGTATCGCACATATTAAACATTTACAAACGTCTTAACCATCAGCTGAAATCTGGAGACTGATAGAAATGAAATAACAAATTTTGAAATGACATTGATAACAAGGTGGGGGTAAAAATGCAGTGCATAGAAGAAACCGATGTAAATTTATTACAATGTAAATGCGATACAATGTAACTCCATCTTGTATCGCGTAATACCACCGGGAGAATGCGTTATTCTTTCTCTCCACCTTCGTTTCATTATTCGATCGAAACACCCGATTTCATTTCGGCTTTTCGTTCTCAATTCGAATAAAGCAAAATTAAGCCCATTGAATTCTAGCCAGGTCTCCGAGCTGCTGAAAATGGCATATTGCAGCTGGATATGGCATACTTGCCCGCCGAAGGGGAAAGGGGGAGGGAAAGGGGTGAGAGTAAATCAATAATAAATAATATGTAAATAAAATTCATCTAGGAGTAGATATTTGCCACATACTTTAATTTAAATTAGATTGGAGTAAATATTAAAGTTTAAAGTTGAAATATAAAATTTATGTTTAAAGTTAAAATATATTTAAACTTATATTGTATAATTTGTATTTAATTTATTTTATGTAATTGATAAATGATAATTTTGTATAAATAATAATTTTATATAAATAATAAATAAAATATATGGAGTCAGAATAATGCATATACATACATATATGTGTGTCAGGTAATTAATTGTGATAGTGCCTCGTTCCTGTAGTTGTGGTCATCCATGCGACGCATGTAAGAATATAAATATACACCAACCACCTACAGGCTAATCACATATTAATCCGAAAAATTATCTGGTTATATGTAACCTCAAAATTTAGGCGCTCACATCCCTTCAGGGAATGTAGCGCCAGCAAAATAAAAAAAAATATAAATTTATTATTGATGCCCCTAGGTGATCATGCACAATCATAAATGGTAATCATAGTTTTATTTACGAATGTATTGTTTACGTATTATAATGAAATGTACGGAATAAACAAAAGTCTTAGAAGTTACATTGGCACGATAAATCACCTCACTGCTTCCATAGCTTAACATTTTTGATAATATTAAATTCACCGTTAATCAACTATACAAGTATTAAATTTTAACAATAATAAAAATCTAATTATAACAGAACGAAAATAATTAGAATTCGAATCAAATTTTTTATTGCATTATAAAAGAGCAAACATACTTCTATGCGAGTATAATGAGATCTGATCGAGGATATTCGCTTAATTGTCTTAAATGTTTAGAATATCTTTGCCAAAATTTTATTGCGATTTTTTTGCCATTTTTATGTAATATAAGGTTTGTTAGATGTATTGCAGTGAAGAAATATTTGAATGTTCAACTTAATTGACGATCTATTATTTGACTTTAATTTGTCAGAGAATAATTTTAAAAATATCTTGAAGAACTATTTTTTAAATTTTTAATTGTCAAACTAAAATTTGGTTTATTCTTTTTTAAGTTTTTTGTTTGAAATTACTGTTTTAACTATTGTAAAAAATCTGAAATCATACATGTAAATTACAAAATAGATTTCTTTCTTTAAATAAATAAATAAATATATAAATAGATTTGACTGGAACTATTGCAAAAGTTTTCTTAATTGAATGATGGTCATTACGATAGGAGCCATCATAGGACAGATAGTGATTGTTAACCGCCATCATATAATCTTATACTTTAATAAATTGTTTTTTCTTGTAATTTAGAGAATACGTTATGTGTAGTTCCTGGATGTAATTACGCACAGTAATATAAATAACAGGTATAAGTATCAATTATTTAAATTTAATGCAAAATTGTGTTCAACAGAAGTAATGCTAAATTAGATCTGCGAAGAATTTGAAAAAATTAGTTTGCCTATACTGAACCGTTTTGTCGTTTATTTTCGGATAGTAGTGTATTTATTATCTAACTAGCGAAACCCGCTCGCTTTCGCTCACTAGCGAAACCCGCTCCGCAGATATTTAAGAGCTTGGCTTATCAAGATAATCTACAGGTATAATATAGAATAGAGTTTGTTTCATTCAAACTAATAAATTTCTAAGTTCTTCTAACTTTTCAAATATGGAACAGGTTAGGTAGATGATGTGTCTTTTTAATTTGACATGACCTGCAGAGTTCTATACTCCCTTTCACCAATTTAGAGTTCTTGAAGACCGAGTTTCTAATCTCCTTTAACCCTGCCTTAATTAATCTTTGCTCGGCAACATTAGAGAATAACTTAGTTTTAAAGTTTTGTCTTATAGTTTTATAATTGTCGGTTACTTAAATTTCATTAGTATGGGTAGATGGCCAAATCATTCTATATTCGTTGATTGGTGTTAAACATTTCCATAAAATATACTAAAAAAATCATATCAATGTGAAAAAAATATAAATAGAAAGTAAGTATTTTAAATAAGAACCGATGATAGCATGGAAAATATTAAAGATCAAAAAGTTCAATAAATACTGTTAAAAATAATATAAATCATACAAAATATATTCATTATATAAGGCTATTATTAAGAGCAACTCAGAATAACGTTTGGATATTTCACTTTACACGTTATGAAGATTATTATTGTATAGAAAATTGATTTATTATACCAAACGATAACTTATCCCTTAATATAATATTTTATGGGACACTCACTGGGTAGATCCGCCTACAAATTATATGAAAACAAGCATAAACAAAATGCAGGATACATGAGTCCACAGCGTGGACCACCCCACCCGATTTATGTCAATATCCTTCGCCAAAAAATCAACTAAACTGATATTTACAAATTATACCCCTCAATTATAGATTTTACAAATCTTGTAAATAATCTTGTAAAAAAAATTTTTTGGTTCTACACGTATTACAAAACGAAATACTGCACCTGTATAAACGGTATGAATATTTTTTGTCGAGTCTGCTAATCCGGTATTGGGGTTGACATGTGCGATAATTTTTGTTTTTAAACACAAATTCCTATAAAAAGCTGATAAATGAAATGATTAGGTAATTCAGGCTACATGAATTAAAAAAGTCTGGATTAAAAAAGTTTTTTTTCTGAATTAAAATAAGTGTTTTTAATTCATTTTAAAAATGAATTAAAGTGAGAGTTGAAAAAGAAATAAAAAAGTTGAATAAAATGAATTTAAAAAGGCATTTCTTAATTCATTTTTAAAATGAATTAATATAAATGTTTATAAAATAAATATATATTTAAACTGTTAGGAATTACGAAATGCGAAATAATTTTCTTTTCTGAATCCTTCCGATCCTTACATTTAAATTTTTTGAATCATTAATAATCTCTAAGGCAATGTAAATCCATGCAACTATTATTTTCATTAATGTAAATTTTTTTGGAATTTTAATTTAAATTTGGCACGTAAAAATTTTGAAAATTTTTGATTTGTATTTTCATTAATGAAAAAGCAAATAAAACTGTTGATTTCCAGAGACATTTTCATTCCTGAAAATCAGACATTAGAATATCTTATTTTCATTAATGAAGATATTTAACTAAAATTAATTAAATATTAAATAATAAATAAACGAGGCAACAATTATAAAAATAGAAATCTATAGAAAACAAATAATATATTATATTACATTTAAATTCATTTTTATTTAAAACTAAAATGAAATAAAATGCCTTTTTTAATTCATTTTGAAAATGAACTAAGGTAGGTGTTTTAAAAATGAAATAGCATAAGCCTTTGTTAATTCAGTTTTGAGTTTTCTCATTTTTCTAAATCGCTTTTTTTAATTCATAATTTTATGTTAAAAATATGAATTAAAATATTTCGCAGATGTTCATACAAAAATCAACTTTTTCAATTCATTTTTAAAAAACTTTTTTAATTCAGACTTTTTTAATTCAGTACCCCGGTAATTCAACATAATATTCATGATGTCCACCAATACCGTTAAAACAACTACATAAAGTAAAATGAAAACCCCCTAACTTGGCGAAATAAAAATTTAGTTACATTTATTAATATTATAAATTTATTATTTTATTCTATTTATTTTGATAAAAAATTTATTTTAACTTCCACAATAGAGGGAAAACTAATGATATGAACTGGAAAAACACAATATTGTTGTGTTGTAACAGCAATAATTTTCATTGTGTATAAATTTAGTTTAATTGGAATATAAATTTGTTGTGGCCAATACTCGTCTTTGTTTTAACCTTAATCTACGTAAATTTGAAACTACTTTAGTCCATAACTAACTTTAGAAGATATTTGACATAACACAAACACAATAAAAAGGCTCCTATAGGAGTTGCTAATTTCTTTTGGCAAATTTCCACCAAATTTCACATTGGGGGGCATACATTAGTGCTAAAAGTAGTTCTCCTCCTCCCCTTCTTGTAGGTGGGGCGATGTTAATCTTGAAATTAAAATAGGAACCCCTATTTTTTATTGCAGATTCGGATTATACGGCTTAAAGTACGTAGGATTTCTTTGAATCATTTTTTTAAAATTTTTTTTACCTAATTTAAGAAATACAATTTGTTTAAGACTATTTTCAAGTATTTGCATTGAAAACGTGTTAATTTTAATTCAAACGTATTGCAGAATCTTATAGATATGTAAATTTTATATCGTTATTACAGCGCCATGTATATGTATCATGAATCGAAAAAAATGTTTCAAAAAAATCCTACTCTAATCTGGAATAATAAATAGAGGTTCCTATTTGAATTTCAAAGTTAAACTACAAGAAGAGGAGGAGGGGTATGATAAGGGGGAGCATGAATGAATGAGTATATAATTCTTCTGTGTATATGACTGAACTCCTCCTAAACGGCTGGACCGATTTTAATGATATTTCGTGTGTGTATTTGAGTAGATTCCCTGATGGTTTAGATTCACAATTGAACCCGGTAGGTGGCACTGCGATCGGGTTCTTTGATTTTTTTTTGTTGATTGATGAATTTTTTTAGATTTTTTGCATATCAGAACATATAACTCCAAAATTTCAACACCACATGGCAGACAGCCAGTCTCACAGGACTTAACGCATCGCAGTTAGTTTTGTGATGTTCTTTCTGAAAACGTTTTGTTCACGTTTCATACGTACGAGTTTTGATAACAAAAGCAAATCACAATTAGGCGGTTAATTTTGGAGGTTGTATTCCATCGAACTTCCCTTTAAAAATATACAAATGTTTAGCTACTCATTTTTAAGCTGTGTTAGTTTTGTTCTACATCGTGCTTATCTTTATTCTGATTAGACATTACTGTAAATTTCCAAAAATCTTTTAAACTTTACATGAAATGGAACTACGGCAACTGGTTTAAGTAATTAATTAGAAACAATCATGACAAAAAAAATGCTTCAAATATTTTTGAAATTTAATCGCATCTTTTGGTTGTTTTGAAATATATTTATACAGTTCGATAAGACAAAATCCATTACTTACGTACATTGAGACGATTTATTTTAAGATTTTTTTAAGCACAAACACTATAAAACGTAATAATTTATATATTTTTCTTTAAGTTTGACACTTGGAATTTATCTGCTCACAGCTCCCGTATAATTATAATTTAATAGCAGGTGATGTACAAAAACAAATCATTGTAAAGATACCACCTGTATTTTTATTGTTGAGCACGTTTATCTACTCATATGAATATTCAGAACAATATAATATGTATATCCAAGAGTTTATGTTTTAGAGAGTGATGAAAATATGCAACCAAATTTCTCGATTGCAAATGTTTTTTCTTTTACGAACACAGAATTTTAAATCAAAAGATTCCGCAAATAGGTGTAATATATATCTGCCTAAAAATTACCTAAAAAACACAAAATGAAATTCTTTGAAAAAATTATTGTTTTCTTGAAAAATATAAAATAAAATAAAAAAATTGCGAACGTAATACCCCTAATAGTTAGACTAGAAATTAAATATAGAATAGTCATACAGATTGTTCCATTTAAAACGAAACACAACTTCCAAAATATTTAATTTTTAATCTTTTTTAAGTGGCATTGGGGGTCGTGCGCGGTATATCATTTGAAATATATTTCAATTTTCGTACTTGGGGTTTGGAAAAGGCCCTAATGAACCGAGGTCTAAAATACCAATTACAACAAAAAATAAATTAAATTTTGAAACTAAAACAGTGAAAATTACTTTATTAGATATTGCAACATGCAGATAATTTCCAAAATATCTTCTCGAAATACCTTCCAAATGGTATATCACACAACCCTTAGTGTCATTTGAAAAACATTAGCCCCCACCGCTGGAGATAAATAGGGCAAATCTAAGTCTATGATTTTAATATCAAAAATTGCCCTAATCCTAAATTAAGTTTGGATGTCTGCGCTTTTCTGGTAGGTTCAATTTGAGGTTATTCAGGGTATTTCATTTCAAATGGGACACTCTGAATTTATATAGAAGATGATGATTCACACTCATATCTTTAAATTTTGTTTATAGTGAAAAATGAGAACAGACAAGCACCTCTGAAATTTGCTTGATATATTATGTTCAATATTTTAAAATACATCTAATACGTAGTACAAATAAAAAATTATAAAAGAAGCTGATGTAAATCTTTCAATGTTTTGAAAATATTCTTGACAGTTCCTTTCCCGTCCTTGTGACAACCTGCCATAAGAGTAATGCTTAACATGCTTTATAGAATGGATCATTTGTTTATTATGTTATAAAATAATAATGAAGATGATGATTCTTGCGATCTGAATCATTTTGTTTATCAGCGAAAACCAAATATTTTAAAATTGAATAACGCTTTTATTTTTAATTTAAGAGAATAAAATAAAATTGTTAGTTGCGCCGACAAAATATATAGAAAACAGCATTTCACGCAAAACTAAAAATTCGATACGTACCTAAATTAATAGAATTTCTAAGCGGTTAAAACCGGAGCCAAGATATAACATGGAATTTTCTTCATTTTAACTAAGTGCCGATTTCGAAGCCAACCCATCCACATGTATGTACTCGATGTGGCTGGTTGCGGCAGATTGTGGTATAATACAAACCTTGATATTTGCTTTGGTACCAACTTGCTTAAAAATTTCGTTAATTCAAAAAATAATTATTATATAATTGGTGTAAGGGAATCTGAAACATTTGTTGATGCGTGCGTGCAAACTAATTTATCTAACATGTTGGTTAGTAATAACTATATGCGGATATTTATAGAAAAAAGATCAAAACATTGGAAAGAATAGAATTTGCATACTTGCGAATATTACCCACAAAATAAACAAATCAATTGTGTGGCACTAAAATAATAAAAGATTTCCAGGTAAACAAGCAAGTCAGAGATTATATAAAAATATTTAAATTTATTAATTAATTTGAGTAAAACAAGAAAACATCTGCAAAATAATTTGTTAAATACCCCATTTGATCGGTTTTATATAATGATCGCGAATTATTAATAAAATACATAATATTATTATTTTAAGAATTAAGAAAATCAGCAATTGCTTATTTTATATTCGTTTTATGCCAATTGAGAACTTCATATTGTGTTCAATTGCCTTTTGTGTTTTGTAAAGCTTTACTGTTTGGATATTTGAATTTTATAATTGTATTAGTATACCCCACCTAGGTAGGCATATTTCTATAAATGCCGCTTCATCATTTAAATTAAAATGTGTCTATTAAAATTTGATTATTAAATAAATTTGAAAACGTGTTTACCAGCCACTTAACAAATTAATTAAAATTTTATAAAATTAAGCGAAGTACGCCCTGTTGCCAAGAATTTTGTCTGATAATAATAATTACGAGGATAAATTAAAAGGTATCATATTTCTTTCTTGTACAGTATTTTCCAGTTCTATACTACTATTAATTCTTCTTAATTTAATGCGACGGTACTTCAACTCTTTTATTGAAAAATAAACAACATTCTTTAAACCGCAATGATAGAATGTCAGTATACCGATTTTACTCAGTGACAGGACACTTACGGTTTAATTTCTATTGCGCCTATATGGCTAAAAGCTTAAATAAGTTTCCCCTCCGTCAAAGAGGACACACACACATAGATTTTAAAAAACTACTTGCTGACTTGGGCGATATAGCGAATGATAAATCTGCAAAAATCCCGAAGGCAAAATTATTCATGATTACTATACTATATTTTACTGTTTAAAAGAAAGTAAAAGTGAATACACGTTGTATCTTGCTTGGCAACTTCGGTATTATCCAGGAGAGATAAGTTTGCCCGTGAGTGGTAATCTTGTTAGTGTGATTGTACCACAAATAACTATTTTCAATTTCTATTTATCTATTTCACAGTTGAACTTGTTCTACCTACATAAATGCACTTACCTAACTTTACAGTAGAAATTGTCTTGATTAAGGCATTTTCTTAACTAACTCAATGTGCAATCAGGGGAAGAAGGTAAAAATTGATAAAAGTTCTGGGATATCATAAAAGAATGCCTCCTAGATAGAACCTAGATTTTCTTGTAGTTTAAACCACTTTAAGGCTGTATGGTACTCAGAAAAAAAATCTGTTTTGATGTCGATATTTAAATGCCCAAGAATGTGTCCAAGCTAAACATTTTTTTTGTCTTTTTCCTCTAAACGATATAATATTATATATGTATATGTTTTTGTTTTATTTTGTTACTGTGCTCTTTGTGTATTGTATTGATTACTATAAAGCTCTGATAGTATTAGTTTTGCGTACATAAACGGAACGAAATTGTATTATTAAAATTGAATACGAGAAACTAAAAGCGACTCAATTGCAAGAAAATAATTCAAATTTCGTTTAGTAGTAAAATATGTATATTTTAAACAACGGCGTTTGGCTTTTATAGATATTTTAAATCTCGATATGCAATTTTAAATTTATTTTCAATTTTGTACAGTCGCACAGTAAAGTTTACTGTTTATAATAATAGTAATATGATCTAATTCTGATGATGTGAAATAAACACAGCAATATGAAAATGTTTTTGATTATGATTTTACATTACTAACTTATTTTGAGCTATTTTCAAACCAAACTAATTGTTAATCCCTGTATGGTTGAATTTGAAGCAAGGCAAGTTTGAATGGGGTGCAATGAAATGGAACCAGCTTCACCAGTACAAATTGACCGAAGTGTCTGGGTTTCATCTATGACAGAAGACGAGCTATATATTTTTAATAAAGCAACACTTATTGTGAACTTCAAATCTAATTTAAAACGATCGAAGCGCATGGTTGTCCTTAAAATATAATTTTTTAACAAACCTGGATTTATTTTGATTCTATTTACTCTATGGTGCTGTATTTGTTTAATTAAACACAGCAACCAACTCAATGTAACGGAAACGGGTCGACCGGTCCACCGTGTACGACCTCCTAGAAGTTTGGCTTAAAAAAGTGCACATCGGTGCACATTTACAAATTAAATCCAAAAATACAAAATAAAATGTCATTTACCGTTTATAATAAAAAAACAAAAAAAAATCAAGATTTTTTTGGAACGAAAATTATCATACACTTATTGTATGATCCTTGAATTTTTTTTAAATCATTTACATAAATTAGAATGAAAATGTAATGATTGCGAGTTGTTTTAAGTTTGTTGGTTGTTGTGCCGGTGTTAGAAATCAAACTACAAACGGAGAACGCCAAATAGTAATTAATATGAAACGTACTGGAAAATCTATGTGCGAAATTGGCAAATCAAATAATATCCAGATTCAAAGTCACACAATCGGCTGAAAACGGGCAGCGAACAGGGCGAAAAGCAACATTTTCCAATCGGGACGAGTGAAATACTTTGGATTTGGTGAGAGAAAATCCAAATTCAAGCGCTCTAAAACTAGCTTAAGAAATGGAGAAGGTACTTAATAAAGCTACCCGCCCCCAAAATTTTACAAGGGTTTTGTGGAAACATGGATATCATGGCCATTCATTTCGAATGTTAATTCCAAAAAAGAATTGAATTTGCAGAAAAATTAAAAATAGAAGACTTCAACTTCTGGAAGACGTTTGTTTTTACGGAGCCGATTTTCAAAGCCGATGAATGAGGTACAATTCGGAGAAAACCCCAACTATTAAACATGATGGTGGTTCAGTTATGCTAAGGGGTTCAATCTTGGCGAGTGGGGTAGGTAAACTTGTTTTTATAAATTAAAATTTAGATCGCTGGAAATACAAGGTATTCTAAAGGACAATTGGAAACCATCCGTGCAACAATTGAAGCCAATGCCATCATGAATCTTCTAGCAAGACAACAATCCTAAGCATACGGTACAAATACCGTACAAAAATACGGAAAGAATGGATTCTGAATAACGTCCCAAACCAGTTACATTTGCCACCTCAATCGCCTGACCTGAACTCCAATGAACATTTATGGGATCACCAGGAACGCCAAATTAGAAAATACAGGATCACCAGCAAAAAATTTTGTAAGAAACAATAATGAAGGTTAGGTTTCAGTGGTTTACACTTAGGCCATTTTTGGCCCATTGTGATACCACGCATTCATGCCACATCATTAACCCATTCACCTATTCACCTACTCATTCAATTACAGTATACCACCTGCACATTGCAAGCTCCATGTTAACCTGTACATTGACATGGACGGTGGGTCGGCGTTGAATTCTGCACTCCATCAGAGGGTCTTAGTTGTGTTTATTAACATCACCGATTGTAATCGATGATGAAAATTCGATTTGCATCTAGCCTCTGATGGGATTCGAACCCAGTACCTCCCGGTCCAAGTGCCGAAGCTTTAACCACTGCACTACTTGTCCGGTAAACAATAATGAAAGAATTGGGTAAAATTTCACCGGAAGTTACCCAGAAGTTAGTAGAATCGTTTTTTGAATACTGAGTTCTGTCACTACGTTTGGTTAATGTCTCTACTAGTCACATGTATAGGGTGTTCCAACAAGAGCGCAGGATTTAATTTTAAAGAAAACACATTTATTTTTCAATTAAACAAACATTTTTATTTCACCTTATACGTGTGCAAATGCAGATCTTTTACCAAAATTCGTTGCACAACGCTTCTGGAAATGTCTAATTATTGACCACGTTTGCCGAGTGGAAGTCCATGGATTCTCGGTCACAGATTCCCTTACTGTGGCTATATTTTCAAGTGACCAACAAGGACGACGACGAACAATGATTTTCTGATCCATCAGCGTAATTTTGGTCGCAAATTTTGTAATTAAACGCCTCACTGTCGATTCATTTGGCGCATTATTGCGATCGAAAACTTGGCGTAAAACTTTCACCATTTTTGTAATGTGTTTTTACAATAATTAAACGTTGTTGGTTTGACTACTTCTCCATATTCTTAAATCGCGTGGTCTGTACGTGACAATTGTCAAAAAAAATCACCGTACAACTCGTATTAACAAAATGGCGGGAAATTTAAATCCGACGCTCTTGTAGAGACACCCTTTAGATAGAGGCATAGTTGTGCGAGAGTGGTTTTTTCTTTCTAGCAACATAAAAACGGAACAATTTAATAAAATTGTTTTAATAGTTCTTGTTGTTTTTTCTCTATTAAAATTGCATTTGTATTGTATATCAACATTTTATTACATAAAAAAATATTATTTTGAAATGTTACGACTGTTATTTCACTTACTCTTATTATATACAATTGTACAGGCTCTGATGATTGTACCATCAGTATATATCAAAATAAATATAAGGTTGTATGGAGTTATCATTGACAGAGTCTACACTATGCAAATCCACTGATATTTTCTATATCAGGGTATCGATGTATGTGTGGGTATTTTATATAAATGTTGACGCTGACAGGAAGTATCAGTGAATTTGCATAGTGTAGAATGTAGGACCCAGGTGAATGAGGTAACCTTAGTTTTAATTTGTTTCGAAAAATATAAAAAATAAAATTTAGTACTTAATACAAATAGCATGTGCTACAGAATTCTTTGACACATGAAAAGTCAAAAATATGTCATTTATCATCCTAGAGTCGCTAACAACACAACAACGCGTTTTGATTGTCCAAATTTATTTCGTTCACATACAACAACATTTCGTAAATTACGTGAGAGTTTTGGTCGATATGAACTTCTTACTGAGCGTGCTATTGGCAAAACTATGGATCGTTTTGAAAAAAACTGGTTCAGTGGAAGGCTGTAGACCGTATCAGCTTGTTCATCTTGTTCCTACTCTTGATGCAGTGCCAGCTGTTACTCAAAGTGTTTGTAATCCAAGCCCATCAACCAGGCAATGTTCACAAGAACTAATCATTTCACGAACCACATTACGACGCATTTTGCATGTTGGCCTTCATTTGCATCCATAAAAATTCAACTAACTCAAAAATTGAAGCAATTAGACCATTTAAATCGTCGTCGTTTTCTTAATTGGATGCTTGAACGAAATGAAGGTTTTTAATCAAAAATCCCTTTAGCGATGATGCAATGAGCTTCATCTTAACGGGTATCCGTCAATAATGTACGTCCTTAATGGATATAAGTCAAAATTGTCGAATTTGGGAAGCGAAAAATCCTCATGTTATTCAGAAAGCAGAAGTTAATCCTCCAAGATTCACTGTTTGGTGTGGTTATGGGGCTTTTGTGACCGAAATTGAATAAATTGCGTGTCAACAACCTTTGGTTTCAACAAGACGGAGCGACATGTCACGCAAGTGGTGCAACAATCCATTTATTGTTTAAAATTTACTGCACGCATAATTTCAAGAAATTGTGAAGTTCCTTGACTACCAAGTAGCCCGGATTTAACACCACTTGATTATTTTTTGTGGGGTTATTTAAAAGTTAAGGTGTATACTAATTCGAGAATACTGAAAACAGACCAATATACGGAACAATCACAAACACCATTACTATCGAAAACCTAAAGTAAAATGTATGCTAATCACCCACAAACAATTCAACAACTTAAAAACAACACTCGAGCTGAAGTTGAGGTCATTAATCCGCTTTTATTGGAAAAGGTCATCGAAAAATATGATATTTGGATGCGAGGCTAGACGAAGCCGAGGTGGGCGTATGACCGATATTGTTTTTCATACATAAATGGCGTTCAAGGTGGTTGCCTTATCAATAAAAATGTTTGCACCTTTCTATTGATATATACTTATATATAAGACCTAATTTAGCCAGTACAACCAGAGTAAAAAGAGAAAAACTTTCTAAATTTGGGCCTATTGATATAGATATTGGTAGATAATTGACATTTATTTGAGGTTAGGTTTCAGTGGCTTGATACTTAGGCCAATTTTGGCCCATTATGATGATACCACGCATTCACGCCACTTCATTAATCCATTCGCCTATTCACCCACTCTCACACAACTACAGTATACCACCTGCACATTGAAAGCTCCATGTTAACCTGTACATTGACGTAGACGGTGGGTCGGCGCTGAATTCTGAACTCCATCAGAGGGTCTTAGTCGTGTTTATTAACATCACCGATTGTAATCGATGAAGAAAATTCGATTTGCATTCTAGCCTCTGATGAGTTTCGAACCCAGTACCTCCCGGCATGTGCCGAAGCTTTAACCACTGCACCACTTGTCCGGTGACCTTTCTTTAAAATGGGTAAACTTTTGAAACATAAAATGTTTATTTCCAGCCTACATTAGAGCCTCCAAACTTGAAATAATTTAATTTTTGACACTCTTTTACTACAAATTAGTTACAGATATACCAGTAGATAACCAAACAATGACGTAAGAAACTTATTCCGTACATTATCGAGTGTTATTTTGACAAGAAAAACAGAAACGTATATTTTTGTTGGTTTGTGACCTTCAGTTATCCCGTTATACGGTTAGGGAATTCGTCGGTTTTTCCAATTTTTAATAATTTTATTTACCAGTTAAATTGAACTGATGTATTTCCGGTTTTACTGAAGAAATGGTTAAAATTAGTACAACTTTAGAAAGACCTTAGATGGTGTTAAAAAATTCAATAAACAATTTTATGAAAGTACCATAAGTTTAAGAGCTTTTGTGAAATGAATGTAGCCAAATGTTTGCGCAACTGAATTCTATAAAGAAGTGTGACCCACCGTTCGTAAGGTGAAGGTTGTACCTTTCTAGATATTAACTTTGAATTTGTACAAGACCTAGTTTCGTCGGTACAGCTGTTTCTATATTGTAAGTATTTCAAAAATGAGGTATTCCAATTTAAAATAATGTATCGGCTAAACTCATAAATTAATTTTATATTTATTAATAAAATTTTATAAATAAATTTACTTTAAATTTTAAAAATAATGTACATAAATTATTTATAAAGTAACACTGTCTTATAAACAACACAAAAATGTCTCGTTTTATGAATAAACAAAAACAATGACACGTGACTTGCATGTGCAGTAAAGCAATTCGCGCAACACAAATACTACTACTATATCTGCCCGGCTACACACATTTTGGAAAAAACGATATACAAAAATAGGAAAAGACGATTCAAGGATTTATATATGTATGTATATTTATATACACATATAATATACATATAATATACTTATATACAATAAGGCACTAAACGCAAATGTTTTACAAAACGTACTTTTTCTTAAATTATATAACATTATTTATGATTAATTATAGAATTATCACAATAATATTTTAAATTTGAATGTGTTAACCTCAAATAAAACAAAAATTCAACATCTGTTTTCTTATTATAAAACCACCAAACGATAAGTTTCAAATCGTGTCTCCGCTAATTTTTTGTTGTAATATTAAGAATTTTTGAGTAAGCCATCTATATTATAATTTAGCAATTAATTTTCAGCCGAGACATTGTACATGACAAAATTATCCTATCGTTATCAATCGATAAGTATAATGATGTTAATAGATTTTTAATTATATCTTTGTTATTTTAATGTTAATCTTTATAATCATGAATTAATCCCTCGTAAATATCATCCTGTACATGTCAATATAAAAAACAAACAAAAGTTGGTGGAAAAAAATAGAATAAAACGATTCGTAAGATTGCAACATTTTTTAAAAATTCGTCAACTTTGAATAATAATTGCGGATTAAATATACAGAATTTTAAAATAATCATGTATTAATCCCTCAAAAATATCTTTAGCTTTGCGGTAAAACAAAAATTATGCCATTAGCTAAATTTTTGTAGCCACTAGGTGATTTGCGCGTAACCCTTATTTTGATAAAATGAGTACCATACAGCCTTAACCAAAATCTTTTACATATTAATATTTACATTTCCTAAAAAACTGTATGGTACGAGTATAACAATATAAAAAACCTTAAGGTATGGAGACTAGGAGTCCTCAAATGTTGATCTTGATTTTTAATCACAGTTTGAACGCATCAAAAGTAAATCCGGACAAGTGGCGCAGTGGTTAAAGTTTCAGGACTTGTACCGGCAGTAGGGTTTGCAAACCGGTTAAAACCGGTTTCTAAAAACCGGGTTTTCTAATGAAAATCAAAAAAACCGAAAACCCGGTTTTTCTGGAAAAATAGCGGAGTAATTTTTTAAACTGCAATTGAAACGATTTTACGATAGAAGCAGAACCAGAAAGTTTGGTGGATTGTGAGAACAGTGGGATGAACATAACAAATGTGAATAATGATCTGTTCAAGATTTTTTACACAAGTACCCTGAGGTTAAAATGGGGGAGCGCATTTTCAACTTTTGTGGTGGAAATATTGTAAGTAAAAGGCCTCTTTGTTTTCTTCTACTTGTCCGAAAAGCCGAAAAAATACTTGAGCAAATTAATATCACGGACGATTATGAAATACTTCTTGTGAGTAATGATGTTGAAATGCCGCTTAATAATGAACTTAACATGGCTTTTGAAAAAGAGTGCGTGCAAAAATCACAAGAAGTCGTTAATATCAACATGTTTAGAAAAGAATGTCATTTTGTCGAAGCAACAATTGCTTTTCAATGCCTCACTTACAGTTAAACCAACTTCAACCAACTCAGAAAGAATCTTTTCTGTATCAGAGAATTTTTGCAATAAAATTAGAAGTCGTCTTGGTGATGAGACGATAAATGCTCTAGCATTTTTAAAATACGATTTTCTTTCAGAAAATGAGTAAAATTTTCATTCAGCTGCCAGAATGACGCAGAAAATATAAATTTAGTTTAAAAATAATTAAAATTAAAAATTATGTCAAACCATAAATTTATTTAATTTTACGCCGCAATGACCATTATTTTTGACAAATTTACAGTTAGTCGGTTTCGCAAATTGCGAAATAAAAAATGTGTCTGAGATAAGTGGTTATTAATTTATTATACTGTACTATGCAATGCTTAGATCAGCAATAATGAAAACTAATAAATTTATTAATTAATTTTACACAGAACTACACATATATGTAAAGTTTAATAAGCAAATTATGGCACTCAAACTTATTAAAAAAAACATATTAGTTGCATACATTTAAGGGCATTTAAATAACGACACTAAAAAGAAATTTGCTTTCTCAGTATCATACAGCCATAGAATAATAAGTTTACCATAGATTTCTCATTTTGATAAATTGAAAGATAAAAATGAATTGAGTAAAAAAGTTCTGACAATTCCAATGTCACGATTGTATTTGTGACTTTACATTGCGCACAAATCGTAAAGCCACAATTACAATCATGACATTGGAATTATCAGAACTTTTTTACTCAACTCATTTTTGTTCCTCGATTTATAAAAATGAGAAATCTATGGTAAACTGACTTTTCTATGATACAGCCTTAAATGCCCAAATAATGTATCCAAACAAGTTTGTTTCTTTAATAAAATTGAGTACCAAAATGTATAATTTGCCTACTAAACTTTGCTTATATAGTTTGTATGTGCAAAATTAATTAACATTAATATTATTTTATTTTTCATTATTACTCATCTAAACCTCGCATACTATAATAAATAATAATTAACCACCTATCTTGGATACACTTTTTATTTTGTGATTTGCTATCTATAGGGAGGGACAATAAAAATAATCGTCATTGCGGCGTAAAACAAATAAACATCGTTGACGTAATTTCGAAATTTTTAACATTTTTAAACATAGTTTTATATTGTTCCATCATTTCAAGACTTATCTTGGTAATCATGTATTAATATCTCGATTTTATGTTTCTTAGCACCTTGATGCAAACAATTTTCGCTGTTTAGAGCTAGAATATTCAGAAAATTAGTTTGTACGTTTCAAAAAAACGATAAACTTTAAAACCTAACCATAGACAAACTAAAAAATGTATTTTAATAATCATGTATTAAACATTCCTCAATTATCTTAAAATTTGCACATCGTTTTTGACAGTTTGAGTACCATACAGTCTTAACCAAAAAATTCTTTGCTGCATGAATTCACTCAATTTAATTTTCTACGTTCTTCTTATATTTTAGAAAGTCTTCAGAGGAAAAACTTATCTTAGCAGGACCGTTAAAAAATGCAGCTTGGGAAAATACAACCAAACTGAAAAAAAGACTAACGGGAACAACTACACTAGGGATCTTATAGCGGAAAATGGAAAATCGACTAGGATTCGGCAGCAAACTAAAGGCCCACATGTTTTGAAAACATTCTTGACAGTTCCGTTCCCGTCCTTGTGACAACCTTCCAGAAGAGTAATGCTTAACATGCTTTATAGAATGCAACTTGGAAAAATACAACCGAACTGAAAAAAAGACTAACGGGAACAACTACACTAAGGATCTTATAACGAAAATGGAAAATCGACTAGAATTCGGCAAAAACTAAAGGCCCACATGATAACGCTATAAGTTGAACAATCTCACTCAGCAACTCAGAAGAGAAATAAAATAATTGAAAATGAATCATTCAGTAAATATCTACCAAATTGAATCAAACCAATGACTGTAATGGCAACCATGAAACTCAGACGATCAGATATACAGATCCCTAAAAAACAGCTAGTAGAAACTGGTCTAGAAATATCGAAGACAAAACTCCAATATTTGCGGAGCACCCCGAAAAAATATTACAACCGCGGGATAAACGGAAACCAAAATACTAACTTAGGAAGTTATACCACAAAACGAAGAAGTACCTAAATAATTAACTACGCCAAATGAAGTGATGCGTGAGATTAAAGGCATAACACCAAAAAAATTTTTTGATTATAATCTCAATATTGCTGAAATTTTGAAATCCTGAAACAGCGTAGCTATGGTAAAGCTCACCCTTAAATCACCCCAGCTCCACACTTAAATTCGTACCCAGTTTGTTGAAATTTACTGAAATAATTATGTTCCGAAGCATGGAAAACCATTTCAGATAATATATTCTTGACAATTACGTTGACAAGCTCTTCGAAAACCTATTGGTAAAAAGACCTAATTCGATAATCGAGAGGAAGAAATTAATCCTAAATCAACAGTTTGGGTTTCATAAGCAGCACTCAACAATAGATCAGATGCACAGAATTTCCAATATTATTGAGAAAGCATTAGCGGAGGAAAAAATCGGTTCAACAAGGCAAAGTACCGCAAGGCAATGCATTCTAAAAAAATTTCTACAGTCGAAAACAATACTGTTATTACGACTTATTCCTGATGAAACGGTCACCTTATTAGCTATTGCAGAAACTAACTAGGCATATAACGCAGAAGCTATACAATTAGCTATAACACAAATAAATGATTAGACCAAACAATGACGAATTACGCTTTCGGTAGTTCGCTTACAACGAAAAAAAAGGCCCGGCTACGTTCCGATTATCATAAATTAAGAAGAAATACCGAATGCAAACACAATAAGTATGTATCTAAGCATTTTTCTTTTTCTTTTTTTTTGTTGTTGTAATTATATTTTTTTTAATACAATTGACTTACCAATTTTCCAATGGGCTGGTAATTTATCTTTCATAATAATCATCCCGATACAGTTTTATATATTTTTATTGTTTTATTTAATTCCGCTGTTTCGACATACAAGAAGCTTTTACTTTACAAGCAAATGTTGAAACAGATTTAGCCTTACGGTGTTCAGAAAAAAATAGTAACGAATACGGTTTATGCACCAATAAAGACACATATATTTATGATTCATTGAACAGGTGCCACCCAACAAGAGTTTTAAAAATAATATCTAATTAAGAATGTTTTTATACAATACAATGATATTAAACTATTTGAAATATTCCCAAATAATTGAAATTCATCAAAGTACGTTCATGATTATCAATGCAGACAAAACTGTGACAAACACGGAATATATTATTTATATAAATTTTGGTTTGTCTTAACCATCATCCTATAAGTGTTTATTATTCAAATTATATTATTATTAGTTTTATTTTCCTTTGTATAGTAAAACAAATCTAATGCATATGCATCCCTGACTTGAATATGCATTACATACACACTAAAGCATATTATTAGTTGGAAATTTTGTTAGATAAATTATATATGGTTTAATTATTTTATATCTGACTAAATATACGTTTCTATGACTAGGCACTATAATTTTAAATGAGCACAATGTGGTTCAATAAATTTAGAAGATGGAAATCAGTTCGAATTTATAACTGTATTGCATAATATGCCTATAATTACTATACAAAGACGTCACCCAATTAATTATGTCGCTATTATACAATATCCTTAGTTTTTCAATTAAAGATTTGTTGTAGTGAAGAGAATCACGTTGTTTACATTTTATAACTTATACTTAATAATTAAAATTGATATCATTACAATCTATTACTAAAAAAACAAAAACATTACAAATATGTACACTCTGAGTCATTTGAATCTCACGCGAAGGTTATGGACAAATTAAGCGACGCCAATAAAATACAGACAAAACGTGCACTTTAAATATTGTAAGCCATCACATGGAAAAGGAAATTAAAAAGTTGTAATTCTGTTTTTGATCGTGTATGTGGTCATTTTGCCAAGATAATATATTCACCGTTGTGAAATAATTGGCAAAACGATTTCTTATTTCCATAGCATAACTATGTATTTGCGTTATTCGAACCTATCCTACCGATAGACCGCAATCCACTATTATTTCTGTACGCTTTCATTCCCCCTCATTATGAAAATACTGATATGTGTCCCCTGAGATCATGCAATTATGTAGACATACTGCTGCTTCAATCATATTGACGACAGATTATCTGCTGGCAATCATAGGTTTGCGAAAAATACACCATTTTGAACTCAAGACCCCGAATGAGTTTTCTACAACTCTCCTGGCTCTCGACAAACGGTAATTGAAAACATCCTGTTCGTGGATCAAAATTGTCGATTTCCTTCCCGGATATAAGGGCGCATAATGTTTTCCAATAATGGAAAAGCTTCATCTCCAACGAAACAATAGCGCATAGTTATTGTGCTGCCTGGAAGTGTCGCCGGATTGAGTATTTGTAGGATAGATGATTTTGCTACAATTCGCATAACACTGTAATTATTTTTGTCAGATGCGGCAATATCTATAAATATAAATTTCTAATCCGCATCGCATACAGCCATTAATACGATGATATGCGAGTTCTTATAATTGTAGCATGTACTGCCCGAATTCAGAAAATCCTGGAAAATACAAAATTAGCAATAACAATAAATATTTAAATAAACCGTTATCATTTACCTGTACAGTGACGTGTTTGCCGGCTATAGCTCCCAAACAGTTGTAAAAATTTCACTTGCTATAAAAATCAGAAGCAATGTTCTGCCATGTCGACGTTATTAGTAATGGAAATACCAACTCCTTCAAATGATTCCAAATCTCAGTGATTGATTCCTTAATTATATTGGATACGGTGCTTACGGCTATTCGATATCCGTATCCAATCTGCAGCATGCTGTCCCCACTTGTCAAATAGCTAAAAATATATTAGAATGTTATCCTTAATAAACATTATAAATATTACTTATATAATCCAGTTACCATATAATGTTACAGCCTTTCCCCCGCAGTTATAGGATTAACAGAAAATCCCTCGTGCTTCTGAATAGCCGGTCCGATTATATATAATAAATCATCGAAAACTTCTGCTGTCATTCGACGAAAATTCTTAAATGAATCCTTATCATTTAATTGCATTTCCTCTATAAGGTTATTGTAGTAGCCCTCTGCAGCTCGTTATTTTATAATTTGTCTGGCATTGTACAATCTTCTTTTCCGTGTATGAATATTCTGCATATACTATACAATGCCAATATAATAACACCAGTGGCAATATCGTAATCCAATAGAAGTAAATTAATCACAGTATCACCCATTAGAAAACAAAACCAAAAATTTTCTAAATCTAGCTTTAACATATTTTGATTATAATCTATCTGCAAAATATATTTGATAATCGAGAACAATTTTTTACACACAAAATAAGTTTTATATATGTATCAAGAAAATGTCAAAAACTTGAATATTCTGACAATAGTTGGCGACAAATTCGTTCTGCGATTTTTGCATCAATCATAAATCATCCAAAAATAAATAACAGAATGAACGAACGAACGAACACAATCATAAAAGAGCCTTAAACTTATTTTTTTCGTCAAATATTTCTGTCGTTCAGTTACCACCCGTGGCCTTGGGATAGTAATTTCACAGTTGTGCAATATTGTTCTATTTACTACCTTGGATGCATGATCTATACTATTCATGAATTTCATGAGTTTCACGATACGTTGTAAAAACAACTAAACTTAAACTGGCCGTATGCTCATGCGACCTATTAATAAATAAAACGATAAACAATTGAAAGAGCCAAGCCACACTTGAAGCCGGTGTTGGATTCAAACTAACTCGTAATAGGTTTTTTATTGTTATAATTTAAACCCTTATTTTTCATTAAAATATTTTTTCATATTGTTTTATTCTGCTCTCTCGAAAATAAAATTTAACCAAAAATCCACATCTCAAAAATGGCCTTAAATTTTTTTATTTTCATTTCTATTTTTTCATTTCTGCTTCACCATCAGTCTTACTGCGAAATAAAAGTTTTTCCTTGAAACCGAAATGAAAATAAAAAACATTAAGGTCAATTTTAAGATGTAGATTTCTGTTTAAAGTTTATTTTCGAGAGAGCAGAATAAAACAATTAAAAAAATTGATATTTTAATATAAAATAAGGGTTTAAATTAACAATAAAAAAAAGGCGGGAAAGGTTCGGAGCCGAACTCTTTAAGCATTTTTGTTGCTAAACAATTTGTAGAAAATTGCGTAGTCAGCAAAATGGTGGTTGTGTTGCAAACGTTGATAATAATTGCGGCTTGATGTACCAAGTTGCTGATGGATGCGCTTGTATAATATTTGTACTGATTTATATTCACAAAAAAATAATATAAAATAAAAGGAGGCTGATTTGATTTAATTTACTTTATTTTAATTATATTGGTTTTTATAAATTTGAACTAGTGTTTATCGCTTGAAGACTCCATTCGAATAGAATGAGACGACGGAAAAATTCTGTCTTGTCAAAAATTATTCACCATGTATTACCACATAACCACTAATTGATTTATGGCGACATCTTATTTTAATATTGTTAAATGCACACGAGCTATGCGATATCTATGACCGACTAGTTAGGTTTTAGTAGAAAAATTATAATAATGTTTTTGTGCGATGCAGTTGGTAACGTGTTTTGTTTTGATTGGGATGTCAAAATATTATAAATTTATGAAACCAATAAGCAATTATTTTCTATGTGGTAAACTAATTAATTTAGGATAAATCGAATGATACTCGAGAATATGATAATTCAATTGTGGATTAGAGATCATTTGATTTTTCCTTTACATGTACATATAATTTATTAATATAGATTTTAATGGAACAATCTTATGTATTTCAGTCTTTACTCGATATAATGCAAACGTCATATGACGTAAAATAAATTTATGAGATAAGTATTTTGTATGATTAAAATGTTATTTCTTTGATTTTAGATGATTCCTCCGTTCCTGAACAGTTGCCTATATAGAACTTCTATGCCGTGTGATTTGCGTATTTTAAATATAACAACCCACACCCACTTAACCCCATCTACATCCAGGCCAGCCGATCCCAATCCACTATATCTCAACTGACCCCGATCAACCACAAACCACCACATCTAAACATTATTACCATCCCCCACCCACTATCCAATTAAAACCCAAAAACCCATACCACCCGCACCACCCTATACCACTCATATTATCAACCTCAACCTATTATACCACTCATATTAGCACCACTCATATTATCAACCTTTAACACCTCCATACCCACTTCCACGCACACAGACAACACCCACACAAACTCTTATCCACGAAATCCCAAATTCTCACACCAAACCCAAAACGTCTCATCCCACCTCCTCCACCTCCCATACCACCACTCCTACCACCCCCAAAACCACACCACTCACACAAACCCACATCCAGACGAGTTATATTTTTATTCCACATTCACATGCTCGATGAAACCAAAATAGAATAGAAAATAATAAAAAAATCTATCAATTTTAAGGAGGGGGGTTAACAAAACCCTCCATATCTCCGAACACCCTAAGCACAAAAATGTCCAAATCAATAGGGATCATTCCCATGAATTGGTTGAACTTTTAGTGAAGAAATTAAGTTGATATCTCCATCCGTTCTCAAGTTATCGTGCACACAGACGGACAGACGGACAGAGGGCAAACCGGAACCATATAGCATTTTTTTTAACAAAAATGCTTAAAAATCTATTACGACATACTTTGGTTTTTCAATTGTAATGGTGTTATTGTGGTTGTTCCGTATATTGATCTATTTCAGCACTCTCGAATTAAAAAAAATATATATAAAAATTCGTGAATGCGAAACGTTAATTGTTAAAGTAGAGTATAGATGGAAATGTGAAAGAATCAAACTTCGTACGCTACGCAGTAATTCGCTAGTAGTACAACTACATGGTATTGTTCTATATTATATAGACAATATTCCAAAAGACTGATTTTTTCAAATCAATAGTCTCATCTGTTCGAAACTGATTGTTGCGATTCTTACACATTCGCCATCTATAAGTCAAAAATCCAATATTACGACTTAGTTTGAAGGCAGAAGCTGAAGCCAAGTGTGGCTTGGCTCAAAGAGAGTAATACAAAAAGTACTTTAAACAAAACAAGCCGATTTACATTTTATTGTGTCTAGTTTTTTCGTAACAACCCTTCAAACATAGCGCAAGGTAAACGTACGGTTTACGAGGACCTCACTATACTAAAGTCTTCGCAAGCGCACCGCATTTGCGAACTGAAAAAGTTTTAAAAGTAAACGGTTTGTCCAAAGAAAAGTGAAACAATTTGGTGAAGACTTATGTATGTATTAGTAACATAAATATGTCTTCGCATTTTCCTCGATTTGGAGTGATGTTAACAAACGGTTAGTGCGAATTGAATTTGCATACATTTTCACACTGTTTTCTTTTCGGTTCTAGGTAAATTTTGCGAACAGTTTCGCTTTTCTAGGTAAACAAATTTATTTTTGGTTTAAATTAAAAGACAGAGAAATGCGTTTTTCCACAGATATAATTCAGATACATATATGTATATATTTATTGTAATATAAATATTTTTTTTCCTATTTACACTAATTTTAATAAAAATATTTAAAAGAATACTATTTCACTATTAAAATTAATTTTATCAAATAATTACAAAATGGCGTATAACGTACGACTACGAATATAGCTAACATAAAAAGAAATCAAGTAAAATATTGCCAGTGTGTTGGTATTCGATGAAAAAGACCGTTCGCAAAGTTTACGCTTCCGTAAAGAATTGGGTGTATACATTTTTTTGTTTGGAGGGAAAACTGAGTAGTAAATTGCAGGTAAAACCACTGGAACTATGCAAATGATGCGAAGTGTACTCGTATGTATCATGTTGTGCATACAGTGTATTTAATTAAAAAAATATTCCTTTACTTTACTCGAGTGCGTATTGAACATCTCGTAGATCTATATACCACATATTGTTGAAACAGCTTAATTAGTTATTTGCCATTATAAAAATAATAATTTAAAGTTAAATTTAGTTTATTCTGGATTTGTTAAGTATATATTCTGTGTACATAATTAATATGTGTGTATACATAAATAAATCTTTTGTTATTTAACATTAATTATATAAGAGCATAACTATAGCTATACATACATATGCGAAAATCAAAGAATATTATTTTAGATTTAAGGGAATAAGTAAAAAATATTTACTGAACAAAAATTATAATGTTACGCATTTTTTGCGAAAGAACTAATGTTACTTGAACTAACGTAATGGCATTGAACTTCTTGTAGCGCATGTATATGTGTACATGAGCTTAGTATGCTGGAGTAAGAACATCGCCCAAAGCATGATTTGTACTATTTAGTGACAAAGCAATGTAAATCGCATAAAAAACGTAAGTATTTTAAATTTAATAATGAAATTGCCTTTATACAGCTGCATTTTGTGAGGTAAACATAAGATGCTGGGTTCATCGCAAAAAGGAGTTTAAAGTATTGACATACATGCTATCACACTATTGGCTATAAGATACCTTGAACAAAGCATAGATAATTGCCAATCGTAAAAAAAGTCGAGGCCAACAAAATCCATGTTTTTTTTTTTACTAATAAACTTATTTATTTATGTAGTAATTGGTTAGATCATTTAGTAATTTATCTATCTTAAGTTAATTTTCGGATGAAAATGATTAACCTACAGGTTACTCCAATTTTATAAAAATGTCTTATTCTACTTAGACCTGCCCAGCTCCAGCTGTTTCTGCCTTTGGAGTATCCTCGCTCCATTGGTGGTGTCCAACATATGTCCAACGAATAAACCAATATTTAAATTTGCTGCTCGCTGCTGCTGCTTTGTGGTTTTCATCCTTAAGTGGGATAAATAACAAATTAAACCATGTCATAATTTTATTTTGTAATTCTACACTTTTTGTTAAATTGTTTATCTACATTTTTGTTTTTTGCTAATTTGTGTAGCTACACTTTTGATAAATGTTGAAAACTTCACACCGGTATCATCAGGAGTATCTACTGATTTGTAAAAATACAAATTTAGTTATATATGGTATGTACGATCGATTAAGTAATGTTTTAACTTATTGAGCAAATTTTTTAATTAAAATATTCAAAAATCTAATTTTTTCGAAATAAAAAAAACAATTGATTAGTTAAATGTGTTTGTTAAGTGTAAGTATATTTCGTGCCTACGGCAAATAGTGTAAAAAGTATTCTTTAGTAGTATTAGTTTACTGTTGCGTAATCTGCGAGTAGGATTTCCATTCTTGCCCTGTGGGTTCTGGTTGTGCACTCTAGTTGTAGTTGGAACCCTTTCTCTTCTAACGTTACAGCTTGAGTCGATTGGCATGCTTTATTTCTTTACCTTTGCAGTTGTACCTCTCCTTCGCATCCTCTATAGTTGGCTGGGTGTTGTCCTTTACCGTTTATACGCCTTGCGGGTTCGGCTCGGCTAACAGAACAGTCTTTTGCGTTGTGTCTGCCGGCATATTTTACGCACCCAACGTCTCGCCCGCAATATCTTTGGGTGTGGTTATAACCTTGACATTTCTTGCATTGAGGTATTAATCTCGTGTTCTTTTTAGTGGTTCTATTTTAACCCTCATATTAAGTATTGCTTTGATATTAAATATATTTTCAATTTTTTCGCTTTTGTTGAATGTGAGCATGAATAGCGAGAGCCCTCTTTTAATGATCTTAGTTAGTTCCGTGACTAATTTCAACTTTCTCTCGTTTAAGGATGATTGATTTACAGGCGCTGGTTCGGTAGTTTCGTCAGCTTTTGCTTACGAGTGCTCCCCAACTTCTGGTGAGAATTGTGCTCTTCGTTTTTTCCTAGGGTTTTTCTTTTGTTCTGCATCCAGACAATTTCTCTTGCAAGCTCCTCATCATATGTATGGAACTCAGCGTTAGTACAGGCAAGTGTGCTGATTTCATTTTAGCTAGTAAGAGGAGTTTACAGTACTTCTATCAATCTGGTCTTGTTCAGCTCCTCATTTTCTTTCTCTAACTTACCGATTTCATTGCTAAGTTGTGATGCCACTTTGTCTATATCACTCAGTCTTGTGCGTAGTTCAACATTTTCGATATGCTGCTGAGTCGCGAACTGTGTTTGTTTGCTGGTGGTCTAGATGTTTTTAAACTTCGAACAAGTGCGCATTGTAATGGCTCATTATTTCAAGTCGCCCTTGATAGCAAAGTAAGTAGAGCGCTTGGTGGTCCCAAGATTCCTGGTGGTGACAAAAAAGTTACGTCTGGGCGTTTTTAATGTGTTATATGTTACATTGTCTTATATATCTCAAGCCATCGTTATCTGCTTTTCTCCAATACATATTTATTCAAATAACATTAGAGGGTGGATTAACCAACTGAGCACTTGGTGTACCCACTGGGGTAAAAAATACTTTTTGTTGTAAACTCATTGCATTAAGGACTGGTTATTGAAGCAGCTACCAATCTAACCTATGATATTGGCAGTGGGTCAGTGGAGAGAACATCATTTGCTAGGTTATTGGTGTTCAGTTATCACGCCGTTTCTCGGTCGCCAGATCCTCGTTGGTTAATTAGCAGGGAGCACCACGTACCGAAGTTGACATTTGGGCTGGTATCAGTACCTTCTAGACCGACGCCTTTTACCCACCAACAAAACACATGATGAGATTATTGATTTGAAAAAATCAGTCTTCTCATCAGTCTAGCGTAAGAAATTTGATTCTTTCAGATTCTCCATCTATATTCTATTCTCACAACTTAACTTTTCGTATTTACGAATTTCGATTGTATGTACTGAAAAGTACTGAAAATAGACCAATAAACGGAAAAATCACAATAACACCATTAAAATCGAAAAACCAAAGTAAAATAAAAAACAAATTGTATTTAGATGGTAAGGAAGGTAATGTAGAAAATTTCTAATTATTTTGTATATTTATCGCTGCTTTGAATAAATCCATATATAATTTAGTTAACAAGATAAAAAAAACTAAGAGAATTAGTGACAACTCTCCGAATTACACGAATACAATGGTATTATCACGACTGAAATCTCACGATTCACATTGTAGCGGCCTGTTTCTTCAATTACAAGAAACACCGCACAATATACTTAATCACAAACGGACAATTCTCCGTAGACTGAATTATTTATCAACGGACAATTCTCCGTATAAATAAGCATATTCCATAAGAATATGCAACAACAGTCTTCCCATGCAAAATCGGTACATGCATGAAAACAATTTTGTACACATTATAAAATTAACAAATTTTATCATCATACCGATTTGCACATCAATCAAAATCGTTACCAATATTCAATTATCATTGAAACGAACGATATTGCAATTGTCGCATAGATGCCACCATCATTTGTGTGATAACCAAGACACAGAATATTTAAATTAAACGATGGTTCGGTAGTTATTAAAATCTTATTATAGATGCCCCCCATCATCATTAAATGATTGTGATAACCGAAGACACAATTATTTAATACCACTTAACATGATGGCGGGCAGTTAGAACAAAAGCAAATTTAACATTGCAATGCCGTTCATAGGCGTACGTACGTCTATAATACAAAAAATTGGTAACCAGCTGAAACCAGATTTGGTTTAGATTTTTATTACCTTGTTTACCAAAAAGCGAAAGCTCTGGATCAATCCAATTTTTATTGCATCCAGATGGTCTTAAAAATTTTGTATAAAAGTTATACAAAATTTTGAAAACTTTCTTATTCAGTTTTGGAATTTTGGAGCAGCAGCAGCCGCTGATAATTATTTTTCTCAAATAAATTTTTTTTATTAATTCTTAAAATTAAATTAAATTTTGTTTTTATTTTATTATTATTTTATTAACTTATACTAAGTGCTTCGCATCGCAAATCGCTTTATTCCACTTCCGCATATCAACATCACGTTATAACATCGACGTTGAGGTGTGAATCGTAAGGGTTAGCTCAACATTAATTGAAATAAACTAATCCGCAAATCCACACAATTAAGAATCTAAATTCACAATTATCTTATTCTTTCAGAATACAATTTTAGTAGTCTCCCCATTTGTACTTCTCAGACAAAAAAAAACCTTGTCACTACTTCTGTGTGCTTCCCCAAACTAAGAAATGGATGCACGCTGTGGCGCAAATTCATAATAATAGGCGGTTTGCTCTTTCACTTTTAGAAATTAAAGTAAAAGGGCAAACCGCCTTTTATAACGGATAATTTTCACCTAAATATTTCGAAAGTGATGTTATTGAATAAGAAAAAGAAGTTTACAGACATCGCTATTGATAAACCTGAGACTGCAATAACCATAAAACATATTTATTTTAAGATCATGACCAAATTTCTATTACAGATACACCAGTCAAGGACCGAAAGTTCTAAGTTGAAGAGGGTCTTTCCAAAGAACAAAAAAAATTATCAGAAAGGGTTTTAAAGAAAAACCTGAAGAGTTAAGTTGCGGTAGGTTAAATTGCGAAAACTTTTGATTAATATTTAAATTAATAAAATATTAAATGTCAGTACAAATTTTTTAGTAATAGTCAGTACAAATTTTTGAAAATTCAGATGGTCCAATTTTTAACCACAAATAATTATATTATTTACTTATTAGTGGTTTCAATAAATATTTGAAATGTTTAGGGCTTACTCATCATTACATTATTCGTTTAACTTGTTAACCTTGTTTTAATCAACTGTTATATGAAAATTTAGCAAAACATCGAATCATATAAATTGGATGGAAATAAACTACATAACCTAACACAAAATGTACTACTGATGTACTACTGATTACTGGTAGAGTGGAAATTCGTATCTGAGTAAGTAACTTTGATTATATGTTCAAGTCCATCTTGAATTGGGCCGTGATATATATAAAAATGTCATAATTAATTTAATTAAATTGATGGATAAAAGAATTAGAATTATTTATTAAAGATAAAACTCTGCATAAATTAATCATTAACTCCGTCATGAAATTGGTTCCTTTCATGTTGGTCTGCTGAGTGTTCATAATCGGAATCTGCAACTGCAAAATATCTTTGATAGAAACTGTTATTCGTTTAGTAAAATTACCGCTTACTGAAACCATCAGTGAAATCTGTACATGTACTTCACTTGGTAATATTTTACTGCTTGCATGTCTCATAATTTTAGCGAAGTGTAGTTCAATTCAAATCCTTTTTTTAGTTGGCCAAATCTGTTCTATACGACATTAGGTGGCTTATAACCCCCATCACCTAAAATAACTTCTCTAAGGCAGTTCACATTTTTCCACTTACTTTTAAGCAATGATTCAATAAAATCTGCGATTCACAAATGCCGCCCGGTCATCGAGCCATAATAACCAGAATTTTAGAATTGATTTAGAACTACATCTTTGTATTTTAAGGAATTGTATTTCACCTCTATACTTTAAGCGAAATTTTCTTCAATCGGATTTTTATTTTCATGCAAGTGTAATAGATTACACCAAAGTACTGTGAAAATATACATACTTTTTCCAAAAAATCAAATTTATAAATTTTCCCAGTTCAGCAGCATTTTGTGGAAGTTGAAGCTGTATTTACCTTCTTACATAATTGCTTACTACACTGTGGGAGAAATCGGCAATCCTCGCTTACTTCCTGCTGTTAAATCTTACTCTATGAATTCGATAATGTACTTCATACTAACTTTATCAAAACTTAAATTCACATTTGAATACTTAACCATCAATTCTTTCACCCTTTGAGTGCCAACATGATTTTTAAAAAAAATAGCTAAAACTGCCACCCTGCTAGAGGAATATAGAAATTTATAAATATATATTTCATTTTTCGAAGCATTTTAGCACTTTTCGTAAATATTTCAAAACCAACTTTATTTTATTTTTCGAGTCTGTAATATTAATATGAAACAAATTTTTGTGGGAAATATCGGCAAGTATGAGTACAGATCGTTCGTGCGAGGCCAAAAGCGCGATCGCGCTCTTGGCGTTTTTAGTTAGTACATTGAGTAGCGCGATCGCGCTCCTTGGCACTCAAAGGGTTAAAGAAATGGGGAAACAAAACGAGGAAATGGAGCAACTGACTGAACAAATAAACTATAAGAACGTGTGAAATGTTCCAGAAAACGCATTATAATTCTATTATGTCTAACGAAGTTAAAGAATTGCAGTTTCTCTGCCTCCAAATCAAAAAATTTTAATAAAAATATTACTTCTGGTTGAATGTAACATTTTGATAAAACAAAAATTTTGTTGTCAAAATAACAACAGATGCTTACACCAGAGTTGAAAATTTTCCCAAAAGTGCAACATTTTTGTTTTGTAAATATTGGAAGTATGCCATATGACCGAATAGCTTTCATTGTAAATAGCAATCTAAATTTCTTAGGTAGGCAGTTTTTATGGGGTTACCTTAAAAGTAAGGTTTATGCAAATAAACTAGAAAATACTACACAACTTAAAACGAACAGTATGGAAGAAATTAACATGTTACAGGGTGAAATGTGTGGAAAAGTGACGAAAAATGTAATCAAACAGCCCCCATGTGTAAGAGCAACAGCCTAGGACATTTGGCATACATTGTTTTTCATACATAATTCCAAACATTAAATAAACTATTTGTAAACATTAAATCTATTTTCTTTTATTTAAAAATATTAGGCAAACAAATAGTAAACCTTTCGGGTGAACACCCTGTACATTTCTATATTTACTATATAACTTATCCTGTATGCAATTTGTCATTCAACTTACCTATAATTTTTTCCAGAATCCCGGGTCCAGTCTGATTGCTTAAAACTTTTTCTTTTTCTTATCGTATCGACTTCTTTAGAAATTTCTAAATCCTCGTAGTCCTCGCAAAACAATTAAAAGCTTATTTTGTAAATATTTAAATTTCTAACATTTGTGTTTACTCTATATGTAAGTTTGATTATAGAGGATGATGCCTCAGTTTTTTTCAGTAAAAAAAATACTTATTATAATTAAATTCAGGTGCGACGCCTTTTATACTCAAATTTTCGATGGCCTATGCTTACTTAAGTTCCATAATAATTTTAAGTTGTCCACGCTCTTCGCTGTTGATTCCAGAATAAATTCACAGATCGTATTTGTTGTTCCGTATTTCAGGATTAGCTTTGTTTCTATATTTCTAATTCCTCTAAACAATCCATATACATATTATCTTCTTTACTGAGGACAATTGAACGTTTGTGTTTATATCGATACTGTAGTTAAGTATAATTGAGATGTTAATCAAATCAGGATTTGAGGGGAATTTCTCTGATTTCCACTGCAAAAAAGTTTCTCTCAGTAAGAAAAGCGAGACCAACTTATCGATTTGTCAAGTGTGGGAAACAAACAAAAATTTTATCTAGTAAAATTTTACTGACAAAATTATTCTACTAGTAGTAGTGTACTGCCATAAAAAATTGGGAAAATTACTCAACGGACTACTTTTTATGGCAACATTCCAGCCCATTTACATAAATATTGTGTTGCAATATGAACAAAATGCTCCCACACTACCAAACCTATTTTGATTATAGTTCATTCATGGTTTGCTTTTGTCATTCGTGTTGTGTTCTCTTCGGTTTAACACAACTTAAAAATAGATTTACAAGTTTACAACAAAAATTAATACCCGTTTACACCAGTAGAATAAAAGTATGTAGCAAAAAAGTATGTTGGTGTAAACTCAAACTAAAATACTTTAATACTTTATCGCGTACTATTTTGCTATTAAATATAATAGCTATCAAAAAAATATTGACATTATAGTCGTAGTTAAAACTCTACTTTAATGTTATAATACTTTAATTTTGTTTATTATTTTTTTCAAGTGGCCGATAAAGACATTTTTTGTTTGGCTATACATTTCCATTTGTGATATTAACCAAAAAAAATATATTTACCAACAAAAAAAATAATATAGTATTATAGTATGGGTTTACACCGCTTGCGATGTAAACTGGCCGGGTATTATACTTTATTAGCAAAAAAGTATTATACTATTAAAGTAGCTCTGGTGTAAACCCAGTATAAAATACCGAAAATTAAAATAATCGATTATAATAAAATTAAAATAATTGATAGTAATTGAGGTCATACAAATCACTAAAAATTATGAAATTTTTTGGTTAGGTGGTCAATTGTTTAACTACGAGTATAAAAATTTGCTATAAAAAAAGTAAATTAATCGTAGTTTATATTTCATTCTGTTGTAGATATAATATTACCTTTCTCTGTTCGTTTTTCAGTATTGTTTACTGAGATAAATTTTTTCGTAATGGAAATCGCGCTTTATTCTCGATTTTTCATTTCTAATTACAATAGTTTTTTTTAAAGTACAGTCAAAAATTCAAATATTCTTTAACCTTTAATACCAATTATCTTCCAGTTTGACCTTCATTAAAGGAAGAACAATCAGAATTTTATTAAAAAAATTTCCACTAAAACGAATCTAAAAATAAACGCAAATTTTAAACTTTTTACACTATTTGCCGTAGGCACTTTGCGAAACACACTTACATTTGATTTTTGAATATTTTAATTAAAAACTGTGTTCAAGAAGTATGAAATCACTCGATCGATTTTGACTTGTTAGATCATCATCAGAACGCGTATTTTAATCCTAAAATAATAACAGGAGAGAAGAATTACCGGAACGCAATAGTGTACAATATATGTGTTTTTGTATTAGTAACAAACAAATTTGGTCGGACGTAACGCCACACCATTCGCAATGTTTTTATTTTAGGTTCATAATTTTATATTTTGTAAATTAACAAATTTTATATCCCTTTTGTGTTTCACTAACACAATTGTGTAGGTACGGCCAAAGTACCATGTCATAAATTTATCTTTGGTTGTGTTTTGAACCAACTTACATATTTTTGTATTCCTTTCAAACTTATTTTTGTTCGAAAAATAACACTAGCTATACACACAATTGTGTTGGTTGTACTTCAAATCAAGTGCAATTTCTTATGAAAGACGTCATTACATACTGTGATTTTTTACTCACACATTTGTGTGGTTTGGACTTTACTAGAGTCATTTTTTGGTTGAAAAGGGATATTTTATAAAAAAACAATTGTAAAACGTTTCGTGTTCAATAAAACGGCACGTAAAAAATAAATTCACTTTCCTCAAAATTTAGCATAATTTTGCTTTTGTCGAAATGTTTTACAATTAATTTTTTTTATAAAATATAAAATTTGTTAATTTACAAAATATAAAATTATTAACCTAAAATAAAAACATTGCGAATGGTGTGGCGTTACGTCCGAACAAATTTGTCCCCATCTAGATACCATGGGAAAATGTCACAAAACAGGAGTGGAAGCACCAAAAATTTGAACCGATCCCACCCGGTTCGATAAATTTTGGTGCCTATGGTCACAAAAACAACACACATACATGCGTAACAAATGACAGCACACTAATTCAAAATTGTGTATTATACGTCGTATACGTATACACAAATTTGTGGTTTCGTCTCCCAATTCTGGATCAAAATAGGCGTTCAGGAGTATCTACTGATTTGTAAAAGTAAAAATTTAGTTATATATAGTAGAAAATAGGCAAAAAAGCAAAAAGAGGGGGAAAAAAATAGGCAACAAAAATTAATCTATTGATCGTCCCAACCAACTGTTGTTTATACGGAAAAATTAATAATAAAAAAGAGGGATGAGTATAGAAGGTAGGCGAATAGCCTTCGGCAGAGTAACAAAATTCAAGGTAGATTGAAGTGCATTTAATTACCCAACGTATTAGTTATATTATGACGAACGTGAGAATAGAAAAGGGCCGGATCAGTAATTGGTGAGAAATGGATTTCTCTCTAAGGATATTTTGGTAAAGTAATATGGATTTTCGAATTTCGTAAGATTCTAAGGAATCAAAACGTCTGCTTTTGGGTTGTACATATGTAATATGTCTAAATTGTTCCAGCTAGCTGTCAGTCGTTTTATCATTTTATGTATGTCTCGACAACGGTTGAAAAGTCGCTTCCGAAAGGGCTGCAAATAGAGAGATTTTTGGCTTGTCATTTTTAGCCGTCGTCATTTTTGACAGATATATGCATTTAGGCTCTTTTCAGTCCCTACACGTTGTTTTCCAAGGCGAGTAATCGTCATTATTTAGCCCAGAAAAACCTCAAAGTCGCTTAATGCTTTCGTTCTTTATTTCCATTATTAGTGGTTTTAATTTGTTGCACAGAAAATTGAGGATAATTTTGTGTTGCGGAGCACGAGTCTGCTGCCAGATTCTACTAGCTTTCCGTTTCTATTTAACTAGTTCTCTGACCTCTAGAGGATAGTTATGTTTCCTTGTGGTATTGGTATAAGAAATCGGTGAACTTCCCCAAACTGCTTGTTGGATATTATTATTAAATGCTTCTAGTTCATCTTCCAGCTGCACTAATTTTCCACTAATTTCTTGAATAGATCCCAATTGGTTTAATTGATCATGGATGATCACAGGTGAGTCGTCAGATAACATTCCTTGACTATTTTCAATGCGCAGTCTCAATACAGATTTATTGTATGCCAACTTCTTTCAAAATTGCCCGTCAAATGGACTACAAACATAATTCATGTATGTTCTGCTAAAACTTATTAGTACTGCCTAAATACTTTACCCATTTGATAATCTTGATTCATGATATAAGATTTCTTTTACAAATCCTTATTCAGAATATACTCGTACTCGTAATTATTCATTGATTACAATCATACCACTAAAAAATTGATTACTGATTAGAATTATAAATGATTAATTAAATTATGAATGTGTTAAAATTTGAATTAATAAAATTTGAATTAATTATTATTAATTCAATAATAAAAAAAAAAATCTCATAACTTCTGGGAATCATTAAAACTGTCAATGAAATCGATAGAATATTTCCGTCAACATAAAATTTACATACAATCAAATGCATACGAGTACAAAGATGGCGCAATTTATTTATTAGTATTTATCTATACATTATGTAAATATTATTTACCAATATTAATGTTTAATATTATGATTAGTTGATAAATTTACCAAATTATTGTGTAAAGTCACGTCTATGCGGTTATTCTTGTTAATGATTACGATTGGATTACACGATATATTCACATATACGATATATTCACAAGTTTTAGTCATATGCGCGTATACAATTTATATAATACCAAAATGTAGTCACCATATTCAACATTGTCCAGACCGGCCCAGTGTATAATCTGCTTAACAATCATACCTGAATAGTTCCTCCCTAAGGTTATAACTTCAATTATACCCTGCGCCATAAGCTAGAGTTTGAACAATGATGCAAAATTTAATATCTTTTCTACCAAAAAATTAATAGTGAAATTGATTCTCACAGTCTTACGAGTATAAGGCGCCACATTTCTAATTGACATATCCATCAAAAATCTAAACAAACACAAGATGGCACGCACAAAACTTGATTGAGTAAATTCTGGATGTCAAATTTGTTGTTTTTGGTATTATGTACTTGGTTTAAGATATCACCACATAAATTGAATAATATTTAACTTTTAATAATAATATTTTAATTTTGAATTAAAAATATTTAATAAATAAAATAGATTTGACCCGTTTGCCATATCTAAATTAGTTTGCATACGCAGCCCTAGCTATATTTGCTGTAATTGATGAGCTCAATTGAATATATACGTATTAATTTAAAATATTAATTTATATATCTTAATTAAGATTGGCTATTTGTATTTTTTAATTATTTTAACAACACATTTGATTTCAATTTTGTAAATTTATATGGTTCATACGAAAACTATGTGGTGCCATATTGTTGTAAAATATAAAGCATTTGTGAAATTTTAATTAACTCATCTTCAAATCAATAAAATTATTATGACTTATACGCAACAGATGATGTAAAAGTACGCTTGTAAACATAAAAAATGGCCTTTAACTGGAGTACATATAAACATTTGGATTTTTATTATGTGTTTAATAAATTGGCAAATATCTGTGTCATGAAAATAAAATTGTGTTAGCTAGTGTT
>OW052220.1:147967620-148106339 GCA_932526605.1 Nephrotoma flavescens
TATATATATATATATATATATATATATATATATATATATATATATATATATATATATATATATATATATATATATATATATATACAGAAAAAGTATTTATGTCGCAGTAATAAATAAAAATAGCTAACACTAAATAAATCAATTTATTTCAAAAGAATTCAATAAACCTTAAAATAAACATAAATAAAATATTATAATGTTACATATTATAAAATAAATATTTGAATTATTTAAACAAGTAAATAATTTATAATTAAAAATCACAAAATTTCAAAATTTTTCAGTCCTGTGTATGAACGCATCCAGATATTCCGCCAATTTGGATAATATACCTTAGTCATTACTGATTTTATTATTTTATTCTTTTTTTTATTTATTTATTACAAATGATTTAAAAATCATCTAGTAATTTTTTTTACATCAATTATATTCTTGTTTGGAGGGTTGTAGCCCTTAGGCTAGTCCCCTTTACAATTTTATTATATTTTTAGTCGATCCTGATTGGATCTAATAGATCAAGCGGTTTCTTCTTTCGCAGCCGTCTTACTGGTTTTGGATGATTTTGTGACATAAGTTTCAGTCATATACAAGATGTCGTTCCGTGTGCATCAATTTTAAGTCATTGCAATCTATTCTGTTTTCAAATGAGCAAAAATACTGCAAAAGCTATGGAATTGAGTAATCCGACTTTGAATGAACCTTCTTTGAGTCATTCAACAGTAAAAAAGTGATGACATTTCGTAATGACAATTTTGACTGATTGACTTGGTTCCCTCTGATTACCACTTATTCAAATCGATGTCACCATATTTGAAAGAGCAGCGATTCACGAAAGTTGAAGATGTGCAAAAATGGCTCGATGACTATTTTGCTTCAAAGCCACCAAGTTTCTATCGCGCACCAAATCGACCACGTTCTGGTCTCAACGAGACATTCCTCCAGCATATCCCAACGCACAGAAAAAATATTATTAAAGTAGTAACTATATTTCAAAGGCATCATATTATGATTGGGTTTATGATTATTACAATTAAAACAATAAACACATTTAAATTACTATGGATAGATAAAATTACTAGCCTATAAGTGTTTGATACTAATAATAGTCGCCGAGAAAATTTTATATTTCAAACTATAATCTGAACTCAACTCAATTTAAATCTGAAAATTCTTTGATTAAATTGAAAACAGAAAATATTATTTGTCCACATAACATACACATTTATGTTTACTAGTTAGATTATTTTCCAATTATAATTCAAACCCCTGAATCGATGTTAGAAATTATTATTGGGGTGGAATACAAAGCAAACATTATTTGTTTATTACGAAATAATGAATACGCCTAAATCAAAGCTAAAAATCTACAGAATTAAATCTTACAAACAAACGCCTAAGTTTATATTATGTTGTTAAACAGTAATTTTATAGTGGAACATAAAATAATGAGTACGCCTGAATCACTGCTAAATTGTGTTCCACACATATTTATTATTTAGATTACTTTCCAATTATATCATTACGCGCTGCTCCATAATATTAATCCACGTTGCTATTTTTATTAACAGTTTCAATAAAATGTATTAATTTAATTTACAATGGCGGGCGAACGGCTACATTGGTGACGGATATGGTTAAATAGACTGTTGCGGTTGTATTTAATTATAGCTCCACTTCCGTTTTCTTCATTGTGGTGCATTCATCTTTGTTGTGTCGTACTCTTTTGTTTTTTGATTACGGTGTACGGTTGTGTTTTGATTACGGTTTTCAGTACGGTGTGGGTATTAAATATTAGTAGTATTGAAACAACCGCCACATTACTTCCCCAGTGTGGCACACGATAACCTGGAAGTCTTTACATACAATCCAATTGGAATCCGCGCTAATGGTCGGAATTCCAAATGATATTCGACGAGGTGTTGAAATCGGCAAACAAAAAGAAAAGTAGTTTATTTAATTAAAGATAATTTGCACTTTTCCAACATTTTAATTTTTTCATTAATTTAGTTAAATTATTATTTGACTAGCATAATATTTCGGCTCTGAAGCAATTTTCAAATGTTTAAGACACTCGGAAATATTAATATCATTAAAATTATTAAATTAAGTTAAATAAAAAGCTTCCATAATGGAAACTTAGCTTGTTCTATTATTTTATGTGACGTGTTATGTGCTGTCACCAAACAGCCAGTTTCTTTTTATTTAACTTAATTTAATAATTTTAATGATATTAATATTTCCGAGTGTCTTAAACATTTGAAAATGGCTTCAGAGCCGAAATATTATGCTAGTCAAATAATAATTTAACTAAATTAATAAAAAAAAAATTAAAATGTTGGGAAAGTGCAAATTATCTTTAATTAAATAAACTAATTATATTAATTAAATAAACTAATTATATAAACATAAACATCTTTGCATTAAATAGAAAGAAAAGTAAGTAAATCGGCATAAAATATTTTAACAACAATTTTATATATTGTAACCCCAAAACTCACTCGTTTTACAGCAAAAATAATAAACGTTTTTGTTTCTAGTTATTCGTGTATAACTGTAATATTGTATTAGGTGTGCAAGTAAAAACTCGGCTCTGAAGTTGATAACATTAAAATATACTAGAACGCATCGCCCGCCAATCGCCCGCCATTTTTCATATACCATATGTAGTTTAAGCTACATATCGTATATCCAAAATGACTAATTAATCATTGATGTTTTTATGACATAAGTGTCAGTCATTTACAAGCTGTCGTTCCGCGTGCATCAATTTTAAGAGATACATATCGAAAAGCAACATTTATATCACTGCATTCTATTCTGTTTTCAAATTAAACAAGCTACTCAAGCTATGGTGTTGATTAATTCGACTTTGAGTAAACATTCTGTGAGTCATTCAACAGTAAAGAAGCGGTTTACAAGATTTCGTGATGACAATTTTATTCTTGAGGATGATCCTCGTCCAGATGCAGTAAAACCATTTGAAGACGAAAAATTTGAAGTTTTACTGGACGAAAATCCGTGTCAAACTCAAAAAGAGTTTGCAGAACAGTTAGGTGCTACTCATTAAGCAATACTGCTTCGATTTCATGCAATGGGGAAAATACAGAAGGATGAAAAATGGGTTCCTCATAAACTGATCGAAGAAAACAAAAACCAAAGAGTTGACATCCGAATTAATTTGCTCTCTCGGTACAAAAGAAAGAATTTTTTGCACAAGATCATTACGGGTGATGAAAGTGGATTTTGTAAGATAATCCTAAACGCAGCACATGGGTATTCTGCAATGTGATTTTATTCAAAATAAATCATTATTTAATATAATTTGTTTAAGAAAAATGACTAAAATAATAGTAAAAAATAGTAAAAAATGTGTAAAAGTATGAAAAACGTCACCTAAATCCATTTAAAAAAACTAAAGGTTATTTTGAAACTAGCTTAGTTTAAAAAAATTCTCTAGTTTATGCCCTTTCCAATGGTATGTTATATGCCATAGAATTCACTCATTTTGTGGTCAAAATAAAAAATACTATTGCCGGGGTCAGGTTATGAAAATACCATTATTAAGTTAAATGGGCATTGTGACGAACCTTCAACAAGAGAGCCTACTTACCATGAGCCAGCCCGCCAATTGTTGAAATCGTGTAAGAGCTTAGTTGTCCCACTAGAAGAATGCCTACTAAACTCAAATGACCTTGATGATTCCGTCAATGCAGGAGGGAACGGAGAAATTGGCTCGGTGATTCCCGTAACTACTGAATCGAACACGAGTCCTGCTGACCCTATCCTAAATAACTACAATCAGATCAAATGTGACAATTTCGATAACTTCGGCTTTATCAGTAGCACCGCATTCTCAACCAACAGCTACACATACTAAGACAGGAACCTCCACATACTTCTCAAATAGGGCGGCTTCTTCAACAATCTTTGAAAGTACAAAGCAATCAGACCGAACGGGGTTCGACCAACGCTTTTAAATATGAAGCAAAGCTAGGCGAGTCGAAAAGCCAACTTCCTCTTACGAATGCACTTGACACAGCGGAACAAACCAGGCTATTGATGACTCTTATGACCAAACTAGAATTATTGTCGGATCAGGTAAAAGACATTGAGTCAGGAACGAAATGAACTTCAGATGCAAGTATCGAAGGACATTCCCAACACAACGGCGAATTCCTTATGTGCCCCACCACCTTTATTCAGTAGGAGAAACCCTTCATCATCTCATTTACATTTTGAAGAACGAAGTCTCCATTATTAACTAGTACAAATCAACCCATTTGGAATCCTTCCAACCCATTAGGAGTAGATAATGATTTAAATGTGTACTGTACTCAAAGACGTAGCCCTCCAGTAGTACTGGACGTATCGCCGGTATAATCACCTGAGCTCATTCTCCTATTTAAAACGAGATTTTGTTGAACGGTTTAAGGGTCGAAGAACAGTTTAAGAAATTCGAAGAGCAATCGAAGCTCGAAAACAGCACTCTAACGAAACATTCATTGACTTTTGTCATCACGTATGGGGTTTCACAATACAATGTCATACCCCATACCGTAATGAAGAACTCATACAACTGCTGATGTCCATATTTGACATCAAATCTTCAATACCATTTAACAAACCAACGTTTTCCTAATATCAATCATTCAAACTACGAGCCCTCCATCAGAGACAAGGCTTAATTCATCTATTCCTTCGGGCAACGTATACGGATCTGTGGCCGCTATAAAAGAACTGTCGAATAATTCTACACAGTCACAAATTCGGCCACTTTGCTATAACTGTGCTGACATTGGCCACATGTTTATCGATTGTCCCCATTCCCCCCACAGGCATCTTCTGTTACTGATGTGGGTTAAAGAACACAATTACTCCAAGATGTTCAGGATGTGCGGAAAACGCAGTGAGGGTTCACTGGAGATCTGGGAACCAGGGGCCACCGAAACAAGTATTGCTCAGTACAACTTGAGAAGACGTAGCCAGCAATATACCGATCCGGAATTCGGTTGGTTAAAGTCTCCGAATATTTAAGTACTCCACACTATGCGTACTCCGACAGGTCAAAATACCTTAAATCATGATTCACCAAAGGCTTGTACCGAACGTCGCTAGTAACCGAGCTCAAATAGAGGCAGAACTGGATTCAAATACTTGTGCCTATTTGCCCAGTCCGACATCACAGACTAAGCTCATCGTTAGATTGTATCCAACCGTGAGCAAATCAAATTTACGGAGGCCTAATAATAGCCATAGGAGATAGATCTAGGGGGTATTGGGGAACCGTAGAAATAGAAAGGCAGGCATAATTTCATCTATCATTAGTTCAGACACATTAGATAAAAGACCATATGCCGCAGTCACTATTAATAAATAATGTACCTTATATGGGGTTTCTTGATAGAGGTGCCAGTGTCAGCGTTTTGAACCGACATGCTGTGAAATATTTGTCAGGCCACATCCACACAGCTAGTCGCCTGGCCAATCACATCCTGTTTTTGGCTATACAAGCGTTAGTTAAGTTTAATAATAAAACTAACACTTTAGTTCTCTATATCGCTCCGTCGCTCGAACAAGAACTTTATCTAGGAATAAAGTTCTTCGGTTCGGTATAACGGTGAAGATTTCTTCTCTTAGTCTTGTTAAGGAAGTAACTGATCAGTCCGACTCTCCAAAATTCCACTCAATCTCGCCTTTGGGTCGTATGAAATTGAATAGAATAATAGAAACCTTCTCATCCAGCACCAAGTTAGGGCTTGCAAAACCACGATTGTATTCCATGTAATCGATGTGGGAAATTCCAAACCCGTAGAACAGCGATGCTATACAGTATCTCTAGCGAGGCAGAAGTTGATGTGCGAGGAATTGGACCGAATGCTGGCTTTGGACGTTATGGAGGAAAGCTCCCCAATTATTCTGGTGCATAAGGCGAACGGCAAGGCACGACTTTGCTTGCATGTCCGCGAAGTGAACAAGGTGACGGTCTAGGATGCGTATCCGCAGCCACTTATTAACGGATGGTTGGGTCGTCTGGATCAAATACGTTATATCCCTACTATAGATTTGAAAGATGCCTTTTGGCACATCAAGCTCGGACTTACAACAATTAATATTAAGAAGAGTCAATTTGTTTTAAAGGACGTCAATTATCTCGGCTATATTGTGGGCGACGGGTGCCTCCGCACAAACTAAGAAAAATGTAAAGCGATCATGAATTTCCCAGCTCCGAGAACTACAAAACAGGTTCGACGTTTTCTGGGAATGTGCGGATGGTATCGTCTCTCACCGACCTAACTGGTAAATCTTCTAAATTAAAATGGTCCTTTTGCTGCAGAAGAATCGTTCTATTGCTTGAATCAAGTTTTGTCCACCGCTCTTGTATTGGCCAACCCAGACTATAGCATGCCTTTTTTTACAGTGCGACGCTACCACTGTCGGCGTCCTTTTCAAACTGACTCAGATGGTGAAGAGCATCCAATTGAATACATTTCGCACAAGCTGCGAGTGCTATGCAGCGCTACTGAGCGTCCACACATTTTGTTCGTGCAATGAAGGGTACCCTTTCACCATCTATACGGACCATGCCAGCCTTCGTTGACTGATGTCCCAAAAGGATTTATCCGGAAGACTCGCTAGATGGAGCTTAAAATTACAGGCATTTGACTTCCAAATAGACTACAGGAAAGGGTCAATCAATGTTGGACCAGACACCTTATTTTGTGCATTTTGTGATGAACTTTCCTCCACTGTTATTGGTCTTACCGTTTCATCTATGGCAATACACCCCGTTATCCCTGACTCTGTAGGGGCTCTAACATGTAGTAATATCAACGAAAAGATTGAATAAATAGCTAGCTTAATTAAACCGTTACAGATGCTCGCCTTGCAAATTAATCTATGCTCTTCGTCTCTTTTCGATGAGGATTGAGGAATACATAAACAAATAAATCATGTACGACAACTAACGGATTGTAAACATAACTTTCGCATACAAGATAACAAACTATTGATCTTACCTGCTTATGCCTCGTGTTATACAGATACTAGTCTGAATGGAAATTAGTACTATATAAAAAATGGATATCCATTGTTATTTGGTTGGCGCCGTGGCTTTTATCACAATATTATACTTTAGTTTTGTAATATAAAACAGAAATGTATATGTATATTACATTAATATTTATTATTATTCGTTAATAAAGTCTTTTTATAAAATATTATTTATATAAATTAACATAAAAAACATAAAAACGACAACATAAATAAAACTTTCTTAATGTGATAACAAAAATGTTTATTATTTAAACTATCTGGAAGACCAGTTTCGGACATTCGTCCATCTTCAGTTCCTTAACAAAACTAATTTGATATAACCTAATTGCTAATATACATGTAAAAGTTATACATACAGACGTGATCTATTGTCGTTTTTGTACTTGTTTCCGAAATTAGTAGTTCCGTTGTCGTTGACGCCGAAGCTGGTAGCACAAGCACACATACAGTATGTTCAACAAGAGCGTGTACGGCATAACTGTACTTAAAACTATAGGAACAAATATGGGCGGGGCTTAAATCGGTTTTCTATTGATTCCTCTTGGACGCTCTAAAAAAAATATTAGTTCAACTGCATTATTTAGCGGTTAACATATATGAAAGAAATGAGTGCGATTTATAAAAAACGATTTGAAGCGGTGTTTTTAAGGGCACTCCCGTAAGAACCAAAAATGTCCGGTTGCAAGTGCAGCAAAATATATAAAAAAAGTCGAAAACATTTGTATAGAAGAGGATTACACATTATTCAATGTATAAAAATGTTGAAGATTTGCCGTATAGAGACAAAAACCAAACCACTATTAAAAAGGAGGATTAGGCCATCATACAGGTATTTGATGAAAATTTCTCGCTTAAGCTGGATGCAGCTGTGGCAAAAACGACGAAGAAGAATACTCATACCAAAAATAACCATACTAAATAGAATTATAGAACATGGCTCCGCATATGGAAATACTTTGGTCTAACCACTATGGCAACACTAAAATACATAGAAAAGCGACTACACTGGGCGAATGAACATATAAACAAAGATTTTACTAATATTGTGTTTACCGATGAGTCATCCTTTTGGGGTTTTAATGTTAAAAGGCGTTTTTGGTGAACTAAGCAAAAAAATGGATTGCCCGAACTGTGGAGCACCCGCCCCAACTCCATGTATGGGGATACTTCACCAAGCAAGGTTTTGGTAAATTAATCATTTCCACGCGAAACCTAACGCATTTTTCATGAATAAAATTTATTCACGAGGTTTGTTACCATCTTCCCTTAAATGGTTTAGAGCGGGGAACTCTGATCGGATCTTGCAAAAAGACAACGATCCAAAACATCATAGCCTACTCTGTTCGGAATTTAAACTCAAAAAGGGCATCACAACATTGAATTCGCCATCTCAGGCACCTAGTTCCAATCCGATAAAAATTTATGGGCACTCATGAAGATTAAGCTGAAAATGTACCACGTAAAAAATTTGAGCGCTCTAGCGCGAGTGGTCCGGAAGATATGGAAAAATTTATCAACACAGTATGCAGAAAATTTGGTTGATAGTATGGACAAAAGGAACCAGGCAATTATTAACAGTAGTGGTGACTTTACTATGTTTTAGTTGATAGCGCCCTAGAAAATACAACAAACTTTCATAATAAATACAAAAAAAATAGTAGTTTTATTTTTACTTAGGTTTTTGCCGTACACGCTCTTGTTGCACATACTGTATCACCTGCTTCAGCGCATATGGGAATGGCAAAAACCATGGAACGATTGCAAAAGTATTTTTTTGGCACGAATGTCAAGCGATGTCAAAAATTTCATCTCTAAATGTACCTCGTGCAAAATGAACAAAGCCGTAAATTGTTCGACTAGGCCGTCTATGGGGGCACCTGTGGAACCTACCCGTCAGTTTCAAAAGCTCCGTACCCACGCTTGCAGCGTGGCAACATCTTTATAGTTATAGTGCTGGACCACTATTCAAAATTTTCGACCATGAAACCACTACGCGGAGCCTCTGTTTCATTGTTATGTTCGTTCCTGGAAAATGACATTTTTACGCAGTTCTGCCGTTCCTGAAACCATCACACTAAATACAAAATTTCTCACATACGTACACCCAACTACTCCCCGGCAATTCGATGTTATGCTCAAAATGTTTCTTCCAACACCGTAAACAGAATTAATTTTGTAAGTACCTCTACGCGGTGATTTGTAGCTGGCTAAGCTTAGGGTGAGTCGTGAGGGTTGGTAGAGCCTTCAAGATCCTCTTTTATACACCGCACTGGAGGAACTTAAATAGGAATTGTGACGAATCTTCCACGAGGGAACCTACTTATCGTGATTAGATCATCCACACACCGTGTGTTTCTTATTTCATTTCAAACCTCACCATGCGAAAAGAACCAAAACCGAATAACAAACCCAGAATTAAATGATTCGCAAACATTAAAATTTTTATATGCAATTATATGCAAATATCCAAATGGTTCTTTGTACAAATAGAAACTGAAATTAAAAAATATAAATTTTGATGTCGGGACCACCTTGTAACTAAAATTAATTTTAACCTAATTTTGTTATTATCTATAATTGGTTCTAAGAATCGTAAAAAAAAATTCTTATCAAATTTAATTAATTTGAGAATAAAAATTTAAGGGGACAGTACCTTCAAAATTGAAAAAAAAAAGTTTTTCAAAGATTTTGTTTTTTTGGAATAAAAAGAGATATCTTAATGAAACTTTCCATTGACATTTTGTTTAACTGAAAGTATACAAAAAAAATTTTGTTAGATTTTTGTTAGCCCATTGTCGTCTGCTACAAGGGTTTTCCAAAAACACTGAAAATTTGCCGCGTGCATCATAACTTCTCGCATTAAATCGCTCTTGGAATGAACTAAATTAAAAAAATTGGTTGAAAAATAAAAAAATGGCGGCATTTTTTCGAAAATGCAGCTTTCTTGTCCCTCCCAATTAGTTGTAACTCAAAAAATTGAAAGCCGATTATTCCTTCCGTAGTTCATTCTCAGCAGAAATATATGTAGATCAACGAGTTAAAATTTTAGAACGATTGGATAAGTAGTTTTTTTTCAATCTTGCACGCCAACTTGAAAAACGTCATTTCGAGATAATCGCGTTTTAATTATCGCGCTTTACATTAGGCGCGCTACGCAATAAATAAAATAAAAATATAAATAATTTTTTTTTTGTTTTCATGTTTTTAAACGTTCATTCCAACATATTCTATCATAAAAAAATTTCGATTTTTTGAAAATTTGAAGGTGGTATGTCCCCTTAAATTAAATTAGATATTGTTATTAAATTTAAGTAATTTGAAAAATAATAAAATAAAATGGCAAAAATTTTAGTTTAAGGAAACGTTAACAGATTATTAATTCTTTTTTATATTAATTATATTATTTTCAAAATTCAAACGTAATTTAGATCAAATTATTTTTATGATTACTTGATGTTTAGTAATATATCTTAGTAAATAATACTGTGGTGAAGGTAAAAAAGGTAATAAGTCATTTTGTTACTTTTTAGATCTCTTCATTAATTCGAATGTCCAAAAAAAAAATGTAACGGTAATTTTTTTTTATTTTAAATTTGGATAAATATATACCCAAACCATGCAAAAATTAAATTTCCTACAATTGATAATTTTTTTTCAGAAACACCAGAAAATTTTAAATAAGCTCTTCTGAAAAACTGAAGAAATGAGTTATTACCTTCTATATCTTCACCATAGAATAGTGTATATAAAAAAAACTTTATTCGTTATAGTTATCCAAAAAAAATCCAAGCTTATTTGATCAGCTCAATTAACCTCCAACACTGTTACTTATATATGTATATACATATTTGGTAACTGGTAAGTTCATGTTCTGGTTGTCTTATTGATTGATTGGACTGTAAGACCAAGTACTTGAGAAGTGTCCCAGATAACGCCGGGCTTATTCCTACAGTTTACACATAACAATAGGAAGAATAGGAAAGGTATTTTTTTTTTGGGACGGAACGACCCGGTTTCAGACACCTAGCGATCGTACGGCACAACACAATTCTAATCTACTTCGAATCTACTAGAGGAAGGATATAGGCTTAATAGGTATAATGGATAACGATGGTATTGGTCTTTAACAATTGTTTCTCTAAACGACCAACCTGAGGAAATTATTAAAAATTACTCTAAAATCCATTAGTATTTAACTCTTGAATTGGCACGAGATAGCAAAAAAAAAAAAAAAAAGTTGCAAAAAATATGTGAGACATCCCAAAGGCAATGGTTCCCGGAAAACTATCAATGTTATTCAATACCGGATTGAAATGTTTGTAAAACAAGCTACATTTCAAATAAATGTAGCTTGTTTCACAAACATTTCAAATGATTTATTAATTTTTGTTACCAACGAATATTCGTTTAATTACAAAGTAAATTATACCTCACAGAACATATTATGCCATGGCTGAATGGAGCTTTACCACTCCTCAACCAATTACTGTCAAATATGGTATTCAGAATTGGATTGACACTCCAAAATAATGCTCAATGGAACTAGGCCATCTCTAAACAAATGATGGTCAAATTCGGTGCGCAAAGCTGAATTTGACGAAATTTTGGGGTTCGGATATAATGAATGAAACCAGGCCGTTTAATAACCGGTAACTTTCTATTTTAGTTTGTAAAGCTCTGCTAATAAACTAAGGTCAACTTGGGGTTTTAACGTGCCTTGTTAGTGGTCAAACAATTCGACCATTCTGAATGGAACTTGGCCATATCCCAAAAAGTTTTCGTCAATCAGGTATGCAAAATTGGGTGGGGATTTAAAAATGGGTTTTAGAGAAGTTCTGAAATTCAGCATGCTAGGCAGTTTCTTAACTATTTATGTTCGAACCTGGTATGTTGAGCTGAATCGAGATTCTAACATAGGTTACATTAGGTTAGATTTCAGTGGCTTTTATCGCACACTTAGACCAATTATGGCCCATTGAGATACCACAGGATCCGACATCATAATCTCCCCTTACACCCATTTAGTGCTATTTATATAGCATAAAAGATCTCGCACATCACAGCTTTCGAGGTCAGAGAGGCCGTCCATAGTGTATTTGCCCAAATAATCATGTCTTAGACCAGCTAGCGCAGGGCATGAGCATAAAAAGTGAACATCAGTCTCCTCCTCCTCCTCGTCCCTGCAGCGTCTGCAGAATTCATTTGCATCCAGACCCATGATCTCCGAAAAGGCAGTGTCTAGTACTATTTTACCAAAATCACGCTTCCTTAGTGTGATTAGAATTTTGGAGCGCTTCAAGCTCAGCACAGGCCATACTTGCTTCGCTACCTTACCAATTGGACTGGCAAGCCACCTAGCATTTGGTAAAACAACTGCTTTCCTATGGCTTTCCACATTCAGCATAGACATAGGTCTTCCTAAACATTCTCTTTCTGGTTCCAGTTGAAGAGTTGCATACCGTTCCTCGCTAATTCATCTGCCCTGAAATTTCCCTCAACGTCAGAATGGCCCGGAACCCAGACCAACTAGATATTGTAATGTTCACTCATCTCGTTAAGAGATGTGTGACAATTCAACGCCCCACTTGACAGCAGGGAAGCTGAATCCAGTGAAAGAATGGCCGCCCGACACATAAATAGTGATATCAGGCAACGATATCACATTATGCTTCAACCAGTTCATGACCTCTTAAATCGCTATAACTTGGGCCTGGTACACGCTGCAACAATCAGGTACATAGAAGCTTTATAAGCGTCTAGAAAAGCAAGAAACTACTAACGAGGCAATGGCCCTCCTATATTAAAATGAGCAGAACATTAAGAATTGCCACCTGGAATGCGAACGGATGCAGCGGCTTGTTCCAGAGTTAGAAATTTTTCTAGATTTAGAGAAAATAGATATATGCCTTATATCAGAAAGCAATTTGACAGAAACATCATTTATTAAAATACGTGATTATGAATTTTATAATGCTGTTCAACCAGGAGGAAACGCAAGCGGAGGATAATCAGTAATAGTGAAAAAGAATGTCAATCAATATGAAGAGCCTGGTATCGAAGAAGAAAGTATGCAAGTTAAAACCGTAAAAGTCGAAACTAGTAATAATAATGAATACAGTATTTCTCTTATCTACTGCTCTCCACCCTATAATGCAAAAAACACTTATTTGGATCAAGACTTACAGCCCGTAAAGGAAAAGAGCTTTTCGAAGCAGGTCGGGTAAACAAATGTGAGTTCCATTCTGGAGGTAAACCAACATATTGGCCTGCTGATATAAATAAAATACCAGATCTCATTGATTCATATGTAACGAAAGGGCTTAACCAGGACTACTGGTGCCTTGAAAATAGCGAGGGGATATATTCTGACCATTCAAATGTTATCATGACACTCAGCACAATGATAATTAACAAGGATAACTTGCGCGCCCCGGAATACAAAAAAATTCTCAATTATCTGTGCAATAAACTGAAACAACTTATAAAAGAAATAAAGAACGAAACTATTAACAAGTGGTCTAACCGAACATAAAGACACTGATTACTCTCTTTGGAAATAGCAACAAAGGGATTTAAAAGGACCAAAATGCATGTGCCGCCTATTAAAAATGAGAAAGGAACCTGAGCCAAAAGTGACAAGCAAAAAGCTACTTTGTTTGCGGCTCACTTGGAAGAAACCTTTCAACCGTTGCCCAGGCAAACTGCAGATGAAAACATAACAACAATTACCAAAATTGATGACCATAATATACGATCTTTAACATTACGTTAATTGACAGTGTATATTTCTGCCAACGGGTTATGGTTTCACGATCATGATACAGTTGGCAGAAATGAAGTTTGATTTCGATGTATGTATCGAATAAGTGTACTGTAAATTTTCACGGATTACTACACTGCACTTTACTGTTTAATTTTATGTTCTGGTCACTTATAATGCCGTATATGTACTTCACAATTAATATTAAAATAAAACAACAGTATAGCTTTCAATACACATTAATGTTAATTATAAAAAATTTGATTGGTTTTAGATTATAATAAACTTCTTCCTGCCAGGTTAAAGATTTTTCAACGACTGGTCGAATCAAAAACTAATATTTTATTTTATACAAAATAGTATTCGCACCATAAATTACTTTCAGTACATATCGCCTTAACTTTAGTAAAGACACAACAATAATGGTATAAATTTCAAAGCAACCGACCAAATGGCACAGTGGTTAAAGCTTTGGCATTTGGATCGGGAGGCACCGGGTTCGAATCCCGATAGGGACAGGATGCAAAAGTGAAATTTCATAACAGATTACGATCTGGGATGAAATGTAACACTGTTACAGGCTGGCTACTGCCAACCTGCAGTTATCACTAAGCGCATGCAGAGGCCTCCACGGTGATATTTTGCCGGCTACGTTCTCAGCGAGAAGTGCGAAGGGTCGTGGGGTTTGAGGCATGCATGGCTCCTGGCTTACACCGTGATGATACAGATATTTATAAAAAATGGAGAAAAACGCAAATAAAAAAACTCGATGTTCCACCGAAATTCGTCGGCCGGAACCTGAGGAACGAACAGCAGAAAAAAATAAACAATAAAAAAAATCATAACGGTAGAGAGGTGCCTTGGTGCGCACATCCGCACGAACTCGCACGGTGATAAACATCGGTTTCGAATCCGGATGCGGGCACCAAGGGACCGCTTACCCTACGCCAACACAGGATGGGAATTCCCCCCTCATCATACCCACCCAAAAAAATTTTAGTAATTCATTTTATTTATTTAATTTAGACCAAAAAAAAAGAAAAACCAAACTTCCCACGAGGAAACAAGAAAGGGAGAGAACGAGGGAGAGAAAGCGAGAGAGCACTGCGCATCGAGCGCGCGACCGCTATCCGGCGCTCGATCACAAAATGTTTATATAACAATTTAGAAAAGAAATTTAAATAAAAAATATACCAGAAAAATGAAATAAAATAAAATAAAATAAAAAATAAAAAAAATTGTACCTTAATAATTACTGTTGCGGCCTTGGTGCCGTCATGCCACAGGTAACTCCAGTTACCCGGACCGTTGGGCGACTTCCCGCCATAAATAATAAAAACCCGAATAGCCTTGGTGGACCACCCGTTGTCGTTGCGGGACCTCTCCCCGATACCAATAGATACAAATGGCCGGTTGGTCACCCGTTAGGTTGTAGGCGTTGGTTTGTATTTACCGTTAAGTAGCGGTATTAGTTGCTGCCGCTGTGTCCGACCGACACAGGTGCTAATAATGCTCCAAGGGCCACCGTACGTTGATGGTATTGTTGTGCGTCCTTCCGCGTAACACCGAAAATAAAGCGGCCTCAGCTGGCCATAAACGAAGAGTTGGGCATTGCACGCCTTTAGTTAAAAATTATACAACGAGCCAGTTAGTCGCATGTGACGTAGAGCGACCTTCACCCACACGTAAAAGATATGAATTGGCTTCCACGGTAAATAATTTAATGTGCGTTGACTTGCTGAAAACCTGCAATATGACGTTGGGCGTTTGTCACCAAAACCGTAGAAAATATCAAGTGGCCTCAACTGGCCACCCGTACTGACTCCAAGGTGGCGATACGTCCCCGATATATAAAATTGGATGACCGCAACTGCCACCCTTACTCCGACTGGGCTGCACCCTTTGAAATATTCGTCGTCCGCAGACAAAAAATGTTGTTTTAGTTTACCACACCAAAATTTTTCTTCCCTTGTCACGGTAGCACATGTGCATAAAGTATTTAAAACAAACTATTTTCACAATTATCAAACACCGTTCACTGCGCGTGATTTCGTGGATTAAATTCGTTCTCAAAAAAAAAAAAACAAAAACAAAATTTTTTTTTTATACAAACACGGTGATATAATTTTTATAAACTTTATTTTTATATATATATTTTTTTTTTTATTAACTACCATAATTATTTTATTTTTGTTTTTTTCTCAATTCCCAAAAATAATTTTCAACTTGGTTTTTGCTTTATACAAAATTAACAACAGAACACCTGTTTTCTTAAAACCAAAAACTAGAAAGTTCGCTCAAACATCCAAAAAAACTAAGACCTTTTCGTTATAAAACTCTAACCAGTGCCGACATGTTCTAACTATCACTTTTTTCGCTTCGATGCATTTCGATGGAATAACGGTATTTTGGAAGTAATATTTTTACAAAAAAAATATTTTTACTTCTAAAAAACCGTTATTCCATCGAAAATGCATCGAAGCGAAAAAAGTGATAGTTAGAACATGTCGGCACAGGACTATCAAGACTCGAATCACAAACCAAAAAAAAAAAAAACTCTAATGACAAAAAAATTCTTACGCTGAATAACGCGCAAAACATTCCAGAAGAATTGTCTTTCTTCTCTGTTTCTCGTTTACATCAATTCGCAATTAAACGAGAGGCATATAAGAAAAACATTGTTATGGAATGTTTTGCTGTACACACACACTCGATGCGCATTGATCTCGCTCTCTCCCATTTTCGTTTAGTTACCAACAAAACAAAAAAAAACACACAGAAATCCATCCACCACTAACCGCGTTTAGACATGAAAAAACCCGGACGCAAAAAACCGAGGAGAATGGAAACACAAAAATTTACAAAAAATGGGGATGTAATCCATAAAATTGTATTGTTGACGACAACACAGTCGTAACAACACATCTATGACCCCCTGTCGGAGTGAGAAACTCATGGGCCGACCCATCTTCCATGTCAGTATAGGCTGGCATGGAGCTTGCAATGTGCAGATGGTCTTAAAATCGGCCCTTTAGCCGCACGTCTTCGATTTGGCAGGTGATGCGTAAAGTAAGACGGAAAAAATAAACCGCGAAAGAGCAGGGAGTGCTTCGGCCCCAAAACAGATGGCAAGGACAAAAACAAAAAGAAAACAAAAAAAAATCAAAATAGTTCAAAGCAGTGTAAGCTAAAATTCAATATACTTTAAGTAGATGGCATTATAAATCATAACAATTACTTTTTATCATTAAGAATTCGATAATTAAACCTGATGTGTCAAATTTATACATATAAACAAATCATGAATTTTATACAATAATACGCTTGAAATTAATTACATTTAAATTAACTGTTTTCTAATTACATACATTTGTATCTTTTAGATTTATTGCCGCAACAAAAAGAGAAGATCAAGTACAATTTAAATGCAAAAAAAGCTCCAGGCTGTTGCGGGCCTCGCACGGTCAAGGCTGGGTTTTATTTTAATGTGGTTATGAACTTTGTTATTTAAAATCAAACTGCAATATATTTTTCTAATTATTTCATAATTTTTATTGTTATAATGTTATAATTTCGAGGTACACAACAGAATCTTTTTATCATTTTTTAGCCAATTTACAATTTTATTATTTAAGAGTAATAAATTCATATTACATTTATTTGGTCAATACAATAAAAGATACTTTCTAAATGTTTGTAATCCAGCGATGTACAACTACTATTTCCTACAAGGTTATGATCTAGCTACTGGCCAAATCGTAAAAGCCATTCCCGAGAAGGGATTACGAAAATTGGTTCAAGTAATCAATCAGCCTTCAGACTAAAAAATCGTGGGACATATTACTAAACCAGGCAAACCAGCGAACGATAAAATGTGTAAAATTGTAACGATTTACCGGGACATTCGGTAATATTAAAAATGTTTGGTGACGTGTGATGAGAGAGATAACCATAAATTTGATTTATTTTTATTGAGATAATCAACCGGTTAACTTTTCCCCTATAAATTTTGATGGTGGTGCGATCGAATTAAAAAGGGGTAATTTTTTAGATATTGAAAGAGTTAGTTTTAGATGGCCTGTGTGTAATGGTAAGAAAAATTATTAAGTGCTCGATTACAAAGATTGTATTGTGTACCTAAGATATTATAAAATGGTGTGCCAAATTAAATTATAGAATTGAAATTATTGAAAATTCTTTGTACGAACTAAATTAAAAGATAACTGAGTTCGTTTTGGCATAACCTTAGAGTGAATTACTTACAATATTATGAAAAAATTATTATTATCATTATTACAATAATTATTGTAATAATGATAATAATAAAGAGAGTGAATGCGATACATAATAGTTAATAAATTAGGGGCAAATTCGTGGTGATATTAAAAAAAAAAAAAAACTTTAAAATAAAATTATACATATGTATATGAAACTGTATATGTATACAAAAAAATTTATGATAAGAATACGCAACTAAATGTATGGTGAACAATTATAAATTTTGTAAAAATTTGCTATACATACTAATAAACTTAATGAAATTATAAAATTAATAAAAGTTATAAATAATAAAAATCCACGCTAAATTATTTGCTAGTGATAATAAACCGTATATTCTAAAAACCTAAAACTCTCCGTGAATACCCAATAAAACCTTGCAATACCGAGGAAAGTATTCAATCCCCTACACCCAACCACCCCAATACTATCACCGTCATCATCGGGATAGTGAATTAATGGCGGAACATTGTGTAATGTGGATTGGTCATCAATCATAAAATCTACCCAAATACGGTATATTATCGTGAATGAATGTCAACCTTATTCTACCTTATAGATACCGCCAGCTGAAATGGATACTCCGCAAGAACGAGAATACTGTGTAAAGGTAAACTTTTCCAAATTAATTATAACTTTAAATTTATGATACCACCTATCATCTTAGTTAATTTATACTCGTATAATTATTAGAAACCACGAATTGAGCCAACGTATTTTCTTTATTTATTTATTTATTTATTAATGTACTTTACAATTTATTTATACAAAACATCATAAACCAATATATGCCATTTTGAGCAGTATCTGCTCATTTACAATGGCGTATGTAGCGTATGGGGTAGACAAAACAATTTTAATTAAAACAAAAAAATTTGGTTAAAATTACGAAGAGACAATTTTTGGTGTCCTATGTAAGATGCTAAAACCCCACATTTACGGAGCACCGTTGATCCTAATATGGTAGAAGCTCCAGGTGTGTCTCAGCGAGACAGCTATGTCCATGCAACTCCCTATCAACCACTGCTTCCAACTTTGATGGGGATACTCATTTCGAATCAAGATATCAGTTTTTTCTAAATACTTCCTCAATGCTTTCAGACTTTTAGAATGATTCAGGATTTTCTGGGCATGCAAACAATTACCTCATACATGATTTATATTTATCAAAACTTAGAATAAAATTGAATTTTTTAAAAATGGTATAATTCTTTTTATTAGTATGTATGTATTTATTATGTAAGCATAACACAATCAAGTAATCAGGTGCGCGCACATATATGAATATTAATTCGAGCGCATGTCTTTTCCTTTCGTTCCTTTATGTGAAAAAAAAAATTAGTAATGTAATTTATTAAATTTTGGTTGAAATTAGTGACGCTACCTGGAAACTTAGCGTGTATATATTTTTTTAAACGAGGTAAATTTGTAACCGGCAATTTAGTAGATTGTTTCAAAAAATTGGACGAACCCGCCTAAGACGAGCAACACTAAAAAATCACCTGGTAACCGAAACAAGCGTGCCGTTACAAAAAATAACGGAGAGTACTCTGAACTAAAGGGAATAGCAGCAGGCATGCCACAAGGTAGCGTACTGGGTCCTATATTGTATATCCAGTATTGTATATAAAGAGATATGCCAAATACAGAAGGGGCTACCATAGCAACATTTGCAGACGATACAGCTATTCTGGCAACTGGAAAGTGTATTTTAGAAGCAACGACAAAACTTCAACAAGCAACCAACTCAGTTAATAGCTGGACAAAGAAATGGCGCATTAGGAACTCAATTCAATACAGGTTCCAAATGCAAATACAGCCAAATACCTCGGCATGACTCTCGATTGCAAGCTTAGAGATGGAAAGAGCATGTTAAAAAAAATCCCAAGTTTAAGCTTTAGACTAAAAATTTAAACATCGAAGATGGGGCTGGAAATTTTGCTTAATGCCTAAAAAAAAGTTTGAGCCCCAAAATTTATTTCGGCTATGAAATTGCTTAAATAAAAAATTTAAAATTTTATACTCACTAATTTATATCATGAGAAATAGGTGCATAAAGAGAGCACAAAAGAAAATTGGTGCACCAGCGTGTTTTGGTTATCTCGTAATTACTTTATTTTTTTGTTTTTTTTTATTTCGTTGCATATTCTTGGGACAAAATTAAGTTGCATTTTTCTATATAATGCGACCCCAAAAACATCTTCTATGTTAAAAGAAGAATTGAACATCAAATAATATAGGAAAATGTATTGGCTAATAGGTAAAAATAATGAGCTTACAGTACACAATAAATAAACCAGTATGGAGAATAAACCAGTATGGAGCTATGGTATTCAACTTTAGGGTTACAATTACACAAATGATACAATATTTTCAAACCAAAGTGCTGCATGGCATTGTTAACGCACCGTGGTCAGAAATGATAACCTACATTGGATTTAAACATAGAATATGTCAGTGAAGAAATAAAAATGCACGCAAAGAAAAACATTCAGCAAATATCTAGGCACCAAAAGCAGACATACGAAGTTTGTTGTACACTACCAATGCAGTAAGAAGACTTCAGATGCAGAAACCTTTAGTTCTTTGCAGTTGTATTTAATTAGGACAGAGAAACATAATTAATTATGTAAATTTAAACAAGAGTAATGCCTCAACCAGTCAGACTTAAGAGTTTAAGTTACACGCCGATTGCACCACTTCGGTTAGTGCTACAATCACCAAAATTTTATAGGCTTCTCGTCATAAATAAACAACTAACCTCTAAAATTTTGGTGGTCGTACAGCTCTCCTAAGTGGTCCAAAATGGAGCATAACTTAAGAACTTAAGTCTGACTGGTTGAGGCATAACCATTGGGTTACTGCGCGTCAAATGTGAATAATTATTTAAGAAAGATAAATTACTAAATGATTTGTAAATTAATTGTAATATAAATTATAAATAAAAAAAAATCATCGTGTATTATTCTTTCAGAGTTTCCGGTCATATTTTACGGTTTTAAACAAAATAAAATATAATAAACTAAACTGTGTAAAAAAACTCCTGCAACGCGCACGCTCTCTTGAAAAATTAAAATAAGACTGAATTTGCAAGCGAATAGCACAAGTGCAAGTACGCAAAACGGTAAAAGATAACATAACATAGAGACAAATTCACATGTAGGACATATCACAAAACTTAACGCGTTAATAGTAAATATAACAACAATAACGGTAATAAAAAGTATTAGTGCCAAGTAAGTAAAAGTGTCATGCCGTGTATATGGCGGCATTGCTCCGTTAAGGGTTAAAAACCATTTTCCTTTTGCCATGCCGTAACACATATGAGGTCTCACCCTTTTAAACTAGTCTACAAAAAATATGTTATTTATATTATTTGAAATTGGAAATTTTTACCATGCATTATTAATCGTCAGAGAGAAAATTAATTTAATTAAACAAATTACAATCCAAAAAAATTGAACGAAAAAGTTCGTGCGTACTCGTTGTCTTGGGGATTTGAATTGCATAGTTGTAAACTAACACATTTCATCTACTATACATCATTGTATTTCTATTTGATTGTCAACAAGTCCTATGAATTGTATTGTGGTATGTATCCACTAAGTTCTTTATAGGCAACAAAAATGCTTATAGAGTTCGGCTCCGAACCTTCCCATCTTTTTTTTTATTGTCGTTATTTCATACTATGTATATTAACCTACGCTTACGTAACAGACGCAAATTAAATTTTCATTAACATGTAGAATTATTAATATTAATAATATCAATATAAATAGTATGCAAAATATGACTAAGGACGATTTTAGAAATTCGAGGAGCGGCGCAATCCCCACACGCCGTCTTTAATTTTTTTTTACGGTGATTCTTAATTTTTTTAATCGCCTTAGCACAGCACAGCACTAATTAACAAAACTCAACTAACAATTTTTGTTTTGTAAATTTGGTTAGTTCATCCAAAGTTAACCAAAACAAAACAAGAGACCGAGTTCATCATCGGTCGACTAGTTATTGCTTTTTTCTATTTTTGCTTGCCCAATCTGTCCAAAAAATTTTTTTTATTACAATAATTTAGAGTCCAAAAATAAAATACTGGGAAATTTACGTAAATTCCAGTATTGGTAACGACGACAGCCGCGGGCGCCGTTACACTGTTTAAAAAAAATAAAAGAAATAATTAAAAAAATTAATTTATTATAGATAGTTTAACAAATATTATTGAAAAAATGGGGGCCACCAAAAATTATGAATTATTTGGTGGGCCACAAGTAAAAAAAGCAAGGTTGCCAAGTAATAAGCCCCCTAGACATAGTTCAGAAGCTCCAGAAAATTGTTCGTAGGCCCCAGAAAATCAAAATTGAACAAAAAATATATAAAACACTTAAATTTTCTAAGGTTAAATGTATTCGCATTAAAAAACTTTATTTAATATTCTTTCAGATCGAACCAACATTCTGAATCTGAATACATATTTTTAAAAATAAACATACAAGTAAATTAGAAAAATACCATAACAAATGTTCTTAATTTAAAAAGTTATAGTTCTTTTGACTTTGCGCTGATTCTAAAAGTCATTTTTGTTCGGGTGCTTTCAAATAACTAAAAAACTGCTCGCAGTTCATGTTATAACTTATTCGAACACATAATGCTGCCTTGACGAGTTCTACTCTCATTTTATTTCGATCATCCCTCCATGTTGATCCCATCAATGAAAATACCCGCTCCACTAACAATTTTAAATTAATTAAGGTATCGGTGGATTTGAAAATATTGACCCACAACTGTTCGGCAGTAAAAGAATCAATATTTCCCAAATTTTGGCGAAGTTTATTTACGGTCACTTCATCATATATAACATCACTATCTAAATTTAAATTTACTATTTTACTTTTTGGTTTTTTTCGATAGTAATGGTGTTTGTGATTGTTTCGTATATTGGTCTGAGCCAAAAAATAAAATTTTGCAAAAAATTAGGGTGGCTTTTAAGTTATGGAGGTCAATATCTAAAATATACGAGTTTTCTGGGACAAACGCATGATGTCATATTGTAGGTGAGGTTTGTGGCTAATAGTCCTGAAAATATGAACCAAAAGTTTGGGGCTAATTTTTTAGCAATTTCTTTTATATGCTATTTGATAGCTGGCGTCAATACCTTTCCAACGATATGCATATGTCCGGGGTATGTCAAATAGGTTCAGCGCAGTTGGCGTGGTGGATATAACTATAATATGAACCTGCCGGCCTCATAAGGAAAAAGTTCGAAACTAGCTGTATATATACGAGTTCGACTTCCAGCACAGTAGGTGCTTTCGTCACTCGTTTGGACTTCCGTTAAAAGTGATAGGGTTGGCAACCCTAAAAAAAGATGTAAGAACCACTGGTCTATAGAGCATACAGTAACTATAAAGCCCGGTGCACACTTGAACTATGTTTTTTTAAGCGAAGTGAGCTATGTTTTGAGATCACAGCTTCTTGGTTCACTTTTCAAAACCGAAATAAGTTTTTTTTTTTTTTTTTTTTTTTTTTTTTTTTTATTTAATAAATTTATTTATTTATTTTACAATATTACAACTGATTCAGAGATCATCTAGTAATTTATCTTTCTTAAATTAAGTTCTCGGGTTAAGATGAGTAACCTATTGGTTACTCATTTTATAATACTTTCTTCTAAACCAAACTGCCCAGCTCCAGAGGTTTCTGCCTTTGGAGTCTCCTCACGCCGTTAGTGGTGTCCAACATACGACGGATATCTGCATTTTCGTGTAGAGATAAGCGCTGTACGTGTTTCCTTGCATGATTCTTTATTTCATCGGTGACGTATTCCATCTTCAAGTCTCTATGGATGTTGTCATTCCTAATGTACCATGGGGCGTTCACAATCCCTCGTAGCACTTTATTTTGGAAGCATTGTATCATTTGTACATTGGTTTTCTTGGCACAACCCCAAAGCTGGATACCATAGGTCCATACTGGTTTTAGCATTTGCCTGTATAGAAGCAATTTGTTGTGTATTGAGAGCTCAGAGTTTCTACCCATGAGCCAGTACATTTTTCTATATTTGATGTTTAACTCTTCTTTTTTCTTCTTGATGTGTTCTTTCCATCTTAGCTTAGCATCGAGGGTCATGCCAAGGTATTTAGCTGTATTTGCATATGGAATTTGGTTTGAGTTGAGAACCACGGGAATACAGTTTACATTTTGATTTGTAAAGTTGACGTGTACTGATTTGGCTTCATTTAATGAGATGCGCCATTTTTTAGTCCAGTTGCTCACCGTGTTAACTGCACTTTGAAGTTTGCTTGTTGCTTCCGAAATATCTTTTCCAACTGCTAGAATAGCTGTATCGTCTGCAAATGTTGCTACTGTGGTACCTTCAATATTCGGTAAGTCTCTCGTGTAAAGAATAAACAGAATAGGTCCAAGTACGCTACCTTGTGGTATACCTGCTGATATTCTTTTTATTTCAGAGTACTCATTTTCAAATTTGACTCTAAAGTGTCGATCAGCTATGTACGATTTAAGAATTTGATAAAATTGCTTAGGCAGGTCTCGATGCAGTTTAAATTCAAGCCCTTGGTGCCAAACTTTGTCGAAAGCTTGAGCTACATCTAAGAAAATACTGGAGCATATTTTCTTATTCTCGAGTGCATCCTCAATGACATCCGTTATTCTGTGAACTTGTTCAACTGTAGAGTGGTTTTCTCTAAACCCAAATTGGTGTGGTGGAATTAGGCATCTCTCTTCTATTATAGGTTTGAGTCTTTTCAGCAACAGTTTTTCAAATATTTTTGATATGATTGGAAGTAGTGATATCGGTCTATATGATTTTTTATCGTTTCCTGGTTTGCCTGGTTTAGGAATCATTATTACTTCGGCCACCTTCCATTGTCGTGGAACATATTTCAATCTGAAAGCTGCATTAATTATTTGATTTAATTTACGCAAACCTTTCTCGGGAATGGCTTTCACAATTTGCCCAGTTATTAAATCATAACCTGGAGCTTTTCTGATACTTAAGTTACTATTGATTTCAGTTTTAAGCTCCAATAAAGTCACAAGCCTTATGTCAAGATCATCTGCTTTGTTTACGACTGTTGTATTTTCATTTGCTGTTTGCCTCGGCAACGGTTGAAAAGTCTCTTCTAAATAAGCAGCAAATAGAGAGACTTTCTGTTTGTCACTTTTAGCCCATGAACCGTCATCGCATTTGATAGGCGGCACATGCATTTTGGATCTTTTTAGTCCCTTCGTTGCTTTCCAAAGCGAGTAATCGTCATCCTTTAATTCAGAAAGACCTCGTAGTCGCTTAGTTATGCTTTCGTTCTTTATTTCTTTTATTAGTTGTTTTAATTTGTTGCACAAAAAATTTAGAATAGTTTTGTGTTGCGGTGCACGAGAGTGCTGCCAGATTTTGCGAGCTTTCCGTTTCTCCCTAAGTAGCTCTCTGACTTCAAGAGGATAGTTATGTTTCATTATAGCGTTGGTATCAGAAATCGGTGAACTTTCCCAAGCCGCTTGTTGGATGATGTTATTAAATATTTCTAGTTGATCTTCCAACTGCACCTTCGTTCTAATTGGTTCGCCGAGATTTGTTCGATCTTCTACTAATTTCTTAAACAGATCCCAATTGGTTTTATTGTTTGTTAACTTAGGTGAATTATCTTTTTTTATTATCATTGTACTCAGTGTCATGATCACAGGTGAGTGGTCAGATGATAGTCCTTCACTATTTTCAATGCATGTGTAGTCCTCTAAAACTCCTTTTGTTACAAAGAAGTCAAGAAGATCTGGAATTTTATGTATGTCAGCAGGCCAATATGTTGGTTTATCGCCAGAGAGGAATTCACAGTTGTTCTCGCGAGCTGCATTAAATAACTCTTTCCCTTTAGAGGTTGTAAGTCTAGATCCCCAATAGGTGTTCTTTGCATTAAAATCACCGCCTATGATAAAATTTGATCCTAGTGATTTAAAAAGTCGACTGTAGTCTTCTTTTTTTAATTGATGGCGTGGGGGACAGTAAATAGAGGAGATACTGAGTTCCCTATTATATATTGATTCAACTATTATGGTTTTAACCTGCATAATTTCTTCCTCAATGCCGGGCACTTCGTAATGTTTAATATTATTTTTAACAATTACGGTAGACCCGCCTCTAGCGTTTCCTCCTGGATGAATAGCATGGTAGCATTGATAGTTACGTATTTTAATAAATGAAGTTTCTGTTAAGTGAGTTTCCGAGACAAGACATATATCTATTTTTTCTAAGTTTAGAAAAATTTCTAGTTCTGGAACATGCTGTGGTAATCCATTCGCGTTCCAAATAACAATTCTAAATGATCTATTCATTTGATTAGTATAGCATTGATGTAAGCTCATTGGTAGCTTCTTGTCTATCCAGCCGCTTATATAGAGCTTCTAGACCACGTTCTTGTTTTGCTAGGCGTGCATTTATCGTTTCTATACTTCGAAATATCCTTTCTAGTGGATTTTCTTCAATAGTATTTTGTTGCGTTATCTGAGAGTAGGATCTCCTCTCTGGCCCTATGGGCTCTGGTTGAGTCGGCGCTCTAGTTGTAGTTGGAATCCTTTCTCTTCTAACATTACTGTTTTGAGTCGATTGGCGTGTTTTATTTCTTAACCTTTGCAGTTGTACCGCTACTTCGCATCCTCTATAGTTGGCTGGGTGTTGTCCTTTACAGTTTATACATCTTGCAGGTTCGGTTCGACTAAGAGAACAGTCTTTCGCGTTGTGTCTGCCGGCACATTTTACACACCTAACATCTCTCCCGCAATATCTTTGGGTGTGGTTATAAGCTTGACATTTCTTGCATTGAGGTATTAATCTCGTGTTCTTTTTCAGTGGTTCTATTTTAACCCTCATATTAAGTATTGCTTTGATATTAAATATATTTTCAATTTTTTCGCTTTTGTTGAATGTGAGCATGAATAGCGGGAGCCCTCTTTTAACGATCTTGGTTCCTTGACTATTTTCAACTTTCTCTCGTTTAAGGATATTGACTGCGTCTTCAATTTGCAGTTCTTTCATTTTGAGATCTTCTATTATATCCTCCTTCCTGCAGGTGGGATGTAGACCTCTGGCCATAACCTTGATGTTTCGGTTATTTTTGTCTTCATATGTATACCACTCTTTACCTTCTTCAGTGAGCTTTGTAGCTAAAGCTCTGTATGCATCGGGATCTCTTGTGTTTATCTTCCAAACATTATTGTTTAGTGCAACTACTCTATAGTCGTTTGTGGACACTGATTTCATTAGAGCTTGGATATTCGCAAACTCAGTAATGCCTACCACATTAATTGGCGGTGGTGCTTTGGTCTTCATTGCAACCTTTCGTTGTTCTTGTCGCTGGTGATGTTGGGGTACAGGCACTGGATTGACAGTTTCATTAACTTTTGCTTGCGAGAGCTCCTCAACTTCTGGCGAGAATTCTGCTCTTCGTTTTTTCCTTGGTCTTTTCTTCTGTTTGTGTATCCAATCAGTTTCTCTTGCAAGTTCCTCCTCATCTGTGTGGAACTCAGCGTCAGTACGGGCAAGGGTACTGGTTTCGTTATAACAAGTAAGAGGAGTTTCCACAACCTCTATCAGATTGGGCTTCTTTAGCTCCTCGTTTTCTTTCTTTAACTTAGCGATTTCATTGCTAAGTTGCGATGCGACTTTTTCTATTTCACTCAGTCTTCTGCGTAGTTCAGCATTTTCGATTTCCTGCTGAGTTGCGAACTCTATTTGTCTAGGTGGTGACCTAGCTAATTTTGAACTTCGATCGAATGGGAATAGCAATGGTTGGCTCACCCCAGAATCCTTTGAGCCGGCCTCGTTAGAGGGTGGATTAGCCAACTGAGCAGTTGGTGTACCACCTGGGGTAAAAATTCCTTTTTGTTGAAAACTCATTGCATTATAATGACTGGTTATTGAAGCAGCTACCAATCTAACCAGTGAAATTGGCAGTGGGTCAGTGGAGAGAACATCATTTACTAGGTTCTCGGTGTTCGGTTATCCCGCCGTTACTCGGTCGCCAGAGCCTCGTTGGTTAATTAGCAGGGAGCACCACGTGCAGGTGAGGTTGACATTTGGGCTGGTGTATTGACCTTCTAGACCGATGCCCCTTACCCCCCAAAACCGAAATAAGTGAAACCGAATTAGTGGAGCTTAGCTGAAGTCACCCGTATGGGCTGGTTTATTTATTTTCTTTATTTAAATCTGTGGGGTAGAAACATAGTTCGCTTCGCTCATTTTCCGAGCTATGTGATTAGCTTTATTTATCTCCAAGACGAAAATAAAACATTTAAATATAAGTATTGCTTTATCTCAGATCAACCCAAATCTGAGATTTATCTACAATGTTTCGCTTATTTGAGTTTTGGGAACCAAAACGAGAAGCTTTAAAATGAAAACATAGCTCACATCAGTCAAAAAACACTGCTCAGCTGTTTTTAGGTAAGCCGCAATTCCCACAAGTCATAATGAATAGATCGTAAAGAAGTACTAGAGTTCAAGCTACTTGTTTTACTAATTCTACGGCAAAGACCACATTTACTTACTAAGCGAGGCAAAACAAAAGTTTTCTGGACCATACCATATTTTGCCAACTATATATCGAAAAACTTTCCATGCATAACCATTATTTTTCAAACACGAGTAAAATGAAAATAGATCATATCAAAATAAAACATCTCACACCAGGCAAATATCCCGCAATAAATACATATTTCCGGTTCTTACAACCAACAACAATATTCTACTTGCCCTGAAGTCATCAAGGTGTTTAATTTCAAACTGACACACAACATTGTAACAAAAAAATATTATTCAAAATCAAAACATTTCTGTTTTTAAATAGATTTGAAAATGATAGACGTATAATTGACATTTTTACTTAGAGATGTTCCGCTGATTCAAAGTAAAAATAGTTTATAATTTATTTGAACTGAATTTATATTTAACAATATAAAAATGATACATATTATATTATGAAAAGTATTGCTTAGTATTTATTTAGCATAGAGATTTTCCCATATTCTCTCCTATTTACATCATACGAGTACAACCACATTCACTTGGTACAAAAAGGATGTAATATATTTTCATTCATAAAATTTGTTTCAAGATAAACATAAACATTATTATTTAGCACCCCAAAACATTCCCAACGTGATTTGAAATTTTTATCTAATTTGTTGAATGATTTAATTTCGTGTTAAAACATAATGACGCGGCAGTTTAGTATTATTTTCGATTTAGTTAACAGTTACTAGTTATCTTTCGTACCAAAAACATTTATGTTATTGTAGATAGATAGTTTTGAGCTTGAATAAACATTCAATGTACGAATACATACAATCATATACATACAAAATAAAATTTTCATTTTCCGCCGGAAAAATATTGAACGATTTTAATTTATTAACAGATGGAACATCATAGTTTTATCCTATTTATCTATTCAACATAAAATTAAATGAGACCGATACAATCTAATAGTTTTCACTCCTATGTCACATCCATGTATCAAACGAGTCATTGTCATTCGTCGATATGAATGTACTTGATACATTTTGTAAGATAAATGCGCCGCACAATTACAATTAATGTAGAACTACAGTATATATTTAAATTGGCACACTTTTCGCTATGGATGATGGACATGCTTAATAAGATGATTAACTATATATCCACTATAACTATGCGAATTCACATTGTATATTAGATAAAGTTATAACGAATCTTGTTGGAGAAAGACTGTCTAATTAGGATATCAAACAAGTTGTACCGCTTCCGAATCTCTTTAAAAATTATCAGTTTTTCGTAATCTTCAAACTACATTAGTCGATTAATATATATGTATTTAATTAAACGAATAACTCAATTCAGTTCTCGTGTAGTCAATGCTAATTTCATTTCCGTTTATACAAACATATCGCGGATTTAATATATAAGTATTTCAAATTTGTTTTGTATTTGATATTTCGAGAGGTAATTTAGCTTTTTAAATTTATTCAACTCGTTAATACATAATTACATACCTAAAATTTGACCTGAAATTGCATTTGTGTAACATTTTCGAATGATGAGGATTTATTCTTCTTTCATCTTATACAAAATATGTATGTACTTTTAAAATTTCATCATGTACCCGATTCACAGTGAATAGCGTAACAGAAAGGTGTAGAGAATGTGGTCCTCTTGCGGACTTGGCACTCTTAACACTCAACGTAAAGCTCAGACAAACTCGGAAACACAGTAACGATCTCAGGTGTTTCAGCTTTTCTTTCGCTTGAAAGCATATATTGACCAAAATGGAACAGGAACATCTGCCATAGCGTTTCCGCTTCTATAAACAATATAAAAAAAAAATGAGTGAGTCCATTAGTACTCTCAAGGAGATGTGTAAACATGGCGTGTGTATAGTACGTGGGTACAGTTTACTTTGAAGGAAGAAGGAATGCAATTTTACTAACCAGAGTTTTTCGTTTGTTTATTATCGTTAAATTGGTCTATTACTCTTTCGGTATAATCGACGCAATTGGATTTTGGTAGCTAAAATAAGATATATTATATACTGTCGACTCTAACTTTAAAAATTTTCATTGAAAAACTGCACAATATGGTCGTCCCATATCTAGTAGTAAATATATTTCGATCTGAGTTCATGTGCAAATCGAATTCGTCTCGCAGGAAGTTTATAAGTGGTTCAGCTTGAGGAACAGCAACATAAATATTGAAATCCCCGCTCATAATCACCGGCAAAAGATGATAGTCTCCTTGGAGAATTTTTGAAATTCTTTAGGATATGGGGCTAGGACGAAATGTATGAACTTCATTATGTCTTCGAAAGATTTATTCGGCGAGGTTAATACAACTACAGAAAGCATCTTATTCCCATTGAGAAGCTGAAGTTCAGCCGTATATATATCATCAATGAGTTGTGTAGTTACGCTCATACCAGTTGGTTGTCCAACGATGATTTCTTTATGCGAGGTGACTGTATGGCATGAGTATTCTATTTGAATTTTTATATATTGTTACTCCGGCAGCTCACTCACCGTCTCTCTTGGCAGATCTGGAAAAGCAAGAAAATTGAGCATCCTTGCGTGACTGTGTCAGTTAGGTCGAGGTGATGTGTATGACCTAAGACTCTGACAGTTCAATGTTAAAAACCAGACGTCATTATTATCTCGTACAAAATTCGCCATTACAACGGATAAACCGGATTTGTGGTGCGGCGCGATAGCTAATTTTGAAGAAGACTCATTGAGGTCCCATTTTTACGTCCATGGTAGACGACATGATCATCGATAGCCGACGTGATGAACAGTCCTTCGAGACTCGTTACTCGTGCTAAAGCAATATACACAATTTGTTAGCTGTGTCTTTTATCGTAAGAGTATATACTGACTATCTCGTTGTATGTACCACCGTGTGATGCATGAATTGTGGTGGCACATGAAGGTACGATGCTTTACATTAATTGTTGTTTATGCTTAACATTAATTGTTGTTTCGATTAATAGTTGAGCTTTTTCTAGAAATGGGCACCAAACATCGGTCGATATCCGTTTTCTGCGCCCATTCAGCTTCAAGCCACCTGACCTTCTTGCCAACTTGTGAATTTGAACCGAAATCCATCCAGAGTCGTTTGACATTTTTTACAGTCGACGTTTTCATCGTTTTCGTTGTCCTGCCCCCCTATTCCTGAATACGATACGAAAACGAAAATACAAAATTCATATTTGAATTGAATCAGATTCGTACGATTCTTATTTAAAATTGAATAGGAATCTTATACTTTCGTTTTCGTATCGTATTCAGGAATAGGGCTGCTGGTTAGGATGCCTATGCAATCGATATACTTTAGACAGCCCATAGTTCCATTCGCCAGTCCATTTGTTACGTCAATATTGGTTTTGAAAAAGTACGGTAAATTATTTGTGTCCACTATGCTCATTTTGTGGATCTTTTGACGGAATTGCTACTCCGGTAGCCCACTGACCTTCTCTATTGAACTGAAAACACCATTCAAACGTAGGAATATTAACAAGTTCGTCATTGCGCAGCCAGGTCTCGAAAACCAAATGAATTGAGCATATCTGCGTGACTGTGACCTGAGACTCTGGCAGTTCAATGTTAAAAACGAGATGTCATTATAACCCCATTCAGTAGAAGGCATGATCATTGATAACCGACGTGATGAACAGCGCCTATAGAGACTCGTCACTCGTTATAAAGCAATATACAGCAGTTGTTGACTGTGTTTTTAATCGTATGAGTATGCAATTTCGTAATCGTAATTCGTATTTCGTATCGTATTTTTTTTTTTGATTTTTCTGATCGATGGAAATGTCGATGGTTTCTATTTCATTCATTAAATTAATTTTTTAATTTTCCCTACTATTATACATATACATAAAAGCATGCCATGTATAGTAAAAATTGTTTTTGTTGAGTTTCTTGCTTTTTTTTCAAACGAAGTAGGTATACGTCATTTCCGTTCGTTTCATTTACAAGTTTACTCTAATACAAAAAATTTTGGTAGGCGCGCGTAAAGATGTTTACACATCAATAACAACGAGGCACACACACATTGCGATTCAGTTAACAAGTTTCACACACACACACACACACACAAACTTGTATCCAAAAACTTTTTTCTGTAGCATTAAAGTTACCACACAAAGCATTGACATTCACATTCTGTTGGAGATTTTGAGGTTGATATAGTTTACACAGAGATAGGTTATGTGGTAGTTCCAAGATATTTGAGCGTAGACCACAATACATTATAATTCCAACACTTTCCAGAAACATTCTTATTGTAAAGTGCTTGATCGGTTGTAGTGACAGCCACACTGATATTCATCTATAATATCTTCGGCGGGAGGCGAGTCTGGCAAATTCAATGTCAGATCTACTACTTGCACTATCGAATATGAAACAAAAATCTCTTGACTTGCCGAACCGATTTCTCTAATAGAAATAACTTCGTCGCTCCAATTTAATAGATTTTGAAATTTTGTATACTTCACTTAATCTGTGCTCAATTCTCCGCTTATCCGCATCTCTAATATGAAGTATTTATCAAAATGTTTGGCGTTTGCAAAATAGTCCCGTGGGTTACCACTGTCCATCCATAAAATTTATGCTATTCCTAAATTTACTTAGGAGAGAAGCCGGTACCGGAATGGGAGAAAACATGAGCGGTTGAATAGGGGCGGAAAATTTTCCACAACCTTTCAATAACTCAATAAATCGTGCCCTCAAAGCTTTGTTCTAGCATAATCGAAGCGAAAAATTCCTTTCCATATACTACTAACAGGTTGGCTGAAAAGTATTGAAAGCAAAAATGAAAGATTGTGATTTTTTTAATGAAATTCGTTTTTTTTATTGAAAATAATCTAGCTCAACTTCAATACACTTATTCCAATTATCCTCCAATAATTTTATACCATCTATGTAATGATTTTCCGGAAGCTCTGCAAAACACCGTTTCACGGCTGCAATAGCTTCTTCAGTCGACGAAAAACGATTTCCACAAAGGAATTGTTTCGTATGGTTTTGAAGAGAGTAATCGCTGGGAGTCAAATCTGATGAATAAGGTGGATGTTAAAACAATCGTATTTCAATTCGTTCAATTTAGCCAGCGTCAAAAGTTTCAAGTGAACATGTGCATTGTCGTGATGAAAAATTATTTTTTTCGTCTGCAAAGCGGGTCTTTTTTCACGAATTGCTTTATCCAACTGGTTCAAAAGTTTGCAATAATATTCAGAATTAACTGTTTAAACTTTTCTAAGATAATCAATCAACAAAATACTTTTTGCGTCCCAAAAAACTGATGTCATGACGTTTTTTGCCGATCCTTCTGACTTGACCTGTTTTGGAGCTGAACAACTAGCTTCAGTCCACTGTAAATGTTCTTGTTTCAGTTTTAGATCATGGTGGTACATCTAAGTCTCATCTCTAGTTATAAATCTATGCACAAAATTGGATTTATTCTGCTTAAAACGCTTCAAATTATGCTGAGAATTTTGTTTTCGATTCAGTTTTCGTTGAATTGTTAACGAATGCGGCATCTGTTTTCCAACCAGCTTTTCCATACGTAATTATTCATGTATAATATGGAGTACTCGTTTCTTTTCCTAAGAATCGCCGATTGTATCAGCAATTGCACGCTTAGTCAAGCTTCGATCTTCTCAAACAATATTAGACACTTGCTCAATTTCTGGTGTTGTTGCACTTTTTGGACGTCCACTATGTGGTTTATCTCTAACGCTTGAACGACCATGTTTAAACTCTAAAACACATCGATACACACTTAGAAATGAAGGAGCAGACTCCTTAAACACTTTTACCATTTTTGTATGAATTTCTGTTGCTGACAAACCTTCCAAAATAAAGAATCTTATCACTGCACGATATCCGGTTGTTTCCATTGTAAACGAATACACTGACATGTCAACTTCTAATGGCTTGTAAGCAAAGAATGAATTGCCAGATCGAAATAAGTTTTTCATGTGTTCAGGTCAAAGATGAAATATTAAAATGGCGTATAAATTTAAATCCCTCTACTGGTTAATAGGTGTTGTTTTCAATACTTTTCAAACAATCTGTATTTTAAGTCTGTTCTATTTAAGAGCATTTCTAGACAAGCTGAAGGTAAAGTAAAAAATTCAATGTGATAGAATTGCTTCTTGACTGAATGAAAAGAATTGTGGAAAGAAATTGTTGACTAGGAATGTGTGATTCTCAAGTAATTCTGTTGACCCTTTAAATTGGTTTGAAAGTCGAATATGTTGTACGAGTAGAAGATTCTATACTCAATTTGTAAGTTTAAGTATTCAAATGATTTTAATCTTCGTGAATTTCAACAGTTTATTTTTCATCATATCAAAGTAGCAATTTTTAAGGTTCCGACGACAAGGTTTGCAATTTTGAATATGAAGTATAGTACAGCTCTAGAAGACTTAAAACTAGAGACAAAACCTTCATATTGATTGAAAAAACTTCTCAGCAGCCCAAAAAGGTCAATATCCGGCTCACAGAGCTCCTGGATTAACTCCTGAACTGAATTCGTTGAGTAATTCCGTGGCTACTTCCAAACTGATCAAGAAGTGAACACTTATTTAGCCGTGTCTGTTCTAATAATCTGTTCTAAGGTCAAGGTAAGACATTGTGATATTGAGGAAAATGTTGTTACGGATGGCTCGAAGCCAACCCACAGATTTCACTAAGCACGCAGAGGCCTCTCCCATGGTGATTTTTTGCCGGCTAGATCTGAGGGTAATGGTATGTGTTGTGAGGGGAATTAGAAGCTAGCGTGCTCCTGGACTACACCGTGTAACAGAAATAAAATTAAAATCAAAAGCAAATAATAACAATAACTGAAATTAAATTAAATCGACCAGAATCTGTCGAACGAAATTTGAGGAACCGTAATAAATTAATAATAACCGGGTGTGTCCATCCGGCGGCGACCGAATCTAATCGAATGACAAGTACCCAGTGTACTGAAGAGACCTCGCCACAACGAAGTTGCATAATAGGGTAGGGACATCTCTTCAACAGACCAGGCCTCTCTTCACCTGGAGAGACCTCCAGGGAATCCCACATTACACACTCCGACAACTTAATACTAAATATAGAAAAACATTTTTGTTGTTTTCGCGCGAGTTACACCCCTGGATATTGAAAGTAATACAAATAAAAATGCACACAAAACAATTTTATATTAAGTGTGAAAATATCAAATTATATTTTCACATAAAAAATGGAAAAGAAAAATGTGCTTATAAAGTTAATTTTTTGTAAAATAGAATAAGACACCTGAGCACATGTAGAATACATGTGACTAAGAAATAACGTAAGAAAATAATACGAATGAATAATTAATTAGGGTTCTGACTCTGAAGAGATCAGTTATAAACACTCTAATCTAGTTTTGTAAACATAAGTAATAAATGTAAATTTTGTTTAATAAATAAATAAAAATAATTTTTTTTCGATTCACCAATAATCGAATTCTTAACTCGCGCGTCACTTACAAGTTGCACACTCCCTCTAACCCGCATCAGGGGGTCGATCTTTTCCAAAATTCGACAAGTTGACGAAATAACCGCAAGTATATAGTAGTGGTACGTGTGTTTGTGTTAGTAGGAATGTGCTCCATTTAATTTTTTTCGACATATCTAGATATCATTTCCATTTATCGTTTAAAAATTGTAAATGCAAATAAATATGCTTTAAATAAAATTAAATTTATTTAATTATTTAGTTTTAGTTTTAAAATAATTTCTAATTCTGTGTTTCTGTGAAAACAAAATATTTATTCGACATCACATTGAAAAAAAAAAATAAAATATGTGTAGTTAAAATATTTTTTTCTTAACACATTGACGCATACTTTCTAAATGTGTGTGCTACTCAGGAACACATTTGATAACTTTTGTAATTGCAATGATATTTCATCGCGAAAAGGAATTTATTGTGAGAATTGAAAAATATATCGAGTTATTCCGTAAAAAATGAATGTTATTTGCGCAAACGTGTTAAAAAACGAACAAGTTGTATGACCGCTATAGCAGTCATTTCCGCGAATGTGTTAACTCACCACTCAAATAATTGGTGAAAAAAAACTGAACCGATTTGTACCGATTCATAATTTTTGATGCTTACATTCGCATAAAACATACAAATATAACCAGAGAAAAATTACACACACTAATATAAAAGTGTATACTATACTCCATATACGTATCGAAAACGTCATGTGTCGTCCGTCGAATTTTGGAAAAAATCGACCCCCAGAAAAAGAAAACACAACAAAATACTCCTCTATATCTCAGTCGCTCACACACACGCACAAGGGGTACACATTGGTATCGCTCTCAAAATCATTCGACGTTTACGCAATACAGAATATTGATGCCCAATTAATACGGAACATTAATGCCCCCAATGTAATACCAATGACATAACACAGATGGCAATGCCACCAGTAAAATGTATTTTTCAAACAATCAAAGAGAAATTAAAAATTTGAAAACGAAACAATAAAAAAATTAATGTTATGACCAGGGAGTCGTAACAATGGCATAACTCTTTCATTAAAGAATGTGGGTTCACTTCTGATAATTATCAGTCTTGAACCTGTTACTTTTTTTGAAGTTTAATAATGGCAAGTGCCAATATGGCGTTGAGTGCAACATCACTTGAGTTCCAGACATCTTCAATAATACATAGTTAAAAGCAAAATTTTATATTCACAGAATACGACAAATAAAGCGATTAGCAGAATTTTAAGTGCTTACGATGTTGTATTATCTTCAAACTAACTGTCGCAACTAAATAGTGGAAGAGGTCGTGTGGCAGTTGAGCATACAAGTTTCTTTACATTTATGCTATTTAAACTGTTAAAATTCTTAAGAAAATTTGCAATTTTTGATTATTTTTCAAATACATTTTTTCAGTGATAAACTGATAATAACTTCTCTTGCGATGGATATTAATTCGGTACCACTTTTTTACCTTTTAAGTGTATCTGTGAGATGCATGAAATGTTTGAAATGTCAGGCAACAAAAACTTACCCGGATTCAGCTGGAGACTGTTCGTAAACTCTACATTTTTACGATATTAGCTGTGTTCCAATGGGACAAATTTGCTACTCAAAAGTACTTGCAAGTAGATAACCAATGGAACGAGCTAAAACTATGACAGAAGTAAAACATAACCATTTTTGTGTACAGAGTTAGCTATGTGTATAAATTTGCTGTCGTCTTATTTTGGAAAATTAATTTTTTTTAACTAAAATCCACAATAAAATCTCAAAAATGAGCAAGAACTGGTCTTATAATGAAGGCAACGGTTTGATTATGATATACGCCGGCCGAAAAGAAGAATATGTCAAAAATCGCTTGGTATTTCACAGAAGTAAACAAAAAATATTGTTTGTTCTGACATTTCAACATAGCCTACCCCTCACAAAGCCATCTATTAGAATTTTTTGAACCAAAATACCTACCGTTAATTTTATGCGTAACTACTTTCAACATCTACACCACCATTTGAGCATGGGTAGCTGCGAGTAGATACAAGTACTTGTGAGTAGTTTGCTTTCTCCATTGGAACACAGCTTTTGTTAACAATGACAGCTCTAAATCGTTCTGAAACTATCATTGTAACAACGATCACGTGCTTTTTGTCGTTCGTAAACTCGTTTCAACATTGTTACAAATGTCATTCTCAACCCTACTCGAGACTGCCTTTCCAGCTGTCAAAGCACTAAATACGCTAAAATTAAACGAAAACAATATTCTTTCACGTCAATATCTAAACAAAATATTTTTTTAATGAACTTTTTTATGTGGTCAATGTGTTTGATAAAAAAACTTGCGCATAATTATTATTTAAAAATCATAAATTTACGGATATCTGGTTTAATAGTTATATTTTCATAATGATAAGAATAGAAATTAGTTTTCTGTTTTGCGTTTTATTTTAGGTTTTTTTCAAACATCTATAAAATCATTGCCATTTGTAACAAATCCATTGTTAGGCACATACGTCATACTAACAATAACAGTCGTAACAATGTTAACAATGTGGAGTTTAAGAACAGCCTCCTGGCAGGGTAAAAAAATCTTACACTAGATGTCAAGGTAACATTTTGACATAACATGCTCGTTCGAAAAAAAACTTACCAGTATACGGATTTTGTCTCAAAATGTGTGAACGAAATGCGTGTAACCGGAATGATATAATAGTAGCATTTGTGTTTGTGTTAGTTTCGTGCGTATGATTGTTTTACTGCTTTTTTTGTTTATTTATATTAACCCTTTGAGTGCCGACATGATTTCGGCTAATGTATTGAGGAGCACGATCGCGCTTTTTCGCACTCAAATAGTTAACCATTGTAAACGCCATATTTTTGTATCGTTTATGTATTTTCGTTTTTTTTTTATATTTTAAATTTAATTTTTAAAATTTATGGAATTTAAAATAAATTTGCTTATAAAATTTTATTAAAATCTATAAAATTAATTTATGATTAAAAAAATGTTAAATATAAAATATATTAGCATGTTAAATAATGAGACTCCACAGCTCGAGAGTAGATTTAATGTGCTGAGAAAAGGAAATAAGCACCATAACAATTAAACCGATTCGCCCGGACCAACAAAATAAAAATATAAATACAAAGGCATAATTATGTATTATACACTGTATAAGTATTCGATTTTTTTTTGCTTTACTCATTTTAAATGAGTAACTCACGAGACAAAATCGATATACAGAAAAAGTTGCCCGGTGTAACTTTAAAAATCGCGGTATTTTATCAGGTTTTATAAAAAACTTACGCATACAAATATACAGAAGTAAACGTCAAAATATAAATATCAAAACAACATACTAAAATTGTAAGGATGATGTGAAATTTTGTGCGACGCATTTTCAAAATATCTTGTATATGTAATGCAAATCCTTATATTTTTAGTTACAAAATTATGACATTGAGTGATAAATAAATTGATAAAATTGAAAATTATAATGTAAAGTAATAAGATTTTCAATATAGTGTCCCCCATGGACACTATTTTGAAAATCTTATTACTTTGCTTTATAATTTTTTATTATACCGATGCTAACAAGCTGAAATTATAAGCCTGACATGTAACTATAATGAACAATTTTCTGTCTTTCTTTTCACCAATACTAATACAAAAGTGGGGTAAATTTCATGTTCTTTTACGCAGTTGCCATAAGTGAAATAATGTGGTAATAAGAATATTCTTGTTGATCATATTATTGATGATCACGTCATTTTTTTTTGTTATCCCTGCAATCTGTTCTGGGGCCTGTTCAAGGCTCTCCCTGCTCCTTCGCGGTTCGCTTATTCCGTCCTTACTTTTACGCCAGTATAGGACCGATTTAAAGACCATTTGCACATTGCAAGCTCCATGCCAGCCTATACTGACATGGAAGATGGGTCTGCCCATGAGTTTCGCACTCCGACAGGGGGTCATAGATGTGTTACATTTCAGCACAGATCGTAATCTGTTGTTGAAATTTCACTTTCCATCCTGCTCCTATCGGGATTCGAACCCGGTACCTCCCGATCCAAATTCCAAAGCTTTAACCACTGTGCCATTTGGTCGGTATGATCACGTCTTTAATTTAAATTCAGTGTGAATTATCTTTCAGATTTATCAGGGTTTTTGCTTGGGCTTCGTTATCTCATATTTCTATCAAGGAGGCTTACAACATTGATGTATTTTTACCCGCAGTTGCTTATAGCTTCAGCGTTAGATTGCTCCTCTCTATCTTGCGGATGCTGGTTACATTTTCTTCGAGATCTTTTAGGGCCGGATTACTTTTCAAGTATTCGATATATAATCACCGCATACGTAAGATTGCCTGTCATAGTAATTTCTAATACATCCGAACGCGAGGACCCTTCCTGTCTCCTTCTACTTTTGCATTTGGCTACGGTCAATTATTGGCTATCCTGACGTTTGAATTGCGATCCACTTCAACCTGCAGAGGACTTCTGTTGGTTGATACGTACTTCCCCTTTTAGATTAGTTTTCACATGACGTGTTTGTCCTTTTCCTCTTACTTTTCTGTGTGGTCCCTACCTCATCTATTGGGTTTTTTCGTGAGTGGCTGGTGCTTTCGTTGCCTTCCGTGCTAGCATGGTCTGGGGGTCAAGTCGCGTTCCGTGAAAAAATGAATATGAAAAGTTTTTTTTATTGGCAATCTAGTAGTTTGAATTACCCGTACGTAATTTTAAATTTTAATGTGTGAAATCAAAATTTCTTGTGGGGAATGCAAACCTATTCGATTCCTAATGAAAAAATCTATCCACTTTCATTATTTCACGGAAAGCGACTTGACTCCCTGTTGATGAAAGCTTCGTATAAGAGCTAGATACCTTCTAATTTCGTGGTGCACGTTTGACATGTTCTTGAACTCGGCAAAATCATTATATATATTATTTCCCAAAAACTCCATATTTGACATTATTCGTATGGGCTTGGTTTCACATATTATCAGATCCGTTAATCAATTTGAGTGGAATAACTGCCACGTTCTAACCGATAATTGTTTTGGTGGCGATGCCAGCGTTTTATTTACGTTTTACTTTTATTCGAATAATAATCTATTTGTTTAGTTATTTAATAGAAGAAAATTTTTGCGCAGAGCTCGACAAGCGGGTAAATGTATTAACGATTGAGCTAACTTACCGCTGTTTAAACTTTAAAGATTTGGAGTTTATATAAAAACGTCAGATCTTTACCATGTTCTTGGTTGACATGCTTTTGAATGTTATTATTTTTAGTTACAATACCTTGTGATTTTACAAATTACTTGAGCCATTGGCCAGATTTGACTGTGTTTAATTGTGGCAAATAAAATGTGTTCCACACCTTTGTCGTCTTCTTTAATTTTTTAAATATTCATCATCTTCACTGTTGCCACATACAACCTATCTTATAAAACTTTTAAAATCGTGAGCTTAACTTCGTGATTTTTCGTGATGCTTACTTTATTGATGATTTGTTACAATTACCTTTCTTACCTTTGGCATCGTCGCCTTTAGTGGCTTAAACCTTTTTTTCTTAACCAAATAACCAATTAGATGATTTTATCCTTCAAGATAATGAATCATTTTAATCTAACGCTAAGTATTACTACAAAACTTCAAATAGTGCAATAGAAATAATTACGTTTAAAAAGCGCCGTTACGGTAGTATCCGCGGTTTACCTGGTTTTAAATCCCTGCGGCTCACCATTTAAATATGTGTTCAGAGTAGAACAGACTTCAGAATCTCCTAACGGGATGCCAAAACTTTATTTGACACGTTGCTCTCTGCAAATCTACAAATAAATCGGTGTTATCCATAACCCAAGAATATGTAACATACAAGTATAAATTTATTTATTTATTTATTTTTATTTATTATGCGTGATTTTGTATCCCATTCCCATTTGATCTACCAAAATACTGAAAAATGTCACATTCATTTAAAGTAAAATTAACCAATTTGTTGAATACAGTACATATGTATACATAATTGAATGGACTGTGTTGTAATTGTTTAAAAAACTAGTATTTCCATTCATGATATCAACCTAAACTTTTGAGTTTTAAATTTTTATACAACACAATCCATTTATTATTAAAACACATCTCATAATAACATTTTTTAACGACAGGCTCTTTGAGCAAATTAAAATAATTTATTCGAAATTAAAACTTTGCAAAATCTGAATATTCTACATAGATTTATGAAATTATATAACTAATGCAAACAATAAAATCGGCTACGTACAGTTTCATATATATATATACGAGTACGTACTACGTACAAATCTCAATAACAAATTTATTAAATCTTAAATATACACTAATTAGAAATAAAAAATTTGACACCTGCCATGACAAAATCATATTACTTTTGTACATACTGTCATACTGATATGCGGTGGTGTATTTTAATAAGGCATATAATTTACTACTCTACTGCATGTATATAATTATTATGAATTACCATCATTTTTAAATAATCAATGCTACATAGAATCATCTGTTTTTAACCTAATTGTATTTTAACTAAGAATTCCCAGTAGTCGTGATTTATGACCTCCGTTCACATACGCAGGCAGCTTCATAATAATTTTCTTAAATAACACGAATGTCACCAACCTTTGCAATAATAAGAGTTTATAATTTGTTTTTGTGATTTTGTTTTATGAGCACACAGTGCATGTTTTACGAGGTTTATGATTTATTTAATATAGATTATCATCTTATCAATATTGAAGGTATAAGCACAAATTTTTCGACAAAACATCCAAGTGAAATAAATCATTTAAACTGGTTCCGTAGTTTCTGAGATATGTACATGTACTATGTGTACCTTTTAGTAAACATATACTGTTCATTTGTCGTAAATCTAACCTCAAAATGTATCCCTTAAATGAATGACCTCTTTGATGTCAATATACGAAAATTATTTTTTGATGTATTTTGTGATGTAGATTAAGAATCCGAACTCTTTTCCAATTAGGTTTTAACCAGATTTTCGGAAAATCTGGAAAAATTGGTGATCCGTTTAAATGGAGATCATGCACTAAATTAATGTATAAATAACTTATAAATAATATAATTAATTATTTTTCGCTAGCGCTAAATCTCATTTAGTGATTTGGGCGTATCAGTCAGAATTGATGATTTATAATCATATTTTGATCACAGCGGGCATCTAACACAAATCAGTGAATCACAAAGCAAACATGCCAGTTACTATATTACGTAAGTCGGCCCATATAATAAAAAATACAATTTTTCCTGCTGATTTCAATAGAATATAACTCTTTTATTTATAGCATAGTCTTACATTACACTTTGTACACACATATTGTACCTCTTTACATAAAACACACCTCCCTTGGGATGTATAGGCCGGCCAATGTTCGAATGCTATACCATACTAACATTTTTCCATACGAAATTGCTGTAGAATTTAGTTTTTATACCTTTACTAATGCTTCTGCAACTTGCATCCTAAAGACATTTTGACAAAGAGTGGTTAATTCTGGATAATTATGATTCACTCGTATATATAAGGAATCCACACATTTATCATCGTAATATCCAACAAATGAAAAAAAATATCTGTTTGGCCATTTTCGACTTTTAAGTGAAATCTTGTACCTGCTTGCTGATGGATGGCCGTAGAAGATGGCTGCCCATTAACTCAACTCCACTCACATGGACATTGTACTCTTTTATAATTTGAGGACAAAGAACTGTTAATGACGAATGGCTTCATCCCGACATAAGAATAAGAAACTAAATTGACTACCCTGTTGATTTTCATGACAATTTGATTATATCTATACCGTGAACTGAAGCAACAAACTCTCGACTAGTTCTACGTTCCAATTTCATCGTGGCTTTCTCTCCAGGTAGCTTATAGCATTTTATGCGGTTTTGTCGAATGGTTCCCACTGAGAATATCCCAAATGTTCTGAGATAAATAACTAATGGAATTTTACTACAAAAATTATCAATAAAGTCCCATTTTTGTAGAACACATTTGCTCATTAACACACAATCTGTTGAGTTTTGGAATTTTTCTCGAGATGATCGATAATCGGGCATACGCTATAAAGGTGATCTGTATTTATTAATGTTTGACAGGGCGGTGCATTTTGTCATTGAAATGAATACCTTATCTTTTCGAAACGATTGATGGACATAATGGTTTTGACTTTATCGTAACCGTAAGGTCCTCAATAATATAGAACACTGCGGGTAGTCTGACTATTGACATTATATAAATAATTGCCATAAAATCGCGCAAGTTCGCCTGTCAAATTTAAAATCAGTCTGGCTATTTTGAAGTGAGTAAAGCACGTTTTGTTTCACTAGTTCCGCAATTTCCGATGGTAACATAGAATCTCCGAGGAATTTAATCTGCTCCTTGTTAAATACCAAGTAACGTTTTTGTTCTAAATAGATTTTTCGAATGCAAGGTCCTTCCGATTAACAAATACAGTTGCAAACATGTATGAAAGTTCAGTTTGTCCTCCAAATTGCTGAGGATTTGGATTTATGGGTAAAGAGCATGATACGTTATTTGATGTTGAATGCTCATGCGCTATAACATTGTTGTCTCATCTACTAATCGTTCCTCTTATTGCTGAGTTTTTACATTTATTGGCACAGATGTTTTTATGTTATTTGATGTTGATAATTCAAGAGTGGAAACATCTATTGCATTATGACTCAAAATTTCAACAATGTCATCCTCCAAAAGTTATACATTTGTTATTGGTTAATGTTCGTGGACCGGCTTCATTTAAATTTCCTCGAACTGTTAATGGTAAGTTGTGCGCAACATATCGAGAAGCCTTTCAGTGTTTACATTTGCTCGAGGATGATATTCATTGGGATCATACACTCGCCGATGCTGTTATTTCGTCTATTGAATATCAAATTCGACCACTTTTTGCTATCATCATTTTAACGTGTTTTCGTTGAAAAAATTGTTTTGTTAAATAGTCTTATCACCTGATAATTTATTATTAATGATGATACCGCACTTATTTGAAACAAATAAGTGGAGCGAGTGTGGGTTTACAAGCAATCAACATTCTGCTCCCAATAATGAATCTTTATTTATTTGATGACTAACTCATGCGTTTAATTCTTTTAAGGCATCTCAGTTTTTGTGTTATGTCAAGAAGTTGTATTGCTTCACTGTTGGTATGTTGCAGTAACCTTCTTTCATGTTTGCTGGCAAACTCCTGGATCACATCATCAATCCATTTGACATTTAGGTCTTTGTGTAATTGCTCGTTGGTTACGTATAGTGGAAGGCATCCGTTATTGCTCGTAGAAATTTGTTTTGTAAACGTTGAATAATTAAACGGTTTGATTGTTTAGAACAGCCCCAGAGTTGGATACCATATGTCCAAATTGGTTTAATTATCGATTCGTAGATCAGGCGTTTACAGTACAGGCTAAGCTTTGAATGTTTCCCTATTAGCCAGTACATCGCACGTTGTTTTATGTTCATTTGCTCTTCTTTTTGTCTAACGTTATATTTCCAGTTCAATCTTGGATCGAGATATAATCCGAGATATTTAGCAGATTCAGCTTGGCGAATTTGTAAGCCATTGAGAAATGTACGAATGTTGCTATTTTTGTGCCACAACTTGTATGTTACATGCACTGATTTCAGCTCGTTAAGCTTTATTTTCCAATTCCTGGTCCATTGGCTGATTTTATCGAGTGCTTGCTGTAAGTATTCTACTCGTTGGTTCTGCGATTCGCTTGCTACCAAAACTGCGGGATCATCAGCAAAACACAAGCCAAAGAAGGCTCAAATTTTATTTTAAATTTTGCGTGGAGAAGCATCCTGCTTAGCTTAAAATTTGTGAACCGAAAATTGGCTATTTACAAATTGTAATAAGCTTTCATGGACGTATGGTGATGAATTCCGATTCTATCGAACAGTTTCTACCGGTTTTTATAACCTTCCGAAACTGCTGGGATCATGATGAAATAGAAAACGAATGAAGTTTTACGGTTATGCTCTCGTTTTTTTGTATTTTTATATACCATACACTATTTTGGCAAACTTTTACTATTTTGTAACTGTTTTGTGTTTGTCCATGGCATAATTATGAAACAATTGAGTTTTCCGATAGCATTTCGAACGGGTCGGGCTGGTTAGACGACCTTTCTTGAAAATCATTTTACTGGTATCCAAGAATTCCAAGGTATCAACAGGGTTAGATAGAAATTTAATATCGTTTCCTTCCTTTTCACCAACAAACTAATTTTTTCGACAATTTTTATTTTTATATTTTTATTTCAACGCCATTTTGTGTATTTGTCATTTCTATATTTTAGATTAATTTATTTTCTTCGAATTGTTTAGTAGTGGAGAAATATTTGACATTATTATATGAGAAATCATTAAGCAAAAAAATAAAATAGAGATTTTACACACATACATATAATCAAAGAAAAGCACAAAGAAAACAAATGTGAGTCGATGTCCCATTCTACACGAGATTTTTGGTTTTTTGATTATTTTTTCAAGGCCAACTAGTCGTAATAGATAATGTATATATGTATGTATGTGTGTTTTATTTTGTTTTGTTCTTCTGTCTCGAAAATAAAATTTAAACTAAAATGAGTCAAAAATGGCCTTGAAATATTTTTTATTTCATTTATGTTTGTGTTAGTGTGACTTCACCGAAAGTTTATTTAAGTCGCAATTAAAACCAGTATCATAGGTAAACGGGGAACGAAACGAAAAAATAATCGTTTCTTTGATATCCAATGTTGAACCATCCGATTGATTTTTTGAAATCATGGAATCATGATTCTAGAATCAAAGTGTGGGGAGGCTCAGAGAAATAAAAAAAAATCAAGACCAATAGTCAATTCGAGTATTGAGCACACTTCACCGCACGGAAATGAATCAATCAATTGAATGAAACAAAGGCCTCTTTTCATTGTTTTTATAATGGTTTGTGTCTGGTTTGTTCTTAAATTATCCTACAGAAAAGGGTATAATACTATGAGGATTAAATAAGTTCGGTGAATCTATTATTTATTTTTTATAAATCAATTGTTTCATTTAATTTCTGAGAGTGATTTAATGAAAACGTGTTTTGAAAATTAAAAAAAAATGTGGATCGCACTTTGATTAAACTCCTTTTTAAGGAATATAATACCTAGAAGGATATCTATATAAGGATTATATACTTATAAGGATAGAAAAATGTTTACAGAGAAACTAGTCCGTCTTTTGAAAAATAACGAAGCAAATAATAAACAATTTTACACAATCATATTAAGCTGTCAAACGCTATTGCAAAATGGGTTCCACTAAATGTTGTAATTTTAGAAATGAGTGAGAAGACGTTCTGCTAAATTTATAAACCAGATAGTCAGCGGTGATGAAACCTGGATTTATCATTATGATCAAGAGTCGAAACAGGAATCCATGCAATGGATAACGCAGAGAAATGCACCATTTGCAAAGTTTGCAGGTATAGTGGCAACAATTTTTGGAAAGATGTTGTAATTTTTATTATTGACTACTTAAGGCGGAATTCCACTACTGCGGCTTTTGTTTTTAGCAGAAAACCAGAAACAGATAATATCATAAATTCGACAAAGACAGACTATTTTTATTTTATAGCGAAATTTTAAGGGGAATATTTGACAACTACGAAATTATAACCAAAATTACATAAAAAATGAAAATTATTGTTAAATCAATTTTATTTATACCTCTAAAGTACTAAAACATCTAAATATTATTTGTAGGCATCATTTTATTACGTTTTTTAATTATTTCCTTTCAATAATTAAAAACTAAGAAAACGCCTTCTTATAAAAAAGTTAGGGGAATATTTGACCGCATTTTGAACATAACCTAAATAATATCTCATTATTTAAATTATGTAATACAGAGTAAATAATAAAAATTAAAAATTGTAAAATATTTTAATTCTGGCATTAATAAAAATTTATCATGAAAACGTGATTTATATTACACTCCACCAAACATATAAAATGTATGAGCCAAGTGCTCACCATAAAATTAGTAAAATACTAAAAATTTGCTGAGAGTGGGGGGTATTTTTCATGTTGGATGCCATAAAAAATACTTCGATTTGTATTTTTTATTTATATTTATGCCAACCAAATCGCTACAACAACAAACAAATTAAGTATAAACAATTTTACTGTTGCCCCGCTCACACACATAGCGATTTTTGATTGCATCTCTTTCAGGTTTTCTGCACAAAAAAAAGCCGCAGTAATGGAATTCCATCTTTACCTAGGTGAATGTTGCTCCACAAACAGTAAGAGATTACGGGTTCACTAGAATAACGCATTCACCTTACAGTCCAAATTTGGCCCTAATTGATTATTCCGTTTTTATAAATTTCAACAAATTAAGGGGGGCTAATATTTGCAAATGACGTGAAGTAATGTAAGCTGTAGAAAAGTATTTTGAAGAACAGGGGTCTTACTATTGAATGCGACGTTAATTTTCGACGGCTATCGTTTTGCTATAGCAAGCATAGAAACAATAGATAAAATACAGTAAATATTATATAGCATTTTTTCTGAATCAATTTTCTCAAAAATTATGCGGTAACTGAATAATTATGCGTTTTGTGAATTTGGTATGCATAAATGATTTTCTCATCACAAGTGCATAAACATCCCAGTAAAATTTTGGTAAACGTTGAAACTGAGCTACTATTTCAACTTAATTTAAACGAACTATTACTTATGAATGTTAGAAAGAGATAAATACATTGTTCGGATTGTGGCGTTTATTTTTTGGGTTTTTTCTGGTTCATGATGTGTATTACTATTGTCAAAAATATATTTTGTAGCCATTTTGAATCATTTTGTTGTAGTTTACCTAGCAGTGTGCGTATAAAATTTATTTTGTGTTTTTTATATAAATAATATCGGAAACTGTTAAAATTCTAGCCATTTTGAATCATTTTGTTGTAGTTTACCTAGCAGTGTTAGCATAAAATTTATTTTGTGTATTTTATATAAATAATATCGGAAACTGTTAAAATTCTAGCCATTTTGAATCATTTTGTTGTAGTTTACCTAGCAGTGTGCGCATAAAATTTATTTTGTGTATTTTATATAAATAATATCGGAAACTGTTAAAAGTAAGCAAATATTTTACAAATTTTTAAGTGAAATGAATAAAGAGAAAAAAAGTGCCTTGGAATTTCTAAGCGTCATTATAGACGATTAGTAGCTAAACGTGTTTTGGAAATCAAAAATGAAAATTTAAATAATAATTTTTCGTTACAATTTAAAAAAAAAGAAAATATTACCGAAAATTTACCTAACCGTGATATCAACAACAGTGATGCTAATTTTAATTTGATCAATGCAACTAAAATAAGTCCAGCACCAATAAATATTCCTATTGTCATCAATAATACTAAAAATAATGATATGGGAGAAAATTATGATAGTTGTATAATAAATCAAATCAATGACAATGATCCCGAAGATAAATTAGAAGTTTTAAAAAATGATTTAAAGGAAATAGTAATTTTGAATAACTTAAGTACTGCAGCTACTTCCAGTATTTTAAATTCATTAAACAAATACGGAATAAAATTACCTCGTTCAAAGAACACCCTAGTAAAAATTAGCCAAGACATTCATACGCCAATAATTAAAAAAAAAATTGGTTCCGGAGAATTTGTATATATCGGAATACAAAACAACTTAATTAACTGCAACGATAGTATACTATTGAAAAAGTCATTGATTGTTGTAGATATCAATGTAGATGGGTTACCATTATTTAGAAGTAGCAAAACATGTATTTGGCCAATTCTGGCTTGCTTTGTTAATTGTTCACACATTTACCCATTTGTAATTGGAGCATACGTTGGAACTGGGCATCCTGAATATCATGATCAATTTTTCGATGAATTTGCGAAAGAAAGTAGGAAATGGAGTGCTGAAGGCATTTTTGTTTCACAACGAAAGATTAAAAAACCATTTAAAGTCAGGTTATTTTGTTGCGATGCACCAGCCAAATCATTCGTGACGTGTACAAAATATCACAACGCCAGAAATGGATGTCACAAATGTAACCAGATTGGTGTTAGCTTTAATCATCGCATGGTTTTCAGTAAAACTGTTGGACTGCTAAGAACGGATGAGTCTTTTTATTTAAGAAAAGATCCTAACCATCACAACGAAAATTATCAACACACACACAGTGTACTTGAAAAGTTTCAGTTTAAAATGGTAACACAATTTCCGCTTGATTCGATGCATCTGGTTGATCTTGGAGTGACAAAAAGCATTCTAACAATTATTTGTTCAAACAACAAAAACTTAGTGAAACAAATGTCTGATTTTAATAGATTAATTGCCAAGGAGTTCGTTCCTAACGAGTTTAACAGAAAACCTCGCGGGTATGAAGAAATACCTCGTTTTAAAGCGACCGAGTTCCATTTGTTTCTTGTATATTATGGGCCCGTTTTATTGAAGTCAATATTAAATGATGACATGTATAATCACTTTTTATTATTTCATTGCGCAATCCGTTTGTTAAGTGATTATAATAATGCTAAAAAAAATGCAGATTTTGCCGGAAAATTGCTTAACTTTTTCGTGAAACATTTTTGTTCATTTTATGGGGGAGAACGTTTAAATTATAACGTACACAACCTGTTACATTTAGTAGATTCCGTAAAACAGTTTGGACCGTTGCAAAATTTTAACGGTTACAAATTCGAAAACTTTTTGCAAATATTAAAAAGAAGGATCAAAAGACCCAGTAATATAGTGGAACAAATAGTAAATAGGCAAAAGGAGTTATGGGCTATTTAAAAAAAACGAAGCCCAAATCAATATCAGAGTTTTGCATTTCGGGAATTAAAAATTCATGTTTTATGCTCGAAAATAATGTGTCATTTACTATTTATTCCGCAACAATGAAAGGAAGTAAAGAATACATAATTGGAAAACTTTTCCATCGAAAGAATATCTTAATATATTCACGGCAGACATTTCCACCGAATTTGAAGAATATCCAATTAATAATATTTTATATAAATTAATGGTATTACCATATAAAAATAAATTTGTTTTTCTCCCTATTTTGCACACGCTAGAATAAAGCATCCGATATGTTAGAAGAAAGTAAGTTGTACGTTGAAACTTGTACGTTAAAAAAAAAACATTTTAACACTTTTTAATTATTTACAGATAAAGAAAACTCCGAATCATTAATTTCGCACCGAGCTCCGAATAAAAGGAGTTTAAATATAAAAATCGGCAAACAGCAGTCCAATTTAAAACATAAAAAAATTAAAAAATTTTATCACGACACTAATTTGGATGCAGATACTCATAGTTCCTTGTTAGAAGTTCCAGATGTTCGGTATTCAGAGTTAGAAGGCACGATAAACTGTGAAGTAATCAATCTGGATTTTGACAGTATTTCGAACCGTATTGCCAAATTGGAAATAACATTAGAAAATATATTAAAATTCCTTAATGAAATTAAGAGCGATATTAAGGAAATAAAACATAATATTGATACGTCCGACGATACAAGTAATCAAATTTTATTACCAATTGCAAGCGATTTAGAGAGTTTAAATTTAAAAATTTTGGATGATACTATTTTTGCTAATCGTTTTGTAAGATATTATTAATTCATTTAGTAAGAAAATTAATACTAGACTTAATAGTTGTTTATTTATTACAGATAAAACTGGCGAGATTATTCAAACCGACCTCAAATGCTTGCCCAAACTCGTTTGGTTTAGCAAAACTCTTCACCGATAACTTACTGGCTGCATATAATTGGGATGGGTCCCATAATCGGAAATGTTTCAGTGAATTGAATTCTTTAAATATGGCTCTATTTAGTAACCAACGAAAATATGCTTGTTAAAGATTACAAAAATAATTATTTTTCTTTTTTACAGAGGCTTGGCAAGGAGTTACTATAGTAAACTACAACGATTACATAAAATCTATTAGAGCCCAAATGTAGACTTCAAGAATGCGGCGTTTCAAACAACAGAAAATCAAGAATCAATTAACCGCGTGAAATATAATAAGTTAAAATACATAAATAATATAAAAATTATAGTTCCTACTTACACATTCGGAACATGATAATTGAAATTCATACTCTTAAATTTAAATGAGATAATTTTTTAATTTTATAATTTGAAATATTATAATTTTTGTATTTAGATTGATGCAATAATAAAATGAAATATGATAATTGCAATAATGCAATAATAAAATGAAATATGATATTGATAAAAAAATAATAAAATAAAATGTATACTTAGCTTACTTACTATTTATAACTTAGAGTCTTAGACAATAAAACTCTTAGAATTTTTCGTAGAAATTAATTTATTATATTACAAATAATAAATTACATATGTAATTATAAAAATTACATAATTATTGTTATCGTTGATAAAATAAACAATAATTATAACTGATTAAAATAAATAGTTAATAATAATAAATATATTATTATATTTATATTACCTATATATATTATAACTAAAAAATAAAAATTCACATATTTGAATTTAAATGTGATATAAAAACTAAAAACAGTCCTATAACTATTTACTTTCCACATGAACATGTATCAAGATATACTCGTAGTTATTCTCGTGGCCCGTCCATGGAATTTTCGTATATAAGTGCATACATGTAATAGATAATGATTAATGAACAATTAACAATACAATAAAATAAGACATTACAAAATACATACAAAAAATTTACTAGTTTGCAACTTAAAGCCTTGTATTGCCTGTTAGTCATATAATCTTGCAAATTTCATAAATGATTGTATGTATTTTGTAATATTTTTCAGGATTATTATTTATTTCACATGGCGGATATTACACATTTACATAATTATATAAAAATAATATTTTTGTACAAAGAAAATACTTTAATATTTAGCTTTACGAAGCAAAATATAATTATATTTCTTTTGTAAAAAATAGTATTATATTTACACAACTATATAAATGTGATAATGTAATTCCCGCTATAATGTATTCCTCTGTACGTTTAATGAACGTTTATAATGCACTACATTTCCACGTTTAAACAATGTATCCCTTTTAATGATAAATTAACGTTAATTTTAAACGCGCTTCGAACGTGAACTCATTTCGATAAATCAACGTTTAAAAATACACGGTACTTTTACGTTAAAAGTTAACGTTTACTTATACAGAAGCAACTTAGGACATCGTTCTTATAAAGTAAATTAAGAAATAATGACATGTAAACGTTTGCAATTAAACGTGGCTTTTACGTTAAATTTGCGTTTCTTTTTTTATGCCCGGTTTACATGAGAAAATTGTTTTCTTCTGCAAATTTTTGCAGGTAAATAAGAAAGAATCCGCTATATAAAAATATTCAATATGCCAGAAAGAAATAAACATATATAGTAATGGCGTAATTTTTTTTATAGGATCATTATTAATTTATTTTTAATGAATTAAAAAACGAAATTTACATTTTTATCTATGGCGTCTGTTTTTATAATGAATCCTCAACATTTATAAATACGAAATAATTTTTTTTCTTGTTAATTTTAAAAATGTTGCCATAAAAATACTCGGATCGAATATATTTTATGGCAACATTTTCATTTTTATGGTCATTTTTGCTCAAAAATTCTTCTGCAAAATTTTGTTGGGATGTATTGCTTTTCTTGTCTCTCATGTGCAAAAAGTCAATGTTATATCTTATTCATTTTGCAGAAGAAAAATGTTGGTGTTATGTAAACCGGGCATTACTGGGATACTTTTATATTTTTGGTTATTATATCTAATTCGTAAAAAAGGGAAACAAAGAATAAAACAAAAATATTGTGTTATATGGATTAGGTTGTCAAAAAAAAATGCTTTTTTTCGACCTAACAAGTCGAAATCGATCGAGTAACTTTTAAAACATTTTGAACGAATTTTTTAATTAACATATTCAAAAATAATTTTTTGCAAAAAAGAAAAACAAGTGTTAAGTGAAATATGTTTATTAACCCCCCGATTCTAACGTACAGTCACAGACGTATTTTCAGTCTTAGCGAAAACTTTTGTCTTAACGAAGACTAGATACTTTGATACTTTAAATTCGTATTCTGCACTTAGTCTTATCTGTCAGTAGTCTTAAAAAATTGTCTTCGTTAATATCAGCGATATAGGTGGTCTTAGGAATCATAATTTTGACATTTAAACAAAAACAATAATTTGACTAATAAAAACAGAAAAATTATTCAAAATACAATATTATGATTTTATATATTGGTATAATAAACTCTTAGCATATATAACATAAATTTCAGTTTTTTTAACAATTTTGAATTGAACTGTCGCTTTTTGTTCATAAATTTGAAACAATATGGTAAAAATTTGCTTTCGACAGCTCTACAAAAGTCTTTGGAGAGTTTCTAATATGTATGTTATTTAAGACTACTGCCTTCAGAATTTCAATGAAGACTTTAATCTTAAAAATAAAAGTCTTCACAAGAAAGTCTTAGCTAAGATAGTCTTAGTAGTCTTATCGTCAGAATCGGGGGGTAAGTGTTGGACTCGGTAATTGAAGATAATATAAAGCAAGGGTTATGCGAATGGAGTGTGAAGTACAACCCATTAAATGACTCTGTGAATGCGTTGCTGAAAATATTATCCAAGTATCATTCCAGCCTGCCAAAAGACGTGCGACCTTTGAAAAATACGTCCAATAGAATAAGAAGCGTCATGCCAATACATATTGGGCTCGAAATTCAGTTAAAAAAGTTTTTAACTAATATAAGATTTTACGACAAAACCTTAATCATTGATATTGGTGAGGATGGAGTTACATTAACTAAGACCTCCACCAATCAATTATGACCTATTCTTGGTCGAGCCGTATCTAATCAAGAAGTATTTGGCTTCCCAAATTAGAAAAGGTTGACTTAAAAATGGTGTTTTTTTCTGACTTAAAACCAGCGTTTTATTTCATTTTAAAATTGACTTAAATGTGTAATGAAAATGAAATAAAAAAAACTGATTTTATTAATGGATATCGTAAGTCATTTTGAAAATGATTTAAGAAGTGTGTTTACAAATGGCATAAAAAGCCCACTTATTTATGTTTTATATTTTCATTAATGAAACGCATGCATTTCTGTGTGTTAAAAACAAATGTTTATAATGTGAAATAAAATATGCCTTTTTTAAGTCATTTTGAAAATGAATTAAAAAATATATTTGTAAAATGACCTAAAATATGCCTGTCTTGTGTCATTTTGAACTTAAATTTGTTTTTGTAAAACACCCTTGTTGTTGAAGCCGTATACATACGTCGGATAAAAATCTGGGATTTTTCCATCCCATCGTTTTAACCAATTACATCACGTAAATTATACAACAGACACGCCTCTTTTCATACAAAAGAGTTGAAAAAAATTTAAAAAAAATCTCAGATGTAGAAATCCCGGATTTCCATCCGACGTATGTATACAGCTTGAGTCAGGAAATTTGTTAAAAATATGACTTAAAAAAGTTCCCATTTTTTCATATAAAACACCTTTTTTAAGTCCACCTTTTAAATTTCAGCCTTTTTCAATTCAGGGAGCCAAATCATTTCCAATTGGTATATATCAGGGCTACAAGAAACCATATTGTGTTGACCAGTTTTTCGAAGAATTTGTTAAAGAGACCAAATATTTAATTGAAATGGTTTTTATCACAATAATAAAAACATATTGGTAACCATTCGAGGGTTTATTTGTGACGCGCAGGCCAGATCATTTCTTTTTGGTAATTTTGAACAATATCTTATATTTCACAAGTTGTTTAATTGTTTCTCTGTTTTCAAGTGTCAAATCCCACTCTGGTTACTCCAGCTGCACAAAATGTCACATAAGAGGGACCTATTTCAAACATAAAGTTTGTTTTCCAGAAAGCATCGGTCAACTTAGAACAGATGTTGAATTTCACAACAAAGCTGATTTAAATCACCAAATTAAAATGAATTCGAAATTGGAAACTATACCCGTTAAATGCGGTTCACAATTTTCAGTTGACTACATGCATTGCGTGTTACTAGGCGTGATAAGGCAAATGCTTAGTCGACTAATAAAAATGAGTAAAAACGATTTTCTCTAACAAGAATCAAATTGATGCCGTGAATACACATCTACTACAAATTCATAAATATATTCCTGCGCAATTTCAAAGAAAGTCGAGATCGTTTAATGAATTAGACCACGGGAAAGCTTCTGAGTTTTCTCTGTTTTATGCTATACTAGCATGGTAGTTTTTATAGATGTTATAGATGACAACTACTATACACTTTTTCACTTTTTATGTATTTGACTCTATAAGAATACTTGCACATCCGGAAGACTGGGGGTCTATTATAAAATTTATCCGTCTCGGATTTTTCCGTTAACGGAAATATTCGATTCGACACGGATTTACCCTATTATGAAACTTGTATTATCGAATTGATAATAATAAACAAAATTTATTTTTATTTATTAAAAATTTCTTAAAATAAAATATTACATTTTAAAATTTTGGGTTTTAATTAATTAGAATTACTAAAATATTATTATTTATTTTATTAATATTATTAAAATATAAATCACTTTTCACTATATTTTGATGAAACGTCAACCGTTCAATCGAATACAAAATACGTCAACTAAATAGCAGTCGGATTTTTTCCAGTGTACTCTGAAAAAATCCGATTCGATTTTGCTTTTTAGGTTCATAATAGCACGGATTTATCCATTAACGGAAAAATCCGAGACGGAAAAATTTCATAATAGACCCCCTCCCCTGTTTGCGTAATAATGCGGATTTACTCAAAATATTTTGTCAGCAATTTTGTTTGCTTTATGGAAACAAAAACATTACATATAATGTTCATAGCTTGCTTCATCCAGCAGAAGATACAAAAAATCCCAAGTTTGAGCCTAATACCGTGAACAAACACAAAGATTATCGCGATTTCTTCCAGTCGCGATTGCATGTCAAACAAATAAAACCGCGATTTTATAATTATGGTGACAGACACAAACCCGTTTTTGTAACTCTGCAAACATTCAAATTTATATTTAATTAATGACAATGCGTATTTGCCTATTTTAAATTACATCGAATCAGTTACAATAAGTTAATATAAACTATTGATTGATTGATTGATTTTTAATGCACGACCAAGTTCTTAGACAAGACCTCTCGGGAGACGCCGGGCCCACCGCACACTCTTTTTACATATAAGTGCGTGTTTCAATTGGTTTAAATGCCGCATAAAAAGTTAAAAAGTTAAAAATTGTGGTGAATAAAAATGTCAAACTTTTTATCTGCTTCAAGAGCTGATTAATTTTTTATGTGGAAAACATTTGGCTGACAAAAATATTTGTTTGTAAACAGAAAATTGTCATGTACAAATTTTGAGAAAAATCGTAATAATTTAGATGTAAACTGACCATAATTAACTAATATACATTTAAGTATTTATTTTACATTTAAATATGCTATATACGTTCATAATTTCACATAAAATAAGCAACCATGTTATTGTCAAAATTTTAACCAATTGAAACAGATAAAAAGTTAAAAAGATAAAAAAAATTTACCACAAATAAATTTTTAACTTTTTAACTTTTTATGCGGTATTTAATCCAATTGAAACACGACCTAACAAAACCGAGGGATTATATAGGTTAATTGGATGGGAGTGAATCAGCCCGGTTTCAGACACTTAGAAATAGCCGCTTACCTATTTGGATCGTACAACACAAGACAATACAAAGGATAAAAGTTTTAATGGTGGTCAACAATTTCTTCTGGGAATCAGCACCTAACTAAAATAAACCTACACAAAGAATTATATTATTCTTCTGCCTCTAAATCTGAAATGTCAATTCATCATTAATTAAAGTAGGATTAATAAATTTTGATTTGATTTGAATGCACGACCAAGTTTAAAGCAGGAACTCCCAGTTACTGCCGCGCCCATCATACACCTGCTTTATATACAACAAAAGGATGGGAAAGGTACGTTAGATGTGACAGACCTGGCCCGATTAGTTGCCGATAGTTAGTAAGTTTAACATCACAAGACAACACAGTTCTAAAACTACTTTCAAATTGAGTCAGTTTCCCTTTGGACCGCATCAGAAATTAATTATTATTTTGAAATATTTTAGTTAAGTATAGTCATCAAAACTGCTTCCAGAATGCTTATCTCCTAGAGTCAATAAATTGTTAGAATTTAAATTATTTGCTGATAAGTGCTATTGATTCCGGAATTCTTTCCTTAACAATCAATATTTAATTTAGTTTTATTATTATTATAAACCAGTTTTAAACACTAACACCCAGAGTATCCGTAACTAACCAGCACCACTCTTAAAATAGATTAACTGCTTTACCAAGAATAAGTAAACTATCTAACTTATAATAACTTATTATAACTAAATACTAAATTTAAATAGTAGCTAACCGGGTCGCCTTCCTAAATTTTCCTGTAAATTAACTTAACATTAATGACTACCATTTCACTTTACAATATTCGAAAGTGTAGCCAACAAAATTGCTTCCAAAACACCAATGTCCTAGAATTTAAATTTGTTAGTAAATTGAGATGCATAGATACTATTAATTCCGGAATCCTCTCCTAAAACCGGATTAAATTAATTTAATTATTCCAATCCATTTTTAAAACATTATCACATCCGAATATTGGTCATTAATCAGCACCCATCATAAATTAGCTTAATTACTTTACCAAGTATAAGTATACTTTCTATCATACAATAACATATTATAAACTTAATTCTAAATTTAATTTAATTTAAAAAGTAGCATTAATATAATAGTGGTTGTTTGCTACAACCCAACATCAACCTGGAGGAGATTTGTAGATATACAACCTGGAATACTAATAATATAATTATTCAACATTCATATTATATAATAAAGATTAAGAATACGATTAAATTAGCTGACTTCCATTTTATTTGTATAATAATGTTTATTATAAATATTGTATATGAATTGTAATGTAATTAATCTAACTCTAAACTATAATTATTTTAAAATTTCATTAGTACTAACAATGATTAAATATTATTCTAAACCAAGGTAAATAGCCTTATTTGTTCACCTTGTCTGCTCTTTTGACTTTTAAATTTAATTAGAATTTTAATACTCAAACGCTGAGTAAAATTGGATGGAGTTTGAATCTAAATAGGAGACGGAGTGGACGTGTTTTTGTGTCGCTCCTCATTTTCAAATAGTATAATTTTTTGTGTGTACTAAATAATATGTGTTGAAGTGATAATTTGTACATAGTTTTTTTATTAATTTGCGTAAGATGCACGTGCAATCGTTTAGAATATATACATAATTTATACTATTAATTTCGTATATATTTTGATACCATTGCATGAATACATACTTGCACATTTTGGATCTAAATTACTATGTATATAAACTAAATTTCACGTGAAACTAACGTATCCAAAAGAGAAGTTTTTTGATTTAATATTAATTTTTATATTATTATATTTTATTATATATTTCCTTGTGAGTGCTTATATACTTGAACATAGTATATAAACAAAACAATATATAGCACACACAAGGATATCCAACATATATTTTGTTTGAACATACACGTGGTTTTATATAAAGTTGGAGTGAGAGAGTGGTTGGTGTATGTTTGTTCTATTTTATTTTGTTTTGCGTTCTCTTGAAATTTTTCGATCACAAATATACTTGTTTTGTTTTGCTTGGGAGTAAATGAATTTGTGAATGAAACAGCAATCGATAATAACATTCTCTGTTGTCGATTTTTGATGTTGCGCTCGATTTATGTTCCACTTTGATTGCAATAAATTGTGTTTTATACGTATATGTACGTACGTTTTACTCACAAACACGGGATAATCATACGAGTGTTTATATGTAGGTTTATCTCTTTTCGTTTTCAATTTGTTTCAATATATTTACTCATTTTTCTCGTCAGCTTGTTTTCGTGTACATAGCTGGTTGGTGATGAAAATGATATAAACTTATGTATTTGTTGCGTGTGAATGGCCCGTTCCACACTGTGCTTCTTGGAAGTACTGCTTCTTGCTTCAGAGTGGGTTGTCCCTAGTCATAGATGGATCTCTATTTATTTGTAGTTGTAGTTGTCAGGGAGGAGTCATTTTTGAAATGTTTTCGCATAGTTCGCGTCGTATGCGGTGTAGTTTATCGAAGCTGCTTAACATCGGTATGCTTCATTGAAAAAAAAAAAGTTAAAAATTACGCGCAATTGGATCAGGTTTTTTAGGTAAACGGGAAAAGAGAACTACACAGTGTGGAACGGCTTAATGAATGAGTGGAGGTGCATTGGAATAATTTTGTTTAACAAAATAATAATAAAAAGAACAAGAGTTTAGAAATCTGATGGTGTTGTTGGACGCTATCAAGTTATTAGGAATCGTGACCTAAAGATTTGGATCTGCAGACCATCGGATAAATATAATATGTTATACATGTTATATATGTTATATATTATATTGAAGCCTTGTCATTGAAATGTTAGTGTTTTCAACGTTCGGAACCATGAGATATTTGTCTTGGCTTATTAACTTCATATTTATTTCACTTTATGATTTTTCCAATTCAAATAAGCTAACCAAATACCTCCTGTAATAGAATGTTGTTCACGGTGGCCTTTCCAAATGAATTTATATTATAATTTCACAAAGTTTCAACATCTAGGTACCAGACTATTCTCTTCCAAATTAGATGAATAAATGAATATTTTAGGTAGCTATATGACACACTTACGAGATTATATTAAAATATAATTAATATTTGACCACGTGGACTAAATAAGTTTTTTAGGTCATCATATGTATAAATACATGCTGTCGAGTATTTAGGAACAAGTATCTCGGGTTAAATGGTGTTGGGTTAGTTTTTAGGCGAATATATTTATAATAACAGCATAAGATGAGATGACCCCTAGATGCCAATGGAAATAATTATTCCAGTCGTACTATGTATGACTGATGACGATAAATACGTATGATGTAAGTTAGAAGTTCCTATACCATTTCCCAATTAACACAAAGTAATAAACTAACAAATTCTCTTCCAAGGTGTGATTTTTATTGTGACTAACTTAACTAACTTATTAATGTAGTTAGATAGTAACTTTGCTGCGGTTACCGCCCTGGTTATTTCTGTGATTAACATCCTATCCCGATAAACCATTCATGTCGAGGATGCAGGCAGGGCCTGGGCCCGCATAATTTTGGAATATGGTAAGATGCAGGCTTTAATATTGTATCGCGCATATTCCAGGAATGTGCTATACATACCTAGGATCACCATTATGGTTGGCCTGTACGTCTCTATCATATCATATCATATCATATCAAACGCTGAGTAAAATTGGATGGAGGAGTATTAGTAAAATTAGTTAATCTCAAAATCAAATTTTATAAATAATCATAGTAAAATGTACCAAGAAAAATATGTAATGTTTATAAAGAAGTGTTCGACACCCGCTTTTCTAAAATGACAACCAAACATACTGCAACCCATAAAGTCATATCCGAATCAAAATACACGGTAACCATGTGATCTTCCGCTAACATCACTAATCAACAACATTTATGCTTTACAAAGCCGTGATGAATCCATGACCTATTATAAACGTATCGTGGTAATCCTATATAGCTCAAAATTTCAACGTATGACTGATCATCTTAAAATTTCAAAAATGATTCCACTCCAGCGATATTACGGCAAACCTCAACAAAAACACATATAATATTTAGCAGAGACTAATTTGGACATACAAATCTAAACCTCAGACAAGGGTTCTATATAAAATTGCAAATTTGTCTTCTTATAGTAATAATTGATATCTGCATCAACTCCTAATCAAACAAAACAATTTGAAATAGCCAAAAATAGCTTATAAATATAGGTAACGCAATAGCATATTATATGGATACAACCTTTCGTAAGTTGAGAAACATAATGTTCATTATGAACGAAACCAATTCAAAATACTCTACCATAAATATCAAAGAAAATTTATTGCAATACCGGTTCACCACATCCTCGCCGCCCATGTGTAAATTGACCACACAAAATAAAACAATGAAAAAGCCAAAAATGCGTATTATTTAGAATAGAATCAATACCACTACAATAACAGGCCATTTCTTGTAATAATTTTGTTGGTATATGTAAATACAAAAAGAAATGAGAATTCCATATACCACGAAACAAAAATACATGGCATCGTTCGTATCGTTCAAGTTAAATTGAATAATACTTTGTCAAAAATAAATAAGGATATTTTGTTATTGAATTATTTAAAAAAAAAAATATTTTGAGAAAACTTTTCATTTAGTAATATTCCAATTAAAGCAGCAACTTAGTTTTACACCGTAACAACATATAAAAGAAAACCAAAAATATACCAGATTTTTTACTGCCGCTCTTGCATACTTTTTTACTTTTTTAGTAAACCAAAATATGTTGAACGGGATGGGTGTACGTCTTTGCGTATGACAACAAAATATTTTGTGTTTTATTTTTGTTCAAATAAAACTTGGTTTTTAATTAATACGGTGTAATAAACCAAAATACAGTTTAATCAATCAATACTATTGATAAACCCAATTGCGTGATTTAGTTGGTTGTACATAATTACTAAAAAAAAAAAAAAATCCAATTTTATCGACAATTGGATTTTTTTGTGGGCTTGTGTAAAATTTACAGTAAAGATTATAAAAATTAGGATACGGTTTATCCACGATATTGAAACTTGAGAAGGTAGAATATCACACTCACACATAATAATTTTGTGTATTATGTGTGCTGTGGTAAAATATTCCTATGTTTCATTTTCATAATATACAAAACACAATCGAATATAAATAAAAATTTTATTGTATCATACAAAGTATTATACCCTTTAATCTAAAATTCATTACACAAATAAAATGTGTGAAATTAAGTTTACTATTTTTCCTCGGTACTGTATGTCGTGAAAGAAATCCAAAACAAATAATACAAGTGCTGAGAGCCAAGAGAAATTAAAAAACTTATACGCGCACGTGTCATTGAAAAATTGTGTAGTTGCTTTATCAGTAAATTAGTAAATGAAAAGTTTCTCATTAGGGATATATTTTTATTGGAAATGTTTCTCAAAATATTAATATTTATCGTGACCTTTCAGATAAATTATGTTTGTAGATAATAAACCAGATTTATTGGGACAAGTAAAGATTTTGTTTTGTCCCATGTAATTTTTTGTTCAATTTTTTCCTATGACGCCCATGTTTTTGTTTGTATTTACCTACCCCAACTCATGTAATTTTTCTATATAGAAAAATGGCCTATTATTGTAGTGGTATTGCCAAAACAATAAATTTACAACTGGAAAATATTAATGGAAACCCATAACGAAAAATATGAATAATTATAAAGAATAGTGAAATTAAATTGTATGTGCTAATATGTTATTTTAATAATGGAATCTAATTTTCCAATTAGAATAAAATTTGATTGGAGATTTCTCATTTTGTAAGAGATTAGTTTAGAGATATGCCATTTCTCAATGCTCACTAATTTTAAAAAAGACCGAAACGTCAAAACTTTATACTGATTTGTCTTATAATCAGTGTCATTTCGTCTTTCGTTTCGTTTCAACTTATTGTCTTCTGAATTTGAATTATAGTGCGGCTTCATGAACTTAACCACCAATATGATGTTAATAATCCAATATTCGATTGCAAGGTATTATAGCTATATGCATTTAGCTTACAATCTAAAAGCTATATGTGAAAGCACCGGGTGTACTACGAAATCTCGGTTTTCAAAATCCGAGTTTTCAAAATCCCGGTTTCAAAATCTCGATTTTCAAAATCTCGGTTTTCCAAACCCCGGTTTTGAAAATCCCTGTTTTCAAAAACCCGGTTTTCAAAATCCCGCTTTTCAAAATCTCGGTTTTCCAAATTCCTGTTCCCAAAATCTCGGTTTTCAAAATCCCAGTTTTATTTTCTTCTAGTTCTAATTGCACAAAATATTTAATAAAGTTTTTTAATTGCAAGATTAACCTACTTACAACATTTTGTAGTTGCATGATTAATTATATTATTATTATTTTGTAGTTGCATAATTTTGTTAATACAACATTTTGAAATAAAAAATCATTTAAGACTCCTATTTTCCCACATGACAAATTTTAAAAATTCAAAACGAGATTTCCTAAAAATCGGGTTTTTTGTATACAGAACCGGGGCCCTATCATGATCTCCGCCGCGAAACAATTTTTACACGATATCGTGAATTTGGAATCACAAAATACGATACCTTTTCGCAGTCTATTCGATAGCGGGAAAACTGACGCCATCAAAAAGAAGGCGGAAGTTTTTTCGATTGACAATTGCTTTTGTGTTGACGATTGACTGTCGTTTGTTACGTTTTGCGTTTTAAAATAAAATATAAAATTAATAATGTAAGTAAAAATAAAATAATAAAATGTTTATGTTTGTTTGTGGTATTCAATTGAAAAATGATAAATTTTATTCAAGTATCCCAATAAAAAAACGGAAAAAATCTAATTCAACACAAATCACAATTATCACTCAAACCAAAACAAAATTGATGTGCAAACTAATGTCATATACACTGACAAATGTCATCAGCTGACATTAAATGATTGCATTTATAAGCTTTTCGTTAGAGGAATTCATGATAGGAAAGGCGGATCGAAAAGTACATATCGGAAATTGTTAAGACTCACCGCGGAAATCATGATAGGACCCCGGGATTTTGAAAACCTAGGTTTTGAAAACCGGGATTTTGAAAACCGGGATTTTGAAAACCGGGATTTTGAAAACCGAGATTTAGAAAACCGAGATTTAGAAAAAGAAACCGAGATTTTGACAAACCGAGATTTTGAAAACCGAGATTTCGTTACACACCCGAAAGCAACACCCTTAAACACTAATTGAGCTAAGCCCTTGTATAGCTCAACTAATGTGTCTATTATGATTCTCACCTAACCACACCACTCGCTGTGTATATCTAAGTCACCCGAGTTCAAGATTTGTATTATGATTCTCCCTTTTATTTAGGCGAGCCGTTGTTTGCGGCGTTGTATTTGGCTTCTTGTATTTTTTAGAGTATGTTATTTGTCGTTATGGAAACCATATAGTATTGTCAAAAAGTTTTCGTTGTTTACAAATAATTTTCACAAAAAGATATTTTTGTAACATATGTCTTCCACAAAATTTATAAGGATACGATATTTTTACGATACAAAATAATTATATAAAAGATATTAAAAATATATTATATAAAAAATTGTGTATACTATATAAAAAAATTGTGCTCGAATTTTTGCCTTTCTCCATTCCATGCTTTCTCTAATTGGCGGCCCTAAGCTATTCCGCATTACTTACAAATTTTTCCAAAATTCATTAACGGTTAGTTTGGTTTTTCCAACATCTGGAAATCCACGGGCAATATCCCGGTTTTTTCCATTTCTTCAACAAGTTTAATAAATTGTTGAGTTGTGGTAATTTTTGGTTTATTTCTTACATGAAAAATATAAATTAACTATTTTAATGTTAAAATATTAATAAAATATTATATTTCTAATACCAAAAATACTTTGTCACTTGACCCTCAACATCATATTTTAGGTGAGCAAAGTTTAATACATTGGACTCGCTCACTGTGAGAATTATAATACCAAAAATTCTATGCGGTGATTTCGAGTCGCCAAGCGACACGCATTAGACGATCACTCGCTCACTGCGACAATCATAATACCAAAATAGAATTATAGTGACGACTCTTCACCCGGTGATGAGTAAGTAAGATAGACTAATAAATAGACTAATAAAACAAACAGATATGTGTATAAGTATGAAATGTGGATTTGAGACAACAGATGGTGCTCCAATGCAGTTTGTGCTATACAAATTTGACACTGCGCCATTTTGTTCTGTCATCAACAAGTGTCAGGTGCGCATGAGTGATAAATTGGAAAAGTGTGTGCATAGTGTTGTACTGTTGTGTTCAATATGTCGAAATTTATACCGAACAAAGAGCATTCGCGAACAGCATTAACTTTTTATTTTCATTTGAAGAAAACTGCTGCTGAAAAGTTTATGGTGGACAAGCTCCATCGCAAGAAACGTGTCAACGATGCTTTCGGCGTTTCAAAGGGTCACCATTTTCGATGCTGCAGAGTTTGCAGTGCATACAAGGAACGTGGAAATCCAAAAAGACGAAGATTCGCAAACAAAAAACAACTTGTCGAGCAATTGGGCGTTAGTCAAGAAGCTGTTTTCAATCTTCGTATTGGGTGGCAAGGATTCAAAAGACCACTTGATGGGTACCATTTTTTACATCGTATAGTTACAGGGGATGAAAATTAGATTTATTTTGAGAATCCCAAGCACAAATCATGGGTGGACCCAGGCCCATCATGCATCATCCACATCGAGCGCAAGACCGAATCGCTTTGGCATAAAGACGATGCTCTGTGTTTGGTGGGACCAAAGGGTCGTAATCTATTATGAGCTATTAAAACCTGGGAAAACGGTTACTACTAAACGTTACCAACAACAATTGGCTGATTTGAACCGTCTCCTGCATGAAAAAGGCCAAAATACCGAAAGAGACAACACAAATTCGTCTCTCGCTTTGATTCGTACGAAGGTGTGAAAAATGGCTCGATGAATGGTTTGCAGTTAAAGGGGGAGATTTTTACTGGCGTGGTATTTACAAATTACCCGAAAGATGATAAAAATATAGAACAAGCCATGGAACATGCATTGAATAAAGCACTTTTTATCATTCTTCAGAATTTAACATGTTCTTTTAGTAAAAAAAAAAAATCTGCATTTCATACTTGTACACCTGGTAACTGTGGTCTACCAACATAGCCAACATCTCTTACCAAAAACTTGCTCTATTATGCAAAGGGTGTTAATCTGATAGAGTAGAAAAGATATTTCCAATTAAATTCTTCCTATACTTAGGTTTTACGCATTTTATCCAAAATTGGATTTCTTATGGTTTTTGGCGTATTAATCGCCATTGCGTTGATAAATTACAGTGCAAATATGTCGATCAAACTGAAAATTATATTTCGATTCATTATACAATCATATGATTGTACTGTACGTTTTTTTTTCAAAATATGCCATATCATACTTATTTTAAGTAAAGTTATGTACATTTTAATATTAAATATTTTCTGTGTTGAAGAATTATTCTTAATATTTTTAAAATTAAAATTCCCATGACATCGTAAAACATTAATTCAATTTATTAATGTCACATTTCACATAAATAGCTAGATGTAATAAAAAATATTACATCTAACAAGATAGCAACCACCAATCATCAGTTCAGTAAAAAGCAACTACCAACCAAAAATGAGTACGATTTAAAATTAACTCTTATTGGTTAAGAAAAGACAGTCGGAATTTTTTCTTATGTTTTATTTATATTTTAGGTTTCGTGTACGATGCAAACGGAGTAGTGATTATCAAACTGGTACATCAAAACATTCCAGGTTTTGTTATGCAATGTTACAACAGATACAATTTCAGAATTTAATAAAAACGTAAACGTTTTATAATGACTTTAAAAATATTGACAACATTGCTTCATAAATATCCATTCCTTTTTGGGTTTAGCTGATCAATCCTTTAAGTTTGAATTACAATATAAAAAAACTTCAAGTGTATCATCTTTTTCGTCTTAGTTCACCGTATCGTAAATTTGTTAGCCTATCGAATATCTTCTTTAATATTTACACACAATATTGCCCGGGTTTATCCTAATCTCTAAAACGATTACATCAATATTTTTTCTGAGTGACCAACGCATAAGACAATCGCCCCAGGGTTAATAAAAATACATACTCAATTTTAAATATTTTTTACTTTTTGTAAACGTTCAACTTATTTACACTCGGCTGATTCTAATTTATGTTTAAACGGTATAATAATATCAACTAATTTATTCTAATTTTACATGTCATTTTAAACAAAATTTACTCTTACTGAAATTTAAAGACGAAAATGTACCAATAAAAGATGATGAACAGTGACTTGAAATAAAAGATTATATTACGGTTCAAAATATTTCTTGTAAATCATTTGTATAATCGCATTCATTAAATGAAGAAGTATAAGTAGTGTTTTATAAATAAATATAATGAACTCAACAGAATTTCAATCACATTTAAAATTTGAAAATAATTTTTCAAGCTCATCAATCGCTGCAGCCAATTATTATCAGCCTTACCATAATACGTACTACAATCATCATCTAAATTTAAATCAGGATTACTATACTCACGGATTTTATAATTTTCAAAACCAAAATTGTGATAATTTTCGTAAATATTCTTCATATAATAATATACAGTTTCCAGTGTCAGTGGCAAATAATACAAGCAAATTTAATTTAAATGAAAATTACAATGTGCAAAGTAATAAAGTGAGTGAAAGTGATTATTTGTGTTCTCAAGATAAAATCATACATAACAGTATTAATACCACAACATGTGATAACTATTTGTTGTCATTGTCACCATCAAATAACGGATCATCCTTAGATGGAATCGATTATGATTTCAATTTACCGTCAAAAAGAAAATCATCAGAATATCAAAGCATAATAGCATCATCAAAATCTCCAACGCTCGATTCATCATTAGAACCGACGTATTGTGTTAACGATAGTCCCGCTAATCTTGAATGTGAAGCTAAAAAATGTGTGGCGGACTTAGAATTTGAGAGTTGCAATAAAAGTTGCTTTGAGTGTAGTGAGGTAATAAATAGCACGGTTATCGAAACGAAAACTAAACGAAAAATTGACAACAATATTAAACCAAAAAAAGGTAATTGAATTTATCACCTTTTAAATAATAGCTTTGGATAGTTTTTTTTTTTTTTGCAATTTATTCACATATATAGTAGCTTCTCACCTTAATGGTCTAAATAGAGTACAACTTAAGCTCGTACATGCGCGCTGATCAGGGTTTTGATTGCTAAATGCTAAGTGAATATACAATATTTGGTTGTTTTACTTTATATGTATATGGCTAAAAGCAATTGTTATATTATTTAGCAATTATCGTTAGCGATACACATATAAAGTGAAACAACCAAATTTTGAATATTAACTTAGCATTTAGCCTTCAAAGCACTAATCAGCACGTAAGAACGTAAGGTAAGGCGGTACGACCACCAACATTTTAGATGTCACTTGTTTAGTTTTGACGAGAAGCTTATACAACTGTGGTAATCATCGCACTAACCAAATTGATCCAAACAGCGTACAACTTAATTTCTTTAAAGTTCGTTGGTTCAAGCATAACTCCACCCTCCATATAATAAATTTATAATCGACTTCGATTGATATTACCCATAACATCCCAGAATGGGCCCATAAGAACCTAGAGGAGGAAGGGTTTTGTAAAAAAGCGTTCACATTTTGGTTGGTGTACGTGTGTTCAGTCAATCAACCAAAGCATAAGCATTACAAATAATTTAAATCTGAGCCATAAATAAATTACGTTTTCAAATACATATACATATAACAGTGTGCCTTTTCACACGAGTAAAAAGGACTCGCGATATAGTTAAATTTCTTTTAAATGAGACTAATGTCTCAGCAAAAGCTGTATTGTAGAATATTTGTATTTGATCATAAAGAACGTGTGACTTAAGATGCGTACGCTCTATTTTTTTTTTTTTTTTTTCATTCTAGTGGCTAAAAGAGCTACAACTAAATTTGTGCTGAGAAATTATAAATGATAATAATTTAAAAATCATAATTTTAACACTCCAATTTTACAAATAGTTCATTGACATAGGTACATTTCATTGACTAGTTCAAGACCGCCTCTAAATTTCCCGGGGTAAATTTCTCCCCAAACGATTATTATCATTAAAAAATTGTTGAAATCAATAAAGAAAACTACTAAAATATAAAGCAGCTAAAAAATATTCTGTAAAATTTAATATAGTACGAGTAAAATCAGTCCCATACAGTTGAATTAAAAATAATTCGAAGCGAAAATTGAAATACAAGACTTCAAACATTATTAAAATAAAAACATCAATTTAACCAGCTTTAATAATTTGTTACACGTGACGAGAGTCTTGCAGGGGTCAACTAAATCTAAAGGACCCAAGCGTCGACGGCGAGCAGAGAATTTAAATATATGTACATTAATTTGTATATGTATTATATAGAACGATATAGTATAAACTATGTATAAAAAACATTACAATTTTAGGAATTTTAATAGAAAAATTCTAATATTAAGAAATTGTGAATTTTTTACACGATTTGCCGTAGGACTTCGCGAAACACAGTTACACTTAATAAACACATTTTATTAAACACTTGTTTTTTATTTCGCAAAAATTCGATTTTTTAATATTTTAATTAAAAAATTTGTTCAAAAAGTTTAAAAAATCACTCGATCGATTTCGACTTGTAGGGTCATCATCAGGAGTATCTACTGAGTGAGTAGATACTCCTGATGATGACCTAACAAGTCGAAATCGATCGAGTGATTTTTTAAACTTTTTTAACAAATTTTTTAATTAAAATAGTCAAAAATCTAATTTTGCGAAATAAAAAACAAGTGTTTAATTAAATGTGTTTATTAAACTGTGAAGATCTTACAATTACAATTTTTCTATTAAAAATCCAAAATTTTTAATGTTTTTTATTAAAAATTGATATATAATTGTTTATACTATATCGTTTCTATACAATACATAAATAAATTAATGCATATTTAAATTTGCCGTTCGCCGTCGACGCTAGGTGTGTCTAGTCCTTAAGTGTGTGATAGATTATTGTTGTATCAGGTTACGGGAATAGTTTCAGACGATATAGGCTTCAAATATTAGAAGTTTTATGTAGATCTGTCAACTCATTCGTATATTAACGGCTGTTCAAAGTTGACGTGCCACAGTATTTTTTAATTTTTACAATGGAAAAAATTGAATATCGTGCAGTGATAAAATTCTATTGTTCTAATTGAAGGTGGAGAGTCCTTATACACTTTTAACAATCTTTCAAGAATTTGTTTTTGTGTTCACTGCACGATATTCAAATTTTTTACAATAGAAAAAATTGGACAGCTTTTAATATATGTTGATACATCTAGATGAAATTTCACACGTGTATGAAAAAGTAGAACCAATTTTAGAAAAATAAAACGACGAACCAAATAGCGCAAACTCTTATCGAATGACAAAACTTGCTGGACAACCAGCAAACCAACTTTGTAATTTAAATGTCGATTTCACTACCTTAATTCATTTATTACACCAGTCCGCAACCAGATTTGATGCTCTAAGAGTCTTATAGAGCGAACGTCACAGTTATCCAGGTGTCTAATAAGTATGATTGTGTCAGGTTTGAACAATTATAGAGCTTTATACGATAAAGGCTTCAGATAGGTCGATTTTATAACAAATAAAAATTTATTACACCAGACCGCCACCAGATAATGTGTTATACTTTTTACGCTATTTGCACTTGGCGAAACACACTAATACTTAATAAACACATTTTATTAAACACTTGTTTTTTATTTCGTATAATTTTGCGAAATAAAAAACAAGTGTTTAATAAAATGTGTTTATTAAGATAATGTGTTAATTGTTACTCGATGAGCCTAGTAGAGAGAAGGTTAACCTTATCCAGGTATGTAATAGATAATTTTTGTGTCAGATTAGACGGAATAAGCTTCAGATATGTAATATAAAGATCGATTTGTGTGTGCGTGCTTGGTTAATAATTGATTAATTAATTAATTTTACCAACATTTAATAATTTATTATACGTCCCATATATGGGGTCAAATGTTACTTCAAGGGCCTTGTGGAAGGCATCGGATCAACCTCATCAAGGTGTGTAATAAATAATTTTTGTGTCAGATTAGACGGGATTGGCTCAGGCGATATAGACCCCAAATGTGTAATGTAAAGGTCAATTTTATCACATTTAATCATTTATTACACGAGACTGCCACAAGATATTGGATCAAACGTTAGTTCATGAGATTTGTAGAAGGCAGGTGAACCTTATCCAAGTATATGTAATACATTTTTTTGTGTCAGATAAGACGGAATTGGTTTCAAGTGATATATGCCTCAAATATGTAATGTAAAGGTTGATTTTACCACCTTTAATAATTTATGACACCCTACTCGTTACTCCATGGGCCTTGTAGAGGGCAGGTAAACCTTATCGAGATGTGTAATAAATCATTGTTGTGCCAGGCTAAGAAATAAGCTTCAAACGGCAATGGCTTTCAAAATGTAATTTGAAGGTCAATTGTACCACTTTTAATACTTTATTACACCAGACCGCCACCAAAACCAGATATTGGTAAATCAGCCTTACCTAGGTGTGTAATAAATTGTTTTTGTGCCAGGTTAGTCGGCATTGGTTTCAGATGGTAAAGGCTTCAAATATGTAATTTTAAAGGCCGATTTAATCACCTTTAAAAAATTATTATACCAGAACACCACTATGTATTGGGTAAAATGTTGCTCCATGAGCCTTGTGGAGGGCCAATCAACCTTACCCTAGTGGATAATAAATTATGTGTGTTAGGTTAGACGGAATTGGTTTTATGCGGTAATGCCCTCTACAAAAACTCCTAGAGCAACATTAGGCACAAATTCTGGTGAAGGTCTGGTGTAATAAATTATTAAAAGTTTTTATTTTAATCATTTGAAGACAAGTTTTGCAATTTTCACCTAAAAAAATTTGATTCACCTTTAATCCACCGCATTTATATTTTACTGGAAATTTAAAAATGGCATTCTTTTCCTATTTGTTGTTGCAAATATTAAATAGTATCAATATAGGACATTGCCTTGTAAAATCGTGTTCCAAAATTTGTTTTCTATAAGACAAGAGTGAAGTTAGCTGTTTTAGTACAAGTTCGAAAAAAAACTCGAAAATCAACACAGCTGGTGAAAAGGTAAAACCAAATTTAACTGGTTCAACTGTTTAGCTTATAGTTGTCTAAACAAAAAAGTAAACAAACAACGGCAATTCTTCGAAAAAAGTTCGAAAAAACGACAAAAGCGACAAAGTAAACACGATAAGCTAAGAGAAAAAAAGAACACGAACGTCCTATATACATATAAGTTATTTAATATATGGTTGTTGTCTTCACTAATGTTGTTCTATTAACATGATGTATTTTATGAATAACGTGCGTTCTCATCTGATATTATACTTTGCCATCATCATTTTCTATCGACTTCTTTGATAGTACACATTCAAAATAATTCCGTATCGGTATATATGTTACGGTTAAAGTCCAACATCGGTAAATTTCTGAAATTTCAATTTTTTAAATTTGTTTACACGATTAAAAACCGATTGTCCAGAGGTCTGATGGTTACGAAACGTTTATTCACCTTCCCCTACATCCCCGTAGTTTCATTTATTTCCCATCTAAGGCTAAGCGTCGAGAGTAGCACAATTAACCCGTCGCGAGCCAGTGAGAGGTAATAAAGCCGTTAGTTCTTACTATTCCAAACCCTAATTTGTACTAATACTATAAGAAATACTCCGTGGGATGAAGAGTGAACCATTTCGAGAATATAAGACTCTTTGTTTTACAGATTTCGAAACTACAAAATTTTACCGATTTCGGGTTGAAAACTCAATGAACACCAATTAGGAGCTTCAATTTGTTTAGTTAAATTTTTTGGAGGGGTGTAGTCTTGCGGGTTCACGTGGTTTTTTAAAACGGAGTCGAAAAACACATATATATAAAACAAATACATATATAATGTACTCAGTACAAAATAGAAAAATTATAGGCCGGGTGGATTGAATTATCTAGACCTCAGCAAAAAATATTAAAAATAATGGGATGATTTTTACTAGTAAATATCCATTTTTTTCAATTATTGTTTGACATTTGATATAGGAAAATGTTTTAATTGGTTTAAATATTGCCCCCAGAATTTATTGAACTTTTGTAATACCAAAACTCATTGCGACATTGCTTTTCCTTTGTAGATTTTATTTTTTCTGCCATGTTTTGGAAATTGTATTGTACGAGTATTATTGTCTAAAAACCTGTTATAAATAAGTTATATTTACTATCATCCCAAGATCATACTATTGGTTTCCATCTAACATGATTGCAAATATTTGCAAAAGGAAATTTTTGTTGTATTTGTGTGTTATTTCCATTCGTATATGAATAATTTTGACGTTTTCCAAAACATATCTCGTATTAACAACATAAACAAAACTAATGTACAATAGATTTTTGGTTAGTGGCCACAGTAAAATTTCCGAAAACCGGCAGCAAAAAATAAAATTTACAAAGGAAAAGCAACGACGCAACGAGCCTCGCTATTAAAAATATTCACTGAATTCTGGGAGCAACAATTAAAATCCAAAATTAATTTCCAGTATTAAAATTCAAAAATATGGATGTTCCCTATTACAAAACATCCTACGGCCATTTATTACCCAAACATTTTGACGTAACTCAAATAAACTCAACGAAACTAGTGTGGTTGGGCTAGGTTATATCTGTCAATGTTTTTCCATGTATTTTAAAATGACGCTCATTGTAAACTATTAAAATACAGATTTTAACTCCAACAAATTTTCAACTCAACGAAACCTAAACCCGTTTTAACTCGGTACATGGAAACATAGTAATAGTTAATTTTTCGAAATTATTCCTATCAAGTTAACATTGAAATACAATATCCACTTTTAGTATAGGAAAAAACAAAATTCAATGTGTAACGGAATATGCAATTGTACATATTGCTGATAATAATTTTCGCTGTTGAAATTTTTTTAAATCGTTGTCTGGTTCCATTATAATACATACACACAGGTAATTTAACTAAGGAAACAAATGAGATTTTTATAATGTTTTTAATAATCTATCGTAACTTCCCAGAAAGGAAATGAAAAATTGTTTGTGGATGGATTTGGGTACCATTTGTCTTTGAAAACAAAAACGACATATAATTGGGTGTGCTGTACATAAAAGAATAATTCGTGTAAAGGACGAATTGTAACAAAACTGGTGAATAATCAACACAAAATTATTAAACCATCACCCGAACATTCACATAGACCCATAACGGAGGAAAAATGTATATCTGAAGTGAACTTTTACATTAAAACAAATGCTCAAAAAACAGATCTGCCACCATCAGTTTTGATCAGAAATTCAATTGTGCAAACACCTAATATTTCACGTGCCAATTTACCTACTAAAGAGACACAAAAAATAAAAATTCATCGCGCACGTGACGGCAAGATAAATGAGCCAAATGATCTTCGAAATATTAATATTCCTGAAGACATTAAATATCTCGAAGGGGAATTATTTGTTCTTTGTGAGGAGTATTTTGATGAGAAAATTATAATTTTGGGAACTAAATCGTCGTTAAAACTCAGCTATAAGTTCCATCCATAATGCGACAACTATTTTCTATTCACGCGAGTATTGAAAGGGAAATAGTTCACTTAATATTTTGCCTAATGAGCAAAAAATCAGGGAAAGTTTACGATCAAATATTTTTCAATATTTGTAAAATTGCTTTGGAGTACGAAATAATTTTGAAACCAACCAGGGGGTCTATTATGGAATTTTTAACCGCGTTTTTTTTTCGACGTTGTCGAAAATTTGGTATTATGAAACATTTTCGACCGCGTTTTTTTTCAACGTTGTCGAATTTTTGTATTATGAAATACTCGACGCGTTTTTTTTAGATAACGTCGACTATTTTACGACAGCTCTTGAGGTGTCGAGTACATAAAAGAAAAGTGTTAATTGTTGAGAAATAAAGAGTTTGTTAGTAAAAATAAATTAATAATTTAAACTTATAAAATTTTAATTAATAAAAATTAATTAATTTAAATTTAATAAAAAAAATTAATTTAAATTTAATGTTTTTGATAATTTCCAACAATAAATATTAAATTTAATAATAAATTATATTTTTTTTATCAAAATGTAAAAGTATGATTTAAATTTTGTAAATTTGTATATTAGTGTTTTGAAAAAAAAATCGTAATAGCGATTTTCTAAAAAAATACGCGCGTAAAAAAAATTATAATCTTGTCAAATTTTTGAAAAAAATGAAATATTGAACTTTGTTTTTAGGTATTTTTATTTATTTTTTTTTATAAACGACGATTTATGAAATTACTAGCACAGACAATCAAAAGAGATTTTTCATTTAAAAATTAAAACAAAGTTTATTTCTGATAATTCCAATGTCATCGTTGTATCTGTGATTTTTCGTTAAACTGTGTATACATATACACAAAAAAACAAAATATTTTTGATTGTATGAGGCTATTTACAGAAAATACTCTGTTTAAATTTTTACGTTTACATATGATGAAATATCTCTTTTAGGTTGTCTCTGTTACTAGTTATTGATCGCATCGAAAACTTTACAGATATGGATGAAACAATACTTGGAGTCACACACACACACACACACACACACACACACACACACACACACACACACACACACACACACACACACACACACACACACACACACACACACACACACACACACACACACACACACACACACACACACACACACACACACACACACACACACACACCAATGCCTTCTAAACTAAAAAAAAACACACACACACACACACACAGACACACCAATGCCTTCTAAACTACTGGCCGCTTACACCAAATGATGACGACACGCTAAGTCGACGTTGTTGTTGCTTTCTCTAGTTGCTTTGTTAGTGTAAATATCCTAAAATTATTATTGCGCAGTCTCGGTATAGACTTAAATTGACGTCATGTGCGAAAAATGAGAGTAGTAAAAGGCCAGTAGTATAGAAGGCATTGCACACACACACACACACACACACACACACACACACACACACACACACATGAAATTTAATTAATACAAACTGTGAAGACGCCACAATCTCCCAAAGAGATCGAAGATCTATCGAAAATTGAAGAATTTGATAGGAGTTCTGGATACACGACCCGATGTTGTAGTTGTTTTAGTACTTGGTGAAATATCAAAACGAACCTTTATGCGAACTTTCGTTTCCTCGGTAGCCCGTCGGCCGAAAAAATGAATTCTGGTTCGTGAGTCGGTAAAAGAACTCCAATTTGTAAAGTTGGTGCGTCAGTAATTTCTGGTTGATTGTCAGAGTAATACTACAGATACATTACCAGTTTCGTAACCGTGATTACGGGATCATGATTCCCTAAATGAGAACACAAGACACACTACAATTTCATTTGTCTTCTAATTTAGGTTTAAATAGTAATTGAGTAGGCGTTGATAAAAAACGTCAAGATTTACAATTAATTAATAGCAATTTCTTTCCAAAAAAAAATTGATTTATAAATCAAAAAAATTGATTTGAGATCAAAAATTTTTGATCGAAATACCGTTGCAATTTCTTTCCAAGTAAAAAAATTGATTTTTTTTTTGATCGCAATCACTTTTGAAAAATCTCAACATTTCGTTAGATTTATTTTTGACGTTTACAAACACATAAATATGTTTACGTCAAAAATATAAACATGAACACTTCAACAAATATAAACATAAACATTATAATTTTTTTGACTAGTTGACCGTGATATTTTGACAAACTCAAGTCATACTGGAATGTCATTTTTTCACAGATACACTACCAAAAAAAATCAATCGTGTATCGTGTTCTTTGACATACAAAAAAATGAATTTATTTTTTATTTTTGGAAAGAAATTGCTATAAGTTTTAAATACGACGTCAGAAACGACTTTTATATTTAGCATATTGCTTTGGTCATGTACAACAACAATCGCATTAAAATATAACTCTCCATTTGAGTTCCAAGTAATACTACGTACATTGGATTTACGTAAATCCAATCCAATTTTTAGTACTAAAGGTTTGTATTAAAATATTAAAACTGATATTTCAAACTACAAAATCGACATAAATATTATTATGTTAATAAAATATATAAATATTAATAAAATCACGAAATATGTAAATATGCATAGGGACAAACATTTTTACTTACAAACTTTATGGAGCCAAAAATTAAATCCGAAAATGGCTGTTGATTTGGAAAATTATAAATCCAAAATTAAATCCTAATCCACTTTTACCAATGCAATACAGCTATTGTGAGAACAGAAAAAAAATTGTTCCCGCCTAATAAATATCTCAATAACAAATAGAAAAATCAAAGGAAACTAGATTTTCTTGGTAAACTATTAGTGCCCGGCATCTCCATTTTTGGTGTATTTGGCGTTGGGAACAGAAAAATGCCTCGAGATTAGAAAAGATATCTCATTCCGAAACTATGTATAAACCTAGTTGTAAATCATGATTAGGCATGACACATTCCAACGAAATCATGGTTAAATCGAAACAATAGTTATGAAACCAGTAGTCTGTCTATAGCATAACACGGTTTGAGTCGGTCGATGGAAATTTTGGCGTGTCGTTCGTTCAGATCGATAGTGTAAAATTTTTGTCTGTACGGTCGATAACCAAATACGGCCCAGTATATGATGGTTGCAGTGATCTGCGTACTGTGTCCGTTCGTAAGGAAACATGCGAGCAAGTCACCAAATCTTTACTGGTGAAAATATTGTCCGCTTAGTATGTCGAGAAGCCGGTACAAGTCGAATTTCATCAGTGTCGTCTTAAGTTCGTAATAAAGTCTGCTTGTAAAATTTGATCATTCGTAGTATCTAAAATTGTTCCAGGAACTCGAATTGTACATCCGTAAACCAGTTCAGCTGGAGTAGCTTTTAGTTCGTCACTGAACGTCGTTCGAAGTCCAATCCAAGTAAGATTGCAGGAAGAACACTAGTCCAATCAGATCGGTCGTATAGCACATAATGGCAGATTTGACGACTCGATGCCATCTCTCGATCATGCCATTACATTTTGGCCTGTAACTAGTTGTTCTCCTGTGTTCAAAATCAAGTAAGTTAGCCAGTTCGTGAAAAAGTTATGATTCGAATTGCATGCTTTGGTCCGTGACAATGAACTCTGGAACACCAAAGCGAGCTATCCAATTAGAGTAAACAGCGAAAGCGACGGTTGCAGCAGTTATATCCGGAACTGGAACCACCTCGGGCCAGCGAGTGTATCTATCAATCAATGTGGTGAATAGTTGAAAAGCGTTGAGAAGTTAATTTATAATTACTAAGTGGAGATTTTGTATGTCGAGAGATTTTAGCGAGCTACACAGCTTTAAGCCATTTTCTGAAAAAATCAAAAAATTAATTTTTTTGAATTGAAAGAAACAGGGAATTTGTCAAATTTGAGAACAGAGTTACCTTAAAATTTCTTAAAGTTCCTTGTCATTGGTCTGAATATCTGCGATGATAGCATAATCAATACTTTCGGGAATAAAAATTTGATTAATGCATGAAAGAGAATCTGCGACAACGTAATCCAGTCCAGAGAAGTGCTGAATATCGGCCGTGAATTGACCAATGAAATGTAAGTGTCGAAATTGACGAGGAGATGTTTTTTCAGGTTTCTGATTAAAAGCGTAGACAAGTGGCTGATCGGTATAATGATCGGTATAACGCGTGAATAAACGACCTTCGAGAAGATATCGAAAATGTTTAATTCCCGAATAAGCCGCGAGAAGTTCACGATCATAAGCACTGTATCTTTCTTGCGTATCACTGAGACGTACCGAAAAAAAACCGAATGATTGTCAAGCGTCCGAAACAAACTGCTGGACCACCGTTCCGATCGCCGTATCGGCAGCGTCAACCATGATGACCAGAGGTGCTAATGATTATGAATGATTAAGTAAAGTATCATCCGTAAGTTTAATTTTACAGTTATCGAACGCTTCGACAGCCACCGTTGATCATTGTATTGAAACTCGACTGTTCTTAGTGTAACCTTTTAAGTAATCGTTCAACAATTCCTGGTCAGCAGCGGCACTCGGAATGAAGTGTTGATAAAAGTGTTGATAAAAAACATTTCAGTTTAGTAGTCTGTTATAGTTCGAAATTTTTGAAGACTTGAACTCGTTCATGCGACGGTACTATCCCTTGCCCAGATACCAAATGTCTTAAAAAGATAATTTCGTTCTTTACAAAAACACATTTGTCCACATTTACCACAAATCCAGGGGGCCTATTTCTGAATACGAATACGAACAAAAAATGTACGAATTCGTATGATTGGTATTTTTGAATACGAATTCGTGCAATTGTAACACGAATTCGTACCTACTTGATACGTTCAAATTTCTCATATTTGACAATACGAATTCGAACAATTTTTGTACGTTCATTGTATGTTCATTGTACGATAAATATTTAGTTAACGACTCCATAGAAAAATCAAAAATTTCTTTCAAAATCAAAGAAAATCTTTTATTTTAAAACGTAAACATGGCCTTATAATTTGTTTACGCCAATTTAAATGAGAGTATAAATACATATATAAATTTTTCGTAGTCAGTATTTAGCACGTACTACGGCTAATGGCCGAATATAGAACGGGGTTAAGAGCACTGTTAAAAAACCCGAGACCATAATCCAAAAATGATATTGAAATATTTAATAACACAATTAATTTATATTTAAAACCAAAACCTAACCTAATATTAATTTATATTTAAAACCATTATAAAACCAAATATAATGGGGCACTATCACAGAACAAGAAATTATTTGGTGGTTGAATTTTATATTTCATCCTAACAATTTTGTCGGCCACACAAAACTACAAAATATTTTGCTTCCACAAAACTTTAATTTTATTTCACCATTTATTTGTATTTATATGTATTACAACTTAAAAGAATCTCCAAATCATAAGTGTTGCTTATTTGAAAACCTAGAAGAAAAATAATATTCTTCTTCTTCTTCTTCTGTATATAAATTTTTTGCGGTCAGATATCACTATCCATATGACCTATTTGAACTGCTTCTTCCAATTAGTGCTTACAGGGCCTTATCAGGGTAAGGGCTGAAGCTTGGAATGCATGTGATGTAAACGTAAAGTGATGTGACTGATTCAACTTTATATCGCTATAAAGTTAAACAGTCAGTGTGTGAGTGTGAAGATTAATTATACTGTATAATTAAATAGATATACAATGTAATAGTTTTATAATAAATTCAAAAATTCAATTTAATTTTAACAATGTTAATTCAAGTTTTAAGTTATTAAATTCAATAAACAAAAATAAATATTAATAAAAATACAACAAAAAGAAAAAAAAGAAAAAAAAATAGACAGTGCAAAACTTTAAAATTAATATAAATAGATAGCAATGACAATTCGTAGTATAATGAATGGTTGATTCATAATGAAATAATTATATAGTTGTAAATCATTTAAAAATAAAAATAAAAATGAAAAATGTACATGTTTTTAGATTGATAACCTTTATTTTAAACCAAAAAAGGGAAGAAATGGCTCAATTTAAGTCCAAACCACACAAATGTATGAGTGGAGAATCATAGTTTGTAATCGCGTTTTTGATGAGAGGTTTCGCTTGGTTTGAAGTAGAGCTGGCACAGTTGTGTGTATGGTTGTAGTGTTTTTTTCGGACGAGGGTGGGTTTGCAAGGAATGCACGGGTGTGTGGGTTGGTTCAGGGCACATACGGGAATACATTTTTGACATGGTACTTTTTCCGTACTCACACAGGTGTGTTACAGGGCAGGAAAAGGGATGTATCGCTTTTTCTGCCTGCCCACACAATTGTGTGGGTGAGGCAGAAGAATCATGTCGGGGATTTATTTTTATATGTGTTTTGAAACAACTTGCACATTTGTGCATTTCTTTTAGACTTGTTTTCGTCCGAAAGGGAACACTATAGCCATACACACGGTTGTGTTAGTTTTGCTTCAAATCGGGCGAGGTTTTTTTTATCGGAAACGCCATTATATGCTGCGATTTTTTGCTCACACGTTTGTGTGGTTTGGACTTTAATTAAGTAAGTCAATTTGTTTGTTTTTATTTTGGTAGAAAAAGGGATATGTAATTCCAAATTGGAATAGTTTTAAACCAACTTTTCTGAAAGAGAGTAATAGAAAAAGACAAACAGGTAAAAAAATTGAAACAATTAAAAAAGGAAATCCGTAAGTTTTTATATTGAATTTCATCTTTCTTTTATTATATGATTTCGCATATCGGAAGAGTATTTTAAATAGAAAAGAGAAAAACATGTAGTTTTTCATGCTTACGCAAATAAAAAAGAAAGTACACCTAATTTTTTCAGAGGAGTATCGAGTTGATTTGCGGAGCATAGTAGTACATCGGTGATGAAAGTAGTACATTTACTACTATAGTAGTACTTTCGACAACACTGATGTAAAGTGATGTGACTGATTCAACTTTATATCGCTATAAAGTTAAACAGTCAGTGTGTGAGTGTGAAGATTAATTATACTGTATAATTAAATAGATATACAATGTAATAGTTTTATAATAAATTCAAAAATTCAATTTAATTTTAACAATGTTAATTCAAGTTTTAAGTTATTAAATTCAATAAACAAAAATAAATATTAATAAAAATACAACAAAAAGAAAAAAAAGAAAAAAAAATAGACAGTGCAAAACTTTAAAATTAATATAAATAGATAGCAATGACAATTCGTAATATAATGAATGGTTGATTCATAATGAAATAATTATATAGTTGTAAATCATTTAAAAATAAAAATAAAAATGAAAAATGTACATGTTTTTAGATTGATAACCTTTATTTTTTGTTATCCGTAAAAATGATTTGCCAATCCTGGTGGTTTTGTGAAATATCAAGCTATAAGCAAGTAGTTTAGCAGTTACATCTTTCGATCAATTTCTTTAATAAACTTTAATAGTATGACGTATTCTGTGAAATCATTACTTTGTAGTATTTCCTGGAGTTTTTTCCGTCTTAGCAGTGGGTATTTGTCACGAACCGAATCAAAAATAGAACAAACATCAATTATATGATCATTGTCCTCATATGTATCGCATTCTAAGCAATTAGGTGAAGATTCAAGTCCTATCATGTGTCTAAGTTTTTTATTGTATGAATGACAAGTCCTAAGCCTAACGAGTTGTTTAATTTGCTGACTATTAAAATTTGAGTTGGCGAACCATAGAAAATTTAGCGGAGATTGACAGATTTGTTTATAATATTTACCTGCTTTGTTTGTCATTTCCCTATATTTAGATTTCCATTCCGAATTTGTTACATTGTTAATTTCGTTTATAATATCAGAAATAGTAAGTTCGTTGTCTAGCAAGTGTGTAGGGGTAAATGTGGCTGTTTTAGCAAGATCGTCTGCTACTGTATTACCATTAATACCACAATGACCCGGAATCCAATGTATTATGAAGTTTTTGTTGACATTGTATCCTGCCAAATCTATTATGTGATTTTCAAAATGTTTATCCGTATTATTCATAAGAGCCGATTGTAGGGATTTGCATAAACTCTGAGAGTCGGATAAAATAATAACATGATCATTATCTACAATAAGTGCTATAAAAATAGCTATTTTAATAGCAATCAATTCAATGTTCATTATGTTAGTTAAATTCTTTAATTTTATTGCTAGTTTTAAGTTTATAGTAGGTATAAAAATGCCAATTCCTGCTTTGTTTGCGATAACTGAACCATCTGTATAAATTCGTGAATAATTCTCGTATTTATCCAGAGTTTCTAGCGTGAGATTATGTAATTCAGTTGAGTTTGATGTTGATTTCTTAGTAATACCCTGTACCTGTGAAACTACTTTTATGTTTTTGGGATTTGTTTGTTTATAATGTGTAGGTAGAATCTTCGATAAAAATGGATAGTTTGAGTAAAGATCGCTCAACTTATTCAAAGATTTGAGAGCTTTAATGTCATTTCCAATGTTCGTGTTTTTAAATAAATGCTTGGCTATAATTTTAACGTTTTTCTTTTATTATCCAATTCTGTTGGCATCTCTAAAGACCCCGAAAGCACTGCAGGTATTGGGGTCGTCCTAGTCATTCCCAAACAAAATCTAATACTGGCATTTTTAACTGATTGACAGATTTTATGTGCCGTTAAATTATCTTCATTTGTAATAATATAAGCATATTCCAGCTTAGATTTGATGATTGCTTTGTGAATGGTTAACATCGTCTAAGGATGAGTTCCTCCTTGCATGTACAATAATGTTTTCATTAAATTTAAAGATTTAAAAACGCTCGTTTTAACATTACAATAATGTTTGTTGAGGGCCAATCTGTTAGAAAGAGTAATACCAAGAAGCTTAGTGTCCTGTCTCTGCATAATCAATGCGTTACCTAATTTAATTTTTATGGATCTGGAATTATTAATATTGGTAAACATTCTTAGAAAATGTGATTTAGTAGGATTAATTTTTAGATGTAACGAGTCTAACTTTACTTTGAATTCAGATAGTGTATTATTAGCGTTTCTTTGAAGCTCTTCCTGATTCCATCCTGTGACAATTACACAAATGTCATCGGCAAACTGAAAAATATTTCTATTATTGTTGTTGAGTTCGTGTAAGTTAGTGGTGTATAAATTAAAAAGAGTAGGGCTCAAACAACTCCTCTGCGGGATACCCGCATTCGTGTTTTGCGACAATAAATTGTGTGAATTATTAATTATTACTGTTCTGTTAGTTAAGAAGAGATAAGTCCAGTTAATAATATCGGATGAAAATTTTTGCTTTTTCATAATCTCAATTAATGTAGATTTGTTGACATTATCGAACGCTTTGTGTCTCTATTTTTCAGTTGTTCTTTAAGTGTGTCTACTAATTTGGTTAAAATTTGGAGTTTACGATTTGTAAACTCCGAACCCCAACCCTGTCCAACCTTGCTATTATTCTCCATCGTATTAATAAAATCGGTAAATTTCGGAGGGGACTGCCTTTTTCCAAACAATTTGACGGCCCCGTTCCAAACAGTCCTTATTGTTGGTCCTATGGCCATCCCCACAGAACTTACATCTTTCTTTTAAATCGCACATGTGATCACTACTCATGACTTTCGCGCAAATTTGACATCTGATGTTTTCCTCTCTCGTTGGTCTGCATCTATACTTATGCTATGTCCATAATTCAAACACCTCTTGCAATGAATTGGGTTTGGAATATAATAATGTACTCTAATTAGGATATTATCGTACATTATTACATTGTTATGTAGTACCGCGGCTCTAAAAGTTAATTTGACCAATTCCATGTCCTTTGAAACATCCTCTTCTGGGTACCATTTTGTCATGCGTTCAATCTTCACAATAGGGAGATTCGATTTAATATTATCCTGAATGTCTTTGATAGATAAGTCCGTCGGAATATTCCTGATAATTCCTACTGTATTGTTAAAGTTAATGGGAATAAACGCATTATAATTGTCAAATTTCTTGAACTTTTCCGACTCAACACAAATGTTGGCCTCTATATAATTTTTAAAAGTAATTCTGGCCATGTGCTTACTCAATTGTTCAACACAATCGACATTCTTAAAATTATTTATCTTTAACGCTTTCCCTAAATTAATCAAATTAAGATTATCCTTTGTCACTATTACTTTAAAAGGAGCTACATCATGTCTATTATATTTATTAACAATTGTGATATTTTGCGCAGAATCCATAATCGAATTCTTATCGCACAATTCACTATTATCCACGCTATTGTCAGCCATTTTTTCTAAATTTTCATTTGATTTAGTTGTGTTTTGTTTTCTTTTATGCTCAGGCAATTTAGAAGATCTATTTTTTTTCATCATATCTTTATTTAATTTTGATTTTTTATTACAAAAATCTGTGTCTGGTAATGGAGGTACATTCAATATACGGTCAGAGTGGGAAATCCCACCCTTCCCCGTTGTAATGATTTCACGGTCCCTTATTTCAGAACTTATTTACACTATTTAAACCGCTGTAACTACTAAACCACTTACCTCAACAAAGAATAAACGATAAAGAATCGCAAAGAAAATTTAGATATAATAAATTCACTACACAGTTTACCAAAATTGCTAAATCAGCACACTTGTTGCGTTTTACAGAATTTTGAAGTGAATGTAATATGTAATTATCGAATTGTTTCCTTTTTTTGAAAAACCAAAAATAATATTATTACATTCATTTCAAGTACAAACCAAAACGTCAAAACTCAAAACAGTTGTACAATTTTATTGCAGGTAAAACCATTTAAAATAAATTTCCCTTATAGCAAGGACACACACCAAACAATTACGTACGATCGTATTCAGAAATACCAAAGTATTTTCGTAACGGATATCATTTTCGTATCGAATACATTTTCATATCGTATTCAGAAATAAGGCCCCAGGGCCCCTATTTCTGAATACGAATAGGAACAAAAACTGTACGAATTCGTTTGATTGGTATTTTTGAATACGAATTCGTGTAATTGTAAGACGAATTCGTACCTACTTGATACTGTCATAAATTTCCATTATCTGGCAAAACGAATTCGAACGATTTTTATACGTTCATGAACGGAATTTTGTTCGATGTATGTTTAGTTAACGACTCCATAGAAAAACCAAAGCTTAGATTTATTTCTAAATAAGTGTATTTTTAAATTACATTTATTAAGACGATACAAAATAATTTTATAGAAATTCTTAATAAAATTTTCTTTTTCCATAAAATTTATGAAATTACCAAGTGGTATTTAATGTGTTCTACACCACCACTTTCCGAAGGGTGGTAAAGATATTACTGTTAAAATCCCGACGGAACATAATAAAAATTTCTCTGGGATATTCGTAATTGACAGAATAAATTTCTAAACACAAATTTACCAAACACTGATACCAATTTATATGTAGGAGGTTGGAGTTGCAAACATTTCTGATGTGCAACTATCACTACACAAGAAATTATTAATTGGTTCACTGATTGTGTTCGTTTATAACAAAAATGTTTGTACGGCACACAAAAAATACACAGACAATTTCATTATTTTATGTAATGAGATACATATATTGCCTAAGATAAAAAAAACTAGAATATTAATAATAACAATAATCATAAATAAATCATCCATTTCTAACATATTTCATATAAATAAGAACGAAACGTCAAGGCAAAATGGCACAAGTTGTATAATTTTATTATAGGTAAAACCGTTTAAAATAAATTTCCCTTGTGGCAAAGACACACAAAAAACAGTTACGTACGATCGTATTCAGAAATACCAAAGTATTTTCGTAACGGATATCATTTTCGTATCGAATACATTTTCGTATCGTATTCAGAAATAGGGCCCCAGGTTCTTCTAATTTAGAAAAATAATTTTAATATGTTCGAGATGTTCGTCATAATTTCGAGAGGCAATGAGCTCGACGTCATAATATACAAAACAGAAGTCAAAAGTCCACATAGTGCTGAACACATAAGACGTTGGAACGACTGTGCTGCATTCCTAAGGCCGAACGTCATTCTACAACATTCAAATAGTCGGAAAGGTGTCGAAATTGCTGTTTTTGGAATGTCCGTCGGTTCAATAGGATTTTGGTGGAAAGCCTGGAGCCTTACCACCGACTCTGCCAGCGTTCGTTGATTTTCGGTTTTTTCTTTTCGCTTCGCCTAGTGAAATCATACTACGAAAAACGCAACGCTATCGTGCACTGAACTTGTAATTTATCTGTCGAGTATGTAGTGTTTGTGATTTGTGTTTGTGTTATTTTACATTTTTAGTGCAAATACATAATTATATTAGTTTCAGATAGTTATTTCGAGTGTAAAAAGAAGCGTTTAAATATTTGTTGGGTTAAATATCGGGAGGAAATACTTACATCTTTACATCAGAAAAAATATTTTCGCTTTCTTGTTCGCCATAAAATCGATCGTTCGTTTCTACTAGTAACCAAATTGTTTAAATTTACGCCTGAAGCGATCAAATTTTTGCTTTGCGATTTTTGTGGAACAAAAAATGTAAAAGCGGACCAGCAACGAACGCCGGCGGAGTCGGTGGTATTGCTCCTGGCCAAGGTCTATCGTTGTGAATATAGTGCAGCCCTCGAGTCGTTGTGTAAAGTCTTGGATATGTGGAATCGGTTGTCTGTGTGGAATTGTGACTTTATTTAGTGCTCGGAAGTCTCCACATGGTCACCAAGTTCCATTCTTTTTAGGTACTAACTGTAGCGGGCTGGACCAAGGACTGCTACTAGGTCGGCAAATCCCGAGTTTCATCATATTTTTGAATTCTGCCTTCGCGATGATGAATTTGTCAGGTGCTAGTCGTCGTGGTTTGCATGCAACCAGTGGTCCGTTCGTTTCAATTGTGTGAGTCACGTTATGTCTGGTGTTTTCAATGTTAATGTTGCCATGAATGACTGTAAAAAATTTTGATATCACGTTGAAAACTCCTGGATCCTTTGTTGACTTGTCGATCCTAGATACAGTAGTATCATCCGTACGAGGGGGGGGGGGTACCATTTGAATACAGAGTGGTTAACGGATCTATAAGCCTCCGTCTCTGTATATCCACTAGCAACCCAGCCCCCCCCCCCTATTCACGAATACGAATACGAATCGAAAATGTAGGAATTTGTATAATTGGTATTCCTGAATACGAATACGTACGATCCTAATATTAGAATATTTGAATATTCTAATACGAATAGAAAATGCACGATACGTTCAAATTTTCCCTTATTCCGTAATACGAATTAGAGCAGTTTTTGTACGATCATGAACGAATTTTTGTACGATGAACGACTCCATAGAAAAAACAAAATATATTTGAGTTCTAAATAAAAGACATTGGCCCATTCCACACAAGTTTTTTGTATTTTGGCATTTTTTTTTAAACCAACTAGTCGTAATAGATAATGTATAGGTATGTGTAACCAAATTGACAAAAAAAAATGTTTTTGAAATGTCTTCGCATAGTTCGCATCGTATGCAATATAATTTGTTGAAAATAATTAATACAAATATGTTGATTTTTATACACATATTATAAATGAAAATAATTAATTATTAATTTATACATTATTTATACTATAAATAAAAATAATTAATTATTTAATTAGAATATAGATAAACCAGAAATGTACACCAACATTTTTTCTTATCTTATACATATCACACAAACTTTGTTTCATCGTACGCACGAAAATAAAAGCAAACTAAAAACGCATGCGAAAAATAGAACGAAATTTGTTTTATTACTACTTTGCAAGCGATATCGCCCCAAATTTATTTTATTGTTTTATCACTACACAACACACTCGAAAAATAAAATAAAATTAAAAAACACATTCGAAAATAAGTAGGAAATTTTTTTATTACACTTTGAGTGTGGGTTCACGGAATGAGATAAAAAAAAGCTGGCTTTTTTTACCAACTTTTGCTCAAAAAATTTGTCTACGGTTGTCTATCGCACATCCTTTAAAAAAATGTCATAACACAAAAAACAATTTTGTGATCAATGCATTTTAAATTGCTATACTTGATTATTAATTTTATAAAGCTAATAATGAATAATCTCAGCATCATCACAGTAACGTTAGCAATTAAAAAAAAATAAAATGCATTTATCTCAAAACTGTTTTTTTGTGTTGACAGTATTTAAGAGGATGTGCGATATGTTTACTGTTGTTTTGTATTTTTTGTTTGCAATTTCTGGTTTGTTTACGATTAGAAGGGGCTTTATTTTAATTTAATCGAATAAACGTATCTCTGGGGTTTACAAATGCACAATATGTATTCGGTTTTATGTACACATCACAATTTATAAATTATCAAATAATTTATAGCCCAACAGTTTGTAACAAAATAAAATTTTTGGTTCTCATCCTAATTGTTTCACTTAAATTCATTTCGCATATTTATTTCATTTATTTTATATAATAACTTTAAATAAAATTATTTAAGGCGATAACCTAACAAATTCATTCAAAAAATGTCAAAAATAAACAATAACAACAAATATTTGAGCAAAATTATTGCTCATACTTCCGGTTATTTTTTGTTACTATGTTGGTACGACTAAGATTATTGCTCAAAAGATGGAAATATTTTAACTAAAGCTGGATTAAATTGGGCGGGGTTTAATTGAATATGAAAGATTTGATTGGCTAAAGAGTTGGATAAAAAATAATCCCATTCCGTGAACTCAACATGAATCCTTATTTTATATTCACAAATTTATAAACACAAATTTTTTTGTATTGTTTTGTAATTGCTCTCTCGAAAATAAAATTTAAACTAAAATCTACAAGTCAAAAATGTCCTTGAAATATTTTTTATTTAATTTATGTTTGTGTTAGTGTGGTTGAACAGAAAATTTGTTTAGTCGTAATTAAAACTTGTATCATAGGTAAACGGGGAAAGGAACGAGGAAAAATCCAGGATTTTTTTTACGTGTGGAATCAGCCATTATATTATAATAATTATAAAGAAAATATTTTATTTTAAAACTTAAATATGGCCGTATAATTTGTTTACGTTTTTACGCACATTTATTTACGCATAAATACAAATATCAATTACTCGTAGTCAATAATATATACGTACTACAGTAAATAACCGAATGTAGAACGGGGTCAAGAGCACTGTTAAAACACCGGCAACCATAATTAAAAAATTATATTGAAATATTTACAAAACACAATTAATTTATATTTAATTATAAAATCAATAAATTTAAACTTAAGAGGTTGAAGTTGCAAGACGCCTGGGGCACTATCACACCACAAGAAATCACTCGGTGGTTGAATTATATTTTCGATCCTAACAATTTTGTCGGTCACGCAAAAATACAAAATATTTTATTTACACAAAACTCTAATTTTATTTCACTATTTATTATTTATATTACAACTTATAATAAGCCCCAAATTATGTGATGCTTATTAGAAAACCTAGGAGAACAATCACCCTTAAGGCGATGCTACATACACATTTCTACGGACGACATCTAAAAACAGATTTCGCATTTACGAATTAATCAGAGCATATTTTTGACTCAAATCAATGAGATAATATGTAAAATATCTCAAGTTAGTAGCTAAAATAAAAAATTTGGAATTATTTAATAATTTTAATTGAAAAATTATCAATTTTCTATTTAGCCGTTCCTATAAACGATTTTTTCTCTGAATGGTGCCTTGACTTTCCTGTCGACAAGTTATATTTTACTCAGTTTGATGAATTATTATTATTTTATTATTTTATTTGATTTTTATTTAAATAAATTATCGCAAAAATTATCGAGTTTTCAGGGTTTGTAATTGACCTACAAATATGTTTTCTAATTTGCTCAATAATGAATATGTCTATCCTTTCAAAGTTGATACAGTTATATAACGTTGTACAATTAGATATATAATGGTTCCTGTTTTCTCTTTTTCTAAATTTTGATAAACAAACTCTTAGGCATTTTCTTTCAAACACCCTCATTTTCTCTAGTTCTGCCGCTGACATTTTATACCAGTTAATATTGGTCTAATAAGTGATTGGTAACATAACAATTTTACCTTTGTATTAAGATATTCTGAGAAAAATAATCTGTTTAGCATCCCGAAAGCTTTGCGACATTTCTCAATTTGGATATTTACATGTTTACCAAAGTACATGTATTAATCCATGATTATACCTAGATATTTCACCATTAACTTCTGCTCTAATTGTCTATTATTTAATTTAATTCGAATTTTATTCCAATTAATCCTAATATTAGAGTTCGTTTTGTTTAATGTAAGTCTAAAAAGAATTATTTCAGATTTAGAATTTTAGTTTCCATAGAGTGAAGAACTCATTAATATAGTTCAAGTTCTTTTGAAGAGTTTTTTGTAGAGACAATATTTTTTCGGTTGTATAGAGTATTTATAACTATGTCATCTGCAAAGGACAGGGATTGGCATTCTTTTGAATTTAAACATTCCTTAAATTGAACAGGATTGGAGATAATATTGTACGTTGCTGAACACCATTGTTTAGTATGAATTCGCCACTTCTCGTTTCTCAGTCCATTATAACGAATTTCCTGTTTTTTAACATTTCATATAGGAAATATATTATGTTCACATTAAATTCCATTTTTTGTGATTTATATATTAAACCTTCAACCCAGATTGAATCAAAAGCTCGTTCTATATCTATTAAAATGGCCCCTGTTACAATAAGATCATTAAATCCTCTATTCACATCAGACATTAAGTTGTTGATTGCATGTACGGTGGAATGACGGTATCTAAATCCGAATTGTACATCTGGGAGGAGATTTTCATTTTCCGTGTGTAGTAGTATTTTGTTGTAAATTATAATTTCAAAGACTTTACTGATATTCGGTACTAAATTTATTGGTCTATAGTTTTTGCGTGATTTACGATTCATTTTCTTTTTCTTTATAGGAATGATTTTCGCTACTTTCCAGTTAGATGGGAAATAATTGTTATTTAAAGCATTATTAAATAAGATACAATAGTCCGCTATAATACAATCCGGTGAGTGTTTTAGTGCTATATTCGGTATCTTATCGAGACCTGATGATTTTTTGTTATTTAAATATTTAAATATACTCTTTAATTCATTTGGTGTTGTTTGAAAATCGCTATCATCCGATCACAAGTTTTATCCGATGTATTATGATCGTTATATTCCGTTTTGTAGTAATTATTTGTATTGCTAAAAAGCACCTCCGTATTCTGCAGAATCATTTGTGTTACAAGTATGTTGGCCGCTTCTTCCATTTGTGAGTTGATAGGCTTCTGTGTGTGCTGTTGAATAAAAGCCCCCATCACATTTAATTTGTCCTTGTTACATAGGATTTCTATATCTGCATTGTCAATGATCTATATTTTATGGGTGACGGTCTCTTTATCGTAAACAATTTATCGTGTTTCAATTTAACGTGAACATTTAATCGTATAACAGTTTATCATGGACACAATTTACCGTAGACACAATTTATCGTGGGACAATTTATCGTAGAACAGTTTTTCGTGGACAATTTATCGTAGAAAAGTTTTATCCCTTTCTCAACCAAAAAATAAAAAAAAATGGCCATATCATGTGGGACGGAACTCGGTAGTTTCTTAACCGATTATGATGTGATTGGGTATGTTGGATGGAAATGGGATTATTGGATGATTTTTTGAAGAAGTTCTGGAATATGGCCATGTGGGACGGAACTCGGTAGTTTCTTAACCGATTAAAGATCCCTATACGATAAAATTGCCCACGATAAACTGTTCTACGATAAATTGTTCCACGATAAATTGATTCTACGATAAATTGTTTCCACGATAAATTGTTCTACGATAAATTGTTCTACGATAAATTGCTCACGATAAATTGTTCACGATAAACTGACAGTAAATCATATTTTATCTCTGTCATTTATATCAATAGAGAATTTATTTTGGAAATTTAATAACGTGGTTTCCTCACTATTTTTTATATTAATGTTCAGATTAACAATACCGATTTTAGCTTTAGGCCTAAAAATTTGATTAATATTTCTAAAGAGATTAGCATTTTTCTTTATTTGAATTTTTTTAATTTTATTTTGCCACACTTTATTAATTTGTATTTTTATGTTTTGTTTTATTAAGTTTTTTATGTTGTTTAATATCGCATGAAGTCTGTTTATCAAAACTCTGTTATCATTGTTTGTCCTTTTCATCTTTTTTATTTGGGATATTATTCTACTTTTCTCTAACTTAGATATTATTTTGTTTCCATAAACATCTTTTAAATAAAGTTTCATAGCGCTGTTTTTACTGTTGTTTCATGCATTGCCTTTATAATCATTGAATCTATATTTAGAAGATGTTTATCTATTTCAATATTGCTCAAATTTCGATAGTTAGGAATCGATGTCATGTTTTCATTTTGAAGTCTTTCCTTATATATTTGTTCCAGTTCGCTTCTATATCTATTCCAATCAATTCCTCTCGTCATTAGTAGATTTATTTGATCATTCCTTCCCATTGTAATTAATGAATCAATGAGTCTTTGATTGATACTATTAATTTCTAATCCTCGATAGTCACTATCGTATATATATGTAACGGTATTTATATAAAACTCGTTTAGCAGCTTTATTCTATTATCAATGAAGGCATGATCTATTGTTGAGTTGGTTCTCTGAAACGTTGGTTTATTTGGAGGAATAAATTTTAGTTTGTAATAGCGAATTCCTTTACGTTTTTAATGTAAATCAAATTTCTGTTAACTAAAAAGAATACGAAAAAATTTGATGTGTTTTTATCGTAGTGTGCCTAACCCCGAAAGGGATGCCGAAACAATAAACCATTTTGAAAAAAATTCAAATGACGAGTTTAACGTATTTGACCAATATTTACGATTGAAGTATTATTATATGTATATAAATATGTATATGCGGTAGTTAAAATGGAAGTAAAAATCTACATTTCCATTTTTTGATGTACATCAAATTTTTTTGCCATTTTTTCCGCTAAAAGAACGCGAAAATATGGTTTACATCAAAAAATTTTGATGTACATCAAAATTTTTTGACATGTTTTTGTAAAAAAAAAACGCCATAAAATTGTGAATTGTTGTTAAGCCAATTTCTTATCTTCTTTCCTCACGGATCTTCTACTGTATTGTTCCACGAACTGTGCTTTGCATTTACGTTTCCATCCAATATATAATAAACATTTGGACTCCCACATTTCAGCTGTTGGAATATGTAATTAAAATCGTTAATAAATTTAATATTTGATTGGTTTGAGGCCGAATACAAAGCTCCTATGATCAATTTATTGTTATTGTTTACTTTGATTTCGATTATTGTGTTTTCAATGGCACTTAAATTGTAGTAAATGTTCAATATGTATGTTTAAATTTAAAATGGGTTTTAAGTATTACCACCGTACCACCCCCTTGTTTATTTCTATCGTTTCTAATCATTTTGTATCCTTTTATTTCAATTTTACACGTGTTTTGTTAATTTTTGTTTCTGATAATAATAAAATATCAGGATTGTGTCTATCCATAAAATCTATAAGGTTTAGTCTTCTTTCTATCGATACTATAGAATTTACATTTAGAGCAATTATTTAACTTTTTAATGTTTACCATGAATATTTTTAATACATATAATAAAGTTATTATTTTCATTACCAATCCGAATTGATAATGCAAATAATAACTCAAACTTTTTTTTTTATATTAAACATTACCGAAGTTGTACACAATTTAAAACATTTATTCAAATTATTGTTACTTATTATTTTAGTGGTAACTTTTTGATGCTTATCCATTCATAATTGATTTTATTTTATTGAATAATACTTCCATTTTTTATCATTTTCAATTATATAGGCTTGGAAAGCATTCCACTTCTGTAATATTTTTTCGTTTAAATCGTTAGTGGATTTTTGTTTATTAGTAGTTGTTAGTATATTACCCGTTTTCAAATTGTCGCTGTTATCCAGAACATCTGCAAAGTTGACTCCCTCTTTAACGTAGTTTGATTTAAAAGTTCTAGTCTGAGCCTTTTGTTGGCTTTGAAGCTTAGCTTCTTGTATTTTTTTATTATTTTCGTGTAAATCGGGCATCCTCGGAGGGTGTACCGTTTCTCTACTGTTTGAGCAGTACGCAATAGTTCCCTCTTCTTGTTTTAGTTTGCATTGTTGAGGTTGGTGTTCTTCATCACATTTTACACATCGATATGGACGATTGCAATTGATTGCTCAATGTCCAAATCTTTCGCAGTTCCGGCATTGTGTAATGTGTCGTTTTGCCGCAATTTGAATCAAATAGATTACAAGTTTGTTTTTATCTGCTTTGGATTTATTTTTTGTTTCAAATTGTTCACAATTAATAAATTTTAATTCGTCAGTTTCGTGTTCTTTTGGCTTCAACAGCAGTTCATTTGTATCCTCTTCATTTGATAAACCTTTAAGTAGGATGTTTCTTGGTTTATTCGCTTTAGGCGTGTATGTATAGTGTTGCGTGCATACTTCATTTAACGGCTTTTTTGCCTTATTATAGCTTTCCATAGACTCCGTATAGAGTACATGTTTATTGTGATTAACTCTTTGGATTGTAAAGTCATTAATAGCCGACATTTCCAGTACAGTTGTAGTTTGACTTGGTTATCTGTACATATATATTTATTGGCGGTATTTGTGCCTTTCTTTTAATATTATTATTTTTATTATTATTTTATTACTATTGCTAGTATTATGATTTTTATTGTCTTTGTTGTTTGAGTTTTTTACTCGGGTTTTTAATATTATTTCTCTTTATTACCTTACGGTTTTGTCGTTGTAAAACTGGTATAAAACCTTCATTATCGTCATCTATCGAGCTGTTATCTGCTGTTGATTCCATAATGATTTCGTTTAACGGTAGCGCATTAAACTGGCTACTCGTATCCACATTATAATGTGGTTTTGAATTATGCACATTGCATCGCTTTGTAATCTCGAAAAGTTATCGTTGAAGCGTGTCTATTTTATTTTGCATATTAATGACACATTTCGCTCTTTTCCGGAAATGGTTTCTATTGCTGCCCCAGGTCTTTTTATTAGCTTGGGAGGTTTAATAATTGTTTGCTGTCTACTACTTTCGGATATTTGCTCTGTATCCGAGCAAATCACAATACTTTCATATTCATACATTTAATTAAACTTTTTCCACTGATTTCACTTTACAATATATTTTTATGTCACTTTATGAAGTTCGATTCCACCTGGGGCTCTCTCTAGAAAGTCCCGGTATTAATAACTATTATGTTGCACTGATAATATGTTTTTTTATATTTTTCACACTAAGATAACAGTTACTTTTATTTATTTTTTATTAATTCACTTTTTTTTGTTCGTCCTACTTGCAAAGACATTATAATATTTAAATAGACTAGTAACGTGCTTTTTCTCCATATAAAATCGTCTATTTCATGCGTGGACAGTTACGACGAGATGCATATATAAAACTCGATTTATATCTCTGTCTTTGATTTCTATATCATCCACAACATAATAGCGCTTTTGTTTCTGGTTGTTTGTCTTTCAAAATAGAATTATTTGAAATTTTATGCAATTTATGATGAAATTTGTGTGTTGAATACAATTTGTGATGAAATTTGTGTGTATCTAAATTTGTGTGTTATTAAGATAAATGTATCGGAAAAAAAAATTATTTGTTGTGGATGATATGAATTATGCACAATAGATTCCGCCAGTCCCGTACCGAAAACGCTTTCAATTATATATGTGGTAACAAAATGGCGCATTTTTTCAGTATTTTAAATATTTTAATTATAAAATATTTATAATTATAATTAAATGCGATTCTAGCTAGGGTTAATTAATTATATTGATAATTGTTAAACAGTGAATAGTTCGGTTTTATGAATTATATGGAATAGTTGAATAGCTTTTTCGAAATAATTTTGTTGTATAAATTCGATTAAGTATTTTGTGTAAGACTCATAAACCAGTTGTGGTTTAAAAAACTATTATAAAATTCTTGAATGTTGATAATTATTATAGACAAAATTCTAATTCTTCGAGTAATTAACTTCATTCATATTCGTTAGTAAAAATTCTTAATACAGTACTGATTATTTTTTGACTATCTCTTTTTTTCTATGAAATTTACTCACTTGACATTTAATTATTACTACCCTTCAAACAAGGTGTTACATTTACGTACCATAAGTGGGAACTATAGATAGAATAAAAAAAATAAAAAAAATAACGTAAGAGAGCGAGAGATAGGATTTAAATGTATACGACCATACTCAGAATAACAAAAATAAAAAGTTTAAGAGAAATTGCGTTTTAATTTTGCTGTCACGTAAAAAGAATAGCAGAGCGAAAATTTTCGTGCAAGAATAAAAAACTTACCAATTACAACAACAAAAACTAAATAAAATTGTGAGGTTAATTGTTTTGTTGGTGTTATATGTAAATTACATAAATAAAAATCGATAATATTTGGATTATTGTTTTCTAAATTTTGTGCGCCAAATAAATGCGATGATTAGGTATGAGTATTTGTAATTTAAAATTATGTAACAAACTTTATTTTGTAATAATGTTATTTTGTTTTCAGATGTGTCATTTGTATTTATGTACAGCTGTAGAAAATTTACTAATCTTCAAAGCACCCACCCCTTTGCCGATACCATAATAAAGGAACAGTTATAAATAATTGTTTTGAAGTAATTATAACATTACTTGAAGTGTACAGTGGTCGTGTTCTTTAAAGTGAAAGCAATAAAAAATCCTTTTTCATAGATATGAATGGATTTGAAAAAATTTCACAGGTATCAGGTTGGAGAGACATCTTATTTACAATGGTTAGTAAACGCCTATTAAATAATAATTTAACCGAATTTTTTTTATAAAACCGGGGTCTCTATGTTTAAAATGTACATTAAAGTGTAAATAAGAGCATCGTGTACAAGTCTAAAATTTAAAAAGCAAAAGTGATTTACAGTTAATACATAGTGTGAAAACAGTTTAGATTTCGATTTAGGTGGGTTACACGAATGTAATCCGAAAATACCTAAGTCTCGCATAACACCACTAAATTCGATCCATCCAAATAAGATCCATAATACCCAAATCAAAAATGCCGCACGTATTTCGAGTTTATATAACGTTCGTTTTGAATTTCAGAATGAGCGAGTTTATTTCAACCCTGATCGAGAGCGTGAGAATACATGGCTGCATTTACGATAAAGCTGATCGTAATTTTAAAAACATAATAGAAAAGGAAAAGGCTTGGGGCGAAATAGCGGACGCATGTGGGAGATCACTTGACGAATGCAAGCGAAAGTGGGTGGTACTTCGCGAGAGGTATTCGAAGGAGCAAAAAAGAAGAGACACACCATCCGGAAGTGCAGCTTGTATCGAGTCCGAATGGCCATATTACGAAAATATGATATTTCTCAAACCTTTTATTCAACCGAGAAAGTAAGCCAGTACAATTAATTTGGTTGGTAATATAAATTTAACATTGTTTCTTATTTATTTACAGAACAAGAAAAAATACATTTAATATATCGGAGTTGTATGCCGAGGAGCATTCCGGGTTTGAATCTGATGTTATTAACGACACTCCACCAGCATCCCAGCCTAAAAAACAGAAAATGGACAAATTTGATGAGGCTTGTGAAGCGGTCCAAAATGCTGTACAACAAATTACAGAAGATAATGAGAAAACTACAAACAGGCGTCGAACAAATGAAAATTTTATGAGAAGCGTTTGTGACCTGTTGGAACCCTTACCTGAAGAACAACAGGACATAGCAATAGGATCAATAATTCAATATGTCGTTGATATGAGAAAGCAATGGCTCTTCTCTGTAGAATACCAGTAAATTTTAATTTTAGATGTTTTTTAAAATATTCTTTGTACACTTAACGATCTGTGATTCAACAGTAATATAGAATTAGTTTACTTTAAGAATAGATTTATGTTAGCATAAGATGATTAGTGTTATTTACTTCTACGTGATTTTTAAAATGTTCTCGGTACTCCTAACGATCTGTCATTCAACAGTGACATAGAATTAGTTTATTTTAAGAATAAATTTACGTTAGCATAAGATAAGTTTAAGGATCGGTGATTAATAATAGTTAACGAAAATAAGAAAATAAAAAAAATTTTATAGTATATACATATTTCACGTCTTTTATTTATTACATCCACTCAAGTTTCCCCTCATTATTTAAAAATGTGCACAACTGATCGCGCATTTGAAGTGGCCTGGTTCCACCTAACACATGTCGACTTTGCGTTGGTGCGATAGATAACAATGAACTATTCACGTCGTTCCGCCAGGTTCCATCATTAAATATGAACTCAGAGTCGTCCCAATCTACATAATGTGATGGCATATACAGCTGCGAACTTTCTTTATTAAGTCGAAGAAAATTATGTAGAGCGATACAACCCAAAACAACCTTTTCAGCATTTTGTGGTACCATGTTCAGCGTGGTTAACAATATTCTCCATCTACTGACTAAAATTCCAAATGAGTTTTCAATAACTCGTCTCGCTCGTGACAACCGTTTATTAAATATTTCCTTGGCTTTTGGCAAGCTGACCCCAGGATAGGGTTTCATCAAATTTTTTGTTAGGGTAAATGCTGCATCCCCCACAAAGAAATGTGGTAGTTTTATTTCACTACCAGGCAAATTGGTTTCTGGTGGTATGTCCAATCCCCCGGTGCAAATTTTTTTGCCTAAATCACTTATATTAAAAATTCCTGAAAAATTATAGATATTTAAATTAATTAACATAATGTTTAATTTAAACTTATTAGTATTACCTCCGTCGCTCTGTGAGCCATATGCACCAACGTCGACGTGTGTAAATATGTACCTGGCATCGCAGGCTGCCATTAGCACTATGCTGAAGTATTTTTTATAGTTGAAATATTGGCTCCCGGATCCAGGTGGACATGTTAATGCAATATGCTTGCCGTCGATCGCTCCTATACAGTTTGGGAGATTCCACATATCCCAGAAATCTTTAGAAATATCTTCAAAATCCTTTTTGGATGGCTCGGAGACATACACTGGACCAAGAACACCCCAAATCGTTTCACACGTTTCATGAATTATGACTCGGACGGTTTCTTTTCCGAGCTTCCAGCTCCAAGCCAAACTTTGAATACTAGCACCTTGGGAAAGGTATCTGAAATAATTTAATTTAAATCGTTTTGAATTAAATTTGGGTCAATGTTTTATATTTATATATGTATGTACTTACAGTAATGTAATTCCTAAACGACATTCAGTATTTATTCTGGTTTTTTCTGATGATTCCATTTCAGACTTGACCAAATTCAACAGGAGGTCGAATGTGTTTTTATTCATTCTTGTATGGATAAAAAATTGACCTGAATCCAACTCTTTTATTTTGATAAATGTTACTTTATAATACCCGTTCACATTTCTTGAACGGTTTATCGGGCGAACACTGCAAGACCGGTTTCGACGACGACGAGCTTCTCGTAAATCTTTTAACTTTTTTAACTGACCAAGAAGTGCAGTTAGCTTTTGAAGCTTTGCCAGCTTTATTTCGTGGTTCATTTTTACACTAATCTATATACTAGCATAAATACTAAAAATCTATAGCCTAAAATGTATTTCTAAACTTTACAACTAAACTTGAATTAATTACATAAAATAAAAACTAAACTTGATTAAACTGAATAACCCTATATATTTTAATAATTTAACTAAAATTATTTAATACTATCAACTGTACCTCTAAATTAATATCTATTTACTTAAAACCCAAAAACAAACAAAACATAACCTAAAAAATATATAATGAATAAAACCTAGCTATTTATTATGTGTTATTTAAAAAAAAAACTATTTCTATATGATAACACTAACTTATAATGCGATACACTAATTTATAACCTTTAAATTAAATACTATTTATGCTATTAATTTAAAATAAATTTTTCAAAGCCACAAAAAAAAATCACACACAAAATATCGCTGTCAAGTAATAATTTTAAGTTATTTATAGCCGAAACGTCAAATTGGGATAAAAAATTTTTGTCTTCGTTTCTTACGTTATTTCTGTTATTTTTTTTATTCTATCTATAGTTGGCCCTATAAACGGAGGAATTTGTTCATATGATTCTTCGCAAACGTAACATTTTGTTGTTACAAAAATGAACCATTAATGTTGTTCGTGACCCATGATAATTAGACTTTTTCGCGAAGACTTGTTAATGTGTTGGTAGTTCGCAAATTTTTCGTTTTAATGTTACATTTTCGTACCATTTTCAAGCAACATTTAAGGAATATACAAAATGTTTCGTTAACGCAATATATTTTAGGTGTAAATAAGAATGATAGTAAAACCATTAAATAAAAATGCGAAATTAATATAGTTTAATAATTCATCACAAAATTAGAATTTTATTGTTTCATAATGCAGTCATAATATACGAAAATAATAGTTTGCAAAATTCCAATTTGGAATTTGCTATTATTTTTTGATGTTATTCTCTAATTTTGATTTTTTGGCCTAGTTTATTGGAACCACTTTTTAATTGTATTGATGACATCACTCTTACACGTAGGAATTGTTTTTAGAGCGCATTCTGAAACAAAGAAGGGATATATTATATATTATACATTAATATTATTTTATTTTATTACCGTATTTATTATTATTATTTAACTAAATGTAAACCAATTGTTTGACATACTTTATTTGAAAATATGGCGTCGTTTCAAAAACACCTTTCGAAAAAACAATTATAATTTTTAGGTATTATATTTCGTACATTAACTTAACTTTAAACAAAAAATTTTCAAAACTAAATATTAAAATTTCACAAATATAAACATAATAATTTATGAATTAATTTCGCTATTTAATAAGTTATTTTAAACACCTAAACACCCAACTTTCTCACTGAATTTAAAATGGCGTTCATCAGTCCGTATGTACATACGAGTATAGATCATGTTTAGTACTATTTAGTATCTCAATTCTAGGGTAGGTGTCACTAGTCAGTAGTGTCAATAAGCTAACCTAACTTTCAATTCAATGTCTTTTTCCATATAAAAATTTTAGTGCTAATTTAAATTAACAATTTTAACTATCTAATTAAATTTATTGAAATTAAAATGGGAAAATATTGTTGTGTAGCACAGTGCAAAAACAAATTCGTGAAAGGTGGTAGTTTACACTTTCGCATTTTTCCCAAAAACAAGAAAAAATGTAAAGCTTGGTTAGCAATTCTTAGGATATCAAAATTTCCTAGTAAAGTTAAGCATTTATTAGTGTGTAGTGATCATTTCTTACCAACGGACTATAAAATAACTTCCACAGGTAATTCAAATTTTTATACATAATAAATGAGTACTTATACCAATTTTTTTTTATGGAACATTCATGTTCACGCAGGATATATTTCAAACTTAAATAAAGACGCAATTCCTAGCGTTTGCATTCCGATTCGAAAGCATGATAAAATTGCAAAGGCAAGAAAAGAACCGAAATTTCGGTTAGCAGAGTCAATAAAAAAAAACAGACGAGTCACTAAACCGAATAATAATATCAGAAAATTTTAATGATAATATATCACCATTACATATCGACCAAGAAATAACAGCTCATACTTGGCAAATAAACAGGGTACGCATATAAATTTATTTTTTAATATATAAAATTAAATATAATATGATAAAATTTTCAGGAATCGCAAACCGAAACTAGAAATGTTTCCATTGGAAGCCAAACGATGTTAAGGGGACACCACATTTGCTCATTTTTTACGATACTTTAGATGAGGACAATATCAAATATATAACTGGATTTGATTTTCCACGGTTTAAATTATTACTTTGAGCATTGAAAGATGATCTAGTTTCAAATGAGTTTAATATGGTTCTAACAATGCCTGATCAATTTATTTTGTGCTTATTTAAACTGAGGCACAATTTGGATTACATATTAATTGGCTTTATGTATCATATAAATAGGTTAACCGTATCAAAAAATTTTGAACTTGTGATAAGAAACCTTTATCGATATTTGAAATCAATTGATTTTTGGAGTAAAAAATATACCAAATTAAGTGACTACACTGCAATCATAGACTGCACGGAAATAAAAACAGAAAAAAGCAGCAATCCTCAAATAAACCAAGATATGTTTTCTCACTACAAAAACACATACACTTTAAAATATCTTGTAGCTACTAGCTATTGATGAATCAGGACTAGTTATTTTTTGTTCTCATTTGTTTGGCGGTTCAACAAGTGATAGAAGTACTATAGTAGAGAGTGGATTCTTAGAAAAATTAAAGAAACATGATATCATCCTTGCCGATCGAGGTTTCGAAATCTCTAATTTATTAGAAAAGAAAATGGTGGTACTTAATATACCACCATTTATGAGAGAAAAAGTCAACTTACAGAAGACGAAGTTATGGAAACACGTATTATTGGATTCACATTGAAAGAGTAATTGGCCTTACTAAAAAATTTGCCATTTTAACTGATACTTTTCCTGCACATTTATGGAATTTAGCTGACTATATAGTATACAGTGTTAATTTGTTATGTAATTTTAAAAGCAGTGTCGTTCGTTAACATTAAATGATTTTATATTTATAAGTATAAAAATAAAACACCTGTAAAACAAACAAAATAATTAATTTTTTTTAATTTATTTGTTTTTTCAGAATCACTGAAATAAAAGCATACTAACTTTATACTGAATAAGTTAGATTTAATAAATTTCATAGTTTGACTAGTTATATGTCTTCAATTATTACAAGGCTATCACAAAATTTCAAATAATTAATATTAACGAATTCAAATTAATCTTAACACTAAAAAAGGAATTCATTTTTACATAAAATATTTAAAATATATAAAATTATTTATCAGAGTTTAATAAAAAATATTCATAAGCGAAAACTCTCGTATAATATTTATCAATAAGTCCTAAACAATTATCACAAAACAGTTTATCATATGCAATATTTTCAATAAATACTCTTGTTCAGTATATAGAAAGAAGTGGCACGCGTTCAAACCTGTTATGTACATTTGAAATTGCACTTGGTAATAATATTTGTGGTTTTCTTTCAATTTGGAGTCAATTGCAACGTACGATACGCCTTGCAAATTTTCTTTGTACGGACATTTGACCTCCAACACAATCTCATTTTTTATAATTCCATCTGGTGTTGCTGCTAAATAATGAATCTGCTTATCAATGAAAAGGCCACATTTCTCTACTTTGTTGCCTGTTATATTAGAATAAGTCAATATGGTGGTTTTCTCCGTAGCCTTTCCATGTCGAATACACGATGTGTTTATCGGTTTAGCTTCGATTATCCGTCGAGCTAATTTAACTGACATTTTTTTTAGATTTGACGGTCGAAACTATATCACCAATATTTGATGCCGTGAGACGAGATTTCCTATGTTTCAACCAAAGCTTCGACTTTGATTGATCTCTCGTATTTTTTTCTATATAAGAAATGGTTTTCTGATCAACAAAGTTTAATTCGTTTAGGCGGCGTACGACAAAATTATTATCATATAAATGATCATTTAAGAAGCCTGCACTATTTAAATTTCTATCCACAGTCATTTTCGTTGATATTTTTGAATTGATAAACAAATTCATTAGTTTTTCGGTTTTAGATTTTGAAATTTCAATGGTCTCCAAGAGAGCCTGATTTATAATTTCCCGAAATATATGTTTACCCGATTTATTATTGCTTGGTTGGTGCCACCTTTGAAGTTGACTTGTAACACACTGGTGTTCTAAGCTTATTCCTAAAAAGTGGAATAGAATTGAATTAAATTGTTATGTTCACTGGAATTTAATTTTTCATTCTAAGCATAAACAAATATACCTGTTAGACCATATTGCTCTAAGACAAACAACAATGCTGCTACATGTTTGCATGCAGCAGAAAACCCGACCTCTGCAGGACAATTGCACTGTGCCTGCTTTATAACACCTATCGAATTGTTTAAGTGTAATTTTATTTGATAAGAAACACTTTTTTTGGTTTCGGCATTGCAATTTCCTTTTAAGAAAATATTTGAATCATCCCTCTTAATAAAAGAAATCCCTCGAACAAATTTATTGACTGCCATATTGCGGCCGCGAATTTTACTGGCTTTTGCCAATCGTTCATTGAACCACATATCAATTTCATCGACGTTTAAGAAATATATATTTTTATGGCATAATTGTTGTAGTGTAACCCATTCCGTGCTATTCGTTTCTGGTAAAGGTATGTTACAAGCAGGTGCAATTTTTCTGGTCACATACAATTTGCGATCTAGTTTATTTTGCTCCCATAACTGCAATCTTTCGTACAAAACTTTTTTATTTCCGCTCGTTTTAGCTCCTTTACGTTTTAGTTTGGTTTTAAGATTTTCTAAATAACATAGAATAATTATTTTAAAACTTCCTGAGGTTAGTTTTAAATCTACTTATTTAAATATTTCGATAAAACTTACCAATATTTTCCTTATTCTCCATATTTTTATTTTAAATATCCAACACACCATATACGTTGTCATGTCTTGACTCAACGATTTCGACTAATTTGAGTTATGATTGTTTTCAAACAGTTTCACATAACCTCACATAATTACAAAATTGGTCGATTTTTATCCATTAATTATTTGAAATCCTGCAGGTTACCAATGTATTTTATTAATAAAATACGAACAAGCACCTTTCCCAAATAAATACCATTACATTGAACTATCAAAAAGTTGATTTTTCATTCATTTTATTTAAATTTGGTTCAAGCTACTTTCAGGTAAACTCCATATAAAAAAAATGTAAACAAACCAAATTGACACTTTTGACTAGCGACACATGCGGTACTAAAGAGAACAATTATCATGATCTATACAATATAAATATGTATTTCTAAAGATGTGTAGATGACAAAAAAGTACTTTTTTAGTACATTTATGTTACGTTCAAACGAAGTTCGTTTTTTTTGTTTGAAGGGTAGTCTATATAATATTATTAATGTCTTTGCCTACTTGATGTATATCATTCAAAGCAAATGAAATTATTCTCAGCCGAAGGTTCACCATAAAATGGATTAAAAGAATTTCGAGAATTCGGCGAGTTTTTCCGTGAATAATTATTTCTAGAATTTGATTGCGAATTGTTACGACTACGTGAAATTGAATTAGATCGTGATCTAGAATTTGAATTAAAAATTGCCGAAATCTCTGATAACAATTTCTTTTTGAATTCCGAAAGCTTATTGCCTAGAGAAAAAGTTAAATTTGGATTAGAATAACAAGATAGAATTTATAGAATAGAATTTATTTAAAAAAACTTACACTGCCAAATAAACACTAGGGAAATTATTTATTAATCATTATACCTGTAATAATAATTTAAATCTTGGTGGTATTTTGACGTTTAATTTCAATTATATTTTTGTTTGGTGTTTTTTCAGTGAAAGACAATAATTTATTTTTTTTTTTTTTCAAAGCTAATTTTCCAGTTTACAGTACAATATACATCATCTACTTAATAATTATAAAATTTATTGTAACAGTTCTGTCCTAAAATCCTTTATGGTTCTACAATTTCTTATATTTTCCGGTAACTCATTATACATCGATATAAATTGTCTTTCAAACTCAAAATAAAACTTATCCTTATGCCTAGAATCATGACTATGCTCATCCTGTCTTCTACACAACAACTGACATAAATATGGTGGTAACAAATTTTTATCAAGCCTAAAAATAAAATTCATTACGTTCATATACAACGTATTTTTCACTGTTAACAACTCTAACTCCAGCAACATAGCACAGATTCTTGCATATCTATTACATAAATAAAATAATGATTATTTTTATAAAAATATATTTTTATTTAATTCATTTCATTATCTAATTCATTATTTTAAATATATTGTAAATATATACTTAAAATCAACGTCCTAACATTTTAAAATTTTGCTCTTTATATTCGCCTTCGTGAACAAAACTAACTACGAATAAAAATTCGTTCATGATCGTAGAATTATTGTTCGTAATCGAATTGCCCAATAAGGGAAATTTTCGATCGTTTCTTGTTATACGTTTTCGTTTAAGTAAAATTCGATTTCGAATTCCCAAATACCGATGATTCGAAAATGACGTTCGATTGATCGAATTCGATTTCCCAAATAGGGGCGCTGGCTGGATGAAGAGCCAAAATTGACAAAGTGTCGTTTCGTTAATATTGGCACCAGCGTTCATTTTCATTATACTCAACAACCTGGACGGCTTTCTGCCCCCAAGTGTCAAGCCATGCATCAGTCGTCATCATTAAGCGTCGTCTTTTCTGATTCACCAAGTACCCGAATCACCTCCGCCTTGACTGTAGAATCGACCGCATTAGCATATTTATAGTTGGTTCAACAGTAATTTCTGCAAATGTAAACTGCTGCTAGAGAATCTCTAACCACACATTACAATTTTGAGAGTGAAGTGATTGTGGAGGTTTGAAAGCCACTCGAGCAACAATTCCAGCACCAGCAAATAAATTTATATTTGATCGCGAAGCCTCCGGAATTTCGTTTGAACTTCTATTAAATCATGAGACATGGCTTGGCAACAGCATCATTAACAAGTCCAGACACCTCAGTGAGCGTTAACGTAATATTAGCCTCACTTGTTGTAATGCTGCTTGATGCCGCTGACAAGTCTGTACCATTCGTCGATGCTAGGGAAGCAGGTGGGTCGTTCATCCTTGCACCACGTGCCGAAACAAAAGAGTAAAAATAAGAAAAATACCGAAAACACGTAAACGAATAGAGAAAAAGTGAAATACATTTTAGTTAAGTTACATTTATGCCCAGTTGCACAGAAAAATGACTAACGGCCGGTTAGTGGTGCGCCAGTTAAATATTTTATATGAAATATGTTTTCACAGTCAGAAAAAACGCATCGCAAACTTGATTAAATATATTTTATTCTATGGAAATATTTAACGATTAGATAAAAAGTTATTCAATCGAAATTGGCCGTATAAATATTTATACACAAGCTAAATATTTCTACGGAATAAAATATATTTAATCAAGTTTGCGATGATTTTTTTTTCTGACTGCGAAAACATATTTCATATAAAACATTTAACTGGCGCACCACTAACCGGCCGTTAGTGCAACCGCTGTGCAACCGGGCATTAGTTAATTTAAAAACAAAATTCTTATTTTTGAAAAGAAAATTTTATTAGCTTTAGCACCAAAAAAAATAATTAGTTTGGTACTTACAGATTGTTTTATTCTTAATGATGAAACAATTGACATTTATTAGCAACCGGGTGTATTGCAGCTGTCCGTGCTTGAAGTTTAACGGTGATGATAAAAATTCACTAATAAAGTTGATATAGTTGTCGGTGCTCCGAACTTTCCATAAAAAAATAAATCCGCCGAATTTTACAACCGAAGTTGAAAACGGCCATAATTGAGAGCAGCCGTAATTTTTTGTTATTGCTGGCTACTTGCCCATGTGTTGATAAATAACAGCTGATGATTATTTAGTTATAAACAGCCTTTAAATATTGCTATTAGCGGCCTTTGTAAAATAGTTGTAGGCGACCGTAATTTTTATTAAAACAAATAGTGGTCGTTGATAAGTTTACTAAAAGTTGTAAGCGACCGTAATTATTATTAAAACAATTTTTGGCCGTTGGGAAATTCGCTGAATGCTCCACGATCACGTCGGGGTCACCAATTTTGGTGGTTTTGCTCCACCAAGCTTTTCGATAAATAATACAGAAACCACTAATTTTTATTGATTATATTATAAATCAGCATATTATAATGTTTTTAAATATGTATGTATATATAAATATTATCACAAATTATTTTTACTACATAACGGAAGCGTTTCTTTCAAATTATCTATTTTTATTTTTAAAGCATGTAAAGTTATCTTTTAACATCTTATTTTCATGAAAAACAGAAACTAACTAATTCTTTTTATTTTTTCAAGGCTTGTTAATAAATTTATTATCAAAAAACCAACGCACACTACAATATTTAACAAGAGTTGGTTTATACTCAACTAACCATTCAGGTGCAAATTTAATTGATACAAGCTGTGAAGACACCACAGATTCTTGAGCTTGTAATTGGTCACTCGCTTCATTCTTGTAGGGAAACTAGTTGTCGTGTCTAAAATGGCCTTTATACGGCGTGCGATCGCAATTGGAAATAGTCGCGACAATTTTTGTGTCTGCCATGGTATTATCGCTTACATCGAGTTCATACGACGGATAAATATCTCGGATTTTACTATCCCATCGTTTTAACCAATTACATCACGTAAATTATACAACGGGCACACCTCTTTTCATATAAAAAAAGTTGAAAATATTGAAAAAAAAATCTGGGATAGAAAAATCCGAGATTTTTATCCGTCGTATGAACTCGCAGTTAGGGTGTTAACAGAAAACTAATTTCAAAATATTGTTTTTTTTTCGCATATCCGGTATGCTGTTTATTTACTTTGAAATTATAAAGGATGAGAAATCTCTTTAAGGTTTTCTATAAATACGGCTGTAAAGATGATTGGTTATATGTACTTTACATAAGCAGCGTACTTTGCATCTATTCAAACATAACTTATATAATTTCGTTTGTTGTAAATACAAAGAAGTCGCACTAATCATTTATCGTTCTTTCTTCGTTAATTTCATGCTAGAGCGTAAAATAGCAATTTATTTATCTTCCTTTTATTAACTGAATTAATATGTCCTTTCTAATTTATATATTTTCAGTGGAAAAAATTACATCAAGCAGCATTACACTTACGCGAAAAGAACGAACAGCATTTACAAAACAACAAATTAAAGAGCTGGAGTCGGAATTCCTACATTCAAATTATTTAACTCGATTACGACGATATGAGATAGCAGTTGCATTAGATTTAACTGAAAGACAAGTTAAAGTGTGGTTTCAAAATCGGCGTATGAAATGGAAACGCGTAAAAGTAACTTCTGGATATATTGCTCAAATCGAAAGCACACAATTCTAAAAATTTATATAAATATATTTTTAAGAAATTTTATTCGTTATTGTCCAAATAAATATAATAAATTAAATCAGAATTACAAAATAAATATAATAAATTAAATCAGAATTTTTAGTCACACAAATAAATTATTTAGACGAAGATGGTAATGATAAATATTGACGATCACTTTCACGCAATATACCAGGCGGAAAGAATCCAATCAAAGCTGCAGCATGTTCTTTTAACATTCTAATTCTTTCTTCTTCAATCATCTGTTGTTTTCTTTGTTCTGCTTTTGCATCCATTTCCTTTTCGTAAATTGCGTTTGCAACCTGTTTGGCTCGCTGTTGTTTTCTTATTTCTAATAATTCTTGAACCGCTTTTCGATGCTCTAACTGTCTGCGTCGTTTCTTTTCACTCGACATCTGATCAATATTATCACGATCGGCTAAATATTTCATTTGCTGTTCACGGAATTTTCTATCTTCTTCTTGTATCTCATACTCCTGGAGTTGTTTCTCTTTCTTCTGCTGATCTAAAACAAAACGTAACTCAATTCGTTTACGCAGCTCTTCCTCCAGTGCCGCGCGTTCTTTTTGCTCTTCTATTTCATTTACTTCTTCTATTTTTAAGTCAATTAAAAGTTGTTCGTGTTTTCGTGCGCGTTCCTAAAACGAGAAATGAACAATTAAAAATAATGCAATACTTCAAGTATTACATTTACCAAATTTAAAGACAAAACTTGGAAAAAGTATACTCCGCAAAAAAAAAATCGATTACAATGGTGTTTTTTCCAGACAAGTTTAATTTCGTAATCGTTTATATTTCCTTAAATACTTAAGTTTTTCTTATGATTTTTCAATGACAATCTCATAATTTATTTCCAAGTACAGTTTTAGAATGTTTTTATCTATTTGTTTTATCTGTTTTAATCTATTTATCTGACATTTTCATGGTGTTTTTGAGCGCAGCGCTAGTCACGTAAACCAATTTGATCTTTGTTTACGTTTTTTATAGAAATTAAATAAAAGCAAAAAACGTAAACACAGGCAAGAAGAACTGCACAATTGTAAAGTAGTATGCGAATAGGAAAAACGCATGCTGATTAATCCGTACTCAACTGAAACGCACGTCTACTTGAATTTCGGCACAACCATTTCTGATTCGTAATCATATTCTCACGTGTTGTTGGTGTTTGTCGGTAAACTTTGTCTTTGAGATAGCCCCACAAAAATAAATCTGGCGAAGTAAGATCTGTATAGGAACCAAGCGCACATTTTAGTGGAAAAAAATATTCGATATAATTTCTTGTAAATGCTAGAAAAACGTACGTTCAACTTTTAATATTTTTTTAATCATAGCAAACGTATGTGCAACTTTGATTTATTTTTTTATGTTTACAAATACAACCTGACATTTCGCATTGATATTTGACGTTTCGGTTTGTGTTAATTTGTCGCCGTTTATGTTTCAAATTTGAATGAAATTTAAATTGAGTTTAATAAACAAAACTTTTTATTTAAAGATGATCAAAAATCTACATATGGTCATAATGTAGCAGACTCTGAATACTGACTAATTTAATTCCAAATAAAAATACCTAAATAATTGGATCATGTATACATATACATATTATAATATAAATATAGTCAAATTATATAGGTCAAAGCATCCATTCATTTTTTCAACAAAAACATAAATATGTTTAAAAGAATTTGATTGTATCTTTCTAAATAAAAAAAAAAAATTGCTTTGAAAATAATAAAATATTTTTTATCTGTACCTCCATATGTACTGATAAAATTTTGTCTAAATTTAGTTAGTTTTTATGTGGGTTGCATGCGCAAAATTTGTATAGCAGTTTGGCTGCATACAAGCATTTTGATTTAAACGGAAAAAATTATATCGAATATTTTTTTCCACTAAAATGTGCGCTTGGTTCCTATACTGGTTAGTAAGATCCGACAAAAATAAATCTGGCGAAGTATGTTGAAACCACAAGTTCTGTCGCAATTCTAAGCGCAAGTCTTCAAATAATGTTGTGCAGATTTCCCAAAATGTCTCGGTACATTTGACCATTCAAGTTGATTTCAAAAATGTGGGGGCCGGTGAGTTTGTTGCATTATTCTACACCACAAGTTGACAGTCCAAGGGCCCTAATGTCCAACTTGGCGAAGCCAGTGCGGATTTTCAACACTCCAGTAATGCAGTTTGTATCGATTAACCGTTCCATGCTACAAACCAAGACGACTCGTCGAAAAGTAATACTATGCGAAAAAATTGGGATATTTTTGTATTTGTTCACGTGCCCACTGATAAAAAGTTACCCGGTTTTGGAAATCAACGCCATGAAGGTATTGGTGTAAAGGCACATGATACGGTTGATACATATGACGTTTTAAAATTTTCCAAATACTGAGGCGGTATGTTGTACCATCACTTCGAGTCGAAATCGAAAAAAGTCGAATCGAAAAAGTGAAAGTTATATCATTTTTGTTTTTCAAAATTGATACAACATACCGCCATTCGACTTTTTTCGAATTTTGATTCGAAGTGATGGTACAACATACCGCCCCTGGTTTAGGACAATCCGGAATCGCTATCTATTTCTCGTGTACTAATATGAGGATTATGAGTTACTGCAGCTGAACTTAATGCTGTATTCAATTTCATTATTTGCCTCAGTGACTGTTGCTCGACGAGTCCTTTCTTCTATTGAACACTTCCATCCACCATAGGTTTTACTTCCAAATGGTTTAACAGTCCGGTAAAATGAAGTACGTGACCGAATCCTATCCGGAAAACGCGAAGTTATTCGTATTCGGATTCTTATTTCTTGAGTCCAGACAGAGGAAGAATTTCAATGATCCTAATAGATAGCTGAATGGCAGCTAGTCTTGCCATTTAAATAAAGAGTGTTCCATCTGTCCGTTTTTTTTTATTAAAAAACACAATGTATGTTCGGAATTAAAATTGTTTTATTGAAAATGAAAGTTGGTTCGTTACGGCTCGTTACAGGCTTGCATCCGAACATCAAAATTCTTTATGACTTCTTCCAATAAAAACAGTGGCCATTGACAACATTGAAACCTTTGCTCAATTTCAGCTCGAATGTTGTTCTTAAGATTATGTATTATTTGGGGATCATTGCTATATCCCTTTTCCTGCCAGACAAAATTTGTTTTTTTGCTTCAATTTAAGTCCAACCCACACAAATGTGTGTGTAAAAAATGACAGGTTGTAATTCTTCCGGATTTTTCGAAAAACCTCAAAGACAATATTCTAACTGTGTCAAATGATAGCATGATCATCCAATTGACATCAGAAATTCTTGGAATTATGCGAGCATCAAACTTGTTTGCCAAATTATTGAGTTATTTGAATTTTGTTGTTGTGGACGACGCCTCAAAGAGATGCTTGGCCCTTCACGAAAATTTTCACATATGCTCTACGACCTGCAACTGATTCAGTTTCCTCAAAACGTTCAACAATTTTGCGAATTCCATGCTCTGTAGGACGTCCATGTTGACCAAAATCATCACGTAATTTACGAAATAGTTATTTTACACAACGACCATTTTCGTAGTATATTTGGATAACCAAAACCCGTTGTTGTGTTATAAACAAACACATGACTATAAATGTTTTGAATGTTCATTTATTAAAAAATTTTCGAGTTGCCTCCGCAAAATAAATGTTTTGTTGAGCTTAAAAACACCAACCGATGGAATACCCATTATTACAGTAAACCGCAATGCAGCATAGAATGAACTGTTCGAGTATATTTTAAATCGTCAAAATTCTGGTTTGTGGCATTAATTAAGGCCATTATGTTTGTAATGCTCATTTCACGAGGACACCTCACCAATGCAACTGATAAGGTACACATTCAACAATTCAACCAGCCAATTGGGGTTTATCTGGAAAACATCGGCTACGTAGAAGTAATTGCAAAAGAATGGAATTTAATAATCCGTTACCAATTGACTAACTATTGGGAAGAAATAAAACAAATAAAAGTGATTCATACGGAACTAGCGGAAGCCTGTAAAAGAACACCAGGCATTATTTGTGACTTGATACTTCACCAATTGGATTGGCAACTAGAGGTTGTACGAAAGAACAATGACTTCTTAATGTCCAGTAATAAGGAGCGACACCGCCAAAAGAGGGGAATTGGAGATACTACGGGGATCCTGCTTGGAGATATTTTCGGAATACTAACTCAACGGGAAGCAAATCAATATGAAAACCATTTTGAGACGATTGATGAAAACGAGCGGCATCTATTAGATCTTCTTAGCAATCAAACTAGCATCATTGATAACACCATCAAGTTATTCAAACATAATACGAACCTGACATTGTTGTCGTTAAACAATTTCAGGGAAAATCAGAACCGACTGCAAATAGAAATAGATCTTCCGAAGGAATATGCTTCCATTGAGGAAAAAGTACGAGCAATATTTACAACAACTCTCGAAATAATGCTAATATTAAATAACATCAAAGAAACACAGGAAAGTTTGTTGGACTTAGTGCATAATGCTCAGCAAAACGTCTTACATCCCACTCTGCTGACGCCATCGCAACTAGAACAAGAACTATCTAAGATAAGAAAATATCTACCCCCGTCAATAACTGTGCTTAATGATCACACAGCCGACAATTTAGAGCACATTTACAAAACCATGAAATTACAAACACGAATAACTCAGGATAACCTAATAATACGAGCAACTATTCCATTAATATATTCACACTGTTCTCGGTTATTCCATTTCCAAATATCTATTACAACGAGTCCTAAGCATATATTGAAACAAGTGTAAATTATATTGCTGTGGATGAACATCGAGAACACTTCGCATCATTTACCAAAGAGAAATTAAATGATTGTCAAGAGGTCAAATTTAAACATTTCCTGTGCAAGGTGTCAAAAGTTTACAATGCAGCATCTACGGAACATGCTTGTGAAATGGCGATCCTTCGTCATACCACAAATCTACAAGGATTATGTAAAATACAAACAATGAATGCAACCAATCACTGGATAAAGTTACATGACACAAATCAATGGTTATTTATTGTCGTTCAAGAAACAAACAAGGATGCAATTTGTAGATCATCTGCCATAACGACACGGTTTAGTGAGTCAGGTATCTTAACATTAGATGATGGATGCATGTTACGAGATTCAAGCCAGTATCTAATTGCTGCCTATAAAATTAATAGTGAGATAAAAGGAGAAATCAATACGCCCGTTTTCAAAATGCGCAACAAGTCGAGCAAGCTAAGTTCAACCCCGAATTGGCGAACGATAAAAAGCAACTATAGTCATCGGGCGGAAGAAGTTTATATTAACTTAACTGTGGATACCAGCAAGCTAGAGCACGACATTAAACTACTGAAGGAAAATCAATATATTTACGAAATGAATAACACACATCATGTTCACCACTACGTATTAACTCATGTTTTATTTTGGAGCGGCATAATCATTGCAAGTGCAATTGCCATTAAATATTTCAAGAACAGACAGAAAAAGAGGCACTCCGCCCGTCGTGCAGTTTTACCAACGGTATCTCCCATTCCAGCCCCAAGAACTTCTAGGGCGCCCCAGGATGTTTAAACACATAAAATAAAAACGTACACAAATTTTTACATTAATATCGATAAATGTGCATTAGCACATTTTTGAGCTACATATAGCATTTATATACTCGTATAACACAAAATACATAAAATACAATTATGTACGTGTAATAAAAAATGCGCACATTGCATTTTTTGGTATAAAAATTTGTATATAAGTCGAAGTTTAATTAGGTAATAAAAAAGTTAGTAATCAAAAACCTTACTCAAAATTCTTTTACTCAAGTTTATTCCGGTATTAGCCCCTACCAGTGGTCCGCTCGGAATAAAAAGCAAGAATATTCTAGTTCAAGCAGAGGCTGAACTAACATATACAGACAATGAATTGAACATATTTAATAAAAACTGTCGTTCTAGGGGATATGTAGTGAAATTTAATTTCTATTTGTATGTCTATGGGTAATTAAACGAATGACTTATATTTAAGCTGACTTTTATTAAAATTTTTACAATTGCACAGATCATATGCAAAATCATTTTGATGGCTGTAGCTAATTGGCATAATTTAATCAAAAACTCAGTTTGTCGGTTCAAAATGTCTAATCGGCATTGGATGCTCAAAGACATTAGTAATTAATAATTTCATATATTTGTAATAAACCTTAAACATTCAGATTTCCTTATAAACGAATCGACACGCGATTTTTATTTATATCGACCTCCGAGTTTCTTCAATATAGTGATATCAAAACTTGCTCAATCGGAATTATAGGTTAGATGTTCATTTCATTATTGGAGTAATTAATTTTTTACATTTTAATTAAAAATTCAAGAAAGCTTTGTTTGGTTATTATATAAAGAGATCATGATGTAATTGTATAGATTGAAAATTGTATGGTAAATCGAGAGCTCAAATGCAATGCCTTCTAAACTACTGGCCGCTTACACCAAATGATGACGACACGCTAAGTCGACGTTGTTGTTGCTTTGCTTTGTTAGTGTAAACGTTACGTCACGTTAGTGTCGACGTTGTTGTTGCTTTGCTTTGTTAGTGTAAATATCCTAAAATTATTATTGCGCAGTCTCGGTATAGACTTAAATTGACGTCATGTGCGAAAAATGAGAGTAGTAAAAGGCCAGTAGTATAGAAGGCATTGTCAAATGTCACTTTTAACCTTTATGTGACTGAATAAAAAACACATTTAGCAGACTGGAATGGGTACAATTGTACCCAAATATAAATTAACGGAATATTTGACTAAATGTTATTTCTTAAATTTTTGTGCATATTGAAAAAAAAACTATATTTGTCCACAAGCAAATTGACACGAAAAAAAGAATAAAAGTAAAGACGTCAGAGAGTTTCAGCCACCTACGTAAACTGTATGATAAACAAATTTAGTGTCAAATGTGCATTTGGGTACAATTGTACCCATTCAGTCACAACTTTTGAAGACACGACTGAGGTTGATGATATAATTGATAAAGAGAATTTAATATAATTATTGTTAAGATTACTTACCAATTTTTCGTTTAGCTTAGCTACCAATTTGTCTGATCTGTGGAATTTTAAATTTTTCTCTGCTTCAATCTTCGCCAGTTCTTCTCTCAATTGGTTCTCCTTTTCTTGTAAATACTTAGCTATCCTCTTGTTTTCATCCTCGATTTCTTGCGATCGTTTTCGTTTAAACACTTCTTTTGCAGCCAAGATTTTATCAATATCTGCACGGAAGTGTATGCGTCGTTCTAATTGTTGACGCATCTCTCTAGTAAAAGAAATTATTACAAAAATAGATTAATTATATTTAACCAATTCTTACTCTATTTGTTCTTCAGATATTCTTCTTATAATTTCATCAATATAGTTCTTTTCTTTTAAGAACTCAGCATACAATAAACGCTTCGCTTTAACCTTATCGTCCATTTGTCCGAACAATTGCTTACGAAGTTCAAATTGTTTCTTCTTCTCTTCTTCAAATTTAGTTTTTTGGTATTCCTGATAATCAACCAATGCACTATTCATAATAGCTTCTTCCTCTTTAGTTTTCATTCTTTCTTGTACGAGCAATGCTTCTTTTTCAGCTTTCTGAGCAAGTAAACCCTTAGCGACATAACCACTACGTAGCTTAACCTCTAATTCTTTTAGTTCTTGACTTGATTCTCGAAGCTGTTGGCGCATCTTTTCCTCTACGATTTGTGTACGTTTAAGTTCATACAACTCTTTTGCTACAGTTCTTTCACGTTCAATTCTTTCATTTGTTACAGCAGCCAACTGGGATTCCTACAAAATTTTATCAATAATCAGAAACGTTAAACAAGAAATAGTTTATCGATATTAAGATTTTGTGCAAGATATATTATTAACCCTTCAATGCATATTGTATCATATATGATACAACCATTTCATATTACAAAAAAATACATGTATACGCATAAATTTCCTATTAGCTTCATATAAGAATCTTCTTATACACATTTTGAAAACCTACCCAACACAAAATTTAGTTTTCTCGCGTAATATTATAGAATAATGCCGGTTGAGTGTCGCTTGCTGTGGTAATTAGTTTGTCGCAACCAACGTAGTTTTTGGTCGTGTTTTTCTAGGGTAAACTGTTTCACATAATAAAAATATTTTATTAAATATTTGTAATTATATCATGTGTTTCAACCATTTTGACATATATATGTCTATATTATCATTGTAAATATTGAGAAACATGGGTTGTATCATATACGAGGGCTGCCTTTTATATTTCGGGATTAGAGAACAAAAACACATATTAATCATCGAAAATCGCTTTATTGTTTTTCAAAATATTCCCCATAAAGATCTATACACTTTTGCATGCGTTTGAACCAATTGTCGAAGCACTTTTTCCACTCTGATTGAGGTATCTCCAAAACATGCATTCTGAACGCAGCAACCGCTTCTTCAGGTGTCGAAAAACGTTGACCTCTCAGTTTGTTTTTTACGTACGGGAATAAAAAGAAGTCATTTGGTGACAAGTCAGGACTATACGGCGAATGATTCATCAAATCGATGTTTTGAGTGCTCAAAAATGCAGTTGTTTGAGCCGATGTGTGAGAGCTCGCATTGTCGTGGTGAAGAGTGATCCGTCTTCGGCAGTTGGTTTTCCTGATTTCTTGGAAGACAACTGGCAAACAAATGGTTGTGTACCACTCAGAATTGACTGTTCTGCGTTGTTCTAGTGGTACGGTTGCGACATGTCCATTTTTCCGAAAAAAACAGGCGATCATTTGCTTGCAAGTGCTTCGTGCGCGAACAACTTTTGTTGGATTCGGCTCATCTTGAAACACCCATACAGTCGACTGCTGTTTACTTTCGGGCTCATACGCGTAGACGTGTTTTGAAGCACCGCGATCGTATTTTTTGAGCTTTTCTTTCGACCAATCGACACGAGCCTTTTTTGAGCGATTGACAAATTGTGTGGAAACCAACGCGAACAATTTTTTTTGACATTCAAATGTTTATGCAATATTGAATGTATGCTGGTCCCACTAATGCCTAAGGTTGTCTCAATCTCACGATAGGTCACATGACGATCTTGCAATATCAGCTCGCGCACAGCATCAATGGTTTCCGGAACAACAACTGATTCTGGACGAGTTCATTCGAACGAAAATGTTCACGATTTAATTCCATTTTTTCGCCGAGATGTTGAGTTGATGAGTACTGTAAACAACACAAATAGCGCTCAAATGTCCAAACGTTCTGAGTACGTATAATCTCAAAAATGTTAAACTTTACGATAGAGCTGTCAGTTGCCAGATTGCAACACTAGGGTTGTCCAATCCCGAAATATAAAAGGCAACCCTCGTATGATACGTCATGCAATTACGACACAATTCTTGGTTGTATCATATATGATACAACCGAATAAATCGAAGATTAGGTGGAACTGTTCTATAATAATAAATTTTATTTAACATTCTTGGTAGTTAAAAATGACTGATCAACACTAGTTTTTAAATGGCAAGGGAATCGAGGAGTTTATTAATATGTAGGTAATTCTTTTGACAGTGATGACGAACAAGACAGTAACTTCCGTATCGAACTACCATCTGAAATTGATGACGATGTACCATTCGACATTCAAAATATACCTGTGATACTTCTACATAGTGATAATAATGTGATCGAATTACAAGATCCTGATATTGGCAACGAAATTGACGTGACAAGTAAAACAAGCGAGGTCAAGGAATTAAACAAATTGTATAGTAATACTATTTGGAAAGTAAAACATTTGAATGTTTCATCGAAAAAATATTAATTTGACGGTGATGAACCTCTACCACAAGTTCTAGAACTACGAACGCCTCTTGAAATTTTCAATTATTGTTTCAATTCTAATTAAAATAGCGATAGCGTTCGAGAATCAAATTACTACGCAATGGAAACTACTATCAAAAATACGTTTTCAATAAACGGGAAGGATTTGGAAAAATACGTTTTCAATAAACGAGAAGGATTTGGAAAAATTCATCGGGCTGTGTATTTTAACTTCCGTGCAACAACTAACACGCTTCCGCCGATACTGGTCCCATGAAGTGGTACAATATAATACGAGAAAGCATTTCGAAAATATTCGTCAGTTTCTTCATTTCAATCGCAATGAGAACAATGTGCCGCACACAAATCCAAATCACGATAGCCTGTTCAAAATTATGGTGCAATTTTTATTGGAGTTGCTACCCATATATCCAGGTGCAATCATTTAAGCAGCTCATCATTTAACCTAGCTTTAAAAGTTTTATTTGTTAAGTTGGTGTACTGTTTCAGTTTATGTATACATTTAATAAAATATTTTTTATATAATTTAAAATTTAGTTTTGTTAATAAAATATTTAGAAACCTCCCAAATCTATTTTGACATTTCACATACATGCACAAAATTGCTCCCGCCAATTTTATTTTAACATACACATGCACACAATTTTAGTATATTGAGTTTCGCCGAGTTTCGAATTTTCGCGACAAGTTTCATACGACTTCATAGAAAAAATCGAAACTAAATTTTAGGAATATTCGAATCTTAGTTTCGAACTACCCAAGTATAACAAGACGAAACTCAAAATTGAGCTATCGTATTTTCCTTCGAATTATGACGAAAAAGTCGAAAGAAAAATTATTTATGTATGACGCACTGCATTTTTATTACCCAAGTATAACAAAACGAAAGTAAAAATTGAGCACAGTATTTTCCTTCGTTTTCATCCAAAATTAACGAAAGTTAAACTTCACATTACCCAAGTATAACAAGACGAAACTCAAAATTGAGCTATCATATTTTCCTTCGAATTATGACGAAAAAGTCGAAAGAAAAATTATTTATGTATGACGCACTGCATTTTTATTATTTAGAGTGTTGTGTATAAGAACATTGTAGTAGAGATAAAACTAAAGTATCGTGCTATAATTTGTATTCATAAATAAAAATTAAAACGTAATTAAAAATTATAATATACGAGTATTATTTACTAAATTTGTAGGTTAGGTTAGGTTAGGTTAGAGTGGCTGCTATCGCACACTTAGGCCAATAATGGCCCATTGTGATACCACAGGATCCAATCTCCCCTTACTCCCGCTGAAACCAACCAGAGCTACTGATGTAGCGTAAAATATCTCGCACCCCAAAGTCCGCGAGTTCAGAAAGGCTGTCCATGTTGTACACACCCAAGTACCTATGTCTTTTGTAGGATAGTGCTGGACACGAGCATAGGAAGTGAACTAACGTCTCTTCCTCCTCTTCGTCCATACAACTTCTACAAAAGTCATTCGTCTCTAGACCCAGCCTTCTCGCATGTTCCCCAAAAAGGCAGTGTCCTGTCAGTATCCCTACGACCAATCCTAAATCTCGTTTTCCCAGGGATATAAGTGCCTTGGAGCGCCGCAGGTCCAGTTTTGGCCAAACCTGTTTTGCTACCCTGCACGTGAGAGTGTTGGTCCACCTCTCATCTGTCAAGGCGATTGCCTTTTTACTGAGCGTCAATTTAAGCGCTGCTATAGGCCTCCCCAGACCTGCCCTTTCCGGTTGCATCTGGAGAGTCGTACCGTACCTAGCTAGTTCGTCTGCCCTGCAGTTTCCCGTGACGTCCGAGTGACCAGGGACCCAGATTATCTGGATACTGAAATACTCGCTCATCTCATTAAGAGATGATCGGCAATCCAGCGCCACCCGTGACTTCAGAGAAACCGCCTCTAGTGACCTGAGTGCCGCTTGACTGTCCACATAAATCGCGATATCCCTAACAGATACCACGTTATGCTTCAACCATGTCACGACTTCCCCTATCGCCACCACTTCAGCCTGGTACACGCTGCAGTAGTCAGGGAGACGAACAGAAATATTAACATTAAGCTTCTCACAGAAGACTCCGGCTCCTACTTTGCCGTCTAGCTTAGAGCCGTCCGTGAAAAATTGCAGTGCCTCGTTTTCCAGTATTGATCCGTTCCTCCAGGATTCCCTAGAAGGACAGATGATCCGGAAACCTATATCGAAGCACAACGTTGGTTTAATATAATCTAGATTCACCAGTTCTTCCCCTAGTGATCTAACTATCGTCGAGTGTCCCGCCTGAAGACACTTCCACTGAGAGACAGCCGAGAGCCTTGTAGCCACATTGGCTGCCATCTGCTTACCAAAAAATTCGATTGGAATAAGATGGAACATAACCTCTAAAGCGCGTGTAGGTGTTGTCCTAAGCGCCCCGCTTATAAGCATACAGGCCGTTCTTTGCACCTTCTCCAACATCCTTATATAGGTTACCTTTTCCAGAGCTGGCCACCACACGCCCACCCCGTACATCAGCACAGGCCTTACCACTGCGGTATAGAGCCAGTGTACCAGCTCTGGTTTCAAACCCCATTTCTTCCCTATGGCGTTTCTACACGAGTAAATGGCTACATTAGCCTTATTCACCCTTTCTACAATGTTAGGCTTCCAGCTGAGCTTACTGTCCAAGATTATGCCCAAAAATCTCGCTCTGTCAGCAAAAGCCAGTCTAATGCCGTTCACGGTAGGAGGGCTACCTACCGGAATTTTATATTTCTTAGTAAATAGTACCAGCTCTGTCTTGGAGGGGTTGATCCCTAATCCACATTTGCTGGCCCATTTCGTAACGATCAGGAGTGCATTCTGCATAACATCCCTAATCGTATCCAGATATTTGCCTGAGACAGCTATTGCTACATCATCTGCATACGCTACAACCCCTATACCCTCTTTCTCCAGTTCCAACAGCAATCCATTCACCACTGCACTCCAAAGAAAGGGGGACATTACTCCTCCCTGCGGAGTTCCTCTAACCACCCGCCTTCTAATGGTGGACTCTCCCAGTTCCGAGATAATAATCCTGCTTACCAGCATCTGATTTATCAACCTACTTATAGGATAATCCACCTTCAGAAATGACAATCCTTCCATGATCGCCTCCGTTTTTACATTATTAAAGGCACCCTCAATGTCGAGAAATGCTACCATACAATACTCTTGCGAGTAAATTGACTTCTCAATCATGCGTACTAGATCGTGCAGAGCTGTGTCCACCGACTTTCCCTTACAGTACACATGCTGCGACATTGCCCAATTCCTTGGCTCAACTTTTGTTCGAATAAGTACGTCTATCAATCTTTCCAAGGTTTTCAACATAAAGGATGATAGAGTTATAGGCCTCAGGTCCTTTGGATAAGCCTGTGAGCTTTTTCCCGATTTCGGGATAAAAACCACTCTGACCTCCGTCCATTTCCTGGGAATATAGACCAATTGCAGACATCCTCTGAAGATAACCTCCAGCCAGGGGAGTATAACTGCAGAGTTTCTTTGGATCTCTGCTGGTATAATAAAATACTTACTAAATTTGTAAATAATAAATCTATTTGAAAACATACAAGTTTTTTCTTGTCACCATCAAATCACAAGTTAGAAAGGATATTAAATATTCATATTAGAAAAGGTATATATGACAGTCAAATTACTTAATTTAATTCTACAAAATTTTAATTATTTTTATTAATTTGCTATTCTATTTTAGATACATAATTTGAATTTCAAAGGTATGGTGCAATTTTTATTGGAGTTGCTACCCATATGTCCAAGTGCAATCATTTAAGCAGCTCATCATTTAACCTAGCTTTAAAAGTTTTATTTGTTAAGTTGGTGTACTATTTCAGTTTATGTATACATTTAATAAAATATTTTTTATATAATTTAAAATTTAGTCTTGTTAATAAAATATTTAGAAACCTCCCAAATCTATTTTGACATTTCACATACATGCACAAAATTGCTCCCGCCAATTTTATTTTAACATATACATGCACACAATTTTAGTATATTGAGTTTCGCCGAGTTTCGAATTTTCGCGACAAGTTTCATACGACTTCTTAGAATAACTCGAAACTAAATCTTAGGAATATTCGAATCTTAGTTTCGAACTACCCAAGTATAACAAGACGAAACTCAAAATTGAGCTATCGTATTTTCCTTCGAATTATGACGAAAAAGTCGAAAGAAAAATTATTTATGTATAACGCACTGCATTTTTATTATTTAGAGTGTTGTGTATAAGAACATATTGTAGTAGAGATAAAACTAACGTATCGTGCTATAATTTGTATTCATAAATAAAAATTAAATCGTAATTAAAAATTATAATATACGAGTATTATTTACTAAATTTGTAAATAACAAATCTATGGTTAGTATGGCTAGTATTGTTCATTTTCATAATATACAAAACACAATCGAATATAAATAAAAATTTTATTGTATCATACAAAATATGTATTATACCCTTTAATCTAAAATTCATTACACAAATAAAATGTGTGAAATTAAGTTTACTATTTTTCTTCGGTACTGTATGTTAACCAAAACAAATAATACATGTGCCGAGAGCGAAGAGAAATTAAAAAACTTATACGCGCACGTGTCATTGAAAAATTGTGTTGTTGCTTTATCAGTAAATTAGTAAATGAAAAGTTTCTCAGTAGGGAAATATTTTTATTGGAAATGTTTCTCAAAATATCAATATTTATCAGCGTTCAAAAATACTCTTCACTTTGTTTCTATTCCATTTATATTCTCTCAATTTATGTTTTTTTTAATTTTTCCCCCATTTTGTCGATCGTGAATAGTAAAATAAAACATTAAAAATAATATTCAGTTTTCAACGAATAGTGAGCGAATAATGAAAAAAACAAAGAGAATGATGTTTTTAATAGATCAGCAATTATATTTTTCTACTGTCTCCTCCTTTTTAAACGAATAGTCGGCGAATACTTTATACATTTGTATTTTAGAGTGGCGTGGAAACCATGTGGTTTCCATGTGTTTCCATTGATTGTACCATCCAATTTTTTTTGTTTGCGAGAACTAAAACAAAATTGTATTCTCTTCTTTTGTTTTACTTTTCGTATTTGTTTGAATAGATAATAGAATAGTCCACTACAGTGGGAATAGGGAATTTTTTTGTTTTGTTTTATATTCAATGCAAGATGAATATAATCAGTAAAATTTTGCTTTCTCATCACTATTCGCGACGATCAGTAGTAAAAATTATTTGTTCGATCAGTAAAGAAAGAATAATATATTTTGTAGAGCGAATTTTAGAACCCTGATATTTATCGTGATCCTTCAGATAAATTATGTTTGTAGATAATAAAGCAGATTTATTGGGACAAGTAAAGAGTTTTTTTTGTCCCATGTAATTTTTTGTTCATCCTATGACGCCCATGTTTTTGTTTGTATTTACCTACAGCAACTCATGTAATTTTTCTATATAGAAAAATTATATTATTGTAGTGTTATTGGTATCTTAAATATATAACATGTACATACAGGCGTTATTATTATTTGTTAACTGATTTTAAATTAATTAATTTAATTAATTTAATTAATTTAATTAATTTAATTAATTTAATTAATTTAATTAATTTAATTAATTTAATTAATTTAATTAATTTAATTAATTTAATTAATTTAATTAATTTAATTAATTTAATTAATTTAATTAATTTAATTAATTTAATTAATTTAATTAATTTAATTAATTTAATTAATTTAATTAATTTAATTAATTTAATTAATTTAATTAATTTAATTAATTTAATTAATTTAATTAATTTAATTAATTTAATTAATTTAATTAATTTAATTAATTTAATTAATTTAATTAATTTAATTAATTTAATTAATTTAATTAATTTAATTAATTTAATTAATTTAATTAATTTAATTAATTTAATTAATTTAATTAATTTAATTAATTTAATTAATTTAATTAATTTAATTAATTTAATTAATTTAATTAATTTAATTAATTTAATTAATTTAATTAATTTAATTAATTTAATTAATTTAATTAATTTAATTAATTTAATTAATTTAATTAATTTAATTAATTTAATTAATTTAATTAATTTAATTAATTTAATTAATTTAATTAATTTAATTAATTTAATTAATTTAATTAATTTAATTAATTTAATTAATTTAATTGTACATTTATTATGGTCAGTTTACATCTAAATCATTACGATTTTTCTCAAAATTTGTGCATGACAAATTTCTGTTTACAAACAAATATTTTTGTCAGCCAAATGTTTTCCACATAAAAATTTTATCAGCTGAAGCAGATAAAAAGTTTGACATTTTTATTCACCTCAATTTTTAACTTTTTATGCGGTATTTAAACCAATTGAAACACACCTAAGTGCGTGTTTCAATTGGTTTAAATGCCGCATAAAAAGTTAAAAAGTTAAAAAAATATGGTAAATTTTTTTTAACTTTTTAACTTTTTATTTGTTTCAATTGGTTTAAATTTTGACATTAACATTAGCCGTATTTTCTTGAGAAATAAAACTTTTTTGCTTTAGCTGAATCAGCGCTATTCAGCTATTTCAACAAATGTAAATCTGCATTATCATTCAGCCAAAGCAAAATTCTAAAATGCTTTAGTTTTTGCTTTAGCCATGGTGGTGTTGTTGTAATTGTCTCAAGAAAATACGCTGATTGTTGCTTATTTTATGTGTTATTATAAACGTATATAGCAAATTTAAATATGAAAATATGTAAAATAATACTATTTAAATGTATATTAGTTAATTATGGCCAGTTTACATCTAAATCATTACGATTTTTCTCAAAATTTGTACATGGCAAATTTCTGATTACAAACAAATATTTTTGTCAGCCAAATGTTTTCCACATAAAAATTTTATCAGCTCTTGAAGCAGATAAAAAGTTTGACATTTTTATTCACCACAATTTTTAACCTTTAAACTTTTTATGCGGCATTTAAAACAATTAAAACACGCACTAAGTTTAAAAAAAATACACAAATGTGTAAGTTGGTTCAAAACAGATACAACAAAGTCTGAAACGCAGATATTGTTGTTGGTTTTGCATGAGGCTTTTGCCTTACCCACACAATTGTGTGTGCATGCAGGAAAAGGGATATATTAACATAAATATTAAAATAATTACAGTTCAGGGCGCGTATTCTTGAAATCGGTGGATGTTTCGGATTATAATTTGCATAAACCTCTTTATATTATTCGAATTTTTCGCCGGCTACTTTAATCATTTTTTCAAATTTGCTTCCAAGTCTTCTATTATATGTATATTTCACTACGATGGAAATTTCTGATTGTGTAAAACCTGCTGCACGACTGTGAGATTTTACCCGCACTCACAATCTGAACTTTGTAACTAATACTATTTGCCCAAGGGAAAAAGTATTAGTTACTAACTTCAGATTGTGAGTGCGGGTAAAATCTCACAGTCGTGCAGCGGGCTTCAATGCGGATTTATTCCCCCAAATAATAGAAAACTTGCAAGCAAATTTGAAAAACGATTAAAGTAGCTGGCGAAAAATTCGAATATTTAATGCAAACAAATTATAATCCGAAGACGGAAATATCAACCGATTTTAAGAATACGCGCCTAGAGTCGTAAAAAAGATAGGGAAATGGTCGATAGGTAATTATTCCTTGGTCTACTCAATGGCGGTTCTGGATTCTACCATTCCACACTTTGATTCTTACGTCGTAATTCTTTCTTCGTTTTCTTCCCCTTCACCTACAAACTGTTGTTAGTTTGCGCATATATTATAAAGTATATATACGCTACTAAGTGAACCAAAAAAAAAATTTGACTATACCCTTATAAAAAGTAAAAAAGTTCAGTGCACAATTTTTTTCACCACTATATTCTACCCTTTTCCAATAAAAAACGGTCATTTTTCCATAGAAAAATCGGGTTACGTCTCTTCTGTTTGTATTCTATATTTTTTTTTTCTTATGGAGAGCATACCCAATGAAAAGGGAAAAGTCAAAGTAAAGCTAACTTCATTTTACAAAATCATTTTTTGTTTACCTGTTATTTTATATTATTATATTATATATTATTTATTACTTTTTCACAGGACACAAAATATAACACTGATTGTTAACAGACAAAATACATTGAATATTTTTTAATTTGTGTCAAGCAGAAAAACAACAACCAATTTTGAAAATGCGGTTTACTTCATTGAGCCTCGCCACACTTTAATTCTTTCGTCGTGATTCAATGATTTCAAAAAATCAATCGCCGTTCACATTTAATTTCTTTGCGCCTTTCTTTTTTTATGTATGTGCGTAAAATTATGTTTTTTGATTTATTCGTATTGTAAAAAATGTTAATTATTTGCTGCGAAAATTGCTTCCTTGGTTGAAAAAATATATTTTTTGCACTCGAAGTGCAAATTAAACTAAAATTAGCCCAAAAACTACAAATAAACAAGGTGTCCTTGAAAAATTTATTTTTGTTGTGCGAGAATCAGTTGAATCAAAAAAAAAATTTGCTGAAAAAAGAATCAAGAATTTCCCCACCAAAAAATTAGTTTGCGGGAAGAAGGGGAAGGGAACGAGGAAAGAATCACGACCAAAAAATCAAAGTGTGGAACCACGCATTGTATTTCTCATAAAGAAAAAGTTTGATAACAATTTTCATAAAGAGATCACCAACCTAACAAAAAAAAAAAATTTCTCAAAATTTTTTTCATACTTTCTCGTACATTAAGGAAAAAGTTAAAGGAATTCTATTGGGTATGCCGTGTTAGTTGTGACATGATCCTTAGCCGCGCTTTTTTAGCAATCGTCAATAAAGTTATTTGCATTCTGTGGTAGCGAAATATATTCTTTTTAATACATACATATAATATGACTAAAAGTCAAGTGCATCCCCTAAAATTCCTTATGACTTTTTCCTTACAGAAAAGTATGAAAAAAGAGAAAAAAAAATTCTCAAGTTTTTTTTCATACTTTTCTGTAAGGAAAATGTCATAAGGAATTCTATTGGGGACGCGTGCATTGTTAGCCGATTATATATCAGCCGTTTTCGGAAATATCCCATGGTAACTTTTGAGTAATTTTAATTTTTTTAATGTTGGTAACAAAAATTACTCAAGTTAAGGACTAGACACACCAAGCGTCGGCGGCGAGCGGCGAATTTAAATATGCATTAATTTATTTATGTATTGTATAGAAACGATAGTATAAACAATTATATACCAATTATTTATAAAAAACATTACAAATTTTGGGTTTTCAAAAGAAAAATTGTAATTTCAAAAAATTGTATTGAATGAAGTTGCATCCGCCGCAGCGAAATTATGTCCCACACCAAGCGGCCAAAAAAGTTCGTCCATCGCCGCCGAACATAACCTAAAAATAATGATCTTCGATTGTGGTTTATACATTTCTCATCCGTCATTCAAGTAAGCACTAATATTATTTACCAAAATGAATGATTATTAAAACAAAAGTCTAAAATTCTCAAAATTATCTAAAACAAAAAAGTTGCCGCGCCGCCCTTGGTGTAAACGAATATGCGCGTCGAGTTGTATGGAACTTTTGGAATTTGATGCGCCGCGCTTGGTGTGTCTTGTCCTTTAAAGGATGAAACACACCAAGCAGCAGCAACGAGCAGCAAATTTAAATATTGGCTTATTCACTTATGTAACGATACAAAATTATAATTTGAGTATAAATGTAGGTATTTCCAATAAAATAAATCAAAAATTTTCTAATTTTAATAAAAAAATTTAGATTTAAAGAAATTATATTGAATGAAGTTGCATCTATCGCGGCATCAATAGGTTCCACACACAGCAGCATAAATTTACTGCACTTGGCTGCTACTCATAACCTCGATAAATTTGACATAATTTTATTTACAACTAAAACAAAACAATCTGCTGCGCTGCTTGGTGTGCACGCCCATATGCAGCCGTTAATGTGGATTGATTGGAATATGTCGCGCTGCTCTTGGTGTGTTTCATCCTTAAGGATGAAACACACCAAGCAGCAGCAGCGAGCAGCAAATTTAAATGTTGGCTTATTCGCTTATGTAATGATACAAAATCATAGTTTGCGTATAAATATAGGTATTTCCATTGAAGGACATTAAGTATTTTGTAATTATAATTGAAAAATTTAAATTTAAAGAAATTGTATTGAATGAAGTTGCATCTGTCGCGGCATCAATAGGTTCCACACCCAGCAGCTTGAATTTGCTGCTCTTTGCTGCTATTCATAACCTCGATAAAATTTGCACAATTCAATTTTACTACTAAAACAAAACAATCTACTGCGCTGCTTGGTGTACACGCCCATAAGCAGCCGTTAGTGTGGATTGCTTGGAATATGTTGCGCTGCTCTTGGTGTGTTTCATCCTTTACCCTGCCCAAGTATAACAAAACGAAAGTAAAAATTGAGCATAGTATTTTCCTTCGTTTTCATCCAAAATTAACGAAAGTTAAACTTCACATTATAATGATAGTGTTTGTAGCGTATATGTATACTGTGTTGTTACTACTGTATACTGTGTTACCGCAATTTTTCTTTCGTAGGAATGTGTATAGCGTGTAATGTACATGGTTTGTTTTTATTTTTCATGTTCACGACATGAGTTTGGTAATTTTATAAAATTTTGTTAAAAAAATTTAAAGATGTGTTTATTTAAATTAAAATTACATCAAAATATATTTTATATCTATTCAAATATTGTTTTCATAAATTAATTAATTTCTAGTTCAGTTTTAAGTTTTTAGGTAGAAAACAAATGCGAAAATAATAAACTTGATGTGCAATAATCATAGTACCTATTTGGAAAATTATTTAAACTTTTAATATTACAATCAAAGAATAATTTCAAATTGTGTAATAATAAAAAATAATTAAAAAATTAACTAAAATATAATTTAGATTCGTATATAATATGTATATATGTATGTATATTTTTATACCGCAAATTTAATAAAATAAAATAAAAATATTCATTTTAAACCTAAATTTTTATTTTGCTCTCACATTTGGATGCCGCCATCTTTTTCTTCTAACATTTTCAAATATAGCATTTTACATTCATGCACAACCTCGCTCCCGCCATTTTGTTTTTTGTCTTTTCTGTTCACACATACATGTATACAATTCTCCTTTACTGAGTTTCGTTCAGTTTCGTATAATCGCGACACGTTTCATACGTTTTATTTTAATAAATTGCAACTCAAACTTAGAAAAATACTAGACTAAGTTTAGTACTTAAGTACGAATATCGCCAGGAAAATTGAAAGTAAAAATACTTGGGAACTTCCACTTTTTCGATTCGACTTTTTTCGATTTCGATTCGAAGTGATGGTACAACATACCGCCCCTGGCTATAGATCATGTTTAGTACATAAACTTCACCCTTTATCCCACCAGACGTCAGCTAAATACGGGGTACATTTTCAATGTTTACATTTTTTTTATATGGAGTTTAGGCGAAAATAGACTTGATAAAATTTAGAATCTTTGTATGAAAAGTGCCAAATTTCGATATTCAAAATAAAATTATTTAATTAAAACACAATTAGACACATATTTTTTTAAAAATATTAATTAGTAACCATTAGGGTATGTGTGGAAATAATGTTTAAATAGCAACAAGTTTTGTAAATTTGTGAAGTTATATCGAAATGTTTATTGACATTTAGTTATGTTGGATTGGATAAAGCGGTAGTAAGAATACATTCCGCGTGGTAATATTTATATTCAGCAAAATGCAATTACGTATTTTAACAGATATCTACATTTTTGTTGTATTTTTTAATAGTTTATACTTGGAAAGTTTGTGCTTTAATTTTTCTGACACTACTAATTTAATACAAATTGTCAGAAAGACAGAATTTAAAAAACAACTAAAAATAAATTACCCTAAAGTTACTCTACATGTTCGGAAATAGATTTGGTAATTTTTTGTCAGCAAGTTACCCAGAAGTTACCATGGGATATTTCCGAAAACGCCTATCGTATATCAATTAATACACTTACCTTATTAATTTGGTCTTCAATTTCTTTTTCTCTTTGTTCTTGAAATCGTAATTTATCAAAAACTTTACGCTCAGCATTTTTATTTAATTGATTCAGTGTTAACTGATAATTGGTATATTTATTATTTTCGTTGCATTCGCGTTCAAGTTCATCTCTCTTCATCTTGGATCAAAATAATTACCCAAATATTTGTATAGTTAACGAAAATTTGTTTTCTATTGCAATATTTTACTTTTCCGATTAACACAACTCGATCTTATATATAAATATAATTAGAAATAACTAATATAATTAGAAATAACTAAAAATATAATTAGAAATAACTAATTTTATGGTCGCAAATATAAATAAATGAATGTAGTTATATTATACATATTAGTTTTCCTATGTAAATAGATATTTTCTACACATGTCGATAAGTTGCTATGCAAACAAATAGACAGCGAATACAACAACCAAATTTCGGAATTGTATGCCGTCGTCTAGGTAGGTATATATCTAGTACATTTACATAGCAGTAGTAGAGTTGCTGTCAAATTAAGAAAGCTGTCAAATAGAACTTGAATTCATATTGTTTATTTTTTCTACAAATTTTAATCTACGTCTTTTTCCAAAAATGTCTTTAGATATACTTTTGAAATCCTTAATTAATGTATCGGAAAAGGCAGCTAACATTGCTCGGATTTGTCGGAGTGACGAGCATTTATTTTCACTGTTAATTGAAGAGAAATGTGAGTTTGAAAAAAATCCAAGGTTTATCGAAGACTTTAAAACTTTGGCCGACGTATTGATACAAGAAACTGTTAAGCATGATTTAGGAAAATTGGTAAGCGAAATAACTAAATTATTTTATCTCATTGTTAATAATAAAGTTAAAGTTTCCGGAAATGGTAAACCATATTTATGGCGAAGAAAACGCAACATTTTGCAACACGTTAGGAGAGAAAATTGTGGTAGAAGTTTTGGAGAATGAAGATTTAACAGCACTGCGTTTAGAACAGGTACTAATGGGCGATCAGAAAGCTTCGAGCATACTAGCGAATCAAGTACATTCCAAAACTGCATCGATCGAAACAAATAACGTGCCAACTATTCATGAAACTATCGATTTCACCAATTTGGGCGTTTTTATTGATCCTATAGGTATAATTTTGCCATATTACATAATTTGAAATCGATTAAATATTTATATTAATTACCTATTTTAGATGCTACCCAAGAGTATATTTCGGGAGACCGCCGTTGTTCCCAATATGAGAAAATACCAGCTGGAGGATTAGAATGCGTAACCATTTTAATTGGAGTTTTTGATAGAACTAGTGGCGTTCCTGTGATGGGAGTTATAAATCATCCCTTTAACTTTAAATCAAATGACAGCTATCAGAGTAAAATATTTTGGGGTGTATCAATAAATGATACTAAATTGACAAATATTAAACAGTATATCGAGAGATCGGAAAAAATTGCCATTTTATCGACTTCAGAGAGGCGGGATTTTGTAGAAATCCTAGAGAATACAGGATATCGTGTGGTCTATTCGGCTGGAGCAGGACACAAAATGTTACGTTTGATTAGCGGCGATGTTGATTTATTTGCTCTTAGCAAACCAACAAGTTTTAAATGGGACACTTGTGCTCCCCATGCCATACTAAATGCATTGGGTTATATCTTACTTAACCTGAAGGAATCACTGTTAAAGGAACAACCCATTGAGATTACGTATAAAATCGATGAAGCAAAATGTAATAAGGGAGGCGTCATCGGTTTACGGAATTTAAACGAATATAATCTGTTTCAACTTAAAGATATTTTAGTCTAAGCAAAAATTAAACCCACTTTGTTCATAAAGTTAGAATTCTAACAGTACATACATAATTTATTCCCATTTATTTATATGTAATTCCATTTTAAATGTGTATGCTTTATATTTCAAAAATTAAATGAACCTAAACAATTTATTTTAATGTTTATTAAAATTACTATACATAATGTAGAATAGTATGTACATTGAGGCCTCTAGAAAAAAACTAATATTATCTAAATTTATCGAATTTAAATTAGCAATATCATATTATCATTCAAAGGATAATACATATTAGTTTTGAATATAATTTCCAGTAATTCAGAAAGTAAATAAAAAAATAGATAGTTATACAATTATATTGTTGATTCATAACAGGTTATAATCATTATGACAGTGGCCCTATTCTGGCTTTCCCAGGGAATTGGGGAAATATTTTGCTGTAATTACAAATTGCAATTCCCAAATATTTATTCCCCGTTCCCAAATGTATATTGGGAATAATTTTTTGGGGAAATTTATTTTGTTTTTTATAAACTAAAACGCTTGTTGCGACCTTAATACAAGTTTAATTTATTTTTCAAAATATATTTATTACAAAAAATAATTGATTGATTGATTGATTGATTGATTGATTGATTGATTGATTGATGGACTGTAAGACCAAGTACTTGACAAGTGTCCCGGTTAACGCCGGGCCTATTCTTACAGTCTGTTTACACATAACAATAGGAAGGATAGGAAAGGTTTTTTTTTTGAGACGGAACGACCCGGTTTCAGACACCTAGCGATCGTACGGCACAACACAATTCTAATCTACTAGAGGCAGGATAAAGGCTTAATAGGTTTAATGGATAATGATGGTATTGGTCTTCAACAATTGCTTCCCAAAATCAGCAACCTGAGGGAAAAATTTTATTATTTCACGTATATCTGAAAATTTCCTGAAATTTAATTCAAAATTAATGCTTTCCGGCTTCCTAAACAAGTTGATTGATTGAATCAGCCTGGTTACAGACACCTAGAAGTCGGTAGTTAGTAACACAATGACAACGCAATCCTAATCTACACAATCAACAATTGGATGTTTCGTTTACCAAAACGATTAACTCCACATAAAACAAGAAATTGCGAAAAATGAGGCAATACAAAAATGGTTTTTCTTAAATTCCTCATAAATTGCAACCTTAGTTACTTTTAATTTTGTCATTTAGTGGTGTTAACACTTATTATTACCAAAATTTGTTTTAAATATAAACAGTTAGGAGCCAATCATGTATACGTTGATTTTAAAATTAAAAAAAAAAAAAATCAAAATGGAGTTAATCGGTTTGGCTTGTGAACCATCCAATTAATATTTCGAAGAAATATTATTTCACCTACATCTGTAGATTTTCTGAAATGTAATTCTAAATTAATATTTTCCGGTTTCCTAAATAATATAAATATTTATCAATTTAATCCTAATGCAATTTCACAACTTACAGTCGAATTTCCTGAAACCCTAATTATTTAAATTATATTAAAAATTTCTCTAAAATCTATTAGTATTTAACAAAAAATATGTGAGGCATCTCAAAGGCAATGGTACATATTCGATTAATTACCAAGTAAATTATACTGCAGACATATTATGCCATGCTCAATGGAGCTTTACCGTTCCTCAACCAATTACTGTCAAATATGGTATGCAGAATTGGATTGGCACTCTAACATTATGCTCAATGGAAGTAGGCCATTTCTCAATAAAAGGTGGCAAATTCGGTGTGCAAAGCTGTATTTGACGAAATTATGGGATTCTGATATAATGAATTATACCAGGCCGTCTCCTAACCAACAACTTAAAGTTCATTTTGCAGAGCTGGGCTAGGATTCTAATAATAAAGGTCAGCTTATATTGGGGTTTTAACGTGTCTTTTTGATGAAGCTCTACAATTTGCCTATTCTGAATAGAACTTGGGAAGCATATCCCAAAAATATATATTGTCAAATCAGATATTCAGAACTGGGTGGGAATTTAAAAATGGCCTTTAGCGAAGTTCTGGAGTTCGGCCGTGCTAGGAACTTCCATAATCGCAATCATGTTTGAATCTGGTATGTTTAGCCGAATCGCGACTCCAACATAAATCCCGGATGAGGTTATAGATTTTTCCACAAAACAAATCCGAAAACAATCGGCCAACTATCCAGTGCCTCCATTCACCATAGCCGAAACAAACTTGTCTTAGCCCGCTAAGAAATGACCTACTCAAATCCAGCTTCCCGCTATAATTCCAATCCAGCCCAATTCATACGCAACAATTAATCTATGCATCTTCCGCAGTATACCGTCCAGAAACAGATCACTGAGACAACTCGCGTGAGGTGATGGCACGAACGGAAAATAAAACCACGCGGAGTGCCTCTTACATAATTGGTGCATGAGCAAGTCGTTAAACAGGAGTTAGAACTCAAATCAATCGATATTCGTGTCTGACGCTCCATGCAACTGCGAAGTTGTTTAGAGAAATACTGTTGAGTCAGATAAATTCTTTTATATAAAATAGCGTCAGCAGTAAGCAATCTAAATAGTCGACATTAATAGCCCTCACACATCAAAGATTTACTTGTCTTTACAACGAAAATAAAAATTAAAAATCATTTTCTCTTTGCCATGCCGTAACACATATCACATCATATCGCACATGACATGAAAAAGAAACACAACTCAAAAACCAAAATTTGACAGCAGAGCAAAAACAAAAAATACTAATTTGCGCTCTAATCAAAAATGTTTTTATTGCGGGATATGAAATCTAAGATTGCGCATCTTTCTAGTAAACTAACTGAAAAAGTTTATTTTTTTTTGTGTTGTGCAACCCCTACATACCACGTGCGACGTGAGGTCTCACCGTTTTCAACCAGTCTACAAAAAATATATATTTTATTTATATTATTTGAAATTTTGAAATTATAAATTTTTACCACATTAATAATTAGAGAAAAATAATTTATCTAAACAAATTATAAACCAGTTAAATAAACAATAAAAGCAAATAAATAATAATACACCTACTAATGTATGTACATATTATATATCACAATACATATGTACATGAACTAAAATTACAATGGGGAAACCATACGAGGACTCGTTTGAGACCAGTTTCTGGCCTCAAAAAACAATACACGCGCACACATGTCACATGAGTCTCAACTCAACGATAAATTTCTATGTACATATGTGAACAAAATAGTCGGAAAAATCACTTTAAAATGTCCTCGCATAGTTCACCCAATACAACTTATCGCGTACATCCACTCTATGGCAACCCCCCCCCCGGAACGAAGATTGAAGAGGCTACCGGATTCAAGCCACCGCAGTATGGATATACGCATCGAAAATAATTTACACAATAACATAAATGCTAAATAGAATATCCACATATGTATTATAAATAAAAACAATTAATCATAAACATATAAACATTAAAATAATATCAATATAATAATATATTAAAGCAATTATCACAATATTAAAATAATTACAAATAAAAACAATCAATTATATGTATGTATAATATGAATATCAATGCCAGCGCCTCCCAAACCACAGGCCTCTTACTACTCTCATTTTTCGCACATGATGTCAATTTATGTCTAAACCGAGAGAGCGCCATATTAATGTTAAGATATTTACACTAACAAAACAACTGGAGAAAGCAACAAAAAACGTCGACAGAGCATGTCGTCATCATTTGGTGTAAGCGGCCTGTAGTCTAGGATAGAAGCAATGCCTTCTAAACTACTGGCCGCTTACACCAAATGATGACGACACGCTAAGTCGACGTTGTTGTTGCTTTCTCTAGTTGCTTTGTTAGTGTAAATATCCTAAAATTATTATTGCGCAGTCTCGGTATAGACTTAATTTGACGTCATGTGCGAAAAATGAGAGTAGTAAAAGGCCAGTAGTATAGAAGGCATTGATAGAAGGCATTGCTAGGATGCACTGATAATACACACATCCGTACATACACATACACACATATAGATATACATATATATATATATATATATATATATATATATATATATATATATATATATATATATATATATATATATATATATATATATATATATATATATATATATAT
>OW052220.1:148106539-148136539 GCA_932526605.1 Nephrotoma flavescens
ATATATATATATATATATATATATATATATATATATATATATATATATATATATATATATATATATATATATATATATATATATATATATATATATATATATATATATATATATATATATATATATATATATTATATATATATATATATATATATATATATATATATATATATATATATATATATATATATATATATATATATATATATATATATATATATATATATATATATACATATATATATGTATACATATACACATACATACACATATCCATACATAAACAAACATACCACACATACATTTATTATCTATATACATACTACTCTATATACAGAATAGACGTATATACAAACATATGCATACACACTCACTTAACATCCCTTTTCCTGGCTGCCACCACAATTGTGTGGGTAACGCAAAAGTATACACATCCCTCTTCCGTTTTAACAACACAACTGTGTGGGTACGGCAAAAGTAACATGTCAAAAATTTCCCTTTGTATGTGTCCTGAACCAACTTACACATTTGTGTATTCCTTTCAAACTTATTTTCGTTCGAGAAAAACACTATAACTATACACACAATCGTGTTGGTTGTACTTCAATACAAGTTAAACTTTTTATCAAAAGCGCCATTACATACTATGATGTTTTTACTCACACATTTGTGTGGTTTGGACTTTAATTAAGACATTTTTTTTTGTAAAACGGATATACACATTTGTGCATTCCACTTAATTCGTTTTCTTTCGAAAAATAACACTACAACTATAATAACAATAAAACAATATATTATAAAAAAGAAATAATTAATATGTTATACAATGTATATGTTATCAAATTATAATGTATCCCTTCAAAATAATTCCGATTTAACTAAAGATCCATTAAAATCCGGAAGATGTTACAACCTGTCATTTTTTACACACACATTTGTGCAGATTGGACCCAAATCAAAGCAAACAAAAAAAAAATCTTTGTCTTGCAGAAAAAGGGATGTGTACGCTTCTTGCAGAAAAAGCGATGTGTTATAACCAAAACCAACAACAATTAAAAGCCCTGAACAAAGTCTAAAACGCAGATACCAATATGCAACAAACCACAGAAGATTGTGTTGGTTACACTAACAATCCCATGTTAATATTTTTCTTTCGCACCACTACTTATTAAACTAGTGCGCACATACAATGTACACATATGTTCTAATACAATTATCTATAGTGCAGTTTTTTCTGTATTTGTCGCATTAGCATGGCTTTATATTGTTGTTGGTTTTGGTTATAACACATAAAAATTTGTTCATTCATTTCAAAACAAAAAATATATGGAAATACAATGCACACAGTAACAAACGCACACACGCACGAATACACATAGTAATTTCAATGATCATTTTTATTTTGATCATCATGATCATAAAACTAACACACTACACTTTTATATTTTATTTTATCCTTTTCTCCCATTTAACTTAACCAAATCATTGCGTATATAAAAACCATATTATTATTTTCAGTAATGATTTAACGCATACAACAGTGTATATACAAAAAAAAACAAATTTGTGTGTAAATACATATAAGAACAAGGATATTTTCTCTTACATTTTTAATATTCTGTTTCTATACACAAACGCAATGAACACACGCTCCCACTCACACACACATCACTACTACGGTGACATATTACAAATACGCATTTCTTATTTGAACAATTAATAAACGACATTTAAATAAATTAAACTAAAATTTAAATTAAAAATTCAATAAAATATGTATAAAAATAATAAAAACACTTCCCTTATAAATCCTTTGAATCGCACAGCAAAATCCTCGTACACAAACATGAGTGTAATACACTCACCATTGCCGCGCACCACACTATTTTATCAATCTATTTTATCTTAATGAATATTAATGTCACTTGACTAAAAGTAAAATTAACCGATTTTTATTACATTTTATTTTTATATAAATATTTAATCATCACTTAAATCACTTAAGAATAAATTTTAACTTTCACTACACTATATTTGACTACCCGGAGAAAGACAAAAAAACGCGTCTTTCTTCTACGACGATCAAAACGAACTCCAAAATATATTTATTACAAAAAATAATGTTTAGAAATTCGAAAAGGTACGAATTACAATTCCCTAAAAAATAATTGGGAAAAATTAACGTCAAAACTGCTATAAAATGGAATTATTTTTTCCCAATAAAAAAAAAATCCCAAGCGCCAAAATATACTTTGGGGAATAAATAATTCCCAACTGCTAGAAATACGTCACTAATTCCCTATTCCCGGGGAAAAACAGAATAGGGCCACAAGTGTCCTTAAACAGTTTTCTAAATTCTGTGCTTCAGTAGCTAAATCGAGACATACCGGGTAGCGGTTCGATCTACGTAGGTCCACCTTCGCATTGCATAGCTTCATGCAGGCCTAGGGAGGTATTCGCCTTTTAACGCAAAGTGGCTGACATCTTACGGAATATGTTGGAACTAGAGCGAAAGGTGATCGAATTCTCAAAAAACTAGTTTTTATAATAGAGAACTGTTTGTAGATCTGACGGCAAAAAAATTAACCTGATTGGGACTATTTTTGTATGTTAATTTTTATTTGCATAAAGTATGCCGTGCTAAAATTTCATATAAAAAAAAAATCAATCAGCTTATTTTTAATGCGCTAGATGTCACTACCCCGGACATTTATAGTTCTCAATTGAGACTAGGGAAAGTATAGAAAACGCTACCAGTGGAAAAAAATGAAGCTTGCTTCAGATGCACCCGAGACACTTTTTCCATTTTTAAATTGATAATTTTCATATTAATCGTAAATAAATTTATAGTTTTTATATGTTAATGCAATATACAAATAATATTAAACTTTCCAAGATCACTTTTCATAGATAATTCACAGAAAAGCATGACTAAACTCTTTTTCGTAGTAATAAATTTTTCCGCGAGAGCACAGGGGTACAAGTCTCAATAGCAAAGTAAGAATATAAAGATGAGTATTTATCATGGCACGCCGATGTCCACTAAATAAAATCGTAAAATTTGTAGGGGAAAAAGTGTTTAGCCAAAATGAAAAGTGCAGCTATCATTTTACGTTGCTCGATATTTTCTCTTTTTGCCGTCCAATATTTCCAATATGATCGAGTAGAATTTAAGTAGAATTTAGTAGAAAAAATAGTTTTTGTTCGTACAGTATAAAACACAAATTACTCTTCAAAATTTGCTTTTCAAATGAGCTTACTTCTATGAAACTAGTGTATGGTGTTTACTGTAAGCGAAAAAAAAACAAACGAAAACAATAAACAAATCCAATTCATTTATTATTTTCGTTTGAAAATATCTCACTCTACGCATCATTTACATTTAATAAAACAGAATGAAACGAAAACTCAAAATGCACATATTATGTATATATAGATATCCTCGTATATGCATACTATTAAAAATATGTAATATGTGTACACGATCGAGAATTCCTTCTCAGTTTATATAAGTACATATGTATATCAAAATTAAACACGTGGCATGAAAAAAAGATGATCGTTTACGGATAAGTGATAATCGAAATAGTTCAACCTCCCGTATTATGCCATCATCTTCAAACAGTACAGCATCAACTTCATCACAAGTTTTAACAACTCCTGCAAAACCTTTTGTCCCGTACGACAAAACTTTGAAACCATGGTTTAAAAAAACTGATACCGAAGAAGCAGTCAATATTATTTCACGGAAAGAAATAAAAAAATATCACCAACTATGTCCTGTATAACACCTACAACAACTATTAAAAGCATTGAAAGGTCCTCAATTGTACCATACACAATACCATCTTCCGCAGCACCAAGATTCACCTATAAGCCTATTAGATCCGAACAATCAAAATTAATAGAAACCACCACTATGCCACCTCCATGTCCATCATCTACAGCAACATTTCATCCTCAAACTACCGAAATAAATTCACAACCGGATTTAGTCATTTTAATGAGATCTGTGCTATGCGAAGTTAAATTATTACGCAGAGATTTTCAAAATAATAAATGCAAGTGTACGTTGTCAAATTGTAATCCAGTTAAACATCAAAATTAATTTTACCGGCAACTTCGATTCAAGAATTTTGAAAACGAAGTGAAACAGGACAGTCATAAAGAAAAATTTCTTGTAGGCTGTTTTCGAAACGAGTACAAAGATGGCAGCATACCTGTCACGTGCTCCAATTATTATAAATCAATAGTGGCCACAGATGTACGGCCGAAAGGATGATACAGTTAAAATTCTGGGGCAGCATCCAAATTAAAATAATATGTTGATCCATGAACTTATTTGAACAAAAATAAGCAAATGCAAAATACGGTTGTGCTCATAAATCGTAATGCTGTAAAAGGTGTTTCAAACATTATAACGAAAATTTTACAGTTACAGAAATATTCCAAGGTCGTTGTCTCGAATCCAAAAGAGAGTAGAAGCAACTTCGATGATGGTCATGTCATCGCCAATATTCTTTCTAATTTCCGACCTATTTCAAAATTATCCGGATTCTCTAAAACTCTGGAGAAAGTTATGAAAAAACAATTCTTGAGTACCAAAACAAAATAAATTTTCTTAGCAATTGTCAATTTAGTTTCGTTGTTAGGCTGTTTTCCAAACGGATACTTATTTCAGACTTATTGACTTATTTGACGCCATCTTAAATAAGTAAGTAAACCCATTCCAATTGAGTTGGCATACTTATTTTGACAGCGACATGAAAACATTGATTGTTTTCATAGCAAAATTCTTCGAGGCATAATATTTTAGTTTGCATTAATTTATATTAATAAATTAACAATTATTGTATATTTATGCAATTAAAAGGATTGGCGACACATGTTGCATACAAAAATGTTTATATGATTTTTAGGTATACGGTTCGGCTGGAATTTTTATATTTCAATTTTCGTTTAGACAGACAATCAAAGAAGTTCGAATGGGCCCCAGTTAATGGGAAAATATGTATATATTTTATGTAAATATATATTTTATGTCTGTCTATAATCAGTACATATGTATTGATTGTTTCGTAAAGCTAGAATATATTAATACGCCGTGTGGTCTTGCGAGTTCTGTAGTTGACCTCAATTCATTTGTGCAAGACATGCATACATTACGTAATTAGGATGCTACATATATCTTTATTGTAATCATTTTTTTTTTATCTTAATTTTGATTTTAATCTACAAAGATCCATTCGTTATCTAGAAATAGTTTATTATCCAAATTCTAAAAGTCATAAATTGATAAAAACAACAACAAAAAATTGACAACCAATTTAGATTTTTCGGTTAGAAAGGGACAGAAAATAAGTCACCTCGCCAGCTTACTTATTTGAATAAGTTAGGTTCCACAAATAAGTATTCGTTTGGAAAACAGCGTTATTTACTTATTTGCCGCCATCTTAAATAAGTAAGCAAAGCCGTTCGAAATGAGCTTGCTTACTTATTTTGACAGCAACATGAAAACGCATTACTGTTTTCAATGGAAAATTCTCAACCAATATTTTATTCGATATTTTTATTAATTTAATGTATACAGTTAAATAAAATAAGTAATATAAATAATATTTATACCAATGAAAGTGCTTAGCGGCAATTTAAAATCGTAAAAAAGAAATATTCTTTAAATATTTATTTTGATGTGAATTTTGGATGGACTCTCAGATTTTTATTACATATTTAAAAATTTTCAAAGTGACCAAGAAATCTTTGTTGGTTTTTAGTTAATAGCGGAAAAATTATTGTACGTGTAATCAGTTCTTAAACTCCGTCTGTTTACATTTGCCATGCTCTCCCCGTGAATTCTGTGTGTAAATTAAAACATTTTAATGTGCGAAATATATAATTGGGTCCTTGTACATCTTTATTTTAATCGTTTTATATATTTCGCAACCCTCAAAGGTCCATTTGTTTTCTAGATATATTATCCTAAATCTAAAATAATAAAATATTGACATGTAAATATCAACAAAAATGGCAACTAAATTAGATTTTTATGGAAGAAAGAGACAGAAAATAAGTCACCTCGCCAGCTTACTTATTTGAATAAGTTAGGTTCCACAAATAAGTTTTCGTTTCGAAAACAGCCTTACCCAAGTATTTTTACTTTCAATTTTTCTGGCGATATTCGTACTTAAGTACTAAACTTAGTGTAGTATTTTTCTAAGTTTGAGTTGCAATTTATTAAAATAAAACGCATGAAGCGTGTCGCGAAAATTCGAAACTGGACGAAACTCATTATAAACATTTTATTGCATGTGTATGCGTATTGAGAAATATTTGGCGGGAACAATTGTGCTTGTGTTTGTTAAAACTGCAATTTCAAATTTTGGTTGTAAAATTAAATGTTTTTAAAGAAATATTTTTATATATAAATATATATATATATATATATATATACATATATATATATATATATATATATATATATATATATATATATATATATATATATATATATATATATATATATATATATATATATATATATATATATATATATATATATATATATATATATATATATATATATATATATATATATATATATATATATATATATATATATATATATATATATATATATATATATATATATATATATATATATATATATATATATATATATATATATATATATATATATATATATATATATATATATATATATATATATATATATATATATATATATATATATATATATATATATATATATATATATATATATATATATATATATATATATATATATATATATATATATATATATATGGCCCCCCCGGCATGCCAGTATGCCTTACCCAGCAGCCCCGGGATCTGGCTAGGATGCAATGGACCAATCACCCATTAATCTGAAACAAAAATGATTACAGAAACGGAAACTAGGTCAAATAATAACTCAAACCGGCAAACAACACAATCGACCCTTGGCTATCGTATCATGGGCAGAAATAAAAAAAATCAGTAGCCCCAAATAGAGTCAGATGGAAAAGTCTAGTAGACGCCCTATGCTCCTAAAGTGGAGATACAGGAAAAAAAAAAAAAAAATATATATATATATATATATATATATATATATATATATATATATATATATATATATATATATATATATATATATATATATATATATATATATATATATATATATATATATATATATATATATATATATATATATATATATATATATATATATATATATATATATATATATATATATATATATATATATATATATATATATATATATATATATATATATATATATATATATATATATATATATATATATATATATATATATATATATATATATATATATATATATATATATATATATATATATATATATATATATATATATATATATATATATATATATATATATATATATATATATATATATATATATATATATATATATATATATATATATATATACCCAAGTATTTAGACTTTCAATTTTTCTGGCGATATTCGTACTTTAGTACTAAACTTAGTCTAGTATTTTTCTAAGTTTGAGTTGCAATTTATTAAAATAAAACGTATGAAGCGTGTCGCGAAAATCCGAAACTGGACATGTGTATGCGTATTGAGGAATATTTGGCGGGAACAATTGTGCTTGTGTTTGTTTAAACGGCAATTTCAAATTTTGGTTGTAAAATTAAATGTTTTTAAAGAAATATTTTTGTTTTTGTAATATAAAATGATTTATTAAATTCATTATTTTAATTCATTATTGATTACTTTGGACATACATATATACATATATATATATATATATATATATATATATATATATATATATATATATATATATATATATATATATATATATATATATATATATATATATATATATATATATATATATATATATATATATATATATATATATATATATATATATATATATATATATATATATATATATATATATATATATATATATATATATATATATATATATATATATATATATATATATATATATATATATATATATATATATATATATATATATATATATATATATATATATATATATATATATATATATATATATATATATATATATATATATATATATATATATATATATATATATATATATATATATATATATATATATATATATATATATATATATATATATATATATATATATATATATATATATATATATATATATATATATATATATATATATATATATATATATATATATATATATATATATATATATATATATATATATATATATATATATATATATATATATATATATATATATATATATATATATATATATATATATATATATATATATTGTATATATATACATTTCGATTAAATTATTCAGTTTTTTAATTTCTAATATTTACAATAGATTTTTTTTTAAAATAACTTTCCTTGTTTGGCTTTTAAATAATAAAAGTAATTTGTGGATATTAAATCGGTTTCGATAGAGTTCGTAAATTTTTCCATACCCAAGTATAACAAAACGAAAGTAAAAATTGAGCATAGTATTTTCCTTCGTTTTCATCCAAAATTAACGAAAGTTAAACTTCACATTATAATGATAGTGTTTGTAGCGTATATGTATACTGTGTTGTTACTACTGTATACTGTGTTACCGCAATTTTTCTTTCGTAGGAATGTGTATAGCGTGTAATGTACATGGTTTGTTTTTATTTTTCATGTTGACGACATGAGTTTGGTAATTTAATAAAATTTTGTTAAAAAAATTTAAAGATGTGCGTTAATTTAAATAAAATTACATCAAAATATATTTTATATCTATTCAAATATTGTTTTCATAAATTAATTAATTTCTAGTTCAGTTTTAAGTTTTTAGGTAGAAAACAAATGCGAAAATAATAAACTTGATGTGCAATAATCATAGTACCTATTTGGAAAATTATTTAAACTTTTAATATTACAATCAAAGAATAATTTCAAATTGTGTAATAATAAAAAATAATTAAAAAATTAACTAAAATATAATTTAGATTCGTATATAATATGTATATATGTATGTATATTTTTATACCGCAAATTTAATAAAATAAAATAAAAATATTCATTTTAAACCTAAATTTTTATTTTGCTCTCACATTTGGATGCCGCCATCTTTTTCTTCTAACATTTTCAAATATAGCATTTTACATTCATGCACAACCTCGCTCCCGCCATTTTGTTTTTTGTCTTTTCTGTTCACACATACATGTATACAATTCTCCTTTATTAAGTTTCGTTCAGTTTCGTATAATCGCGACACGTTTCATACGTTTTATTTTAATAAATTGCAACTCAAACTTAGAAAAATACTAGACTAAGTTTAGTACTTAAGTACGAATATCGCCAGGAAAATTGAAAGTAAAAATACTTGGGTAGTACAATCTAAAATGTTGAAAATAATATTATAATTATTAAATTTAACACGGAGTAACTTAAACCATACCTCACATTATCTTTATTGACCGTTAAACGTAAACTAAGCTCTTCGGTGAACAGCTCTGTAAAGTTTGCCCTAATGCACTTTTTTATTTCGTGGCCATCTTGCTTCATAAATAATGATTTCTAAATATAAAATAGGAAAACAAAATATAATAGATTGTACCAAATTATCTCGAATGAATCTTTACATTACCAATTGTTTTACAGCCTCCCTATCTTCAATTAAATTAATATCAAAGTTGACAAATGTATCCGCATCGTTAAAAGTTACTATAAACTTAGCGTTCTCACAATAAACTAAATAACGCCATTTGTATACGCATATGTATATAATACGTATACGCTACAAACACGATCATTATAATGTGAAGTTTAACTTTCGTTAATTTTGGATGAAAACGAAGGAATATACTATGCTCAATTTTTACTTTCGTTTTGTTATACTTGGGTAACGATGAAACACACCAAGAGCAGCGCAACATATTCCAAACAATCCACACTAGCGGCTGCGAATGGGTGTGCACATCAAGCAGCGCAGCAGTTTATTTTGTTTTAAGGATGAAACACACCAAGAGCAGCGCAACATATTCCAAGCAATCCACACTAACGGCTGCTTATGGGCGTGCACACCAAGCAGCGCAGCAGATTGTTTTGTTTTAGTAGTAAAATTGAATTGTGCAAATTTTATCGAGGTTATGAGTAGCAGCAAAGAGCAGCAAATTGAAGCTGCTGGGTGTGGAACCTATTGATGCCGCGACAGATGCAACTTCATTCAATATAATTTCTTTAAATTTAAATTTTTCAATTATAATTACAAAATACTTAATGACCTTTAATGGAAATACCTATATTTATACGCAAACTATGATTTTGTATCATTAAATAAGCGAATAAGCCAAAATTTACATTTGCTGCTCGCTGCTGCTGCTTGGTGTGTTTCATCCTTTAGACACACGAGAAATAAATTCGGCGCTGTTTAAAAACTATTATTACGGATCATGCGGCCTGCAGCTTCTCATTTCATGGACAACATGGAAATATACCAATTAAAACATTTACAATTATTAACATTTTAAAAGTTATTATCGGTTAATTATAATTTCTTGTTTTTGTATGCTTGAATAATAACATTGTATCATTTCAGAGGAAACAATTTCAAAATTTAGTACGGCTCACAAGGTAATAATTAATTAATGAATTAATTAAATGAAAATGATTAATGAATTTAAAGAATGAATTTACTTTATTAGTATAAGAAATTTGATAAATTAAATGAGAGCACTATGTTTTAGAAACATGTTAGTTGAAGTTTAAACATTGAACGCCCTAGTGTTCACTCGTGTACAAGAGGATAAAAAATATCCGGGTTTTTTTGAGCTACAAGCCGAGCGCACCGTATAAATCGGTATATTTTTAACTCCACTTTGTTTTGGATTTTTTTCGGGGTTTTTTTGACATCTGAGTTTTGTTTTGAAAAAACTCAATTTTTAATAGCCGGCTAAACTTGATTCAATCATAAACATTTTCGTTAATATTTTATTAAAATTTAAACATCACTTTAGGAAATATATCACTATATTAAATTCACTAGCAAAGGAAATTGATGTTTAAAATACTGAACTGCCAAATTTATATGTCAAGCTAAAAATAAACGCGTTCACTCGTGTAATAAAAAAATTGGGATATTTTACTGATGTGAAGTTAGTCGGGGTAAAATATGTCAAAAATATACCGATTTTTTATATCAAAAAACCATCAGTGAACAAGCTGGGTATTGAATAATTTAATACTTAGGACCAAGCTAAATTTTTAGTTCTTATTAGTTAAGATATTTAATAAAAAAAGACAAAAATGTCATCATCTTGAAAATATGTAATATTTATATAACTAAATACTGTTAATTAGAAGAATTATATGCACTAAGCAATAAATCAAAACATAAAAACATTTATAAATTATTATAAATCTAAGTGAAATACATAAATAATAAAAATTGATTAAAAACGATTTGTTTACTAAGCAGTTCATAATCGTATCGCGTAGTGGGTTCATAAATGATACGTATTAGCAGTTCGCAAACGTTACGTAAAAACGTTAACATTATGAACACTATTAGTGTTTACTAATACATACAAAAGTCTTCACAAATTTGTTTCACTTCTCATGTGACAAAAGTATACTTTACGTATCACATCCGTACTGTTTATGCGTAACGTTTACGAACACCTTAGTAGAGTAGTCTTCGTAAACTGTACGTTTACGTTATACCTGGTCTGAAGGGAAGTTATTTAAATCGTAACATATCTGATTTTTGTTCTGTATTTGGTCTATTTCAATTGTGACATAACTTGTTTGGGTTTTAAATATAAAATCATATTAGTTTTCGTTTTAGTTTTTCATTTTTTAATAAATTCATAGTATTTCAGTTTTTATATGTAAACTAATTTTTCCATAAATTTTGTTTCGCGCCCTTTTTAATTTTTTGCCGTAAATTTTGTTTCGCGTTCTTTTTAAATTAGTGCATTAAGTTCTAAAAAATGTCTTTTTCAAGACAAAATATAATCAGTTGGTAGTCATTCTAAAAAAAATACACCATAAATTAAAAAACTTCAATTTTATTTATATGTGTTCTTCTTACTTTTCGCATATAAGTTCTATTAATTTTAATTAATAAAACTAAATAAATCTATACTTTAACCTAAATTACACCTATATAAACAATATTATATATTTAAATTATATTTATATAATTAAATTATGTAATAAAGTAAAAGCAATCTCAAAATAATACGAATTCGTAGAACCCCAAGTATAACAAGACGAAACTCGAAATTGAGCTATCGTATTTTCCTTCGAAGACGAAAAAGTTGAAAGAGAAAATATGTATATATGTACGTACACAGATTGCATTTTTATTATTTATCTGTGATGCGCAAAATAACATTGAAGTGTAGATAAACATAAAATGTCGTGCTTTTTAATTTATATGCATAGCCAGAAATTAATAAAAAAATTTAATGTACATATTTAGAATCTATTTTGTTAAATTTGTAAATAATAAAACTATTTATTTGTAAATATTAAAATGTAAAAAAAAAATTTATTCTTATGGCATCATCAATTCGAAAGTTTGAAGGGATATTAAATATTTAAATTATAAAAAGGTATATATGACAGATAAAATACATAATTTAATTCCACATAATTTTACTTATTGTAATCAATTTGCTTTTCTATTTTAGATAATTTACTTTTTGAACATATCCAGGTGCAATCTTAATTGCCGTTGATATACATATGTACCAGGGATATATGTTGCAGTTGATATATCTAATATTATCTAGCTTTAAGAGTTACTAGTTTGGTTATTACAGTTTATATATAGATTTAATAAAATATTTTTTTATATAAATAAAAATCAAATTTAGTTTTATTAATAAAATATTTAGAACCCCAAAATCCATTTTGACATTTCACACACATGCACAAAATTGCTCCCGCCAATTTTATTTTAACTCATATTAAAATATTTAACTCATAACTCAATTTTATTATATCGAGTTTCGCTGAGTTTCGAATTTTCGCGACAAGTTTCATACGACTTATTAGAATAACTCGAAACTATATCTTAAAAATACTCGAATCTTAGTTTCGAACTATTGTTCGATAAAAAGGGAAAAAGTTGAATGTAAAAATACTTGGGACGCTTTACAACACATCAAATCAAATGCCATCCCGAAGAACGCACCACCCAAGTATAACAAAATTCGATTTTTTGCCATTTTTCGAAGTAAAAACTTATATTTAGTTTCGACTTTGACTTAGTTTTACTTTCGACTTAAGGACTAGACACACCAAGCGTTGACGGCGAGCGGCGAATTTAAATATGCCTTAATTTATTTATGTATTGTATAGAAACGATAGTATAAACAATTATATACCAATTATTTATAAAAAACATCACAAATTTTGGATTTTTAATATTAAAATTGTAATTTTAAGAAATTATATCGAATGAAGTTGCATCCGCCGTCGCGAAATTATGTCCCACACCAAGCGGCTAAAAAAATTCGTCCATTGCCGCCGAACATAACCTAAAAATAATGCTACTTCAATTGTGGTTCTTATATTTGTAATATATGCTCTTATATTATTTACCAATAATAAAGATTTATAAAACAATAATCTAAAATTCTCAAAATTATTAAAAATAACCAAGGCGCCGCGCCGCTCTTGGTGTGAACGGATATGCGCGTCGAGTTGTATGGAACATTTGGAATTTGACGCGCCGCGCTTGGTATGTCTAGTCCTTTAGAATAAGATCCTGTATGAAAAGTGTCGCGATTATTCGAAACTGGACGAAACTCAATAAAGGAGAATTGTATACATGTATTATATTGTTTCCATGCAGAGTTGAAAGTGGCTTGAGTTGGAGTTAGCGTTCATGGAAACAGAGTAGAGTTGAGTTTTCGTTAAATTATTTTGAACTCGACGAAACTAATGGGATTGAGTAGAATTGAAATTCAAAATGGTGGCAAATGAAAAATTTTCATTTATAATGTCAAGGAAATTTATATTAAAAATTTTAAACCCCAAATATGTATATTTAAAACAAAAAAATTTTTTAAAATAATTTTCCGGGCATATAAAATTATACATAGAGTATTATTAGGCACAAATTAAATTAACTTTATCAAGCTGTATCAAAATTTCAACTCAACCTAACTCTACTCCATGGAAACGATCAGCACCATTTTGGAATTAACGAAAACCTAATTTCAACTCAACCTAACTCCAACCTGGTTCATGGAAACATGGTATATGTGTGAACAGAAAAGAAAAATACAAAATGGCGGGAGCGAGGTTGTGCATGAATGTAAAAGGCTATATTTGAAAATGTTAGAAGAAAAAGATGGCGGCATCCAAATGTTACAGAGCAAAATAAAAATTTAGGTTTAAAATGAATGTTTTTATTTTATTAAATTTGCGGTATAAAAATATAAATCTAATCCATATATACATATATACGAATCTAAATTATATTTTAGTTAATTTTTTAATTATTTTTTATTATTACACAAAGTAAAGTAAACTTTAAAAGTTTAAATAATTTTATAAATAGCTACTATGATTATTGCACATCGTTTATTATTTTCACATTTGTTTTCTACCTAAAAATGTAAAACTGAACTAGAAATTAATTAATTTATGAAAACAGTTTTTGAATAGATATAAAATATATTTTGATGTAATTTTATTTAAATTAACGCACATCTTTAAATTTTTTTAACAAAATCTCTTTTATAAAATTATCAAACTCATGTCGTGAACATGCAAAATAAAAACAAACCATGTACATGCTATACACATTACTAAGATAGAAAAATTGCGGTAACACAGTATACAGTAGTAATAACACAGTATACATATACGCACCACTACTAAAGTATAAATTCTTCGACTTTTTTCTAGTATTTCGAAGGCAAATACGATAGCTCAATTTTGAGTTTCGTCTTGTTATACTTGGGCACATATCAAAAACGAGCAATAAAGTAAAGTAGTCTACAAAATATTGCTCAAAAATTACAGTTTTGTTTTTTTAGGCTGGTAAATATTGCTCAAAAATTACAGTTTTGTATTTTTAGGTTGGTTGTCTGCAGGATTTTTTCCTTCGAGTTGAGTTTTTGTCAACTTTTTGGGATGAAAGGGGGCGTGTATTTTGTACTATTTCTTTCGTTTGATTGGATAAAACGGCGAGATGTGAAAATCCCGGATTTTCATTCGACGTATGTTTACGGCTTTAATATATGGTATAAGAACCGCAAAGACGAAACGAAACCAAATTGAATTGAATCAATTTCTCCGTCCGTTTTCGTTTCGTTTCTTCTATATAATTGGTTTAGGCTGTTTTCCAAACGGATACTTATTTCAGAATTATTGACTTATTGGACGCCATCTTGAATAAGTAAGTAAACCCATTCCAATTGAGTTGGCATACTTATTCTGACACCAACATGAAAACATTGATTGTTTTCATCGCAAAATTCTTCGAGGCATAATATTTTCGTTTACATTAATTTATATTAATAAATTAACAATTATTGTATATTTATACAAATAAAAGGATTGGCGACACTTTAAAAAAGAAAAACTTAGAAATAATGTTTAAATCTATACAAAAATGTTTAATTTTTAGGTATACTGTAATTTTAGGATTTTTATATTTCAATTTTCGCTTAGACAGACAATCAAAGAAGTTCGAATGTGCCCCAGTTAATGGGAAAATATGTATATATTTTATGTAAATATATATTTTATGTCTGTCTCATCAGTATGTATTAATTGTTTCGTAAAGCTAGAATATATTAATACGCCGTGTGGTCTTGCTAGTTCTGTAGCTGACCTCAATTCATTTGTGTAAGACATGCATACATTACGTAATTAGGATGCTACATATATCTTTATTGTAATCATTTTTTTATCGTAATTTTGATTTTAATCTACAAAGATCCATTCGTTATCTAGAAATAGTTTATTATCCAAATTCTAAGTCATAAATTGATATAAATAACAACAAAAAATTGACAACCAATTTAGATTTTTCGGTTAGAAAGGGACAGAAAATAAGTCACCTCGCCAGCTTACTTATTTGAATAAGTTAGGTTACACAAATAAGTATTCGTTTGGAAATCAGCCTAAAGGATGAAACACACCAAGAGCAGCGCAACATATTCCAAGCAATCCACACTAACGGCTGCATATGGGCGTGCACACCAAGCAGCGCAGCAGATTGCTTTGTTTTAGTAGTAAAATTGAATTGTGCAAATTTTATCGAGGTTATGTGTAGCAGCAAAGAGCAGCAAATTGAAGCTGCTGGTGTGGAACCTATTGATGCCGCGACAGATGCAACTTCATTCAATATAATTTCTTTAAATTTAAATTTTTCTATTATAATTACAAAATACTTAATGTCTTTTAATGGAAATACCTATATTTATACGCAAACTATGATTTTGGCTGTTTTCGAAACGAGTACTTATTTCAAACTTATTTACTTATTTGCCGCCATCTTAAATAAGTAAGCAAAGCCGTTCGAAATGAGTTTGCTTACTTATTTTGACAGCAACATGAAAACGCATTACTGTTTTCAATGAAAAAATCTCAACCAATATTTTATTCGATATTTTTATTAATTCAATGTATACAATTAAATAAAATAACGAATATAAATAATATTTATACCAATTAAAATGCTTAGCGGCAATTTAGAATCATAAAAAAGAAATATTCTTTAAATATTTATTTTGATGTGAATTTTGGTTGATCTCAGATTTTTATTACATATTTAAAATTGTACAAAGCGACCAAGAAAGATCTAGTTGGGTTCTTAATTAATAGCGGAATAAATAATAATTTTATTTGTAATCAGTTTTTAAACTCCGTACCGTCTGTTTAAATTATCTACCTTAGAAATCTAGCCTCTACCCGAGAATTGTGTGTGTAAATTAAAACATTTTAATTTACGAAATATATAATTGGGTTCTTGTACATCTTTATTTTAATCGTTTTATATATTTTGCTATCCACAAAGCCCATTTGTTTTCTAGATATATCATACTAAATCTAAAATAAATAAAATATTGACATGTAAATATCAACAAAAATGACAATTAAATTAGATTTTTATGGAAGAAAGAGACAGAAAATAAGTCACCTCGCCAGCTTACTTATTTGAATAAGTTAGGTTCCACAAATAAGTATTCATTTCGAAAACAGCCTGTATCATTACATAAGCGAATAAGCCAAAATTTAAATTTGCTGCTCGCTGTTGCTGCTTGGTGTGTTTCATCCTTAAGGCTGTTTTCCAAACGAATACTTATTTGTGGAACCTAACTTATTCAGATAAGTAAGCTAGCGAGGTGACTTATTTTCTGTCCTTTTCTAGCCGAAAAATCTAAATTGGTTGTCAATTTTTTGTTGTCATTTTTATCAATTTATGACTTTTAGAATTTGGTTAATAACTATTTCTAGATAACGAATGGATCATTGTGGGTTAAAATCAAAATTAAGATAAAAAAAAATTGATTATCATAAAGATATAGCATTCTAATTACGTAATGTATGCATGCCTTACACAAATGAATTGAGGTCAGCTACAGAACTAGCAAGACCACACGGCGTATTAATATATTCTAGCTTTACGAAACAATTAATACTGATTAGACAGACATAAAATATATATTTACATAAAATATATATTTTCCTATTAACTGGGGCCCATTCGAACTTCTTTGATTGTCTAAACGAATTGAAAAATAAAAAATCCTGCCGAATCATACCTAAAATCATATAAACATTTTTGTAGATTAATAATCATTTCTAAGTTTTTACTTTTTAAATTATCGCCAATCCTTTTAATTGCACAAATAGAATTTTTAATTTATTAAAATAAATAGTTTAATTAATTGTAAGCGAAAATATTGTGTTTCGAAGAATTTTGCGAAGAAAACAATCAATGTTTTCATGTCGATCTCAAAATAAGTATGCAAACTCAATTAGAATGGGTTTACTTACTTATTCAAGATGGCGTTAAATAAGTCAATAAGTTTGAAATAAGTATCCGTTTGGTAAACAGCCTTTTTGACTTATTTGACGCCATCTTAAATAAGTAAGTAAACCCATTCCAATCCAGTTGGCATACTTATTTTGACATCAACATGAAAACATTGATTGTTTTCATCGTAAAATTCTTCGCGGCATAATATTTTCGTTTACATTAATTTATATTAATAAATTAACAATTATTGTATTTGTATACATACAATTGCATAAAATTAAAAGGATTGGCGACACTTTAAAAAAGAAAAACTTAGAAATAATGTTTAAATCTATACAAAAATGTTTATATGATTTTTAGGTATACGATTCGGCTGGATTTTTATATTTCAATTTTGGTTTAGACAGACACTCAAAGAAGTTCGAATGGGCCCCAGTTAATAGGAAAATATGTATATAATTTATGTAAATATATATTTTGTGTCTGTCTCATCAGTATGTATTAATTGTTTCGTACAGCTAGAATGTATTAATACGCCGTGTGATCTTGCTAGTTCTGTAGCTGACCTCAATTCAATTGTGTAAGACATACATGTTTTCATGTATTTAATTCGTTCGTTTCGTTTCGCTCCGTTTTCGGCTATATAACTAGCCCAAAAGTGTTTGGAGTTTTAATTCGCATTATAGCCCTTTTCCTGCCCGGTAACACAATTGTGTGGGTACCGACGAAACTCGATACAATAAAATTGTGCTTATGTATGTGTGTAAATAAAAATTGGGGGAACAATTTGGTGTAAGTATGTGTGCGAAACGTCACAACTGAAACTATTAGGGGACGAGATGCTGGCGGAATTAAAAAGCTACTATTTTGTTTTCAGAATTTTATTAAAATCCACATGAAAATTGACTATACGACTAACATAAATCTGTTGATTGATGAATAATTTTATCTATTTGAATTTTTTCCATATTTTTAGTTTTGATATATTATAACACGGCATATACACTTTATGTGCTGTATTATACACAATTCACTTTCATTCATGATAACAATTTCATTATTTCCACAATATGTAAGTTAAATTTACAAGCCGACAAATTGAATGAAGTTTTGTGCTGAAATTTTGATGAACATAATTTAAACCATTAATATCCAGACAATTAATTACTTAATAATAAGTATTTAATTTTGTAATACTTACATTTTAAATTAAAATGTTAAACCTGCGCTTCGCCTTTCACATCACTTATAATTATGATGACGTCTCCATTCTTAGTTTACAATAAAATTTCCTTCATAATACTTGGGACAGTATACATTTACGCACCAATACTAAAGTATTATTTCTTCGACCTGTTTTTTAATATTTCGAAGGCAAATACAATAGCTCAATTTTGAGTTTCGTCTTGTTATACTTGGGTTCTCTACGTCATCGTAATTATAAGTGATGTGGAGGGCAAAGTGCAGGTTTAACATTTTAATTTAAAATGTAAGTATTACAAAATTAAATACTTATTATTAAGTAATTAATTATCTGGATATTAATGGTTTCAATTAAGTTCATCAAAATTTTCAGCACAAAACTTAATTCAATTTGGTGGCCTATACATTAAACTTACATCCCACGTATTTTTACTTTCAATTTTTCTGGCGATATTCGTACTTAAGTACTAAACTTAGTCTAGTATTTTTCTAAGTTTGAGTTGCAATTTATTAAAATAAAACGTATGAAACGTGTCGCGATTATTCGAAACTGGACGAAACTCAATAAAGGAGAATTGTATACATGTATGTGTGAACAGAAAAGACAAAAAACAAAATGGCGGGAGCGAGGTTGTACATGAATGTAAAAGGCTATATTTGAAAATGTTAGAAGAAAAAGATGGTGGCATCCAAATGGTACAGAGCAAAATAAAAATTTAGGTTTAAAATGAATATTTTTATTTTATTAAATTTGCGGTATAAAAATATAAATTCATATATACATATATACGAATCTAAATTATATTTTAGTTAATTTTTTAATTATTTTTTATTATTACACAAAGTAAAGTAATTTTTAAAAGTTTAAATAATTTTCCAAATAGGTACTATGATTATTGCACATCAAGTTTATTATTTTCGCATTTGTTTTCTACCTAAAAATTTAAAACTGAACTAGAAATTAATTAATTTATGAAAACAATATTTGAATAGATATAAAATATATTTTGATGTAATTTTATTTAAATTAACGCACATCTTTAAATTTTTTTAACAAAATCTATTTTATAAAATTACCAAACTCATGTCGTGAACATGAAAAATAGAAACAAACCATGTACATGCTATACACATTACTACGAAAGAAAAATTGCGGTAACACAGTATACAGTAGTAAAAACACAGTATACATATACGCACCACTACTAAAGTATTAATTCTTCGGTTTTTTTGTAATATTTCAAAGGCAAATACGATAGCTCAATTTTGAGTTTCGTCTTGTTATACTTGGGATATTGTGGAAATAATGAGCTTGTTATCATGAATGAAAGTGAATTGTGTATAATACAGTACATAAAGTGTATATTCCGTGTTCAAAACAAAAAATATGGAAAAAATACAAATAGATAATATTTTTCATCAAAAATAGTAGTTTTTTAATTCCGCCAGCATCTCGTCCCCTAATAGTTTCGGTTGTGACGTTTCACACACATACTTACACCAAATTGTTCCCCAATTTTTATTTACACACATATACATAAGCACAATTTTATTGTATCGAGTTTCGTCCAGTTTTGAATGATTGCGACACTTTTCATACAGGATCTTATTCTAAGTCGAAAGTAAAACTAATCCATAACCATAGTCGAAACTAAATATAAGTTTTTACTTCGAAAAATGACAAAAAAGTCGAATTTTGTTATACTTGGGTACCCAAGTATAACAAAATTCGACTTTTTTGTCATTTTTCGAAGTAAAAACTTATATTTAGTTTCGACTTCGACTTAGTTTTGCTTTCGACTTAGAATAAGATCCTGTATGAAAATTGGCGCGATTATTCGAAACTGGACGAAACTTGATACAATAAAATTGTGCTTATGTATGTGTGTAAATAAAAATTGGGGGAACATTTGGTGTAAGTATGTGTGTGAAACGTCACAACCGAAACGTATTAGGAGACGAGATGCTGGCGGAATTGAAAAACTACTAGCCATTTACTCGTGTAGGAACGCCTTAGGGAAGAATTGGGGTTTGAAGAGCTGGTACACTGGCTCCGCAGTGGAACTGTGCGGATGTACGGGGTGGGCGTGTGATGGCCGACTCTGGAAAAGGTGACTTACATAAGGATGTTGGAGAAGGTGCAAAGAACGGCCTGTATGCTTATAAGCGGGGCGCTTAGGTCAACACCTACACGCGCCTTAAAGGTTATGTTCAACTTTATTCCAATCGAATTTTTTGGTAAGCAGATGGCAGCCAATGTGGCTTCGAGACTCTCGGCTGTCTCTCAGTGGAAGTGTCTTCAGGTGGGACACTCGACGATAGTTAGATCACTAAGGGATTCTAGATTATATTAAACCAGCGGTGTGCTTCGATAAAGGTTTCCGGGCCATCTGTCCTTCGAGAGAATCCTGGAGGAACGGATCAATACTGGGAAACGAGGCACTGCAATTTTTCACTTACGGTTCTAAGCTAGACGGCAAGGTAGGAGCCGGAGTCTTCTGTGAAAAGCTTAATGTAAATATTGCCGTTCGTCTCCCTGACTACTGCAGCGTGTACCAGGCTGAAGTGGTGGCAATAGGTGAAGTCGGGACATGGTTGAAGCATAAGGTGGTATCCGTGAGGGATATCGCAATTTATGTGGACAGTCAGGCGGCGGTCAGACGGTTTGTCTGAAGTCACGGGTGGCACTGGATTGCCATGAGCGAATATTTCAGCATTCAGATAATCTGGGTCCCTGGTCACTCGGACGTCACGGGAGACTGCAAGCCGGACGAACTAGTCAGGTACGGTACGACTCTCCAGATGCAGCTGGAAAGGGCAGGTTTGGGGAGGCCTATAGCAGCGCTCAAATCGGCGCTCACCTTCACTTGCAGGGTAGCAAAACAGGAAGGGTTGGTCGTAGGGATACTGACAGGACACTGCCTTTTTGGGTGACATGCTAGAAGGCTGGGTCTACAGACGAATGACTTTTGCAGAAGTTGTTTGGACGAAGAAGAGAAAGAGACGTTAGATCACTTCCTATTCTCGAGTCCAGCACTATCATGTAGGAGGCATAAGTATTTAGGTGTGTACGGTATGGACAGCCTTTCGGAACTCGCGGGTTGTGGAGTGCGAAATATATTTTACACTACATATGTAGCTCTGGATGGTTTCAGCGCAAGTAAAGGGGAGATAGGATCCTGTGGTATCACAATGGGCCACTATTGGCTTAAGTGTGCGATAGCAGCTACTCTAACCTAACCTAGGTAGATAATCCTTGTAAAACGTGAATAATTTATTTTTAAATTTCTTCCTCACTTCCTAGCGCTAAGTCCCTTAAATGTGCGGATAACAACGCATCCCCAATAGAATTCCTTATGACTTTTTCCTTACAGAAAAGTTATGAAAAATAAACTTGAGAAATGTTTTTTTTTCATACACTTTTCTGTATTTTTAATTATTTTGGAACTAAATAGTTAAAAATAAATAATGTCTGCAATACATAGTTCAACTCATAATTGCGGAACAGAAACTAGACATCAAAACTACTCATTAAGAATAGCCATATGGAATGCAAACGGATTAACACAACACCTAGAAGAATTAGAACTATTTCTAAATGCAGAGAAAATTGATATATGCTTAATATCAGAAACACATTTTACCAGCAGCTCCTATGTATCAATCCGGAGATATACTTGTTACCATACCACACATCCTGCAGAACGAGCAAGAGGAGGGTCAGCTATATTTATTAGGGATAATATCAAACATCATGAAGAATTAAAAATAGAAAAAGAATCCATGCAAGTAACCACCGTGACGGTTAAATTTGGTCATCACAACACCTGTAATATATCTGCAATATATTGCCCCCCACGGTATAACCTAAAAAAAAGAAGACTACATTAATCTGTTCCATAAATTAGGAAGTAACTTCATTATCGGAGGTGATTTTAATGCAAAAAATACCTTCTGGGGTTCAAGATTAACCTCTCCAAATTACTTGCAGCTGGCCAATACTCAAACTGTGAATTTTACTCAGGAGGGAAACCAACGTACTAGCCAACAGATCCTAACAAAATCCCAGGCCTAATAGATTTCTACATCACTAAAGGCATATCGGAACGCTACATCTTCTTAGAAAATGATGAAAGTCTAATATCTGATCATTTTCCTGTTATTATGACGGTTAGTGAAAATGTAATAGAAAAAACAAATTCACCGCAACTAACAAACAACAAAACAAATTGGGAATTGTTTAAGCAGTTAATGGAAGAAAAAATAGAACTTCAAGTGCCAATCAAAAGTGAATATGAAATAGAAGAGGAACTAGACCGGCTCCTTGATGTCATACAATGGTCGGCTTGGGAATGCACCCCCAAATTAAAATCCAGGAAAGAAAACGCCGTTATTTACCCAATAGAAGTAAGGTAATTAGTGCAGGAAAACCGAAAAGCCCGAAAGAAATGGCAGAATACACGTGCGCCGGAAAAAATAACGCCACCTTAAAAAACTTGTGCATCAAACTTAAGGTACTCATAAAAGCAGTGAAAAATGAAACAATTGGAAAATATCTTTGTCCTCTAGCCCCAACTAAAGATACCGACTATTCCCTCTGGAAAGCAACAAAAGGGTTAAAACGACCAAAAACGCAGATCCCCCCATCAAAGCAAACGATGGGAATTGGGCTAGAAGTGCGAAAGATAAAGCTGACCTGTTTGCTGAACATCTTGAAGCAACATTTCAACCTCTAGGTAGGCAAACCAGTTACGAAAACACTGCTGATACGCCCAGAATATCTGATTTCGAAGATATCAGGCCTGTAACATTGAAAGAACTAAAAGTTGAAATTAAGAACATAAAAGCAAAGAAAGCTCCTGGTTATCATCTGATAACAGGGCAAATAATAAAGGAGCTGCCTGAAAAAGGGACTCGTAAATTACTGCACATAATCAATTCGATCCTCAGGAAAAAACATGTGCCAATGCAGTGGAAAGTAGCAGAAGTAATAATCATTCCGAAACCAGGTAAGCCACCGAATGATAGAAAATCTTATCGGCCAATTTCACTTCTACCAACACTAGCGAAATTGTTTGAGAGGCTGTTGCTCAAAAGATTGAAAAAACCATTGAACAACGAAACCTTATCCTAGAATATCAGTTTGGTTTCAGAGAGAAACACTCAACTATTGAGCAGGTTCACAGGCTTACAGGTGTCATTGAGAATACATTAGAAAAGAAAAAGGTTTGCTCTGGTATCTTCTTAGATGTGGCACAGGCCTTCGATAAGGTATGGCACAGAGGTTTACTCTTTAAACTACATAGAGATTTACCAAAACAATATTACATGATTTTAAAATCATACATAGAGAATCGCCACTTTCGGGTGAAATATGAAGATGAATATTCCGAGCTAAAAAAGATTTCGGCAGGGGTCGCTCTCTCTCTCTCTCTGGCACTATATCCCATCAAGGGATTTGGCCGCCTCAAATGAGGTTTCATAATCATATTTTCATTTCGGATAATGAGTGATTAATTCATTGAGCAAGCATGCTAACCACTTTGCCACCGGGGCGGCACAGGAGTCGCGCAGGGTAGTATTTTGGGACCAATTCTTTACCTACTCTACACCAGAGATCTACCTCATTTAAACGATGTTACAGTTGCAACATTTGCTGATGATACTGCAGTTCTCTCAGTAGGATACACTATCGAGGAATCGACAACGAAACTTCAAGAAGCATGTGACAAAATCATAAAATGGACAAAAATGTGGCGTGCCGGGTTCAATGAATAGAAATCCACGCATGTGAATTTTACTAATCTAAAAGTCAGTTACAAACCTGTAATCATTAACGGTCAACAGACTCCGTATGCAAATAAGGCTAAATATTTAGATATGACCTTAGATACCAGGCTCAGATGGAAAGAGCACGTTAAAAAGAAAAAAGAAGAAATAAATATCAAATATCGAAAAATGTATTGGCTGCTCGGGAAAAACTCGGAATTGTCAACCGAAAATAAATTGCTATTATATCAACAGGTGCTAAAGCCTGTATGGACTTACGAAATACAGCTCTGGGGCTGTACAAAGAAAACCAACACTAAAATAGTACAAACTTTTCAAAACAAAGTGCTGCGTGGTATAGTTAACGCTCCGTGGTACATTAGGAATGATGACCTTCATAGAGATCTAAATATCCCGACGGTCCAAGAAGAAATAAAAAAACTTGCAGTAATACATGGACAACGTATATCAACACGTAAATGAAGAGCTTCGTGGTATTTTGGACACCCCCCATGCAGTAACACGATTGCAGAGAACGAAACCAATTGATTTAATGGGTTAAGGACACCAAAGCAAAGACTACTTCAGTAAATAACCTATAAGTGGAGCCGGCCAATGGGCCAAGAAATTCGTAAGGAACGTGAAAGCGAACAGCGAAAGTGCTTCGGCCCCAGAAAAGATTGCAAAGAAAGAAAAAAACTTACGCGCATCCCCAAAGAATTCCTTATGGCTTTTTCCTTACAGAATTTTTTTTTTTTAATAAATAATGATAGAAAGTATACTTATACTTGGTAAAGTAATTAAGCTAATTTATGATGGGTGCTGATTAATGACAAATATTCGGATGTGATAAGGTTTTAAAAGTGGATTGGAATAATTAAATTAATTTAATCCGGTTTTAGGAAAGGATTCCGGAATTAATAGTATCTATGCATCTCAATTTACTAACAAATTTAAATTCTAGGACATTGGTGTTTTGGAAGCAATTTTGTTGGCTACACTTTCGAATATTGTAAAGTGAAATGGTAGTCATTAATCTTAAGTTAATTTACAGGAAAATTTCGGAAGGCGACCCGGTTAATAACTATTTAAATTTAGTATTTAGTTATAATAAGTTATTATAAGTTAGACAGTTTACTTATTCTTGGTAAAGCAGTTAATCTATTTTAAGAGTGGTGCTGGTTAGTTACGGATACTCTGGGTGTTAGTGTTTAAAACTGGTTTATAATAATAATAAAACTAAATGTTGATTGTTAAGGAAAGAATTCCGGAATCAATAGCACTTATCAGCAAATAATTTAAATTCTAACAATTTATTGACTCTAGGAGATAAGCATTCTGGAAGCAGTTTTGATGGCTATACTTAACTAAAATATTTCAAAATAATAATTAATTTCTGATGCGGTCCAAAGGGAAGCTGACACAATTTGAAAGTGTCTGTAATCGGGCCAGGTCTGTCACATCTAACGTACCTTTCCCATCCTTTTGTTGTATATAAAGCAGGTGTATGATGGGCTCGGCAGTAACTGGGAGTGCTTTAAACTTGGTCGTGCATTCAAATCAAATCAAAATTTATTAATCCTACTTTAATTAATGATGAATTGGCATTTCAGATTTAGAGGCAGAAGAATAATCTAATTCTTAGTGTAGGTTTATTTTAGTTAGGTGCTGATTCCCAGAAGGAATTGTTGATGACCATTAAAACTTTTATCCTTTGTATTGTCTTGTGTTGTACGACCCAAGCACCCCTATTCCTGAATACGATACGAAAACGAAAATTCAAAAATCATATTTGAATTGAATCAGATTCGTACGATTGTTATTTAAAATCGAATATGAATCTTATACTTTCGTTTTCGTATCGTATTCAGGAATACGGCAGCAGGCTTACCTATCGGCTATTTCTAGGTGTCTGTAACCGGGCTGATTCACTCCCATCCAAATTAATCTATCTAATCCCTCGATTTTGTTATATTTAAAAAGAGTGTGCAGTGGGCCCGGCGTCTCCCGGGAGATCTTGTCTAAGAACTTTGTCGTGCATTCAAAATCAATCAATCAATACCGTGGGGGGCAATATATTGCAGATATATTACAGGTGTTGTGATGACCAAATTTAACCGTCACGGTGGTTACTTGCATGGATTCTTTTTCTATTTTTAATTCTTCATGATGTTTGATATTATCCCTAATAAATATAGCTGACCCTCCTCTTGCTCGTTCTGCAGGATGTGTGGTATGATAACAAGTATATCTCCGGATTGATACATAGGAGCTGCTGGTAAAATGTGTTTCTGATATTAAGCATATATCAATTTTCTCTGTATTTAGAAATAGTTCTAATTCTTCTAGGTGTTGTGTTAATCCGTTTGCATTCCATATGGCTATTCTTAATGAGTAGTTTTGATGTCTGGTTTCTGTTCCGCAATTATGAGTTGAACTATGTATTGCAGACATTATTTATTTTTAACTATTTAGTTCCAAAATAATTAAAAATACAGAAAAGTGTATGAAAAAAAAACATTTCTCAAGTTTCTTTTTCATAACTTTTCTGTAAGGAAAAAGTCATAAGGAATTCTATTGGGGATGCGTCGTTATCCGCACATTTTCTTTAAGGGACTTAAAGGGGCGCTAGGAAGTGAGGGAGAAACTTAAAAATAAATTATTCACGTTTTACAGGGATTATCTACCTAGGTTAGGTTAGAGTAGCTGCTATCGCACACTTAGGCCAATAGTGGCCCATTGTGATACCACAGGATCCTATCTCCCCATTACTCCCGCTGAAACCATCCAGAGCTACTTATGTAGCGTAAAATATATCTCGCACTCCACAACCCGCGAGTTCCGAAAGGCTGTCCATACCGTACACACCTAAATACTTATGCCTCCTACATGATAGTGCCGGACACGAGCATAGGAAGTGATCTAACGTCTCTTCCTCTTCTTCGTCCAAACAACTTCTGCAAAAGTCATTCGTCTGTAGACCCAGCCTTCTAGCATGTCCCCCAAAAAGGCAGTGTCCTGTCAGTATCCCTACGACCAACCCTACCTCTCGTTTTCCCTGGGATACTAGTGCTTTGGAGTGCCGCAGGTTCAGTTTTAGCCAAACCTGTTTTGCTACCCTGCACGTGAGGGTGTTGGTCCATCTCTCGTTTGTCAAGGCGACTACTTTTTTACTGAGGGCCGATTTGAGCGCTGCTATAGGCCTCCCAAGACCTGCCTTTTCCAGCTGCATCTGGAGAGTCATACCGTACCTAACTAGTTCGTCCGGCTTGCAGTTTCCCGTGACGTCCGAGTGACCAGGGACCCAGATTATCTGAATACTGAAATACTCGCTCATCTCGTTAAGAGGTGATCGGCAATCCAGCGAGACCCGTGACTTCAGACAAACCGCCTGACTGTCCACATAAATTGCGATATCCCTCACGGATACCACGTTATGCTTCAACCATGTCCCGACTTCACCTATTGCCACCACTTCAGCCTGGTACACGCTGAAGTAGTCAGGGAGACGAACGGCAATATTAACATTAAGCTTCTCACAGAAGACTCCGGCTCCTACCTTGCCGTCTAGCTTAGAACCGTAAGTGAAAAATTGCAGTGCCTCGTTTCCCAGTATTGATCCGTTCCTCCAGGATTCTCTCGAAGGACAGATGGCCCGGAAACCTTTATCGAAGTACAACGCTGGTTTAATATAATCTAGAATCCCTTAGTGATCTAGTGTCCCGCCTGAATACACTTCCACTGAGAGACAGCCGAGAGTCTCGTAGCCACATTGGCTGCCATCTGCTTACCAAAAAATTCGATTGGAATAAGGTTGAACATAACCTCTAAGGCGCGTGTAGGTGTTGACCTAAGCGCCCCGCTTATAAGCATACAGGCCGTTCTTTGCACCTTCTCCAACATCCTTATGTAAGTCACCTTTTCCAGAGCTGGCCACCACACGTCCACTCCGTACACCAGCACAGTTCCACTGCGGAGCCAGTGTACCAGTTCTGGCTTCAAAAACCATCTCTTCCCTATGGCGATCCTACACGAGTAAATGGCTTACATTAGCCTTATTCACCCTTTCTACAATTTTAGGCTTCCAATGAGCTTACTATCCAAGATTATGCCCAGAAATCTCGCTCTGTCAGCAAAACCCAGTCTAATGCCATTCACTGTAGGAGGGCTAACTTTCCAAGAGCAATCCATTCATCACAACACTCCAAAGAAAGGGGGACATTACACCTCCTTGCGGGGATTCTCTAACCACCCGCCTTCTAATGGTGGCCTCCCCCAGTTTCGAGGTAATAATCCTGCTTACCAGTATCTGATTTATCAACCTCCACGTTCAAAAATATCAATTCTTCCATGATCGCCTTCGTTTTTACATTATTAAAGACACCCTCAATGTCGAGAAATGCTACCATACAGAACTCTTGCGAGTAAATTGACCTCTCAATCATGCGTACCAGATCGTGCAGAGCTGTGTCTACCGACTTCCCCTTACAGTACGCATGCTGCGACATTGCCCAACTCCTGGGCTCAATTTTTGATCGAATACCTTTATTCCTTACAGAAAAGTATGATAAAAATGTCTCGTTTTTTTCATACTTTTCTGTAAGGAGAGTCATAAGGAATTCTATTAGGGTTGCGTTGAAATTTTTTTCCCTTCAATCAAAGGCAAAATACCTATTTTCTTCAATATCTTTTCAGAAATAAATCTCAGATGTACATTGTGTACATACTTGGTCCTCAATCGGCATTTATTCGAGATATTAATTCATTTGATGTTAAGATTGTTAACATTAGAGATTTTGTTATACTGGGCTCCTATTCTTGAAATCGGTGGAAATTTCCGGATTTGGAATATACATAATTTGCTTTAAAATTCTTTATATTTACCGAGTTTTTCGCCGGCTACTTTAATCATTTTTTCAAATTTGTTTGCAAGTTTATTATTTATTTCCCTACTA
>OW052220.1:148141539-148249847 GCA_932526605.1 Nephrotoma flavescens
AATTTGAACTTTATAATTAAGAGGTAAAGCCATTTAATGTTACATACACAAACCCAAGTCTAACGCAACAAAATATTATTTTATTCTAGTTTAAGATCACTTCTTTTTATTTCAATACAATTGCTAATCTTTATGTTGTTGTAAAAACTATCTGTTTTTCTAGAAAGAAATAGTTTAAGATTCAATTAAATTCATTATTTTTAAAATCTGTAGGGATGGAATTCCACATCTGGAATTCATTAATTATGAGTGCAATCAAGTTATAGAATCTTGTATTTTCATATTCGTGTGTGTAGGAACCCAGATAACACAATTATGTAATTACGAAACATTCTACTGCTTTTAGACAAAAAACTCCTCTAAGCCGGAAATCAATGGAACCAATTGTGTTGCGGTTGATCGGTTTTGCCGGCTTTAAGGGCTTTAAAAAAATCGGTGCCTAAGCAGTCTTAACGAAACGATATTAAAAAGTTGGCATATTTTTTTACCAACTTGAATATAGCCACACATCAGGTTTGCTCAAAAATTTTGTCTACGGCTGTCATACGAGTCATATCGCACATCCTCTAAAAAAATGTAATAACACAAAAAAACAGTTTTGAGATAAATGCTTTTTAAATTGCTAATGCTACTGTGTGATGCTGAGATTATTCATTATATAAATCTAATAGTGAATACAAAACAATTACATACAAAACAAATTAAAATGCATTTATCTCGAAACAGTTTTTTTTGTGTTATGACAGTTTTTTAGAGGATGTCCGATATGTTTTCTGTTGTTTTGTATTTTTTGTTGTTTACTTCCAATTGCTGCTTTGTTTGCTATTAATTGGGGCTTATTTTAATTTAGTTGAATAAACGTATGTCTGGGGATGTATATGTACAATATTCGGTTTTATATCCCTTTTGTGTTTTACTAACACAATTGTGTGGGTACGGCAAAAGTACCATGTCAAAAATTTATTTTTTTATTTTGGACCATTTTACATATTTATGTATTCCTTTCAAACTTATTTTCGTTCGAAAAAAACACTATAATTATATACACAATTGTGTTGGTTGTACTTCAAAACAAGTGAAATTTTTATACTATGATCTTTTCTCACACATTTGTGTGGTTTGGACTTTAATTAAGCCATTTTTTATTTTTTATTTTTTTGTTGAAAAAGGAATATATGTAACACAATTTATTAATTACCAAATAACTAATAACCCAATGTAGCAAAATAAAATCTTTGGTTCTCACCCGAATTGTTTTACTTCTCACATATTTATCCCATTTATTTTATATTATACTTTAAATTAAATTATTTAAGGTGATAAACTGACAAATTTATTCGAAATTTTTATAAATAAACAACAAATATACGAGCAAAATTATTGCTCATATTTGTTTATTTTTGTTATTATGTTGATACGACCAAGATTATTTGCCCAAAAGATGAAAATACCCAAGTATAACAAGACGAAACTCAAAATTGAGCTATCGTATTTGCCTTCGAAATATTAGAAAAAAGTCGAAGAATCAATACTTTAGTGTTGGTGCGTATATGTATACTGTCCAAAGTATAAAGAAAGAAATTTTATTGTAAACTAAGAATGGAGACGCCATCATAATTATAAGTGATGTGAAAGGCGACATGCAGGTTTAACATTTTAATTTAAAATGTAAGTATTACAAAATTAAATACTTATTAAGTAATCAATTGTCTGGATATTAATGGTTTAAATTATGTTCATCAAAATTTCAGCACATAACTTAATTCAATTGGTGGGCCAGTAAACTAAACTTTCATATTATTGTAGAAATAATATAATTGTTATGTAGAGATACTTTAGTATTGGTGCGTATATGTATACTGTGTATAATGAAAGAAATTTTATTGTAAACTAAGAATGGAGACGTCATCATAATTATAAGTGATGTGAAAGACGAAGTGCAGGTTAAACATTTTAATTTAAAATGTAAGTGTTACAAAATTAAATACTTATTAAGTAATTATTTGTCTGGATATTAATGGTTTAAATTAAGTTCATCAAAATTTCAGCACAGAACTTAATTCAATTTGTCGGCCTGTCAACTAAACTTACATATTGTGGAAATAATGAAATTTGTATCATGAATGAAAGTGAATTGTGTATAATACAGCACATGAAATGTATATGCCGTGTTATAATATATCAACTCAAAAAATATGGAAAAAATTCAACTAGATAATACTTTTCATCAATCATCAATACTTTTCATTAATGAAAAGTGTCGCGATTATTCGAAACTGGACGAAACTCAATAAAGGAGAATTGTATACATGTATGTGTGAACAGAAAAGACAAAAAACAAAATGGCGGGAGCGAGGTTGTGCATGAATGTAAAAGGCTATATTTGAAAATGTTAGAAGAAAAAGATGGCGGCATCCAAATGTTACAGAGCAAAATAAAAATTTAGGTTTAAAATGAATATTTTTATTTTATTAAATTTGCGGTATAAAAATATAAATCCATATATACATATATACAAATCTAAATTATATTTTAGTTAATTTTTTAATTATTTTTTACTATTACATAAAGTAAAGTAAACTTTAAAAGTTTAAATAATTTTCCAAATAGCTACTAGGATTATTGCACATCGTTTATTATTTTCACATTTGTTTTCTACCTAAAAATGTAAAACTGAACTAGAAATTAATTAATTTATGAAAACAGTTTTTGAATAGACATAAAATATATTTTGATGTAATTTTATTTAAATTAACTCACATCTTTAAATTTTTTTAACAAAATCTCTTTTATAAAATTTCCAAACTCATGTCGTGAACATGCAAAATAAAAACAAACCATGTACATGCTATACACATTACTACGAAAGAAAAATTGCGGTAACACAGTATACAGTAGTAACAACACATATATCAGTGCCTTCTATAGTACTGGCCTGTGACAACATTCATTTTTTGTCGATGACGTCAACGTAAGTCGACAACCAGATGTCAGCACAATTAAGTAAAAATAATACTTCTTGCCTCCTTATTACTACGGCAATAAATTTCACAAACTTAACAGATAAAAACCTAAATTATTATAAAATAAATTAATAAATTATGAACAATTTTAGTGTAATTGATTTTCTTAATTCATTAATTGAATTTTTCCTATCCATATTCAAGAAGTTTAGCGAGCATTTAAAGAAATTGCGTCTATTTAGATAACGCAATACAAAGTTTTAGTGTATTCCACTACAAAAATATAAATACAACCGTGAGAGCAGAGAATAATTTGTGATCATTTTGTTTATTTTTTGTCATTTCGATTTCATTTCTGTATTTCTATTTTAATTAGTGTCACATAATTAATCGAAGACTTACGATGCATTTTTTCTGTGTTTTACATAATATCCGTAATTCTTTTGCTATTTTTTTATTGAATCTACGTACCAATTACAACAATTTCGAATTAAATGGTATTACAAATCGACTTATGGTAGATAAAAATGACAAAAAAACGCAAAAATCTAAAAAAAATGTACATGCATTACTATAAAAATTAAAAAAGCGTATCCTTCGGCTTCAACAGTTTGTTCGAAACAAACAAACAACAAAATTACAAAACAACTGGAGAGCGAAATAATATATTTTTGCAATACCAATACAAAACAGGCCATTTCTTATTAAAATCTTGTTTGTATATGTAAATCCAAAAAGAAATGAGAATTCCATACAAAACGAAAAAAAATTACATGGCTACAAAAAGACAATTTCATTATTTGCAATAAATAATTTGTATCGCTCAAGTTAAATTGAATAATACATTGCAAGAAATAAATAAGGATATTTTGTTATTGAATCATTTAAAAAAAAATTGTATTGAGAAAACTTTTCATTCAGTAATATTCCAATTAAACCAGCAACTTAATTTTACACCGTAACAACAAATGAAATAAAAACAAAAATACACGAGATTGTGTACTGCTACTGCCGCTCTTGCATGCTTTTTTACTTTTTTAGTAAACCAAAATATGTTGAAGGGGATGGGTGTACGTCTTTGCGTATGACAACAATAAATTTTGTTTTTTATTTTTGTTCAAATAAAACTTGATTTTTCATTAATACGGTGTAATAAACAAAAACACATTTTAATCAACCAATACTAATGATGAGTCCAAAAGCGAAATTTAGTTGGTTGTACATAATAACTAAAAAAAAAAAAATCCAATTTTATCGACAATTGGATTTTTTTTTTGTGGGCTTATGTAAAAGTTACAGTAAAGAATAAAAATTACGATACAGTTTATCGACGATATTGAAACTTAGGAAGGCAAAATATCACACATAATAATTTTGTATATTATGTGTATAGTAAAATATTCCTATGTGACTGACGACGAAATTTACATTGAATTTGTCGATTAATTAGATTTTTCGATTAATTGTTTAAATAAATCTGCAATAAACGTAATTTTTTAAAGCAACTTTTTTTAATTTTGATAATTACAGTTTAACTAAACACTTTTATGGTACCCTTTTTATGTTTCATTTTATGGTCGAAATATTTGAGGAAATAATCCGTCGAGATATATTGTTTAATTTATTGCACAAAATACAGTACAGAAAAAAAGGGTTTGTTTAGTTTAATGGCACACACTACATAGCAGGTTAGCCAAATAATATACGAAACACAAACGAATACAAATATAATTTGTATTGTAACATACAAAATATTATACCCTTTAATCTAAAATTCATTACACAAATAAAATGTGTGAAATTAAGTTCATTATTTTTCTTCGGTACTGTATGTTCGTGAAACAAAACCAAAACAAATAACTTGTATTATTTGTTGGCGAGAGCCAAGAGAAATTAAAAATCTTATACGCGCACGTGTCATTGAAAAATTGTGTTGTTGCTTTTATCAGTAAGTTGCTAAATGAAGTTACTCAATAGGGAAATATTTTTATTGGAAATGTTTCTCAAAATATCAATATTTATCGTGATCCTTCAGATAAATTATGTTTGTAGATAATAAAGCAGATTTATTGGGACAAATGAAGATTTTTTTTTGTCCCATGTAATTTTTTACCTACTCGTATGGCACCCGCGTTTTTGTTTGGATTTACCTATACAAGCTCATGGAATTTTTTTATATAGAAAAAAGGCCTATTATGTAGTGGTATTGATTTTTGCAATACCACTACATAATAGGCCTTTTTTCTATATAAAAAAATTCCATGAGCTTGTATAGGTAAATCCAAACAAAAACGCGGGTGCCATACGAGTAGGTAAAAAATTACATGGGACAAAAAAAAATCTTCATTTGTCCCAATAAATCTCCTTTATTATCTACAAACATAATTTATCTGAAGGATCACGATAAATATTGATATTTTGAGAAACATTTCCAATAAAAATATTTCCCTATTGAGTAACTTTTCATTTAGCAACTTACTGATAAAAGCAACAACACAATTTTTCAATGACACGTGCGCGTATAAGATTTTTAATTTCTCTTGGCTCTCGCCAACAAATAATACAAGTTATTTGTTTTAGTTTTGTTTCACGAACATGCAGTACCGAAGAAAAATAATGAACTTAATTTCACACATTTTATTTGTGTAATCAAAACCAACAACAATATAAAGCCATGCTATTGCAACAAATACAGAAAAAACTTCACTATAGATAGTTGTATTAGAAAATATGTATACATGGAATGTGCGCACTAGTTTAATAAGTAGTGGTGCGAGAGAAAAAAATTAACATGGGATTGTTAATGTAACCAACACAATCTTCTGTAGTTTGTTGCATATTGGTATCTACGTTTCAGACTTTGTTCAGGGCTTTTAATTGTTGTTGGTTTTGGTGTAATGAATTTTAGATTAAAGGGTATAATATTTTGTATGTTACAATACAAATTATATTTGTATTCGTTTGTGTTTCGTATATTATTTGGCTAACCTGCTATGTAGTGTGTGTCATTAAACTAAACAAACCCTTTTTTGCTGTACTGTATTTTGTGCAATAAATTAAACAATATATCTCGACGTACGGATTATTTCCTCAAATATTTCGACCATAAAATGAAACATAAAAAGGGTACCATAAAAGTGTTTAGTTAAACTGTAATCATCATAATTAAAAAAAGTTGCTTTAAAAAATTAGGTTTATTGCAGATTTATTTAAACAATTAATCGAAAAATCTAATTAATCGACAAATTCAATGTAAATTTCGTCGTCAGTCACATAGGAATATTTTACTATACACATAATATACAAAATTATTATGTGTGATATTTTGCGTTCCTAAGTTACAATATCGTCGATAAACTGTATCGTAATTTTTATTCTTTACTGTAACTTTTACATAAGCCCACAAAAAAAAATCCAATTGTCGATAAAATTGGATTTTTTTTTTTTTAGTTATTATGTACAACCAACTAAATTTCGCTTTTGGACTCATCATTAGTATTGATTGATTAAAATGTGTTTTTGTTTATTACACCGTATTAATGAAAAATCAAGTTTTATTTGAACAAAAATAAAAAACAAAATTTATTGTTGTCATACGCAAAGACGTACACCCATCCCCTTCAACATATTTTGGTTTACTAAAAAAGTAAAAAAACATGCAAGAGCGGCAGTACACAATCTCGTGTATTTTTGTTTTTATTTTATTTGTTGTTACGGTGTAAAATTAAGTTGCTGGTTTAATTGGAATATTACTGAATGAAAAGTTTTCTCAATACAATTTTTTTTTAAAATGATTCAATAACAAAATATCTTTATTTATTTCTTGCAATGTATTATTCAATTTAACTTGAGCGATACAAATTATTTATTGCAAATAATGAAATTGTCTTTTTGTAGCCATGTAATTTTTTTTCGTTTTGTATGGAATTCTCATTTCTTTTTGGATTTACATATACAAACAAGATTTCAATAAGAAATGGCCTGTTATTGTATTGGTATTGATTTTTGTATTGTTTTATAATTTTGTATGACGGACGACGAATGACGAAATTTATTTTGGTTTTATGAGAACGAGGTGTAGACAAAAACTAGAAAAAACTGGAAAACCAAAATAAAAAACGAATAACCATCTACTTCGATGTAATAATTACAACTAAATATATTTTGTAATGTAATTTTCCTTTTTAATATTTATCTGCCATCTAGTTGAACCGTCGTCTTAGCGTGTCGTCAATACCAATACAATTACAGGCCGATTTGTAAAAAATCGACGTTAGTATGAGTATTATTTAACAAAAACTGACAAAACCATACAAAAAAATATCGGTTGTATAGAAAGAATGTTATGGCTCGCTGATTTTGCCAGTAAATCGCTTGTATTTAATAAATAAAATAAAAAAAATTATTTTGTCAGTGATCACTATAAATAATCAACTTTTGGTAACAATTTCCCCGAAAAATAAATTTAGTATTTCGAAATTTTCATTTAGTATTTTCCGTTTTTAAACAACAACTCCACTTTGCTTACGCGTCATAATCGGCACATGATTTTACAACACGAGAAAACACGAAAATACAAAAAATAATAATTTCTTTGTTTTGTTTTGTAACTTTTACTTTGATTTGTATTGCTGAAATTTATTTATTTAGTAAAAAAATGTATGTTGCGACGGAAGGGTGTATATTATGTCGAACTTTAATAAAAAAAAAACTTTAAATATCAAATTGAATTAAAATCTCACTAATAAAATTTATTAAATTTACTAAAATGAATTTTAATAAATTTAATACATTATTTCAATTGTTTGTGAACCAAAAGATTTTTATTCTTTTATATAAATTGAAAAAATTCTTACAGTAGTTAAATGTAAACATGAGTACAGTGGGGAGAAAAAAAAACGGAACACAAGACATTACTTTAATATTTATATTTTCACAATTATAATTTGTTCTACTTGATTTTACTAATAAAATTTAATTAAATATTGCACAGAACTTACGTAAATTGCTATCCCGACAACTAAATTGTCTTTGCTATTATCCCGTTACAATATACTCGTACATATAATACAGTGTATCAAAATAACTATACCTATGTAAACGGAATATTTTGTACAGTAAACTATCGAAACATTTGTACGTACTTAGTGGTAACTTTGTGATTTTTATTCCATAATCAAATCATGTATACATAATTTTCTTAGATAGAATAGACTAAATTAAGTTAAAATATAGCATTCAATTACAATTACATATTTAAATTAATTTATTAACTACATAACATAATATATTATATTAATAATTAATATATAACGTAAACTACATAATTACAAAATTTAAATAAATATTACTTTACATCAATCTGTCACGGTTGTCTTTCCCCACACTGTAGCTCAACGTATAAAACCAAAAACAACAACCAAAGAAAATAGTAACATGAAGTCATGAACCACAAAACAAAACAAAAATTTTTTGTTTTCGTAAAGAGCACGTGGTTTATGGAAAAATGGGTTGTTGTTCTATTTGGAAAATTAATGAACGAAAAGTTTCTTAACAAGATTTTTTTTTTGATTATAAATGTTACTAAAGGAGTTAAGATTAGAGAGAAAGGGGCAATAGTTCACATTTCTAGCTCATTTAAAAGATATAGATGATTTCGGGGACGTAAACAAGGATTTTTAAAGTTTTTTCATAATAACTATTTTCGTGTGTATGCCGCCAAGTTAATTTCTCAATACTACTCATACAAACACATAATTTTTTTTGATCATAAAAATCGGCCTGTAATTGTATTGGTATTGGTGTCGTCATCAGTTGGTGTAAGCGGCCAGTAGTTTAGAAGGCATTGCATATACGCACCACTACTAAAGTACTAATTCTTCGATTTTTTTCTAATATTTCGAAGGGAAATACGATAGCTCAATTTTGAGTTTCGTCTTGTTATACTTGGGAACCCAAGTATAACAAGGCGAAACTCAAAATTGAGCTATCGTATTTGCCTTCGAAATTGTATTAGAAAAAAGTCGAAGAATCAATACTTTAGTATTGGTGCGTATATGTATACTGTGTATAATGAAAGAAATTTTATTGTAAACTAAGGCCCTTTTCGAAACGAAGACTTATTTGTAGAACCCGTTTTATTCAAATAAGTCACCTCGCGAGGTGACTTATTTTCTGTCTCTAATGCAAAGGGAAATAAAACGAGCAAAAGGAAAATATATAACAGTCGATGTAAGCATATACGTATAGCAAATAAAACCAAATTTATTTACAAATCGTTTTCAAGTTGAGGTTATGAAAATATATTATACCTTTCGCAATTCCTGCCGTTCCACTAATTGAAACAATTCTTTATCGTTTTCAATTCAACGAAGCCACAGTTTCAAATTTATCATAATTAAACCATTTAAAAGTATGAAATGCTTCGAAATGTAATTACATTTATTTAATTATTAAACTTTTTATTATTTGACTTTAATTTATTTTTATAATAAAAAATAATTCACTTTTGACAGCTTTCAAAAATTTAATATTAGCCGGTGTATCGTTTCGAACACTTTTACTGACTTATTTAAGATGGCGGCAAATAAGTCAATAAGTTCAAAATAAGTCTTCGTTTCGAAAAGGGCCTAAGAATGGAGACGTCATCATAATTATAAGTGATGTGAAACCGTGAAAGGCGAAGTGCAGGTTTAACATTTTAATTTAAAATGTAAGTATTACAAAATTAAATACTTATTAAGTAATTAATTGTCTGGATATTAATGGTTTAAATTATGTTCATCAAAATTTCAGCACAGAACTTAATTCAATTGGTCGGCCAGTAAATTAAACTTATGTTACATATTGTTGAAATAATGAAGCTACAATTTAATAACGTCTTCAATAAACTCGGTCCAAGATTTATATTGGAGGGGACTACAATATAAAACATACAGCTTTGGGTTCCAGGCTTATTTCTCCTGGGAAAGGAAACACCTTGTTCAATGCCATTCATGAAAACAAATGCGAATATCTGTCCCCAGGGGGCCAACGTACTGGCCAACGGATGCAGGAAAAATAAAAGATCTACTGGATTTCTTCATCATAAAAGGTATTCCATTAAGTTACACTAGAGTAGAAGGAATTAACGACTTAACATCTGACCACATTCCAGTACTGTTGCCAGTATGCGCTATAGTAATAAAGAAACAGAAAAAGGAAAACCTTACTAATAGATTCACGGATTGAGACATCTTCAGAGATAAATTGGAAGAGCTAGTTGAATTAAAAGTTAGTATTAAAAGCAATGAAGAATTGGAACAACAAACAAACAATTTCATTGAATACACTCGAATGGCTGCCAGACTAGCTACTCCTGAATTAAAGGACAAAGCGGAGATTGAAGTCAAATACCCGGCTGAAATCAGAGAACAAATCAAGGCAAGAAGAAGAGCCATGAGAAGCCATGAGAGCCATGAGAATATGGCATCTCACCAGAAATCCCGCTGACAAGACAACTTTTAATCGAATCGACTTTGTTACGTCAATAGGCTAATCAAAATTTTCAAACAAAATAGCCTCGATAACTACTTAAGCGGGCTAGGTCCAGAAATGGATAAGGACTACTCGTTATGGAAAGCAACCAGAAGATTTAAACGACCTGTAGTTCGAGTACCACCTTTAAGGAATGCTCAAGTCAGTTGGGTTCGACAAGACAAAGAAAAAGCGGAACTCTTTGCTCAACACCTAGCAGAAGTGTTCCAACCCCATGACATTCAATCCAATATTTATGTAACACCTATTTATCAACCAAATCAGGACTTTAAAAGGGTCACGCCAATGGGAATTTCTGAAGAAATCGACAAAAATCTTAATCATAAAAACGCACCAGGAATTGATGAAATATCACCTGGTCTATTAAAGGAACTTCCACGTAAAGCAATAATCTTGATCACATACTTATTTAATGCCTGTATGAGATTGAAGTATGTACCCAAATGCTTCAAAATGGCCCAAATCATTATGCTAAAGAAACCGGGTAAACCAGATGAAGAAGTAACATCATACAGACCAATCTCACTGCTTCCGACCTTATCAAAGCTGTTCGAGAAACTGCTACTAAAACGTCTAAAGCCAATGGTAAACGTTCCTGATTTTCAATTTGGATTCAGGAATAACCACTCCACAATAGGCCAAGTCCATCGAATAACTGCAGTAATAGAGCAAGCGTTAGAAGAAAAGAAATATTGCCCGCCGTATTTCTGGATGTATCCCAGGCCTTTGATAGGGTTTGGCATGAGGGATTGACATTCAAGATGAGTAAAATGATACCACAAAATTATTGCCAGCTGCTTGAATCATACCTCTCTGATCGATAATTCAGAGTCATTCACGAAGAAACATGTTCTGACTTTTATCCAGCGATTGCGGGAGTTCCGCAGGGAAGCATATTGGGTCCCTTTCTCTACCTTCTTTATACTGCGGACATACCTACAACGAATAAAACATTCATCGGCACGTTCGCAGACGACACTGTAATTATGTCAGTAGACGAATCTCAACCAAGAGCAGTGGGAAATCTTCAACGAGCAATGGACAACGTTACTAAATGGACAATTGACTGGATAATCGCACTGAATGAGCTCAAATCAACCTATGTGACATTTACGCTCCGACATAAAAATAACACTCTTCATATATTTCTCAAAGGGGTGCAAGTGCCGCAGGCGGAATCGGCAAAATACCTTGGTCTGCATTTAAATTCAAGGCTCAACTGGAAACATCACGTGAGATAAAAAACTGAACAGATACGATTGAAACAACGTCAAATGTACTGGTAAATTGGGCATCAATTGGTCATCCCTTTCAATTGGGTGCGCAGGTATGGGGTTGTACACATAAATCAAAGACGTTATACAACGAAGCCAAAATAAATTTCTTCGAATGGTCACCAACGCCTATCGATTTGTGACTAACAAGGAAATTCACAATGATTTAGAAATACAATTGATAGACGATGTTATCCGCGAATGTGCCATAAAACATGAAAAGAGACTTCTTACCCACACCAATCTTGAAGCCGTACAACTACTGGAAAGTACAAACGAAGTAAGGCGGCTCAAACGAATCAAACCACATGAGCTAACCGTATGAAAATTATAAACCAAGGGAACTGGACACTGGTCCAGCAGACCCACGCAAGTTTATGCTTATCTCATAAGTACTAATGTCAACCTTACTAATGAATTAATAATGTTTAAGATTGTAGTAGCATATATTAAATAACTTATATATACGACGTTCGTGATCTTTTTTTCTCTTAGCTTATCGCCGTAATTAGATTTTTTGTCACGTTGTCGCTTTTGTCGTTTTTTTCGAACTTCGAAAAAATATTCGAAGTAAAATGAAATTGTCAAAAAGTTTACGATTTTTGTTTATCAATAATATATTCGTGTTCTAGAACTTGAATCGATAAGTTCGTCGTTTGGGTGCTAGAATGCGAATCGTGAGTCGTAATAAATGGAAAATTTTGAAAAAAAAATATATTGAATATAGAGAAAAATAATTTGGATGAAATATCATCTTGTATAATATTCAAGAGCAATTTGGTGGTTTCGCCAGCTCATAAATAAATGAATAAATAATAATAATAATTATCAATAATAAAGTAATAAATAAAATAATGTTGGTTAAAAAGGTGTTTTAATTATCATTTATTCATGAAATTACATAATGGTGTTCCTTAGCATGTAAGAATCGTCGAGGTTAATATCATCACTTATGTAATTTGGATCAAAATCTTTCAAATCCACTGCGTTGAACGACAACGTACTGGCTAATGGTTTTTTAACACGAAACTTGATTTGTTTGCAATCGTTTGCACATTCCTTTTCATCTTATATTGACGCCATTTCAGCTGAGTAATCCAAATTTAAAAGTTCGGTGGTTGACTTTTGTACATCTTTACTCAAGGTTCCTTTCGTTTTAATATTTTTTAAGATATTTTCGCTAATCTGCAGTTTGGATTTCAGGTCTAAACGAGTCTTTTTTAATTGTTGGAATGTCTCAACTTGAAAATATTTCAACTTTCTTAATAAACGTAACGGAATTTGTTCAAAAATATTTACGTATTGTTCTAGGATTTTTATATAATTCGAGCGGCTAGCTGATTGGGTGCTTTCCATATTCACTGAACAGGACAGATTATCATTAGATGCAAGTGTCAGCGCTACAGCTGAACAACGGGAGAATAAGCATCCTTTTCTTTGGCTAACTTTTCAAGATTTGTCTCTAATTGATCCTGGACGGACTTCAACAAGCTATTACCTGTGAGTAGCTTAAGCTTATCATCTATATTAAGCGGCGTTTCAAGATCCTCTCCTTCGGAAACATTAAACATCGATTTTTCAAAGAGAATTTTGTACCCCTATTCCCCTAGTCGCATCACTTCAAGTGACGTGACTACTCATTTTCCTGGTTACTAGATCATTAAATCGAAATTTACAAAATAATTGTTCAATAAAGTCGTTCTGGCTGTTTTTTAAATCTTAGTATGCTGCTTTAAACAATTTCCTATCGACTGCTATCACTCCAAATGACAATTTCTATCACTTGAAATTTTGACGTGACAAATAAATAAAAAAAACTTCAAACTAATGAAGCCAACTAAGATTTAAAATATTTTCATTGAGAGTTTTACACAAAATTATTAATTCAATTTTGATTTTAAAATCTAGTAACCAGGAAGATCCATAATCACGTCGCATGAAGTGATACGTCTAAGGGAATTGAGCTGTTGATGTCGTAGATGATTGAATTCGGTAACTTTTCCAACTTTCCCCCGACTGAAATAGATTAAGAACAATAATTAATACTTAAATGTATCTGTAAAATTGACGATATACTCACATTGCATTCGTCTGTATCACCATTTATTATTTATTTATTCTAGCATCTTTCTAGCATTTTCACAGACTAGAGACTACTAAAAATTAATTGAGAACGTTTTTGACATGACATATGACAATGACAGTACTTATTTACTTTTTTTTTACCTACACACAGTTTTTTGCCCTAGCTGTGTTGATTTTCGATTTTTTTTCGAACTTATACTAAAACACCTAACTTCACTCTTGTCTTATAGAAAAATATTTTGGAACACGATTTTACAAGGCAATGTCCTATATTGATACTATTTAATATTTGCTTATACTAAAACACCTAACTTCACTCTTGTCTTATAGAAAAATATTTTGGAACACGATTTTACAAGGCAGTGTCCTATATTGATACTATTTAATATTTGGTAAAAGGCTTTATTTGAAAATGTTAGAAGAAAAAGATGGCGGCATCCAAATGTTACAGAGCAAAATAAAAATTTAGGTTTAAAATGAATATTTTTATTTTATTAAATTTGCGGTATAAAAATATAAATCTAATCCATATATACATATATACAAATCTAAATTATATTTTAGTTAATTTTTTAATTATTTTTTATTATTACATAAAGTAAAATAAACTTTAAAAGTTTAAATAATTTTCCAAATAGCTACTAGGATTATTGCACATCGTTTATTATTTTCACATTTGTTTTCTACCTAAAAATGTAAAACTGAACTAGAAATTAATTAATTTATGAAAACAGTTTTTGAATAGACATAAAATTTATTTTTATGTAATTTTATTTAAATTAACTCACATCTTTAAATTTTTTTAACAAAATTTCTTTTATAAAATTTCCAAACTCATGTCGTGAACATGCAAAATAAAAACAAACCATGTACATGCTATACACATTAGTACGAAAGAAAAATTGCGGTAACACAGTATACAGTAGTAACAACACATATCCGCACCACTACTAAAGTATTAATTCTTCGTTTTTTTTCTAATATTTCGAAGGCAAATACGATAGCTCAATTTTGACTTCAAGACGAAACTCAAAATTTATCGTATTTGCCTTCGAAATATTAGAAAAAAGTCGAAGAACCAATACTTTAGTTTTGGTGCGTATATGTATACTGTGTATAATGAAAGAAATTTTATTGTAAACTAAGAATGGAGACGTCATCATAATTATAAGTGATGTGAAAGGCGAAGTGCAGGTTTAACATTTTAATTTAAAATGTAAGTATTACAAAATTAAATACTTATTAAGTAATTAATTGTCTGGATATTAATGGTTTAAATTATGTTCATCAAAATTTCAGCACAGAACTTAATTCAATTTGTCAGCTTGTAAATTAAACTTATGTTACATATTGTGGAAATAATGAAATTGTCATGATGAATGAAAGTGAATTGTGTCTAATACAGAACATAAAGTGTATATGCCGTGTTATAATATATCAAAACAAAAAATATGGAAAAAATCCAAGAAAATAATATTTTTGATCAATCAACAGATTTATGTTAGTCGTATGGTCAATTTTTATGTGAATTTTAATAAAATTCTGAAATCGAAATAATAGTTTTTTAATTCCGCCAGCATCTCGTCTCCTAATACGTTTCGGTTGTGACGTTTCACACACATACTTACACCAAATTGTTCCCCCAATTTTTATTTACACACATACATAAGCACAATTGCATTGTATCGAGTTTCGTCCAGTTTCGAATAATCGCGCCAATTTTCATACAGGGTCTTATTCTAAGTCGAAAGCAAAACTAAGTCAAAGTCGAAACCAAATATAAGTTTTTACTTCGAGAAATGACAAAAAAGTCGAGTTTTGTTATACTTGGGAATTTCAACTAAACCGAGATCAAATTGGGCGAGACTTAGTTGAATATAAAGATTTGATTGGCTAAAGAGTTGGATCAAAAATAATTACGTTCCGTGAACTAAGCATGAAAAAGAGATACATATAAGAATTAATTCAGTTTGGTGTTATTCACATTCATTTCACATTTATTTGAAAATTGTATTTTAAAATTGTTTTAATTATTAATAGTTTTAAAACATGTAGTTATAATAATTATTATTTATTTTAAAACTATTCGCATAATAATATAATCATGGTATGGTGATTGGCGACAATAGTTGCCATAATTATATTTTTAACCTACCTGAAACTAGCTGATGTATCAGCTTAGTGGAGCTTTATTCTAGTTTTTTGTACATACTATAAATCAAATTTCCTTCCATGGCTCCTATTCCCGACATAAAGGATCAGCATTGCATGTAAATTGAAACAAAAGGGATGTTCCGCGACATTGGGTTTCCGGTTTGTCAGCAAACGTGGTATCCCTCATACACATAGTTAGTAAGGATGAAAAATGCATATATGGTGGTCTCATATAGCAAAGAAAATACCAACTAAACTGCTATTGTTTTTGTTCAAAGTGACAGCAAAATTGCTTGTAAAAATATTGGAATTATTAATTAAAATAGTTATAATATTATAAAATAGTTAGTGGATTGTTTAGTGCATCATTTGATAATAAAAATGGGAAATTCGTTCATGTATTGTGGGAAGCTGCCGAAATATGCCTAGAAAATTACAGAAACGAATTTTTTACCATCGGTAAGTTTACTAAAAAATAAAATAAGTGTTTACATAAAATTAAATGTAAATTATGTTAAGAAAAAAGTGATCTGTGGTTACACATAATTGATAATGTGTGAAAAAAGCTAAATTTTAGGTAATAAATTATTCCACCAAAAATTCGTCAAATGTTCCACATAAATTCGGTTACTTTTCGATTTTAAAGTAACAAATAATTTTTTTTTTAATTTTTAAAGTTCAACTGGTGTTACATCTCCCTTCACCACAAATCGACCAATATTTGCGCATTGCGCATTGCGACCAATATGGGGCATTTGCATGTAGAAAATTGTTTTGTTCTATAAATTTTTATAGGTAAATAAGAAGAATCCGTTATATAAATATTTTCAATATGCCAGAAATAAATAAACATATATAGTAATGACGTAATTTTTTTATAGGATCTTTATTAATTTATTTTTAATGCGAAATTTATCTTTTTATCTATGGCGTCTGTTTTTATTATGAATCCTCAACATTTATAAATACGAAATAATTTTTTCTTGTTAATTTTAAAAATGTTGCCCTAAAAATACTAGGGTCGAATCGGATCGAATCGGATCGAGAAACAAAAAAAAATTTCAGTAAAATTTACTGGCAGTAAGCCGGGAAAATGTTGTCATAAAAAGTATCGGATAGGGGAATGCTTGCCAGATATGGTAGGTACCGGGGAAATTAAATACTCGGCGCGGACCAAAAAGTAGCACACCAAAGCTAAGGTGGTACTACATACGCCAATGGCTGCGTGGCTAAGAGGGTGCTTAGTCGTTAGTATCTGAACTCCGAATTTGGCGTCATTCGGTTTAAACCCATAGTCTTCCTATGATAACGCAGAGCTCTATCATAGGCGACCGTTATTTTCCCATGCTACTCGTGGGAATAAAATAAAAATTTATGATGAAACAAATGATGAAAATAATAGCCTAATAATATTAGGAAACGAGACGGATGGGTCTATAGAAGCATCAAATCAACCGGGCCGCTCCATATATTCCTTGGAGGCTAGTACCATAGATTCTGGGGGGAACCAACCCTTGGCAAATAAAGGGAACAACTTTCCTAAGAGCATGAAAATGTTGAGATCACCACCTCCAAATTTAAGCAGACGTATACTGCAATTAAAGACAACTGTGCCAACAGCGACTGCGTCCACAGTAACTGCAAAAGACGCAGTCTCCACTGAAAAAGGAACTTCATTACAAATGCCGAGTGCATCAATAAACATTATAAACAGCGAGGATATGTTAACCAAGTTTCAGAAAATGGAGAAACTAATCGCGCAGCTGAGCAATGAAGTTTCCGAACTTAAGAGAGAAAACTGTGCATTAAAAAAGGTTAAAAATAGTAAAGCTGAGGATTCAGCACGAGCTAACAATCTGCCTGTCAACCATTTTCAGCCTTCAACCAGTCAACATCATTCAAATAATTCCAACTGGTTGCTGCAGCAATTTCCAGTCTCTCAACAGAATAATAGATTTAATGCTCTGAGTATAGAGGATTATTTCACAGATGAGGAAGAACTGGAAGAAGAAGTTTCCAGTGCTAAAAACAGAAATCCTAAGAAACGTAGGCGCACAAAAACGAAAACTCCCCCAAAAAATAATACACAAAGTGTGAGCAGTAACACTGAACAGAAAACCCCAAAAATACCACTGCCTCCACCCATTAATGTGAGCAATATCAACAATTTCGAACTTTTCCGACAAAAATAATAAAAACCACTAGTGAATCAACTAATTTTAAGGCGCTCTCAAATAGTGACATTAGAACTACCTTTCAAAATGAAAATGACTACAGAAATGTCAAAAAATTACTGGAAGAATTAAAAAATGAATCTAGTAACCAACTAGGGAATATCACACCTACCAGCTGAAGAGTGAAAAGGCCTATAGAGTGGTTATCAGAGGCTTAATTTCTTCTATTAGTCACGATGAAATTAAAGCAGACTTAGAAAAAATGGGACATGAAGTCGAAGGTATTACCAACATATACAAAATGGTCACAATTGATGGTGTAAAAGTCAGGAAACACTTTCCATTATTTTACATCGACTTAAAACAAAAAGACAACAATAAAGAAGTATACAATATCAAGAAACTTGCGTACTGTATAGTTAAAATTGAGCCACCTAACAAGACAAGGGGAATTCCACAATGTACGAATTGTCAACAACTTGGACATACGAAGAGCTTTTGCTATCGTCAAACCAAATGCGTTAAATGCGCTGAAAATCACCACAAGACAAAATGCAAGAAAACACCAGATATCGCGCCTTCTTCTGCTCTTTGTCAACAACAAGGACATACTGCAAATTATAAAGGATGCAGTGTATATCAGAACAAAATTAAAAGTCAACAGAATAATAGAACAAGCGCAGTGCAGCGATTTCAAACCAAAGTTGCTAAACCACAAACAACAATCACACCATCCACAGTTGGATTATCCTATGCGCAAATCACCAACGAGTCTAATAACATTGAAATTCTTAAAATGCTTAGCCAAATTCAACAGTCACTTGGTCATTTAGCAGAGAGGGTGGCAAAACTGGAAATCAATATCTATCCATCAAGCGAAAAAGTCAACATACTTACAAATGATTAACTCGTTCCTACGCATTGTAGCTTGGAACGCTAATGGGCTCAACCAACAAGCCCAAGAACTAGAAATATTTCTCCATACAAACAACATTGATATTGCACTGATTTCCGAGACGCACTTCTCCAACAAAAGCTTTATCAGAATGAGGGGTTTTAATTCCTACTGGACAACCCATCCTAGTGAAAGAGCCAGAGGTGGTTCAGCTGTACTAATTAAAAAAAATATCAAACATAATCAACAAGAGGATATTCGTGAAAACTATATGCAAGCAACTGTTATCTCAATCCAAGTTAATGGCGCAGATCTAAATATTGCAGCAGCGTACTGTCCTCCACGGCATACACCAACGAAGTTACAATTTAATAACGTCTTCAATAAACTCGGTCCAAGATTTATTATTGGAGGGGACTACAATATAAAACATACAGCTTGGGGTTCCAGGCTTATTTCTCCTGGGAAAGGAAACACCTTGTTCAATGCCATTCATGATAACAAATGCGAATATCTGTCCCCAGGGGGGCCAACGTACTGGCCAACGGATGCAGGAAAAATACCAGATCTACTGGATTTCTTCATCATAAAAAGTATTCCATTAAGTTACACTAGAGTAGAAGGAATTAACGACCTAACATCTGACCACATTCCTGTACTGTTGCCAGTAAGCGCTATAGTAATAAAGAAACAGAAAAAGGAAAACCTTACTAATAGATTCACGGATTGAAACATCTTCAGAGATAAATTGGAAGAGCTAGTCGAATTAAAAGTTAGTATTAAAAGCAATGAAGAATTGGAACAACAAACAAACAATTTCATTGAATACACTCGAATGGCTGCCAGACTAGCTACTCCTGAATTAAAGGACAAAGCGGAGATTGAAGTCAAATACCCGGCTGAAATCAGAGAACAAATCAAGGCAAGAAGAAGAGCCATGAGAAGCCATGAGAGCCATGAGAATATGGCATCTCACCAGAAATCCCGCTGACAAGACAACTTTTAATCGAATCGACTTTGTTACGTCAATAGGCTAATCAAAATTTTCAAACAAAATAGCCTCGATAACTACTTAAGCGGGCTAGGTCCAGAAATGGATAAGGACTACTCGTTATGGAAAGTAACCAGAAGATTTAAACGACCTGTAGTTCGAGTACCACCTTTAAGGAATGCTCAAGTCAGTTGGGTTCGACAAGACAAAGAAAAAGCGGAACTCTTTGCTCAACACCTAGCAGCAGTGTTCCAACCCCATGACATTCAATCCAATATTGATGTAACACCTATTTATCAACCAAATCAGGACTTTAAAAGGGTCACGCCAATGGGAATTTCTGAAGAAATCGACAAAAATCTTAATCATAAAAAAGCACCAGGGATTGATGAAATGTCACCTGGTCTATTAAAGGAACTTCCACGTAAAGCAATCATCTTGATCACATACTTATTTAATGCCTGTATGAGATTGAAGTATGTACCCAAATGCATCAAAATGGCCCAAATCATTTTGCTACAGAAACCGGGTAAACCAGATGAAGAAGTAACATCATACAGACCAATCTCACTGCTTCCGACCTTATCAAAGCTGTTCGAGAAACTGCTACTAAAACGTCTAAAGCCAATGGTAAACGTTCCTGATTTTCAATTTGGATTCAGGAATAACCACTCCACAATAGAACAAGTCCATCGAATAACTGCAGTAATAGAGCAAGCGTTAGAAGAAAAGAAATATTGCCCCGCCGTATTTCTGGATATATCCCAGGCCTTTGATACGGTTTGGTATGAGGGATTGACATTCAAGATGAGTAAAATGATACCACAAAATTATTGCCAGCTGCTTGAATCATACCTCTCTGATCGATAATTCAGAGTCATTCACGAAGAAACATGTTCTGACTTTTATCCAGCGATTGCGGGAGTTCCGCAGGGAAGCATATTGGGTCCCCTTCTCTACCTTCTTTATACTGCGGACATAGCTACAACGAATAAAACATTCATCGGCACGTTCGCAGACGACACTGTAATTATGTCAGTAGACGAATCTCAACCAAGAGCAGTGGGAAATCTTCAACGAGCAATGGACAACGTTACTAAATGGACAATTGACTGGAAAATCGCACTGAATGAGCTCAAATCAACCTATGTGACATTTACGCTCCGACATAAAAATAACACTCTTAATTCATATATTTCTCAAAGGAGTGCAAGTGCAGCAGGCGGAATCGGCAAAATACCTTGGTCTGCATTTAAATCCAAGGCTCAACTGGAAACATCACGTGAGACAAAAAGCTGAACAGATACGATTGAAACAACGTCAAATGTACTGGTTAATTGGGCATCACTCCAAATTGAACCTGTATTGCAAAAGACTGGTATACCAGACTATCTTCAAACCAATATGGATGTATGGTGCGCAGCTATGGGGTTGTACACATAAATCAAATAGAGACGTTATACAACGAAGCCAAAATAAATTTCTTCGAATGGTCACAAACGCCTACCGATTTGTGACTAACAAGGAAATCCACAATGATTTAGAAATACAATTGATAGACGATGTTATCCGCGAATGTGCCATAAAACATGAAAAGAGACTTCTTACCCACACCAATCTTGAAGCCGTACAACTACTGGACAGTACAAACGAAGTAAGGCGGCTCAAACGAATCAAACCACATGAGCTAACCGTATGAAAATTATAAACCAAGGGAACTGGACACTGGTCCAGCAGACCCACGCAAGTTTATGCTTATCTCATAAGTACTAATGTCAACCTTACTAATGAATTAATAATGTTTAAGATTGTAGTAGCCATATCAATAAAGTTGTTAATAAAAAAAAATATAAAAAAATAAAAAGTATGAAACTCAATACTTTTTATGGCAACATTTGTTTGTCTTTATCACTCTAACGTAATTTTAATATGTATACGCTCCTCTTCGGTTTCCCAGTATTTTTTACTGAAAAAAATTGTTTTACTGCGGAATCCACGCAATATGGACGCTCATTCATAGACTCATGGTGCACTTTGATTCTTTCGTCGTGATTCTTTCCTCGTTTCCTTCTCCTTCACTTACAAACTATAGACCATTTTCCTCAAACGTCAAAATAACATTATGACAGTTGAACGTGTATGGCAAACCATTAAAATAAAATTCTATTTTTTTTATTTTATTCATAAATTCTCACAATGCTATTAAAATTTAACAGTACAATTGTTTGTGGTTATGTTTTAAACATTAAACTTTAATAGTTGTGTCATAAACTTTAAAAAGTACAAATAAATTTTAGTTTGTTCTGGTTTGCCATACGGCTTCAGCTGTCAATTTTTTTTTGAGGAAAATGGTATGTATTCTGCTATGTTATTTGTTGATGAAGGGGAATGCTATGTATTTTGTTGATGAAGGGGAACGAAAAGAGGAAAGAATCACGACGTAAGAGTGAAAGTGTGGAATGGCGGATATGGATATTGACAATCAGACAGAGAATAAAAATATTTTTATTTTTCAAATTTATTTAACACTAATGTAAATGCCCCCACATGTGGAAATTGTTTTCTTCTACAAATTTTTGCAGGTAAATAAGAAGAATCCGGCTATATAAAAATTTTCAATATGCCAGAACGAAATAGACATATTTATAGTAATGGCGTAATTTTTTTTTATAGGATCTTTATTAATTTATTTTTAATGCATTTAAATGCGAAATTTACATTTTTTTCTGTGGCGTCTGTTTTTATTATGAATCCTCAACGGATAATAAAAACTTTTATAAATACGGAATAATTTTTTTTCTTGTTAATAAATGTTGCCATAAAAATACTCGGATCGAATATGTTTTATGGCAACATTTATTTTTATGGCAACATTTTCTAGTGGTTTTTGCTGTATAGTGACTTAAAAATCTTCTGCAAAATTTTGTTGTGATATATTTCTTTTCTTGTCTTTCATGTGCAAAAAGTCAATTTTATATCTTTCTCATTTTGCAGAAGAAAAATGTGGATCGCATGTAAATGCCCCATAATAGTAGCATGCCTGTTGTTCCGGCTATCACACACATGTTCTGTGAGCGCCCATTAAAGCATTAATACATTTTATAATTATTTCCATAAATAACACATAAAATTATAGATATAGTAATATTCAGCCATGCTACACTATAATTTGGTTTTCTGGATTCAAACTATTGCGCAATAGATTTTAATTTTTAATTTTAAACCCTTATTTTAAATTAAATCATTAAATTTTTTTGTCTTGTTTTATTCTTTTCTCTCGAAAATAAAATTTAAACAAAAATCTACATCTCAAAAATGTCCGTAAATTTTTTTATTTTCATTTCAATTTTTTTCATTTCGGATTCACGGTCAAAATTTTTACGTTGCAGCTGCGTAATAAAATTTTTGTCCGTGAATCCGAAATGAAAAAAATTGAAATGAATATAAAAAATTTACGGACATTTTTGAGATGTAGATTTTTGTTTAAATTTAGTTATAGTTGGCCTGTTTTTTTATTGTATCCGAGATATCAGATAAATCAGAGAGATAATTTATCTGACAAATCGGATAATGTTTTATCTGTAAAGGCTTTTACCGAGTTTTTTACCACTAAAAAATAATAAATTAGGATATTATTAATTTTACAATTAATTTAATAAAAATAAAATAAAAATAATTACAAATGAATTTATTAATTACTATTTTTCATAGCATCCGCCGTATTTTGTGTCAAAATATTTCAAAAATATTTTTTCTCTGAACTATCTGAAAAAATATTCAGATGGAAAAATGACGATCTGAGAATGGTCAGAGAAAATAAAAAAACGAAAAAAAATTTATCGGATCGATCCGATAAAATAAAAAAACGCAAAAGGCTTTCGTTTTATCTCTCTGATCTCTCCGATATAATAAAAAAACAGGCCAAGTACTGTTTTTCGGACGAAAACTATTTAAATGTTATGTACAAATGTGTATGTTGGTCCAAAATACATAGAAAAATAAACTTTTTACATGATTTTTTTCGTCCACGATTTTCACCCACACAATTGTGTTGGTACGCCGGAAAAGGGATAAATAGAAAAAAACATTCGCAGCGAGTTCATACGATGGATAAAAATATCAGATTTTTCTATCCCATCGTTCTAACCAATTAAATCACGTAAATTATACTACAGAACGCCTTTTTTCATACAAATATATTGAAAAATATTTAAACAATCTGGGAAAGCAAAATCCGAGATTTTTATCCGTCGTATGAAGTCGTTTTTATACTTGTAAAAATATAACATGTAACCGGTCCCTTAAATAACATTTCAACAGGCAATACTATTTGGCAGGTTTTGTCACATAGTTTAATCCGTTTAATGTTTAATCATTAAAGTGAATTTCTCAGATTTTGATATCTATTTTTTGCGTGTTCTCTTAATAATAATTTAGTTTTCTTTCTCTAATTAATTTTATGTATTATGAATAGATATTCTTATAATACAGGTACATATTTCTAACAATATAAAATTTCATTTCTTTGAAAATTTTACATTAATTACGCACGGCGCACACCCATTTTTTCAATTATTCGTCCACTAGGAAAATAACTTTTTTGCTTGATAATTATGAATGAATCAAATTTATTTTGTGATTTCTAGATTCATCATATCAGGGTGAAGTTCAAATTGAAAATATCATGGACGAATTAGCTTCGTTAATAAGAACAGAAATTCCTGATGGAAGGCAAAATTTACGTGATAGTTTTGCTAATTTGGAAAGGGTTGCAGAATATTGTGAAGATACATACTATCGATCGGAAAACAAGAAAGCCGCTTTGGAGGAAACGAAAAATTATACTACTCAATCTTTGGCCAGTGTTGCCTATCAAATTAATACACTTGCTTATAATTATTTGCAATTACTAGACTTGCAGGTGCAACAATTAGCCGAAATGGAATCCCAAATGAACCATATTGCCCAAACGGTTTCGATACATAAAGAGAAAGTTGCAAGACGGTGAGTTTGTGAACTGTAGAATAATTTGTTATAAAAACATAATACATATACCTAATATTTTTTTGAATTTCAGTGAAATTGGCGTTTTAACGGCTAATAAGGTTAGTGCACGGCAGTATAAAATTGTTGCACCTTTAAATCCAGAAAAACCTATAAAATACGTTAGAAAGCCGATTGATTACAATATTCTAGATGAAATAGGCCATGGAATCCAGACTGGACAACAAAGGCAACAAAAACTTCGAGGTTCAAGTCAAGGATCTATTCAGTCTTTAAGCAATACTTCGGTTGGGCCACCACCAACCACCAAGCCACCAACACCACCACAAATGTCCCGTGGTGGGAGCACTGGTACTTTAGGAAAAGCAGCCGGTAATACTGGTACTTTAGGAAAGAGTTCCCGAGAATATCGTACTCCACCAGTAGTTATCCCACCACAAGTTCCCTCTCATTATGCACCTAATTATCCTTTAGGGCATCCAAGGCGAACTATGGAACCTCGCGGGCCCGGTTACAGCGCTTTACCAATGCCGCCAAGTCAACAAGTAGCACAACACCATCCGGCGCCTCAGGTAAATTACTCCGTTACCTAAAATTAAATGAATTATTTCAGAATAACAATTGTCTTTGAATAGATTGGAATGGTTCATCCACTACCACCCCCTCCGCCGAATAATTATGAAGAACGCAATAGTATGCCTCGTGAGTACATTATAAGACATTAATCATTATATTATTTTGATTTGACATTTATCCACTATTTAGCACCTCCGTCTCCTCTTACCATTACTCATGAGCCTCCAGATCATGGTCATGTTGGAATGCACACACTAGGACGAAATATACATAGTACTAATTTCAGACCAGGCTCACAATCACCACCACTTCCACCGCCTCCACCGCCAGAGGATCAGGAACATGCTGATTTTGGAAGGCCACGGCAAGGTCAAACACAAGGACAACTTCAACCAATTGTTCCAGATGACCAAAATCTTCCAGGGTGGGTTCCAAAGAATTATATTGAGAAAGTTGTGGCAATTTATGATTACTATGCGGATAAAGACGATGAACTTAGCTTTCAGGAAAGTTCTGTTCTGTATGTGTTAAAGAAAAATGATGATGGATGGTGGGAAGGTGTCATGGATGGCGTTACGGGCCTATTTCCAGGGAATTATGTCGAACCGTGCGTTTAAACTACGTTCTCTGTTCTCATAGTTATTAATCGAATATCAAACAAAGAGTAACACCTAATAATATTCAAGACGACGTCAGTTAAGTTCAAAGTAAACTAAATCAAACAAAATTCAATATGTGTCTAGTTAGTAGTAGTAGGAGAGGTAGTAAACGTTTTGTTCACTGTTTTGCACCGGTGGACGTTATGTAAAGAGACAGTTTTTTTTGTAACCAAGGCAGTATCGACAATCTGACTTGCCACATCGGGTCCTTTTCGATCCAATGTTTGAAGTTGCATACAATAGCAAGTGATTTGGTTGGTCCCAAATCGTAACCCACAGGACATATAAGCTACTATCGCCCAGACGTAACAATTTTAATTTATAGATAGATTTAAAATGCAATTTTATTTCCTCAACTGTTTAGTTATTATTGTAGACATCCTTCGTCTTTTATTTTCAAGCTTATTTTTGAGAAATTGTATTTACGTAGAAAGTGTTTAAACGAGATGATTTTAATTGTGCAAATCGGCGTACGAATAATTTTCAAAACCGACTATTTTATTTTCTGGAACAGGAAAAAATAATATGTATTACCCGGGTATCTCGACATGGCTGACACCTTTAGAAATGGTAAGAAGCTTATTTTCAATAGCTTACTAAAAGCAATCGCGCCGAGTATAGGTCGCGTCGAATATATTTTATTATTGTAATATGGCTAAGCCATATCCAGATTTTAATTCATGTTTGGTGGAACTGCAAAAATAAGAATGAAATCGATGAATTAGAGATGGTGCGAATATATGTATTAGAAACGGTGCGAATATACGAGTGAAAGCGATACTATAATTAACAATAACGAACTTAAAACGCAACCAAATAAAGATCATTTTCAAAATTAGAAATTATTTAAGATCATCGATAAGCCAGTAAAGATTGTCTTCGTCAGTAATATGTATTGATTGATGATATTTTTAACAATAATGCGGATAACAATAATTTTGAGGTTTTATTTAAATCAAATCTTAAAACTATGGGCGTCGTTTTTGATTTGGCTTCGAGCCCAAAAATTATTCAGGCTTTCTTGAGTGTAATGACTGGTCCTAACCTATTGTCTGGTTGTTATAACAATTGCTTTTTTAAAATTTAGTTTCAGTATATGTAAATTTTCTAAAAAGCTTCAATCCATAAAATAAAGATCTACAATCTAATTTGTCATAAATATGCAAATCATCTAGTACGGATTCAACCGGTCCAAACATGTAAACAAAACGTTAATTAGCTCTCCAATCAGTACATCATGAATTAAAATTAATAATTGTTGACATACTAGAACAGCATAAATTATAATTTGTACGTAAGTTTTTAAAATTCCGATACGGCCAAATAAAACACGAAAGTAAATCTTAGACCATTAAATGGTTTACACACATTACAATTGCCTAGTGACACAGTGAAAATGGCCCACCGTTGAAAATATTCTGTTTAGTAAAAAATTTCTAAGAAATCAATTAACATTAAAACCAAAAATGAATATTTTTAAAAGTTTATTGTATTTAACCAATAAAAAATTATATTAACCTACACTACATCAAACAAAAAACATACACCTTATTTTTTTCAATAAATTCATATATTTTCTTTACACAACATCTTTAGTATTTGATTTTTTTTCTATTTATTAACTAATAATATCACGTTTAAAAAAATAAAAAAAATATAAAAATTAATTCATTTACGTAACAAAAATATAACAAAACGTAATCAAAGAAAAAAACATAGTTCCTCACATCATTACTAATATTTTTTAATAATTCGTTATATAGAAAGGATAAATAGGTAAATTTTTCCTGGCTATACAACATGTTTGGCAGAAAATTCATGTTCATAGCAAAAAATTCTCCAAATTAATTAAAATTCATATTAATCGAATTTTAACAAATTATTTTTATCGATATTTCGGGCTAATGCCCATTTTCAAGATATTGATTGATTCTGAATGTACGACCAAGTTCTTACACAGGAGTTCCCGGGTGACGCCGGGCCCACCGTACACTCTTTTTTACACATAACAAAACCGAAGGATTGGATAGGTAAGTTAAGTGGGACAGAATCGGCCCGGTTACAGACACCTAGGTACAGCCGATAGTTAGTAACACAAAGACAGCACAAAACTAATCTACTTGGGGAAGGATAAAGGTTTAATAGGTTAAATGGATAATAATGGTGTTGGTCATCAATAATTGCTTCTTTAAAACCGCAACCTAAGAAAAATGTTATTATTTCACATGTATCTGGAAATAACCTGAAATTGAATACTATATTAATCATTTTCGACTTCCTAAACAGAATTTATTGATTGAATCGGCCCGATTACATACATCTAGATAAAGACGATAGTTAATAACACAAAGATAATACAACTTATAACTACGCAATGAGGAATTTATTTATACCACATGCGAACATTCAATCGCCCGCGAGAAACGCAGAATGAACAAGTTCAAAACGGCAAACCCCCAAGACACCCTCCCAAAACAGGCTAAGTTTTAAGAAATTCTTCATCAAAAACACAAACCATCCAACCGCAAAGACGATAGCAAGAACGCTCTAAGCGAATCTCGAAAATCCACGACTCCGGCCCCATCCACTCCGCACTCCCGCCCGACGACATTCAATATTCACTTATTATAGGACTAATATCATTAATGTAAACTAAGCTAATTAGAAGTAGAATTCCATGACCCCATAGTAACATATCTGATAATGTACCTGAAATTAATAAATTAAATATTTAATAATTAAATAATATAAAGTATGTTACAGGCTGGCTACTGCCAACCTGCAGATTTCACTTAAGCCCCTGCAGAGGCCTCCACGGTGATTTTTGCCGGCTACGTTCTCAGCGGAGAAGTGCTAAGGTCGTGGGGTTTGAGGCATGCAGGGCTCCTGGCTTACACCGTGATCAATACAGAAAGTTTAAAAAAATAAAAACGCAAATAATAAAAACCCGATGTTCCGCCGAAATTCGTCGGCCGGAACCTGAGGAACGAACAGCAGAAAATTTTAAATAAAAAAATCATAACGGTAGAAAGGTGCCCTGGTGCGCGCATCCGCCCGAACTCGCACGGTGGTAAACACCGGTTTCGAATCCGGATGCGAGCACCAAGGGACCGCTTACCCTACGCCGACACAGGGTGGGAATTCCCCCCTCATCATACCACACCGAAAAAATTTTAATAATTCATTTTATTTAATAATTTTTTTATTTAAACACAACAAAAAAAAATAATATAAAGAACCCACCTTCCCACGAGGAAAAACAAGAAAGGGAGAACGAGAGAGAGAAACGAGAGAGTGAGCAATGTGCACCGAGCGCGCGACCTACGACCGTTATCCGGCGCTCGATTACAAAAATTTCAAAATTTAAAATTTAATTAGAAAAAAAAATTTAAAATATATATAAAAGTCAAAAAAAATTTAAATAAAATTAACCAAAAAAAAATACCTTAATTATTTTTCAAAAAAAAAAAAAAATCCTGTTGCGGCCTTGCGCGGCCGTCATGCCACCGGTGATGTGCCACACCCGGACCGTTGCTGTGCCTTTCACCGTTACCAAAACAGTTGCGGCCGTGATGCCGTCGTTGGGCGACTCCCCGCCTTTGCGCTCGAGCGCGTGCCTGGTTGGGCACAATGTTGCGGGGCCTTACCCCGATACCGATATAATTGGCTCGCAATCAATGTAATGAATGTCACACCACACTTGTCTCCAACTTTTTATTAACAGGAATTTACTAATATTTTTTTTTTCTTTTGTGTGATCAAAGTATCGGTTTTAATCCAATTTTTTAATTAACAACTTTAAGTTATGTTATGTATACTTCTTGTGTACCAATTAATAGTTTTATTACACAATATCATTTATTTAAACTAGTTTTATAGCACACAAATTTAATCATAAAAATATGACGAGCACTTCATATTCAAGTAAAACTATACCCAATGAATTTCAGACGGTACAAATATATCAAAAAAAATCTTCGTCCTTCTTTCTACTTGGGTTTTTGTTGTTTTTCTCGCAAGAATATAAAAAAAACGAAAATATTCCGTAATGGCGAATTTTTATTAACAACTTTTATACAATTTTTGTAATATTTATTATTTTTATTAATAATTATCTTATTTAAGTCACATTTGATTAAATTTTATCAAATTTAAATTTTTTTAACCACAACAAAGTTCATGATTCTCATTTTAACAAACAATAAAAACTTGAATCAAAAATCAAAAAAAAAAAAAAAAAACTAGACTTTTTGTCAAACACCAAAACTCTAATTTTTATCAAATTCCAAACTAGACTGACCGGGCTAATGCCCATTTTCAAGATATGTACATATATATATATATATATATATATATATATATATATATATATATATATATATATATATATATATATATATATATATATATATATATATATATATATATATATATATATATATATATATATATATATATATATATATATATATATATATATATATATATATATATATATATATATATATATATATATATATATATATATATATATATATATATATATATATATATATATATATATATATATATATATATATATATATATATATATATATATATATATATATATATATATATATATATATATATATATATATATATATATATATATATATATATATATATATATATATATATATATATATATATATATATATATATATATATATATATATATATATATATATATATATATATATATATATATATATATATATATATATATATATATATATATATATATATATATATATATATATATATATATATATATATATATATATATATATATATATATATATATATATATATATATATATATATATATATATATATATATATATATATATATATATATATATATATATATATATATATATATATATATATATATATATATATATATATATATATATATATATATATATATATATATATATATATATATATATATATATATATATATATATATATATATATATATATATATATATATATATATATATATATATATATATATATATATATATATATATATATATATATATATATATATATATATATATATATATATATATATATATATATATATATATATATATATATATATATATATATATATATATATATATATATATATATATATATATATATATATATATATATATATATATATATATATATATATATATATATATATATATATATATATATATATATATATATATATATATATATATATATATATATATATATATATATATATATATATATATATATATATATATATATATATATATATATATATATATATATATATATATATTATATATATATATATATATATATATATATATATATATATATATATATATATATATATATATATATATATATATATATATATATATATATATATATATATATATATATATATATATATATATATATATATATATATATATATATATATATATATATATATATATATATATATATATATATATATATATATATATATATATATATATATATATATATATATATATATATATATATATATATATATATATATATATATATATATATATATATATATATATATATATATATATATATATATATATATATATATATATATATATATATATATATATATATATATATATATATATATATATATATATATATATATATATATATATATATATATATATATATATATATATATATATATATATATATATATATATATATATATATATATATATATATATATATATATATATATATATATATATATATATATATATATATATATATATATATATATATATATATATATATATATATATATATATATATATATATATATATATATATATATATATATATATATTAAACAGAAGATGGTACAAATGGAACAACAAGGAGCGGACATTAAACAATCGAACGCGGACATTAAACACCAAAGAAGATTGCCAAAATAAAATAGACGAGAGGTTTCTGGAGTTATCATCTACGGTAAAATGGAAAAACTGCAAACAGAAGTACACGCAGAAATTCAAAATGTTAAAGGGGAGTTTCAACGTCTCGAGAAAGAGCTCCAAGAGGTCAAGGCGAATGGAACGACACAACAAGTGATCCAGACGGTTAATGCAGTTAAGATAAAACCACCAATATTTGATGGAACAACATCCTTCAGCATTTTTAAGTTCCAATTCGAAACGGCGATTAAGCAAAATCAGTGGACTGAAGAACAATGTGTTGCAGCGTTAATTGTGGCTCTTAAAGGCGAAGCTGCAGAAACACTACAAATCATTCCCGAGCAGGAAAGGAACGTTTACATGGGAATTATGAAGGCGTTAGATCGAAAATACGGAAGTGACCACAAGCGAGAAATCTATCGCATGGAATTGAAGGGTCGATACCAAAGAGGAGGAGAATCGCTACAGGAATATTCATCGGCAATTGAGCGGCTCGCGCATTTAGCACATTCAAATATGTCAGCCGATTACATGGAGCGAATTAAAATAGATGCATTCATTGACGGTATTCGAGATCCTGAGACGCGCAGAGCGGTGATGTTGTCACCTAAGACAACTTTCACGGAAACCATCGCTTGTGCGTTAACAAACGAAACTGCGCAAACCATCATCAAACCAGCAATGAAAATTCGTAGAGTGGAGATTGATTCCAGAATAGACACCGCGCGGGCTACACCAAGGTTCAGAGATGGAAGTGGCAGGATTAAATGCTGGGTATGTGATAGAATGGGTCACATCTCACGGGACTGTTGGGAGATTAAGAAGGAACGTAAAATTCGTATGGCACAACGTATAGTTCAAAGAGTCGAGGAGCGCCGTCACAAATGGTTGAAGGAAAAAGAAGAAGAGAAGCGCAGACAAGAAGAAAGAGTTGAGCGTGAACGAAAAGCAAAGATAAAGGAAGCTGAACTTGAGAAACTTAAGATACAAGCCGAAAAACAACGAGCAAAAGAAGAAGAAGTTGAAAGAAAAATACAGGAACAAAGGAAAAAGTTACAATTATCAAAACGCACTGAGCAAGATGCTTCGCGTAAAGGGGCGGAACGTGATGCAGGAGGTCCTGATTGGCGTCGTGGTCAAACTTTAGAAAATGAACCCAAAACAGATGCATGGCGAACCACCGGCGGTAACAGTGGTGGAGGATTTAGTCGTGACGATGCGCCTAAATCAGCGGCAGCCTCGGCAGGTTCAGCTACGACGGGAGGAGACCGATGGAGATCTGATGATAGGAAAGATGACGTACGAAATCCACGCCGCGACGATAGAGACGATCGCAACATTCGTCGAGGTCCTGAAGATCGTGATGGCCGACGAGGAGGTGATGATCGTGATATGAGACGTCCTACAGATGATCGTGAAATGAGACGTGGAGGTGATGATCGTGATATTCTTAGAGGTGGTGCATTTAGAGCGTTTGCCGCTCTACAGAGGAGGTGATCTGGATCCTGTTCGGGACGAACAGGCTTAGGTGGGGGTAGTGTTACGGTGACACCTGGATTAGAATAGAATAACTTAATTTCATTAATTGTTCAATGCATTTGTGATTTATACTCAACATTTAGGCGTCATTTCTATACTAACATATTTGCTCGATGCGCATTTAGGATTATTCTGGAAACAAATATTTTGGTATATAAGGGCGCGCGCTGACGTGGAATGCTGAGTTTTATTTTAAACGTGATACAGTGAAGGTTAAATAGAAAGATTATTAAAGTGATTATTAAAGCGATTATTAAAGTGATAATTAAAAAGTGTGTTATAATTATAATAATTAATTGTGAATTTTGTGTTGTATAATAAATTGTGTTGTGTAAATAAATTGTGTGAGTTCAAGTTTGAAGCAGTTGTATTTATTCACTTTTTTCCAGTGATTCGAACCTTGAGTGACAAGGCAAAATCGTAACAATATGTATATCACACACGGGTAGTGAAGCACGTGGAGCTTGGCCATGTGCGCTATACATGTACAGAGAAAAATCGATTTTAAATAAATTTCGTAAAATAGATACATAAGATAATTCTATTTTCTATATGCTGCTGCATATAGTTTTTTTGTTTCTATATACCAGTATGGTTGTGTTGTAGGTGTATATGTAGTTTTAATTTTTTATGAATTACACAGGCATATTTTATATAGTTTTTACTTTTCGTCCTTCGTTTCCCATTTGATAGTTATGCGAACCATAATTTACAGGAATATAAATGTATTAAAATGTTAACTCGCACAATTTTCTTTAAAACGAGTATAAAGTATACGTTATATTATTTATCATAGATCATCGTTTTTTATTTTTAATTCAATTTCATTGGAAAAATTTTCCTTTTCCACGTAGGTAGCTATATTTATTAATTGTTGATAAATAAATGTTGATATAGTCACCCTTTAGTCGGTTTCGATAGTTATATTATTATGTACATAAATGATAATCAAAAAATGTGAGTTAGCTTAGAGAAAATGAAGAATTTTCAATGTATCATATGCTAGAAATGAATACCATTGTCACAAGATATGATTTAATAAAGTAGAAAATAATACGAATACGGACTTTCATAAATTCGTAAATGTTAATTGAAATTGATTGATTGAATGGACTGTAGGACCAACTACTAGACAAGATGAGCCGGATAATGCCGGTCCTATTCATACAGCTTTTTTACATATGACAAGCAGGAAGGATAGGACAGGTACTTCATTTTTTTTAGAACGGAACGACCCGGTTCCAGACACAGCGATCCTACGGCACGAGACAATTCAATTCAGATTAGAATTACTGGAAGGAAGGATAAAATTTTAGCAGGTTTAATCACAGACAAGACACAATGTCTTGCCTGTGATTTAATCGAGGTTAATGATGATATTGGTGTTCAACAATTGCTTCATTAAATCAGCACCTAAGGAAAAAATATGTATATTTCAGATGCAACTAGGGATTTCCTGAAATTTAATTCTAAATTAATACTTTTCGTATAATCATAAAGAGCAACAACATATAATGGCATATTTGAGGCTTGTAAATGACTCCAAATTTAAATGGAATTTACATATACATAAACTAAATAAATCCATTATACCATATATATTTGCGATAAAAACTCGCGAAAGTATTTACCCAAACCAATCCCCAGAATGATCTACATATCATACATAGATTCACATATAGTGTACTCAAATCCAATATGGAGTGGGGCATCAGTATATTTGTTAAACAGCATCTTTGTGCTCCAAAAAAAGTTATCAAATATCTAATGATTGTACCAACCAGAACACCTTCAAATGTATTATTTGATGGTTTTTTGTCATTTAAAACTATAAATGATAGAGAATTGCTAATGGTTGCATACAAAATAATTAAAAATCTTATCAAACACAATTTCATATTAGTTCAAATATCAGATATTCGAAAATACCCATCAAGGCCAGTGTCTCACTATAGAATAGAGCTTTTTAAAACAAAGATCTCCTCTTATAACAATGTTTTATGCAGATGTCTCAAATTATTCATTAAGCTTCGCTATGGAAATAACTTAAGGACATTTGAATCATCAATTACTGAAGTATTAACTAATACGCAGATATTAACCGGTTAACTGAAATTTTAAAATATTAAATATCTGCGTATAGTTCGATGAGCTCTGCAGTGAAAAAATAAAAAAACGAACCACAAATGTTTGGTAAAACATAAGATCAAAAATGAAAAATCGCGTATGTCATCGCTAATTGCAAGAAGTCGATGGTTATTCAAACACTGCAGTTCCTTGCGGAGTTAGTGCACTTTTGTCATATTCCAGAATTCCTTCTCAAAATCATTTAAGAATCCCATTTCCATCCAGCATACCCAATCCCATCATGGTCGAGTTTCATTCCTCGGGGCCATATTCCAGAATTTCTTCCCAAAATCATTTAAGAATCCAGTTATATTTTTATTAACGTTTTAACTTAAAATTTCTTTACACACTCGAGTAATACTCGAGTGTTCTTTTTTATTTATTTTTAATACAAGTTATTAATATAAATTTATAAATTTTAATTTGGTTTTACAACTTTAACAACAGATAAAAAAAGATGTTAACAACTAGAAAGCCAAACTGAGAATCAAAGCAGAAAGCGTTGATTATAAAAATTAAAAATTAACATTTTTTTTTTTGATCAATTTGCAGAAAGGAAAATGATAAATTATTTCTCACGTAATGTGATCTACATATACTTATTATGTTGATTATGTGTCTAGTTCTGATTAATTTGCAAAATACAATAAGAAATAAATTGTTCTCATATAATGTGATCGACATCACACTGCTGGTCATCGACATCACATGGTCACGTTGGTTGTGACATATAACATACTTTGTTGGTCAGGTTGATATTCGTTGTTTAACAAGAATGCAGTGATGTTTTATCTGTATCATGTCACTTGTCTGTCATTAGCGTGAATGCATTGGATGTTGTTGTTGTAACGGAAATAGGGGTGAACGGATATGACTATCCCATTTCCATCCAACACACCCAATCCCAAATCGGCTAAGAACTCCCCAATTAGTCCGTTAACCCTAATGTGAGTGACGTGGGTCCCCGGGTACCTTTTCTCCTTTTAGACGTCTATTTTTGTATGTTTTACTCCCAATAAAAACTAAAAATTTTATGAGAACTTTTAGTTCAATTGGTATAGAATACGATCATACTTAAAAATGAGAAATGTTACAACTTAGACGAACGTGGAAAAAATAAGTTAATCACTCAAATTAAAATATTTTTTCTTCACTCACATAAGGGTTAAATCGAGGTTTTTCTGTATAACATTTTACGTTAAAATGTCACGTAATCAACGCAACATTTAACGCAACAATTTAACGCAATATTTAACATAAAAGTATTTAACGCAACGTGTAACATGAACCCAAAACTGTCCCCTAAATGTTTTACCAAACATAATAAATAAAACTTTTAGCGTATTTTGAACAAAACAAAATTATGGCTTAATGATTGCTTATTCATTGAATAATATAAGTACATATAATAATTTTTAGTTATACACGTTAAAAAGCTACCTATAGTTAAGTTTTCATCTAAAATAATTCGTTGATTACAAAACAATCAGTTACTTTCATCATAGAAAAATAAGTAAAAATAATACTTTTTTCTTGTTTTAAAATTGTTTTCGGCTAATTGTTTGATTTTTATTTGCCTTTTTATGCGAAGATGTTTGCAAACTAGCCAATAATTATTTGCAAATGGTAGTAAGCAAACGTTATTTGACAACATTTTATTTATTTAATATTATTTTTATTTTGGTGGCACTATACATCTCATGGGTTCTCCCTTTAGGTTGGGATTTTAATAGAATTGTATCATTCGCGTGCTGAACAATAGCAGAAGTTTCAACATTTGTCTAGTCATGGCAAACGGCATAAGTGGTTCATTTTAACCACTTTTGAATTCATAAAAAACCATGGTCACGAGATTTTATAAATATATAAACGATTTGTAAAAATAAGAATTTTTTCCACAAATTAGTGTAGGTTCAACTTTCTGAACAATAAATCTTCTTTTGCAGTATGCCTAAATTAACCTGCAATTTATTATATCGCGCCTACCTGCAATTTATTATATCGCCGATGAGGAGTAATTAGGATAAAAGCGCCTGCTAACGGGCCATAATGTTCCAGATTTCCTAATGCCATTCTTGTGTTATTCAGTTTCACTTGGCAACGAACGAAAAATTTCACAACTTACATACAATAGACATAATTTTGCTTTGCATATAAAATATTACAATTTTTGTTCGGGTTGAATTAACATAGTTAATAATAGTCCTTACGATCATTGCGTTATATTGATTTTATTTTATTTTTTATTTAATAAATTATTAATCATTCTATTATGTTGTTATTCGAAATAGTAGATAAATAGTTGAGGATGATGATTTATTGGAACTTATATAATAAATGTTGAAGCCAATTACGCCGCTAGCACAAGGTAGCCGGTTTACATTCTATTTCATTGAACTAACAACTTAGTAACTATTGACTACTAAGATGTCTGCCGGACAAGTGGTGCAGTGGTTAAAGCTTCGGTATTTGGACCGGGAGGTACTGGGTTCGAATCCCATCAGAGGCTAGATGCAAATCGAATTTTCATCATCGATTACAATCGTTGATGTTAATAAACACAACTAAGACCCTCTGATGGAGTGCAGAATTCAGCGCCGACCCAACGTCCACGTCAATGTACAGGTTGACATGGAGCTTGCAATGTGCAGGTGGCGAGGATGCGTGGTATCACAATGGGCCAAAATTGGCCTAAGTGTCAACCACTGAAACCTAACCTAGATGTCTGAAACAGGGTTCATTCAAAATAATTAACTTATATATAAAAAGGTGCGCGGATTGCCCGGCATCCACGTTTTTGGTTTGGTCGCACACTCCAATCAATCTATCAATTAAAAAATATGCAATATTACAACTTGTTTAATATATACAATTTCACTAGTTTTTGACAATAATTAGATGTGAACCCTAATTTAATTAAATCATACGTTGATCCATTAATAAGTATACTAAGCTATTACAACTGAGGGCCAAACTTGAAGATTGAAGAATATGATCTCGGAAAAATGTCTGCTATTTGCTTTTTTCCTCATCCGTAATAGTTATGAATTAGAAAACATATAATTGTGTATTAATTGGACCTTGAAATAAAAGGCGAATGAACATTAGAAATAATTATGTACACGTATACAATGTGAGTTCTAATTCCTCGTTATTTCGATTGAAAATACACTTTACCTACACGTTTGGTCTTTTTGATAAGATTTTTAATAATTTTCTTACAAGTACATGAACCAATCAACGCCATTACGGAAACGTCCCCATACATATGTTTGATGTACATTTTCTTTTAGGGATTAAAAATACAAATTTAATGTCACTCTCTTGAGTAATCTCATCGCAATTCATTTTCAATGTCTTACCTGTTTAACCCTTTGCCTGTCCACCATTAATATTTAAACTTACTAGTCAGACGTTCTGTGCATATGGTTCACAATTTTTCTCGTTATCAAGCATCAAATCAAAATAGTTGAAATGTATGTAATAAGACTAAATACAAAATATACCAAACACATGTTGTTATAATTTCTGTACATAATTTATAACTGTTTTTACAGTTTGTAAATATAGGTACTTTAATTATTTTTATCAGTTGCTCTGTCTCAAACAAAATTTTGTAATAAAAAATAAGACAAAGTGTATCATCACTACATATGATGCACAGGACAGTCAAAGGGTTAACTCATCGTACAGGTAAATAAATATTTTTATTATTTTAATGTAGTTTAAATATTTTTATTATTTTAATTAATAATTTTTAAAGCACAAAATTAAGTCGTCACCATAGATTGTCACTGCGCACGTAAATAGACAGCTGATTTGGGGTTTTTCGTTTTGAAATATGAGTAAGCCATATGCTTTTTTATATAACCGTCCTGCTCTGACGTGCCTCAAATGAAATAGCAAATTTTATATGGGTAAAACCCAAAGACCAGAGTATAATTCTATTGTTTTTAGCAAAGTAGGCGCACTGAGTGATATAACACAATTGTTGTTGTAACGGTGACAATACGCTTGTCTAAATTTTTATGTTTCACAGCGTACATAAATAAAGAAAACAAGATAATCCAATAAGAATTATTTATCTAATCCAAAGCGAGGCTAGCGACGCACCCAGTAGATTACTTTTTGGAACTAACATAAGATCGGCAAGTACAACAACTGCAAAGTAGCATAAAGTAAACAAACTCTCATTCTCTTTAATTTATATATGTATGTATGTATATAAATAATGTAACATGGCATGGTACAAAACCAACAACAATTAAAAGCCCTGAACAAAGTCTGAAACGCAGATACCAATATGCAACAAAGCAGATACCAATATGCAACAAACTACAGAAGATTGTGTTGGATCAAAACCAACAACAATTAAAAGCCCTGAACAAAGTCTAAAACGCAGATACCAATATGCAACAAACCACAGAAGATTGTGTTGGTTACACTAACAATCCCATGTTAATTTTTTTCTTTCGCACCACTACTTATTTAACTAGTGCGCACACACAATGTACACATGTGTTCTAATACAACTATCTATAGTGTAGTTTTTTCTGTATTTGTTACATTAGCATGGCTTTATATTGTTGTTGGTTTTGCATGGTACCGTTGTGTTTATTTTACTCATGCATTTTTATGCAAGCTTGAAGGAAAAAGTTATGAAACAGAAAAGAGTGAACAATTTTTTATTTTGTTTTAGTTTATTTTTAACAACACTACACAGTAAAACAGACATTTTTTTCATTACATCATTATATTTTTTTTGCTTTTAGAGATCGAATGTTATAAAACTAATTTTTTATTTTTTCCTATGAATGTATGTGATGTAATATACTTTTATTTAGCAGGTACACACATTCAAATATTTTTTTTTTAAAAAAGGAAAAGTAGAATACATAAAATGTATTGTTTCTACGAACTTATTTGTCTTCGCCCTTTAAAATATTATGAACAGAAATTTTAAATCCCTATTTTGTTTCTTTATTTACATTGATCGTGTACTTTTGACTGCAAAGATGATTATTAGGCTTAGGATTTTTATGCACTAAAAAACCAAAAATATGTACTTAAAATATGTGCTTAAAAAGAAGAAATATGCAAGTAAAATGACAAAATATGGGGTCAAAAATAAAAAATATTTAGAAAAACAAACAACATGCACACTCTAGTAAGATATTTATTTCAGTAAACACGTATGTTACATAAACGTAACAGTATAAATAATGTTTTACAAAATCATAAAATCAAAATAACAGAAAATAATTTTCTTCATTTAGGTGTGTATTTTAAAATTACTTAAAAAATCACCTGTTTATCACAAGAAAATTCACAATTTCAAAATTAATTGCAACATATAAAGTACATTTTCAAATTTTCAACCAAAACTTTCTCCGGTTAGAACGTAAAATATTTTTGCACATGGAAATCGATCTTTCTACGTCAAGTGATGTGAATGAGGCATATTTAAAAGCTGATATTTCCGATATCGTGAATTGTTTAATTTCATTCGACATTCCAGGATCTTCAAAAGTAGTTTTAATGTTTTTTAAAATATTGAAGCCATTACTTTTTGACACGCCATTTTTCAATTTAATTTTCAATAAGTTCAACGACAGCTCCACTAATTGCTTCAACTTCCCTGTTAGCTTCCAGAAACAAGACCATTTGTTCTACTAAACCTTTATTTTATGACTCGAGTCTTTTTCTTGTCGTAGTTAGATTTCTATAATTGCTAGTTATATAAGCCAAATCATTTGTCTAAGCAGTTTTTATGTACATAGATTCGTCGTCGTTTAGTTCGAAGATAATTTCTTTTACTTTTTCAAAATTCTCGTTATATGGTGATTTCGAAAAAATATTTTTAACCATCGAAACCGCTAAAATTTGATCTAAGTGTTTCGCAAACTCTTTGTAATCCATGAAATACACAGGTCCCATGCAAAATTTTGGGGTAAACTTCTTGAATGATTGTGCGGCTTTTTCTATACAACGCGCCGCATCTTAAATAAATTGAAACATTTTTCCCGCTGGAAGCTTTCTCCTAATAATTTCATAGAGTCGTTGAATAAACGTGCAATTGTTGAATGGTTGGTTTTGTTGGGGGCCGCTATATTCAATAAGAATTTTTGCTTGTCTATATTTTCGTCGACATTTAAAATTTAACTATCACATTGGTAACATAACGTCCAGTACTGTCAGTAGTTTCATCGATTGAAACCAACACAAAATTATTCTGTGTTGCTATTTTTATTTCGATAATTTTTTTGTCGAAAAGCGCTTTATGTTTGTTTTAACGTAGCTTCATCCAGTATAATGTAGTTAAAAAAAAAAAAAAATATCGGCAGCTACTTTCGCCATACACAGCTCCTCGCTGAATTTCGAATAACTTGAGCTAGCCAGTGTTTCTTGAAAAAAGTGGCTGAAAACCCATTCGCTTGTTTTTTCCAGTTCTACAAGAGATTTTTGGTTCATCGATACAAATTTTTATGGTATTTTTATCCTTGCAATAGAGGAAATAATAAAATATACTATAGAGGTGTCTGATTCGCAGTTAAATGTTTTACTTCTAAGGGGTTTTAGTGGCATCTAGTAATAATAGTAAAGCATGCGCTGTATTTCGCTTGTAAGACTGTCAATGATTTCCTGTGACCTGCATAGGTAATTGCTAAAATATTTAGTACAATATGTATTTATGGATAAAATATTTACTTAAATTGGAAAATATTTAAAAATATGTATTTATTCAGAAAAATGTAAAAATATGTGGTAACAAATATAGCTAAATGTTTCCGAATATTTGCGATTCGCAAAACTCTGATATTTATTTTACTTTATCTTAATCCGAAAAAAAGATGTATTTACATAAAAATCCGAAGCCTAATGATTATTATTAATATAACATTCGATTTAATTTAAGTATGAACTGAAATATGGGCAAATTAAATTCAATTTCTGTTTATATTTTTTGTTTGTGATTAAATTATTTAACTATTCTTAAGCGCAGCTCGTAAATACGACTCCAAATTAAAAAGAAACGACTATTTCTTAGCGAGATTAAATGAAATTTGTTGACCGACGGAAATTTGATTCTAAAATTAAATCTTTTGAAATTGTAGCATTAGAACTAGGCATTTATAAACCAATTTTTATCAAATTCGATTATCAGATCAAATTCATTTTTGTTGATGGATTTATTCTGATTTGTTAATTTATCCGTGTTAAAAAAAACACATGAAAATTTGTGAGACCCATGGCAAAATCAGTCATTTTTCTGTGCAACCGGCCATAAGTGAGATAATTTTTTTTAGAAGGAAAATGTATTTTATTCTGTGGAAATATTTAGCTTGCGTATAAATATTTAAATGGCCAATTTTGATTGAATAACTTTTTAACTAAAAAATATTTAACTAATTAAATATTTCCATGAAATAAAAGCTGTGTTTTTGACGCTTGATCTGATCCAGTTCAGTTCATGTTTCATGAAACAAGACATAGGCGCTTGCTAGATTTAAAATCAAAATTTGTGATCTGAAACAAAATTTGGATCATGTTTTGCATATAAAACTTGAACTAATCCGGATCAATGAGCGTCAAAAAACACGGCTAATATATATTTAATCACGTTTGCGTTGACTTTTTTCTGGGGCCCAATTTTGGTCGAAAACCGGGAATAAAGTTTATGAGTTTTACCTTTGTTTCACATACGTACTAGACGTAAATGTTGAATTTTTTCGCTGTATGTATCAAACAATTATATGATTTAATGTTTTAGGTCTAGTAGGTAAGTAAAACAACTGTAATTCTCATAATTTTTATTCCCATTTTTTGACCAAAATTCGGCCCCTGATTGTGGAAACAGGTTTCATATAAAAAAAGTTTAAATGACTCACAGTTAACAGGCTGTTGGTCATTTTTCTGTGTAACCGGGCATTAGACAATTCCAACAAATATAAATAAGCGTCCCAAAGACTAACAACACGACATGACGGCACACAATATACTGAGAAACCCGTAAACCACGACCGTGGTAATATTATGATCTAAGAACATTAGTTTTAGTATTGGGGGTACAAATAAAGGCGGAATTCCACTACTGCGGCTTTTGTTTTTTAGCAGAAAACCAGAAAGAGATAATATCATAAATTCGACACAGACAGACTATTTTTATTTTATAGCGAAATTTTAAGGGGAATATTTGACAACTACGAAATTATAACCAAAATTACATAAAAAATGAAAATTATTGTTAAATCAATTTTATTTATACCTCTAAAGTACTAAAACATCTAAATATTGTTTGTAGGCATCATTTTATTACGTTTTTTAATTATTTCCTTTCAATAATTAAAAACTAAGAAAACGCCTTCCTATAAAAAAGTTAGGGGAATATTTGACCGCATTTTGAACATAACCTAAATAATATCTCATTATTAAAATTATGTAATACAGAGTAAATAATAAAAAATTAAAAATTGTAAAATATTTTAATTCTGGCATTAATAAAAATTTATCATGAAAACGCGATTTATATTACACTCCACCAAACATATAAAATGTATGAGCCAAGTGCTCACCATAAAATTAGTAAAATACTAAAAATTTGCTGAGAGTGGGGGGTATTTTTCATTTTGGATGCCATAAAAAATACTTCGATTTGCATTTTTTATTTATATTTATGCCAACCAAATCGCTACAACAACAAAAAAATTAAGTATAAAAAATTTTACTGTTGCGCCGCTCACACACATAGCGATTTTTGATTGCATCTCTTTCAGGTTTTCTGCACAAAAAAAAGCCGCAGTAATGGAATTCCAGCTTAAGTTTTGAGTTTTTTTTTATAAATTTGAATCTTTATTCAGAGAAATTAGTACAATTTTATTCAAAGTATTGTCCATCAACTTTTTCCCATCTTTCAGGCAGCATACGAATTTTGCGTCGAAAAAATTCCTCATGTTTTGAGGCGAATTTATAGCTTCTTCGTAAGCAGTAAATTGTTGCTTTGCCATGAGTCATCGACAGAAACAAGTGGTAGTCGGAAGGGGTAATGTCTGGTGCATACGGCGGGTGCGGTGGAACATCCGATTGAAGCGCGTAAAAGATACCTGGGCGACTCTTGCAACATGTGGCCGAGCGTTATCATGCCGAAAGACCCCGTAGTTATGTCTTTTGGCGTACTGTGGGTGTTTCGTGTTTGGGCTTTAATACTCGGCTTAATTGCATCAATTGTTGTTGATAACGTTCTCCAGTTATGGTTTCGTTAGGCTGGAGTAGTTCATAGTAGATCACTCCGAACTGTACCCACCAGATGCACAGCATTGACTTCTTGCCATGAATATTCGGTTTGACGGTTGAAGTTGATGCATGAACGGGCTTACTCTACGATTTTCTGCGCTTTAGGTTATCGTAGTGAATCCACTTTCCGCCCCCCGTCACGATTTGATGTAAAAACTGACAGAATATGTAATTTGACAGTTACCCAATAAGCAATATGAATGCGACTATATTATAAGTTTTCTTTTGTACCATATCAGTTGTAAACGATCTTTCAAGCCGAGAACATAAACGAGTATTTTGATTCTATAAAAACGTGTTTTACTTAATTCTTTAACCATTTTAATAGGTTATGGGCCCAGAGTCGGTTTAATGATAGTTTTAAAATAGTTTTTTTTTTTAATTCTAAAAATCGTACTCAAAGTAAAATTTTGAAGGTTAAGCGCGTGGCGTTTTGTGTATTGTGAAATAGTTTTTGTTGTTGTTCATCGGTTGCCTCGTGCATAGAACATTTTTTGGTTAATTGATTTCACAATATTGGGCAAATTAAAGAAATATGGAATCAAACATGCAAAAAGTAAAACCATTCGATGGTTCGAATTTCTCGAATTGGAAATTTCGAGTTAAAACATTACTGGAAGAAAAGAATTTAGAAAAGTTTTTAACGAGTTCATTGGACACGCTATTGAAAGATGTTCCAGTTGGTGTGAATGATGAAGTTAAAAATGAAAAGATCAGAGACACGTTGAAATGTGATGAGAAAAAGTGTAAATCAATTCTGGTGCAATGTATTGGTGATTCTCAGCTGGAGTATATTAAAGACAAACAGTTCGCGAAGGATATATATGATGCATTAATTGGTGTGTTTGAGCGCAAAAGTGTTGCCGGTCAGTTGTTGTTGCGAAAACAGCTATTGACAATGCGATACAAAGATGGTGATGATATCAACGAATATTTTTTGCAATTCGATCATACCGTGCGTGAACTAAAATCGATTGGCGCCACATTGGAAGAACTCGACGTTGTCTGTCACCTGATTTTAACATTGCCAAAAAGTTTCGATGGCTTGGTAACAGCGCTGGAAACAATGGATACAACAAAGATAACAATCGAATTTGTTAAAAGTCGTCTATTGGACGAGTGTGGAAAGCGTGCTGCATGTGGAAATGGACGTAGCGGTAGATCAAATGATTCGATAGCAATGCAAGCAGATCGTTCAAAGGTTATTTGTCACAGATGTAAAAAGCCAGGGCATATAAAAGTGAATTGCAGAGTAAAATTGGCAAAGAAAAATGTTGTTAACGATAAGAAAAGTGTTGGTGCAAATTGTGCTGATAAAGATGACAATCCAGAGTTTTTGCTTTGTGAACAACAGGATGTCATTAGTGAGTCAGTAGGGAATAACGATGATATTGCGTCATGTTGCATGGGTGCCAAAACATCAAAGAAAGGCAGTGATGGTTTTAAGAAGATAAACTTTGTCCTTGATTCGGGTGCAACACATCATATCGTTAACGATAAGATATTTTTCAATAGTATGCATGGAATTGAACCGATAAGTATTTCAACGGCAAAAGCTGGCGCATCATTAGTAGCAAAGAAAAAAGGTGACATTTCCATAAAGACATTTTTCAATGGGGATAATTCAACGAAAACGATTCGAAACGTTTTATTTGTTGAGAATCTTAAATGCAATTTGCTGTCAATTCGTCAATTGACTGACAAAGGTTACAAAATCACTTTTAATGGTGATGATGCATTTATTTCAAAGAACGGTAAAAATATGTTCACTGCCCGCCGTAATGGTCAGCTATACCAGACGATTTTTTATGTTGAACGAAGTGTGTTTGCGGGGATTGCTGGAGAGGAGCAATTAAATAAGGCATCACAAAATTTATGGCATTTTCGTCTGGCTCATTTGAATGTCAGCGACATGAAAAAGATGGTGAATCAAAACATGGCGATTGGATTGGACAAACTTAAGGTGAACATCGACGAAAAGTTTTGTGAATCGTGTGTAATTGGTAAGCAAACGCGTTTACCATATCCACCCAGAAAGGAAATCCGTTCTAAACGAGTTTTAGAATTGATTCACACCGACGTCAGTGGTCCAATGAGTGAAATGGCGCATGACGGTTCGAGATTTTTTGTTGCCTTTACTGATGATTTTTCACGTACATCCATGGTATATTGCATGAAGCAGAAAAGTGAGGTTTTCGATAAATTCCAGCAATATGTTGCTATGGCTGAAACGCAACATGGGGAAAGAGTTGCGAAATTACAATTGGACAATGGCGGTGAGTATTGCTCAAAAGAATTTAAATCTTTTTGTGTCAATAAAGGTATTCGGTTGAATTTCACGGTACCTTACAATCCGGAAATGAATGCAGTATCGGAACGTTTTAATCGTACTGTGGTTGAAAAAGCAAGGACAATGCTTTTGTCGAGTGGTCTAAGTCGTCGATTCTGGAACGAAGCTGTTTTGTGTGCAAATTATATAAAGAATCGTTCACCAACAAGTGCCGTTGGTAAACAGTTTGTAAGCAAGACGCCTGCTGAAATTTGGTATGGTAGAAAGCCGGATTTGTCGCATCTTCGCGTGTTTGGTTCGATTTGTTATAATTATGTGCCGGAAGAAAACCGTACAAAGTTGGATGCTAAATCATCAAAGTGCTACATGCTTGGATATGGTTTGTCATCACATACGTATCGATTATGGGACATTGAAAATGACAAACTTATCATGGGCCGTAATGTGACATTCAACGAGAAATCAATTTTCGATAATTTGAATTATGTCAATATATTTAATTCAGAGGCGGCAGGCGATAACGTTGATGACGAACGTGAAAATCAAGACGATGCAACTTTAGATCGCATCAGTAACATAAATGGTAATGTTCACAGTACTTCGAGTAGCATGGATGACAACAATGAATTATGCCGCGGTGATCGTTTAAAAAGAAAACCAGATCGGTACGGATATGAACCGGGAACTTGGTTCGCTGGTTATGCATTTTCAGCTGAGGAATTTGTGCAAAATGATCCGGTTACTATGAACGATGCAAGGAAACGTGCTGATTGGCCAAAATGGGAGATGGCAATTAATGATGAATTTTCATCATTGTTAAAAAATGACACTTGGTCTTTGTGTAAGTTACCAATTGGTCGTAAAGCTATTACATGCAAATGGGTGTTTAAGATGAAACATAAACCAAATGGCGATGTTGACAAGTACAAAGCAAGACTTGTGGCTCGTGGTTTTTCGCAAGAAAAAGGTTTCGACTACAATGAAACGTATTCACCAACGGCCAAGCTAACAACTTTTCGTGTTTTATTGTCAATCGCCAATCATTTTGGATATGAAATGTATCAGATGGATGTGAAATGTGCCTTTCTGAATGGACAATTGAAGGAAGATATTTACATGACACAACCAGAAGGGTTTGTGAAAGACAAGACGATGGTTTGCAAGTTGAATAAATCATTATACGGATTAAAACAAGCTTCACGGGTGTGGAATGAGCGATTTAATCAATTCATTATTGAAATTGGTTTCAATCGTTGCGAATCGGATCAATGCTTGTACATCAAATTTGGAAAAGACATCGTTTGTTATATTCTCCTGTATGTCGACGACTTGGCAATTATTTCCAACAATGTGCAAATGGTCAACGATATTAAAGCAAAGTTAGCAAGAGAGTTTGAAATGACGGATGTTGGAAAAATTAATTCATTTTTGGGAATTCATGTTGATCGGAATTCAAGTGATAATTCGATTGCCTTGAGTCAGTCACGTTATTTGAAAAATGTTTTAATGAAATTTGAAATGAACAACTGTAAATCGGCGACAACACCGATTGAAAATGGTTTGAGTTTACCAAATGGTGATAAAAATAACTTGACTGATAAGCCGTATAGAGAATTAATTGGATGTTTGACGTATGCCACTCAAACAACTCGACCAGATTTGTGTGCATCAACGAATTTTTTTAGTCGATTTCAAAGCTGCTGTACTGATGAACACTTTATGTATGCAAAACGTATTTTGCGATACATTCATGGAACGTCTGAATTGAGAATGGTTTATCATCGAAATGCTACAGCTGATATTTTGACTGGATACGCGGACTCTGATTGGGCTGGTGATAAGAACGACCGTAAATCAACATCAGGATATGTATTCATGGTATTTGGCAATACAGTAAGTTGGCTATCACAAAAACAACCGACCGTTAGTCTTTCGTCAACTGAAGCTGAATATTTGGCATTGGCAAAATGCATTTGTGAAGCAAAATGGTTACGCTGTTTATTAAACGAACTTGGTCATCGTTGCATGTCATCAACAACGATATTCGAAGATAATCAGTCGTGCATTAAAGTGGCAGAAGAGCCACGAGAACATAAACGTATGAAGCATATTGATGTGAAATATAATTTCATTCGAGAAGCTGTCGCCAACAAGGAAATCAAGTTGCAATACATTTCAACCAACGATCAAGTTGCGGATATTATGACAAAAGGACTTGGAAGAATTTTATTTCAAAAACATCGTAATCGTTTAAATTTATGCTATCATTAATTGTTTTCATTTATTAGAGTACATGTTTAACGTAGAGTTCATAATTAAAACTAAATTTTTACTGGTTATTATTATTTTTTTTTTTTTTGTATTTAAATTCAAATTATGTTAACGGATCAAATTAAGAGGCGGTGACAGAATATGTAATTTGAAATAAGCAATATGAATGCGACTATATTATAAGTTTTCTTTTGTACCATATCAGTTGTAAACGATCTTTCAAGCCGAGAACATAAACGAGTATTTTGATTCTATAAAAACGTGTTTTACTTAATTCTTTAACCATTTTAATAAAAACCTCTTCCGGTTTTGTCGGAACCAGCACTCATATGGCGGAATCAGTACACACAAGTTTTTATTGGTGGAGCATGTTCCCCATATGCTTCAAACAGCAATCGATGTTCATCATCTGCAATTTTCTTCAAATTAAAGTAAAAACAAAACGCTTTCCGCAAATTGTGTTTTGTTGGCACAAAGGTTGACAAAAAACTGTTTTTCATTGATTGATCAGGACGAAACTTCATACTTAAGCTTTTCCATAAATTAGGAGATTCTAGTGAAATAGTAGCTTCCATAGGAGCTTGTGCAAATATTTTGAGAAGTATATCATTTACTAGAAAAACGACCATCACCTAAATGATTCTAAATTAATTTTGCAACACTGATATTGTTGATAGCTCAGCTTTCCGAAATTTAAGCAGAAATTACGATTTTTGACAAAAAACTGTTTCCAACAAAAATTCAACCTTTGTTTACCCCAAATAGATTGATTTATCGGGATGATCATTTTTAAGATTTTACCATAAATTAAGAGATCTCAGTGGTTTTTGGCCGAAATCGGTACACGAGAAGTTGCAGCAATATTTTGAAAATTATATAACATCTACGAAAAAAATCCATTGAAAACCAAAAGAATGAAAATTAAATTACATCAGTACATTTTAATAATTTGCCTCGGTGGCAAAGTGGTTAGCATGCTTGCTCCAGCAACCGGAGGTCCTGGGTTCGATTCCCGGTGGTGACAAGGAAAAATTTTCACGGCTGGTTTAGGATCAATGAATTAATCACTAATTATCCGAAATGAAAATATGATTATCAAACCTGAAAAATGTTGACCTTGCGAGTTTCGCAGATTTAACATTCGCTCTATTGCCGCAGTCAAAAAATGTGGTTGTTAAAAAAATCTGTGTGTATGTGCATATGCAGAGTAACAGACAAGCTTCTTTACAGGCCAGAGTGGCCAGACGGATTGACTGATCGGGATGAAACTTCACACATAAGCTTTTGTTATAATTTGACAGAATCATATGATTTTTGGCTGAAATCAGTCCCCTGCAAATTTTGTTTCGGTCCACTTAGTAGCGTATACTTTATATTATATGATATCGGTCCATACCAGCGCCTATTATAAGATTTTTCGATTTCGATTTTTTTCGATAGCCGAAATAATTTCATAAATCTCAAAGAAATTTGGTAACAATAAAAACTTCGAGTTACCTTTTATTACTCATATCAAAAGCGTTTGAATTGGTGTGTAAACGTTTTCTTTATATGTACATGGGCGTAACGTCATCTTCATCAAGAATCTCCATCAATTGAATGGGCAAAAACCGATACTGTCCATATTCAATCTTTAATGAATTGTTGGAATGAAAATATTTTTTTACTTTAATTACTATTTTTAATTAATTTTAATCACCGTCAAAACTAAAAAATTCGAAACTTCGAAACCGAAAAGTTTCAAAATAGAGTAAATCCGCGTCGAATTGTATTTTTTCGATATCAAAAAAGTTCATAATAGCCCCCCAAGTTTTGCAAAATTTAAGCGGAAATGACATATTTTGACAAAATGAACAAAAATTCGTTCCCTGTACAGCCTAACGGATTAATTGGAAAAAAATTTTATACTTAAGTTTCTACCATAAATTTGGATAGTGGTGTTTGACCGAAATCGGTCCATCAAAAGTGACAGCTTCCATAGAAGTGTTTTCATTTTTTGCAAACTCATCTTTATCGACGAGGCCCACTTTAGGATGATTGGATATATAAACAAGAAAAATTGACGAATTTGGACAGTACCACATGAGTTATATCACCACCAAATAAACCCCGAGAAAGCCACTGTTTGGTGTGGATTTTGATTTGGCGGAATCACCGGTTCGTGCTTCTTCCAAAACTGGCATTGTCATAACCGGCAACGGCATACAGATCGATGACCCAAGTTTTTGTAGCCTAAACTGGAAGAAATTGATACCAATGACATGTGGTTTCAATATGGCGACGCTACACGTCACACAGCGCATGCCACGATTATCAGTCTGCACGAGCGATATGAGAGCATATGGTAATCTCGCGCAGCGGCGACGTGAACTGGACATAGGTGTCGCATGATTTAATGCCTTTAGGCTTTATTCTTTGGGGCTAGCTTGAATCGCAGGTCCAAACAATTGATGCCCTCAAAGTCAACATAACGAACACCATCCCTCAAATTCAGCCTGATTTATGCGACAAATTCATCGAAAATTGAACCTCCTGAAAATGTGTCAACAAGCAAAGCCGCGGCGGACATTTGAACGAGCATAACAACATTTTTCAGTTAATTGCGAGTTTCTTGCGAAATTTAGTGCAAGTCTGTGTATCAAAACTGGTAATTTCCACGTGAGCTTTTTAATTATGTTTTTCTCTGATGCTGAAAAATTTAGCATTTACAAAAACGACTGTTTAGGACAAAAAAACTGTTTTCGACAAAAAATCGGTCCCTATACAGGATAACGGATTAGTTGGAATGAAACTTCATGCTTAAGCGTTTACTATAATTTGGGAGGCCCCAATGATGTTTGGCCAAAACCGGTTCACCGGAAGTGACACCTTCCATCGGTGCTTTCCTTTTTTTGCAAGTATTTTGAAAAGTGCATATACATATAACTTTTACGAAACAACTTTTAAAAAAAATGTGTAAATTTAATTTCAAACACAAATAGTTCAGTTCATATTTTAAATATTACCGGAAATGACGAGTTTTGATCAAAAAAACTTCATTTCACCAAAATTCAGCATCTACAGTTGAGTCGGATTGAATATTCGGAATGAAACATTTTACTTAAATTATTTCCGTTAATTAGGAGGAGATTCTTGCGAATTTTGTTGTAAACCTGTGTACCGGAAATGGCAGCTTCATTGGGAGCTTTTTCAATTTTTGCAACGATATTAAAAAATTTTACATTTACACAAAACAACAAGGAATTAAAAGATTCAAATAAATTTAAAGGTAAAATTTTCAACAAGGGTTAACCTTGTTCGTTGTCTGAAATTTAAGCAGGAATAATGATTTTTTATTATCAAGATAGTTTTATCAAAAGTCCGATAAGTTTCTCCGCTTTAGAAATCAAGCGGGGTGTATCCGAGATCTATGTTTAGATTCGTGGTAATATAAAGTCTGGTGTTGGCTACAACATTTTTCCCTCTTCGTTTTTTACAAGTTTTTCTGATATCAATGCATTTTGTATCAATAAGATTAGCAACGCAGATGCAGGGGTTCATGAGCAATGTTTACAGAAAATTTCAACAAAAGTTTGCTTTACATACCTACATAGTATAAAGGTTGGGATCATGAGACTTAGTAATCCGTATTATGGAATTTTACTAGAAAATAATAAAATCTCATTTTCATCCCAACAATCTTTTAATTGATCAATTTTTAAAAATTCGTTTAATTAACTTATACATTTAATTGTTTGACGATATTCTAGAAAGTTAAACAAAAAGATGAGAAAGATTCGGAGCCGAAATCTATAAGCATTTTTGTTGCCTATAAAGAACTTCTATGCAGTGTGATTTGCGTATTTCAAATATCACACCCACCCACATCCACACCCACCTAACCCCATCTACACCCAACCCAACCGACCCCAATCCACCATAACTCAACCGACCCCAAACAAACGCAAATCACCATACCTAAACATTATTACAACTATTCCCCATAGCCCCACCCTATACCGCACCACCCATATCATCATCATTTAACACCTCCATACCACTCCCACACACACACACTCCCCACACAAACCATCATCCACCAAATCCCAGAAAATAAAAAAAAAATCTATCAATTTTCAGGAGCGGGGTTTAGAAACCCCTACATATCTCCAAACACCCAAAACACAAAAATGTCCAAATCAATAGGGCTCTTTCCCATGAATTGCTTGAACTTTTAGTGAAGAAATTAAGGTGATATGTCTATCCGCTCTCAAGTTATCGTGGACACAGACGGACGGACGGACGGCAAACCGAAACCATGTTGCATTTTTTTTAACAAAAATGCTTAAAAATCGTTAAATACGCCAAATACATATGTATATAATCATTTACTAAATTTGACTATGAAATGACCACTTCCATTTGTTTTGAATTTATTTCACAACTTAAGAAAAAACCAAAAATTCTATTTCCTGCCAATCTAATTAGATTTTTCAATTCGAATAAAAATTAGTAAACAGTTTCCATATTTCAGAACATCACTTGAATAAATGAAATAATCCCACCTAAACCAACCAAGTTGAAATTATTCCTGCGACAAAATACTCGTAATCAGCAATAATTTAAGGATGAAATTTTCAGATATCAAACTTTCGTTACATACATCTGTTCAACCGCTAAAAAATATTAAAAATTTCTGATTTATTTAATTTGACCGTGTTCCAGTTCATATTTAAATCGTTAAAAAGGGCTACCTGCAAATTTAATATTATTAATGTATGTTATATAACATATTATAATTTGTATATTATATTAATAATCATCTATATAATAACATTAGAATATTTTGCAGTTGAAGCACTGAGCAAGAATTTAAAAAGAGAGAGATTGTCATCATTAAAACCATGTGTATGCATTTAAATTTCGGATTTGTTTTGAGATTTTAATGAGTTATGAAAGGTGAATATACAAGTTATGAAAGGTGAATATACATTTGTTTCTTTCTGTTGTTTCTGTTGACTCCTGCTGTTTTACTTGGTTTCGTATTTTGGAGAGTAAATAATCAAAAACTAAACAAAAATAATACAAATATTAAAAGGCGGGGCTTAACATTTTCAATGTATTTTGTTCATTTTATTTATATTAGTTTTTGTCGATATTATCAATGCCTTCTATACTACTGGCCTTTTACTACTCTCATTTTTCGCACATGACGTCAATTTAAGTCTATACCGAGACTGCGCAATAATAATTTTAGGATATTTACACTAACAAAGCAACTAGAGAAAGCAACAACAACGTCGACTTAGATTGTCGTCATCATTTGGTGTAAGCGGCCAGTAGTTTAGAAGGCACTGATATTATGTACAGTAAGTCACTTAAAAATTAATTTTTATTTTAAAGTTTTATAAACATTGAAAATCGATACTTTAAAAATCTTAAGTCACTTACTGTATAATATACAAAAAAAAAACTAAAAATTATGTTTTTACTTATTTGCTATGTATTAAACACACAGCAGCCTATTTGGTATTGAAATAACGGAGTATTTTATTATAAACGAGAGTAGGAGAGCTGCATTTTGAAAGTATTGATGAAATAGTGGGAATTTTTTAATTTTTAACAAATGAAGAAAAATTAAACCGAAGTACACAATATACATATACACACACAAAAACCAAAAAAAAAACTATTTATTTATATGTATGCAGGTTTTCTATAAGTTTATATACACTGATTTATCAGGCATTGGTATTTGTTTTGTTTTCGCAATGAAATCTGAATCAACTGTTTATATTGAAAATCACAATATAGACTGGAATAATTATAAATCAAATTTAATCATTTTCATAAATATGTACTAAATAATTTAGGTATGACAACATTTTGGAATTATCATTTATTGCGTGTGGTATATACAATAATTCAAAAGTAATTTCAAATTTGAAAACGCGCATATTAAACATACAAACATACATTTATATGACTATGTAAAAGTAGTAGATGCACGTGTAGATCGTATACATACGAGTAATATAGAGAATAGATGAACTGATTTTAAATGATCTGGTTTCTCCCTTCGTCATAAGGTTTTAGATATTTATTAAAATCCAAAGGAATGAAATAGGACAATGTGTACATTAAAAGTTACATACAAAAATCATTTATGTGTGTGCTACATTTTCTAAATTCTATACAACAAGCAATAAAAGACAATTAGTGCTTTCAAATTGCATACTTATATTATTTTAATGAAATAAAATAAAAAAAACACGCAAATGTTGGAATGCACTAACCAACACAACATTAAGCGACTGAACAATATTGCTTTACGAAGGATCAAGCAAAACAAAGATAATTCGACATCGTCGTTTTAACAAAATATAAATGTCCTTCAATGACATTGAATCAAAACCAACAACAATTAAAAGCCCTGAACAAAGTCTGAAACGCAGATACCAATATGCAACAAACTACAGAAGATTGTGTTGGATACACTAACAATCCCATGTTAATTTTTTTCTTTCGCACCACTACTTATTTAACTAGTGCGCACACACAATGTACACATATGTTCTAATACAACTATCTATAGTGTAGTTTTTTCTGTATTTGTTGCATTAGCATGGCTTTATATTGTTGTTGGTTTTGCATTGAATGTATAAATTTCAGAATTTATAAACAATTTATTCTTATTGAAGATCGGGAAATATTTTTCAGCATGAACTAACTAACTTGAATAAGAAAAACTATTGGTTGGGTAAATTTTAAAACGAAATTTGGCGTTGCACATTTAGAGATTTGAATTGGAGTTTCATTTTAATAATTGCTAAATGATTTTAGTTGACATAATTTTAAAACAGAAATTAAAAATCATTTACATTTTTGATAGAATATTTACTATCGCAAAACTTGTTCATCTGATTAAATTAGTATTTGTGTCATTTCCCAAAAAATTATTTTTGATGTGTAAACATCTTTACGCGCGCCTACCAAATTTTTTTGTATTAGAGTAAACTTGTAAATGAAACGAACGGAAATGACGTATACCTACTTCGTTTGAAAAAAAAGCAAGAAACTCAACAAAAACAATTTTTACTATACATGGCATGCTTTTATGTATATGTATAATAGTAGGGAAAATGAAAAAATTAATTTAATGAATGAAATAGAAACCATCGACATTTCCATCGATTAGAAAAATCAAAAAAAAAATTACGATACGAAATACGAATTACGATTACGAAATTGCATACTCATACGATTAAAAACACAGTCGGCAACTGCTGTATATTGCTTTATCACGAGTGACGAGTCTCTAGGCGCTGTTCATCACGTCGGCTATCAATGATCATGTCTTCTACTGAATGGGGTTATAATGACATCTCGTTTTTAACATTGAACTGCCAGAGTCTCAGGTCACAGTCACGCAGGTATGCTCAATTCATTTGGTTTTCGAGACCTTGCTGCGCAATGACGAACTTGTTAATATTCCTACGTTTGAATGCTGTTTTCAGTTCAATAGAGATGGTCAGTGGGCTGCCGGAGTAGCAATTCCGTCAAAAGATCCATAAAATGAGCATAGTGGACACAAATAATTTGCCGTACTTTTTCAAAACCAATATTGACGTAACAAATGGACTGGCGAATGGAACTATGGGCTGTCTAAAGTATATCGAATGCATAGGCATCCTAACCAGGACAACGAGAACGATGAAAACGTCGACAGTAAAAAATGTCAAACGACTCTGGATGGATTTCGGTTCAAATTCACAAGTTGGCAAGAATTTCAGGTGGCTTGAAGCTGGATGGGCGCAGAAAACGAATATCGACCGATGTTTGGTGCCCATTTCTAGAAAAAGCTCAACTATTAATCGAAACAACAATTAATGTTAAGCATAAACAATAATTAATGTAAAGCGTCGTACCTTCATGTGCCACCACAATTCATGCATCACACGGTGGTACCTACAACGAGATAGTCAGTATATACTCTTACGATAAAAGACACAGTTAACAAATTATGTATATTGCTTTAGCACGAGTAACGAGTCTCGAAGGACTGTTCGTCACGTCGGCTATCGATGATCATGTCGTCTACCATGGACGTAAACATGGGACCTCAATGGGTCTTCTTCAAAATTAGCTATCGCGCCTCACCACAAATCCGCTTTATCCGTTGTAATGGCGAATTTTGTACGAGATAATAATGACGTCTGGTTTTTAACATTGAACTGTCAGAGTCTTAGGTCATACACATCACCTCGACCTAACTGACACAGTCATGCAAGGATGCTCAATTTTCTTGCTTTTCCAGATCTGCGTTCAGTTCAAGAGACACGGTGAGTGAGCTGCCGGAGTAACAATATATAAAAATTCAAATAGAATACTCGTACCATACAGTCACCTCGCATAAAGAAATCATCGTTGGACAAACAACTGGTATGAGCGTAACAACACAACTCATTGATGATATATATACGGCTGAACTTCAGCTTCTCAATGGGAATAAGATGCTTTCTGTAGTTGTATTAACCTCGCCGAATAAATCTTTCGAAGGCATAATGAAGTTCATACATTTCGTCCTTGCCCCATATCCTAAAGAATTTCAAAAATTCTCCAAGGAGACTATCATCTTTTGCCGGTGATTATGAGCGGGGATTTCAATATTAATGTTGCTGTTCCTCAAGCTGAACCACTTATAAACTTCCTGCGAGACGAATTCGATTTGCACATGAACTCAGATCGAAATATATTTACTACTAGATATGGGACGACCATATTGTGCAGTTTTTCAATGAAAATTTTTAAAGTTAGAGTCGATAGTATTTAATATATCTTATTTTAGCTACCAAAACCCAATTGCATCGATTATACCGAAAGAGTAATAGACCAATTTAACGATAGTAAACAAATGAAAAACTCTGGTTAGTAAAATTGCATTCCTTCTTCCTTCAAAGTAAACTGTACCCACGTACTATACACACGCCATGTTTACACATCTCCTTGAGAGTACTAATGGACTCACTCATTTTTTTTTTGTTTCTTCGGTATCCAACCTAATTTTAAAAATATCATAAAACTGGAGGGGATACAAATAGATGATGGGAAAAGAATTGCATCGAAAGAAGAAGAAGAATAAACATAATCGTTTATCTTTTATTTTTTCGTGTCGCATTTAAATCTATTGTTTTATACGCTAGGCGTGTTTTATTTATTTTTTGTTTTACGCTCTTTGTTAAAAAGAGACATACATACCAATATAATATTCCTATTCATTTAATCGCATTTTAAAGATTTTACGAAAAAATGTAAAGAATATTTTTTATCATTTTTCGTCCACACAAATACTCCTCTTATCTTCTCCTCTTTGGTTGAAGTACACGATCAATGTACAATAAAATAGTAATTTAAAATTTCGTTTTTGTGTTCATAATATTTAAAGGGCGAGCAAAAAATAATTTTGTAGAAACAATATACATTACATACATACATGTATTATTATGTATGTATTTATGTCTTCTACTTTTACGGCAATTTGGAAAGCAAAAATATTTGAATGTGTGACGTACTAAATAAACGTTTATTATATATATCACATACATTCAAGGAAAAAATGAACAATGATTTGCATAACATTCTCTAAAAAGCAAAAATAATTGTTTTATATACATAGATATTTGTTCGTCCTTCAATTCTCCTTTCTATATTTTTACTAAACAAAATAATATTTCTCCATTTCGTTTCGTGTTTCGTCACACCGTCGCGTCGACACATGTGTTTAAGTTTACGAATAAAATAAAAACAAATGCGCCGATCTTCAATTTTACGTGAACAACAACAAACACACGTTCTTTATTTGGGTTCAAAAAATAGACACGAGTGCTGGTGTCAATGAAGAGATTTCTTCTACATGACATATCTTTCTCTTTTTGATTTATGCAGCGTAGCACACAAAAAAAAATTGTAGTTTTCTGTCATTAGATGGCTCTACTCTGAATGAATTTCGACTGTCATCTAACGAGAAAAAATATTAAACGACATTTTAATCAAATGTTTGGTTTATAACTTTGATTTTGGCGATGCTAATCGTCAATAGATCTCGGAAGTGAACTTCTTAGTGACATTCATGATTAACATTTTTACGTAGTTTAGTTAAATAAGACGCTTTTAAATGGTATTCCCTTTCTAATTTGACATTTAGGAAATACATCAAAGTATGGTATGCTCAGTAAGCAAAATTAATTTATTAATAATAATGTAACATGTATACAATTCTAATTCTAGTGCATTTGTTTCTTGCTTAAACCAAAAGGGTATGTATCATTCATAAGCAACCCGTTAGTTAAGGGTATTTTAAAAAACAGTTCAATAATTGTAGTTTAACTTAAACACTTCATTGCTGCAATTGCGATAATATTAAACGGAACCAGAATCATCGTATCCAGCAGATTCCATAAAAATATAACCCTATAGAGATATGGAAGACAAAGACAACGCTAGTTTAATTAATGAACCAAAATGTGTTATTAGCTTCAAGCCATCGAAGCCAATCGAAAGTAGTCTGCCAAATACAATTATGCATAATATAGAGTTAAATTTAAATCCTCCTACTTTGAATTCATATATTTTGGATTTCTTCGCTAATAAGCTACATCCAATATCCATGCTAAATGACAGTCTATTCAAATATCTGTTGCAACCATTTTTACGGTCAGTTAACATGGAACTCAGCGAGCAAAGAGTACTACATCAAATTTTAATGACATCAATACATATAAAAGATGCCATCAGACTACGAATCCGGAAGACCATCTTTGCATTAAAAATTGATTTGATTATAGGACCTGAGCTTATAATAATGGGAATCCATGTCCAACACATTGTTGATAAAGCGGTTCATCTGTATACGTTGAGCTTACAACAGATTCGAAACGGGACTACGGATGCTCAAATTAGGATTATGATATTAGAGGTTTTGTACAGTTACAATATTGAAATTAATCAAATATTGATAACTACTACCGATTTGAATATACTGGATAACTTGGAAAATCAATTTGAAATAGGTCGAATAGTATACCATTTTAAATTAGCTTGTAGTGATTTTATCCATTTCGTGGGTTGTTCGCGGACCATACCAGCAATCCGATTAATTGAAAAATGTATCAAACGGTTTTTACACCGTGTAGAGCTACAAACTCATTTAAACCTGTGCCACGATCTGATTCTAATATATCACACTGCGAACGAGAAGCCTAGTTCTTGCTGTAAAGTTTATTGTTCACTAAAGCCCCCATTTGCGTGTTGGAAATTGACTCTTGAAATGGTCAATCATTTTTTAGAATTAAGAAGAAGTAATTTCCACCTGCTTGGAATTCCTCAATTGACATCGGAACAGGTCAAATTTCTGGAAGAATTTGTAATAATTGGTAATTCAATTCAAAAGCTTACAGTTAAACTGGAAGATTATTCGAATTTTGATAATAAAACTTTTAGTAATCTATATATTATGCTAATGGAACTAAAATTAATTGTAAAGAAAACAACCAAAACCAGGATAGGAACGATATTTATAGAGGAATTGGAAAAATCGTTTTCATTGATAATGAATGATCATATATTTCTGTCGTCGATTTACTTGGATCCTCGGATACGAATATGCCTTAATGCCACCCAAATGAATGAAGTGAAAATATTGCTTGTTAATTTAAATAAAAAAATGTTTTTACTAAAAAATAAAAGCAGCCGGAGTTCACACCATGTCTATATTACAACACCGGCTAATTCATCATCTTCAGCAAAAAATCATTCGCCATTTCAGGAATATCTTGAATTATTAGGAAGCAGCCGTTCACAAGAAATCCAGCAAAGTAGATTAAATTTGGATTTTTCGTGCTATGAATTAGAATGTAACAACCGCTTGCCAATGGACACAGACATTTTGGAGTTTTGGTTTACCAAACAAAATAATTTGACTGAATTAGCGAATGCTATCCAAGCAATTCCCATTACTCAAGCAACTATGGAGAGAAATTTGCTTGCCTACAATTATGTACACAATAATAGTTTAGTTTTAAGCGAAGTTGAAAATATTCTACTTATCAAATTTAATTGTCATTTTCAATGTAACTAATTTAAATAAATAAAAAATTGAAATCTAATAGCGAATTCTTTTACGTTTTTGATGTAATGTACTTCAAAATTTTTTGCCAGTTTTTTGTAAAAAGAAAACGCCATAAATAAACATGTATTAGGTACATATGTAAAACAATTAGGTATATATGTAATTCTCTTTCTATGTAGATTTCTCATCATCATTGGAATCATTAATACCTATACATTAGCAGTGTTCATTTCCATCGCCTATCATAACCAGATGATGAATAATCCTTTTTGTCCTGCGCCTATCAGGATTCGAGAATCCAGCACCCTCGATCTAAGCGACACAACTTTAACCACGGTGCCGTTTATTTGTTGTTTGATTAAGAGCACCAAAAAGTATTACCCTCTGGGATTTATTTGCATCATTTTCTGTGTCTGCCTTTTTTAAACCAAATCAATCCCAATCGTAGGCTTTTCACGTTCTAGTACCAACGAGCAAGTTGTTTCAATCCATGAATCTTATATGGTAAACATTACATGTTTATTTACTTTACAGCATCGTATCAGTTGGCTGAGTTATACATAGCCAATTGTTAATTTTCAATACCAAATCAGTTACCCTAATTTCTGTGGTTCAAGTTCTGTGGAATAAAAATCTCATTAATAATTGTTTAGTTATGTAGATACGTTCATATTTCATATGGAGCTCGACAGTTAAACTTTAATAAAATATTTTGTAGATCCTTTAATTTATTTGAAATCATATAATTTAAGGCAGTTAAGTTATGCTCAACGATACCTTGTGTAATTGGAACTGCCATTATAACTCGTGCCATTTCAGCTAAATAGGTAACTTTTTTGTAATTCCCAAAATTGTACAATATTCGAATCTATTGGTAGACTTCCTTACTATTTTCATGTACTTTATACATTTAATTAAAATACTTAATTACGATTTTAAAGAAAAAGCTTTGTATCATATTTTATGAAAATTTGCAAACAAACGAAACGTCAAAAGAACTGAAAATGTTTTGAAAGCGTTGTCAACTTCAAAAGCTCGCTTGATGCCTACCCTTGTGACATCTTAAAAACGGTAGTAAAAATAAAAAAATAAATTTGAAAAAACATAGAAAAATTGGTACGTAAGTATTTAAAATATCGTAGAATTTGATAGGTTAGAATCTTGGCTAAATGTCAAATGGTCGTTATCATTTTATGTAGATGGCACTTTGAAACATGAAAACAGCTATATTTTGTTGAGACAATTATAACAACACCACCATGGCCAAAGCAAAAACTAAGCATTTTAAAATTTTGGTTTGGCTGAATGACAATGCAGATTTGCATTGGTTAAAATAGCTGAATAGCGCTGATTCAGCTAACGTAAAAATGTTTTATTTCTCAACAAAATACAACTAATAAGAAAATAGCCGTGTTTTTGTTAGCGCCCGATGGATGTATAAAAATCTTATATTCAGCGCAATTTTTGCATATCCCTTATCCTGCCCGGTAACACAATTGTGTGGGTACGGCAAAAGTAACATGTCAAACATTTATTTTTGTATGTGTTTTGAACCAACTTACACCCTTTCAAAAAAACACTAATTGTGTTGGTTGTACTTCAAATCAAACGAAATTTTTTTATCAAAAACGCCATTATATAATATGATTTTTTATTCACACATTTGTGTGGATCCCAAGTATAACAAAATTCGTCTTTTTTGTCATTTTTCAAAGTAAAAACTTATATTTAGTTTCGAAGCTGTGTTGCTTTCAAAATTTTACAACAACAATTGCATTGTATTAAAGCCGATTTTCTTAGAATGTTAAGAAAAAAATTTTTAGGATTAGGGGAAATAAAATCATTTTATGGTTATGGTGTTTACCGCAAGGCGTTATTTTTTCTATTTTTTTCGAAAAATTTATATTGTAGTAAAATTTAGCATTTTTTATTTGATAGCAAAATACCGAATTTAATTTGTTCTATTTCATAAAATATAAAAAACTAAAATAATTATTAATAAAATGAACCAACACAGAAAAATTAAAACGCATTAAAAATTAAAGCCAAAAGTTGTTGCTTTCACATTTCTTAGCTAATCCGATTAGATTAGTGAAAGCAACACTACTTTAGTTTTGCTTTCGACTTAGAATAAGATCCTGTATGAAAAGTGTCGCGATTATTCGAAACTGGACGCAACTCGATACAATAAAACTGTGCTTATGTATGTGTGTAAATAAAAACTGGAGGAACAATTTGGTGCAAGCACAAATAATGAATTTTATATTTATAAAATTCATTATTTGTGGCACAAGTATAAATTTCAATTTTTGTGGTGTAGTGATAATAAAATTTACTTATGTAAATCAACTGATGCAAAAGTGTATCACATACATTCATTCAATGATATCAATCGCGTCGTCAAAAGCTGTTCCAGTTCTACAACATCTTCAGCGCAACTCAACATCCAGGCCGATGATTCCAAATTAAAATTATAAATCATAAATTAAGTATTTTTCTAAGTTATTTTTTTAAATATTTATGGGCTAGTTATATAGACGAAAACGAAACGGACTGAAATGAAACGAAACGAAAGACGAAAGAAATATGGTTATATAGACGAATTGGTGAAACGGTTTTGATATTTTCATATTTGTTTTTAATTTTATATTATTTGAAGTTTACTTCTCGTGTATGAAAACTAGCTTGGAAAATCCATTTTATATATGGCAAACTAAATAGAAATATACAAAATATAAAATATTTTGACAATTTGACGTAAGTGCTAGTAAGGATAACAAAAAGAAACATAACCGATAGTGTATAACCGCAAAGACGAAACGAAAGCAAATTGAATTGAATCAATTTCTCCATCCGTTTTCGTTTCGTTTCTTCTATATAATTGGTTTAGTCAGAGATCAAAAAACTCCGGAGCGAGCTGCACATTTGTTATAAAATTGAGGATTGTGTGCAAACAAAGCACATGAAAACGAAAAAACTGAAAAATAAGGAATTTTATTGTTCGCGAGAAAGTTAGTTTTTTCTTCTCATGAATATTAAAAATATTCTCTTGATGTTTATTTCATCACTCACCGTTTAAGCTCAAATTATTTTTGTTACATTTAGTTGACGAATACTTAAGAGTTTTGTATGCAGGGAGACACACGAACATTGTTCGTATCAAAATAAAGGAATTATAAATATTTTTAAAACCAATTATTTTTTTTTGGTAGTTTTTCCTTTTTATTTTTATACACATATATTTTTGAATTAGAAAGGCTGCGTTAATGATATTGTATGTAATCAGAATCTTAGATATATATAAAATTGAAATAATTTTATTACGGAAAATAAATTTGATTATATTGTTTATACAAAATTGATTAATTAAATATAATTTTATAACTTGAAATTTTCAAATTTGAATAAAATAACACAAAATAAAAGATACTTATTATGATAGAATTCAAAATTTTATTAAAATAAAAGTTCATAATTACCCAGTAATTAATAATTTAATTATTATAAAATATAAATTTAACCTAAATTAGAAAAATTCAATATACATTTTTATTAGTAATAGGAGCAGTAAGTAATTCATTTGGTAACTTCAGTAAATATATCACAAAATTATAAATAATTGTCTTAGACAAAATTGCATAAATTTTAAGTTATATTATAAGCATAAATAAAATACTTTAAAAAAATAAATATTTAGTTTTTCAAAATAATAAGTTTCAGAATAAATCAGGATTTAATTTTATTAGAAGAATGTCTTGCATCACATCTGCTGATAATCGGTTTCGAAGTGATGTTAATATGAGCGACAACGCACTAAATGACCGCTCAACCGATACTTGCGTGGCTGGAACCGCTAATGCCGTTTCCGCTAGTTGGTAGAGTTCTGGAAATTCATATCGTATTCTTTCCCAATAATTTAATATATTTTCGTCCGAGTGAAGACGTTTTTTGAAACACAAAGAATTTAGTTGTGTTTCTAAATCAAACACAACCAAATTATCTCTTAATGCAGTATTATCCATTGACTGTAGATATTGTTCGACAATAGATGTTTCATTGGGTGATTCCATTATTTGTGTTGATTGTGACGTTAACAAAGTCGTATCACTCAGTTGAGAATTATCAGTATCACTTGACATGCTGCTTAAATTTTTAATAAATGAATGCAATAGTTTTAAATGAACCTAAAAGTGAATATTTTGATTAGTAATTTTAAAATATTTTAATTTATAATGTACACCGCGTTACCTTGGCATTTGTTTTCCCTTGGCATCTGTCAAATTTGATGAATTCATATAATTAAACCGTGGGTCTAAAAACATTGCCGCAAGAAAAACATCGGATTTAAATAATTGCTGCTCGCGATCAACCATTTCGCTTTTTAATTTTTCTGCTATACCATTTTGTTGAAATCCAAGGGTGATTTTGTAGTGAAGCCATTCTTTAAAAAAATCGCCTATTGTCAGTGTTGAGGACTGTAATTTTTTTGTTGCTACATATATGGGCTTAAACGCTTCCACAAAATTTTTCATGAAACCTAATTGCTCTTCACTAAATCCAATTTCCGGATAATTTTGTGCTACTTGAATATAAAATAGTCTATTTTGTATGAAATTATCAATCATGGAGTACGTGGATCCCCATCTCGTTACAATATCTAAAATAGGCCTTTTGGTAGAATTCACAATAAAGAGACTTCTGTATATGCACGTTTTTAACTTTTTGACTGTATTTCTTATTGCGGTCAATTTAGAGTTCATATTACATTCCATAATAATACCGTTTGCTACTAGTTGAAGTGTATGTGCAACACATCTAACACATCCCAGGATGCTAAGAAATTTGTTTTCTGTGTTTACGTAAAAACTGGATTCCGCTGATGTAATAATTTGATCGTCTTCATCGTCGTCGTACGAAATTTCTGTTGATTCAGTAACACTTGTAGCGATATTTTGATTTTCTGATAGAAGTTTGACCGTTTTTATCATGTTGGCGCCATTATCAGTAGTTACAGAATATAATTGCGAAATATTTATATCATATTTTTCTAACAATGAAAGAATAACATCCTTTAGGTTCTCAGATGTCATTCGGTCAGTCATCTGTATCATTCCGATGGTTCTAATGATTATTGACCCATTTTTTATAAATTGTAGGTTAACTCCTAAATCATTTCTTTCCAGCCGTGTAGCACTATCAATTTTTAAAGATATCATTCTTTCTTTTATTTCTGCTTTAATAGTTTGAATAATTTTTTCGGAAGTTGACCTGATGTGTTCGTGGATATTGGATGAGTTTAACTTTATTTTTAACGCAATTTCAATGGGATTTAGTATTTCTCGAAACCCTTCGTAGTCTATTGTTGCTAAAGGCAATGCATGTTTTGTTAATAATTTCACACAAGACTTAATAACGGTGTTTTGATCAATTTGAACACGCACATATGGTATTTTACTTTTCTTTTGATTCGGTGCCCAATTTTCATCATCTGAAGTAATACTTTCAACTAAATTGAGCTGAATAGCAATATTTTTGTGGCACCGTATAATATGTCTAGATAAGTTATTAGTATTTTTACCACATAATGTTTTACCACAGTAATCAATTGTACAAACGCATTTATTCGTATCGGCACATACATTGGGCCTGTTTAGACGAAGAGTAATTCAACAATCATAATTCAACATTTGCGTTCACACGGTAAAACGTAGTTTATGTTATTTACTTATGTATGTGTAAAATTATTTTCATTTCATATTGAATTTCTTCGGAGAAGCATCGTAAAAGCGGTTGTCAATTTATTCGTATATTTTTTTGGTTGTGTTATACAAAAATTTTTTTTTGTGTAATTTACATTAACGATAATTTTGAAAACAAACTGTTGTTAAAAAAATAAATAATAATAAAAATTATTTTAATTTTTAAAACAAATTGACAGCTACTTATTAGCTATTTTGATTAATATTTTTTATGCAATGCACAGCAATGCTTTACAATAATTTATAATTATAATTTATAAAATTTTGTATTTGCTATTTGAAAAAATTGTATTTACTGTATAGGCTTTTTATATTTGTTTTTAAGAAATTTATATAAAACAATTTTCATTAGCTTTGAAAATGATGTCGATGAGACATCGAAAGCTCAGTCTTTAAATTTGTTTTACTTTATTTAAAATAAAAACGAGCCCTAAACAATTACCAACTTTATTATAGTTATTATTGGCTCAATAAATAATTTTTACTTTATAAAATTTGTTATTATATTTTTTATAAAAAATAAATTGATATTTAGGAATTAATTATGTTATACAAAAAAAAATAAAAATAATTTTTTTGTTGAAAACCCAACGCAACTACATAAATATTTATTTTTTATGTTCGGTAGATGTTTTTATGTTTTGCGAACGAAAGACAAATTGAAAATGAAACCTGTTTTCAGAAAAAAAAAAATTGGACCCAAATTTTTTTTTATAGCTTTTCTGTTTGTGTTAGTAAATTACAATTCGTGTTGAAAAAGTACGCAAAAAAAAATTTTAGATTATAGGCAAGGGGGAAAGGAACGAAGAAATTTGTGTTGAATTCAACTCTCGTGTAAACACAACTCTCGAGATTGTCCAAAATAATCACTATTGTTTGCACGACCAAACCAGTCTGAATATTACATCCTCACTAAATAAAAATAAATGAAATAGCACAAATACGCGAAAAAACGGAGCCTCTCCAATTTTCTACGCTCCAAAAATAAATAAAATTGTATGAAAAATATTCCGCAATAAATATTTACCATCATTCTCGCGATCATAAATACTCCGGAGTTTTGAATTGTATATTGTTTTGTATCCTTGTTTGCACACGGTTATATCAAACATAAAAAAAGGGTAAAAAATTTCTCTAACAACTCTGGGGTGACATGTTCTACCATCGCATTTTCGATACTTTATCGAAGTTTATTTCTCATTTTTCTAAACTAAAATGGACAACTGTTTCATTTATGAATTATTTCTTTTCTATTGCTATCACAACCTACTAGTACAAATGCGAACAAATTGTCTTTCTCTAATTTCGTTCAAGTATCGAAAACAAATTATTTCTTGATAGAAATGGAGTAGAATATCACAATTTTTCAATCTAGCAACCTGGTAAATGATATAAAATATGAAATAGTGTCACATTTTATTCTAAAGAAGCGAGACATAATCTACGATAAAGTATCGAAAATGTGATGGTAGAACATGTCAGCACTGGTGTTGTAAAATTAAATAACCTGATGAAATAGAACAAAAAGGAAAAAGTAGAGTTGAAAATATTCCTACACACAAAAGCCATAAAAGAATTATTGAACTGTTTTCGTAAATTCCTCTTGTTAATGATTTTTAATACACATGTGTTTTTGTACGCATTCATAAATGTGTAATTTTTGAACTCTGGTATCTATTCTACGAAATTTATTTAAAATCGATTTTTATCTGTACATGTATAGCGCACATAGCAAGCTCAACCTGCTTAACTACCCGTGTGTCCGTGTGTGATAATACATATTTTATTTTTTATAAATATTCATTATCCATACACACAAAACAACTAAACCGTGAATTTAAGGGGCCTTAAAGGGCCAACTATAGATAGAATAAAAAAATAACAGAAAAACGTAAGAAACGAAGACAAAAAAATATTATTCCAATTTGACTTTTCGGCTATAGATTACTTAAAATATTAAGTTCATTCTTATATATCATGTAATATTTTTTTAATGTATTTGCTAAAATATTGATTGAAACTACAATAGTTTTGAGTATAAACGAATTATATCTCAACAAATATATGTGTTTAAAATTATAAAAATTATTTATATGCGGTTTAAATTACCGCAATTCGATAAATTATTTTTTTAGGTCTGCTTTAGAAAAAATACAATTATACAGTGTAGTGAAAATTATTTTTGATTTTATAATCATATTAGTATATGTGTACATGGATATTTTATAAATAGGAAACATAAAATATACCAATTATTCCAAATTCCCATATATAAAATAATAAAAATGCATATTACTTGTAACGCACAAAAATTTGTTTGAGTTTTGTTGTTGTAATTGTTAAGTTTTTTATTCTTGCACGAAAATTTTCGCTCTGCTATTCTTTTTACGTGACAGCAAAATTAAAACGCAATTTCTTTTTAAACTTTTTATTTTTGTTATTCTTAGTATGGTCGTATACATTTAAATCCTATCTCTCGCTCTCTTACGTTACTTTTTTTATTTTTTTTATTCTATCTATAGTTCCCACTTAAGACAGCTCGGTTTTAATAAGCCGACATATGATCATCGTGTTGTTTTGTTATTTTTTCCTTCATTCATAAAGTTTTATTACTATGTGTATGTAGTTTAGGTGCGAAAAAAATACGAAAGTTTTTTTTAGTCTGTTTCTGCTATGTATATATAGATGGCAGGGTTATGGGGTTCCTCGATTAGATTACAAAAAATAATGTAATATGAAAAGTGGAGCCACAGTATTCGACCAAACTTTCTTTCGCAATAATTCGTCTGTATATATTACGTTTGTGGTACTAGGCTTAATAACAGAAAATGAAATGAAAACTAAAACGCACGTATTATGTATATACATACTAGATGTATATACATTTGTGCACGATCGATAATTTCTTATCGTTTAGGTATATAAAATTTAAAAAACATGTGATCATGAAAAGCAAGAGGATCTATTTTAGATGTATGTATGTAATGTATGTAGCTACATTGATTATGATTTGGTATGCCGCATGAAATATAATTTATAAAAAAAACAAATATTTGGAAAGGGAAAAATATTATAATTAAATTGTTTTTTAGTGATCGCAGTAAACGTTTAGATATACGTATTACATACTTGTGTTTGGTTACATTATGTACATTTTATGTGCCTATCTATACTGATTGGTCGAAATTAAATACATACATTCATTACTTAATTTTCCCTAAGTGTACTATAAGGATGATATACATATGATCTAAATTCAATAATATTAAAATACCTAACAATTTTATAAATGATTTTATTTTTGAGAAAATGAATAAAATCAGCTTACACCGGAAAGATGTCTTTGGAAAAATGTACTATGTGTTAAGATTTACCTCCAAAAAATTGGTCAAGCATACAAATTTTTGTTAACATTTTCTCCTTTTTCCATATAATCTGAGGCATGGTAGTAATTGATTTGTTTTGACTAGTTTTTGCACACATTTTAAGACGTTGAAAATAAAAGCTAGTTATTGATTTTAACCAAATTTGCAGAAAACAATAATATTTCGATGCCGGTTGTGGTATATTAATAATTATGAGTATACACAATATCCATGCAATTCAATTTTTAAACTGCTAACCCTAAGCGTGAAACCCATCATCAGGTTTTACAATGACAATATATAAATAATTCGTTGTTTGTGTTGTCAATCGATTTACAAGCTCACATTAAAAGTACACTACAATTGTTCAGGATACCAAACACCCCTTATCATGAAAACCGCCCCAAATGACCACTTATTTGAAAATTTCAAAAATAAACATTTCAATATCGGTAATGGGCATAGCTTTAAAATCCTCATCAGAAGTGCAACTCAATTTTTAAGTTGTAACTTTAAATCATGGAAACAAATTTATTTAGCCACCCTTTATTTATTAGGCGTATGACCTTATTTCTACAGATTTTTTCTTCGAGCTTAAAATTATATTTAAAATAGAAATATTTTAACTGTATTTTGTAGTTTTTACAAGATCGGACGCAAGGCTTCGGAACAACGAACGACAAGTCTACGTGAGTTACATAACTTCTCAGAATAGCAGAGTTTAGGAACGCAACTGATAAACAGCACATTCGGCACTGCATTCTATACGAACTCCAACAAGGAAAAAATGCTTCTAAAGCACGGGAATCAATTTGTAGTGTTCTCGGTGCAGACGTTGTGTCTTATGAAACATGTAATTATTGTTATAATCGGTTTAGAAGTGGCGATTTCGGTCTAAGTGGGTCCCACATGTGTAGACCGAATACAACCTAGGTCAACGTATGAACACATGCCTTTTACTCCTAGCCCGGCAACAAAAAAATAATTTCTTGTGGAAAATTGTGACGGGTGATGAAAAGTATATTTTTTACTAGAATTCCAAATGTAAAAAGTTGTGAATAGATCCCGGGTAACCCAGTACATCGACACCAAAACAGAACATCCACTTAAAGGAGGTTCTCCTGTGTATCTGGTGGGACATGAAGGGTGTGCTTTATTGCGAACTTCTGGAGACTGGTCAGACTGTGACTGCAGAACGGTACAGCCGGCAACTGAACAAACTGAGCAAAGAAATTGATCAGAAATTGCCATTTACTGGGCAAGCAAGCAGGCACATTATACTGTTGCATGTAAACGCTCGATCTCACGTTGCTTGCGTGGCTTAGAAGACTAACTTCAACTTGGGATGGGAAGTTCTCCCGCACGCGGCATTTTCACCAGACTTATTGAATAGTTATTTCTTTCTTTTTTCTCTATGTCATCTACTCTACGTACATGCACACACACAAATTTTGCTCTATATTTTATATGGCGACCATCAAATTAAAGACATCATAGCGGAAAGTGGTAAATTCTAAATGAAAACTAACTTAAAAATAAAAAACAATTTACCAAAATTAATGATAAGTAAACAAAGTTCATGCTCAGGAGAAATATTTAAAATAGAAACTTCTGTTTGAGGAATACAATTACCTAACGAGGCGTCACATAATTGAACGTGTGAAAATACGCTTATATGAAGTGATGAATTGGTTTAGAGTTAGATTCGAAATTAATCTTGAGCGAATAACTCAAAAAAATAGTTCAATGTGCTCTTGACTTAATTTATAGAACGAAATATATTTCAACAGATGTGTGGTTAAATAAGTGTCACGGAAATCCTGGATGTTAGAAGGACAACATATTATTCCAATAAATCCCGTTTAGCTTTTAGGATCAGTAACTTTAATACCAGAGGATAGAAACTTTAATTTAGATATATGTATATTCAATTGATTGATTTAACGTAATTTAAAACCAAATTAAAATTACTTGAAATTTTTTGCTGTTTAAAATATCAAAGGAATTATTGAAGACTCTAATAAGTTTTATTGTTCCACTACACCCTTCATATTGTTGCAATTTTGAAACACGGAATTTGCTATGGAATTACTTAATGTCTGAACTGCTAAATTAACTTTCATTTTTGGCAATTAAAAAATATATGGGCATTTCGTGATTTATTCGAGAGATGGAAACCTTCCTTCGATTGAATCCTATGGAGTTATTCTAAATAGTGCCATGAAATTTTAGGGCCGTCACCATCAAATAAAGGACCTTTAATAGTTAAATGTTCTTGACGAGTCTGAACATAAGACATGGATAAAAAAAAATAAAATTGTTGAGGTATACCACCAATTTAAAAGCGAGATTTATATTAGGAAAATAAACGTTACAACCAATAGTTAGAACCCCAATATCACGTGTAATAAAGGCAAACGAAACTCAATTATATTTTTCTTTTATACAGATGTTAAGCTACTAATAAGGAAATATCCAAGAGGAATTTTCCAACGAGCAGTACAACTGACAAATATAAAAACAATTACTTGGGTAGCTAAAGTATTATCATTTGGGTCGTTACCATCGAACTCGACGTATTCAGATATTTTATTGGTGTGAAAATCGTACTCGTATTTTGGATGAATGTACATATCCAAGCATACATTTCCAATAACGACCTTATCTGTTTCTTTTTTTGATCGGACCAGCAACTTTAGAGTACGAAAAGATTCTGAAGTAAAACCTGGATGCCCATTTACTACTTTATACCAGTGTACGAGCAAGTATACGAGAGTGAGGCAAGCAGTTTTTAAATTGGTTTCGAACATACTCAAAGGTCTTCGGAGAATAAAAGTTTAAATTTAAAGAAAACTTCCGTATTTCTTCTGGATATTTCCTGCCTAAATTTGGGTTTCTAATTTTATCTCTATAAGTATATCTATTTCAAAAAATTGAATTTGGGTCACGGTTAAAAAATGTATCCTTCTGGTAAGAGCTAATTAAATTTTTCTCTTCAAGTTTGTAGTATTTAGTACTTAAAAATCGTAGTTTTTGGTTTTGTAATTCGTTTCTTGAACTCATAGAAAGATCAGCACCGGATAAGGCCATTACTCGCTTTAACATTATTTTATTAAATTGTTTGTAAGAAGGTTTTAGACTTTTATTACCAAAAGTAGAAGAACTAGTACCACTACGATTGGTAGTATTACTACCACTATTTACGATTTTTGTAATGGTTTGCAATTTCGAAGGACTTTTGTTTAAATCGGATATATTATCGTCATTTAAATTTTCCATCTCTTCACGATTATAAAAATCTATATTAGTTCCATCCGGATACCATCAGTTCAGGTACTCCGTCAATTGGTAGTAAATAATCCTCTTTTTCTACATCAGAAAAACGTTTATACCAATAATTACACGTTTCATAAGACACAAGGTCGGCACCAAGAACGCTACAAATTGATTCCCGTACCTTAGAAGCATTTTTTCCTTGTTGGAATTCGTATAGAATGCAGTGCCGAATGTGCTGTTTATCAGTTGTAATCGTAAACTCTGCTATTCTGAGAGGTTATGGTTACTCACGTAGACTTGTCGTTCGTTGTTCTGAAACCTTGTGTCCGATCCTATAAAAACCACAAAATACCATGAAAAAAAAATCTGTAGAAATTAAGTTATACACCTAATAAATAAAGTGGGTTGCTAAATAAATTTGTTTCCATGATTTAAAGTTACAAGTTACAACTTAAAAATCGAATTGCACTTCTGATGAGGATTATAAAGCGATACCCAATATCCGATACTGAAATGTCTATTTTTGAAATTGTCAAAAAAGTGGTCATTTATTCTAGAGAAATTTTGGGTAGTTTTCATGGTAAGTGGTGGTTGGTATCTGAAAAATTGCAGAAAATTGCACATTATAAGTAAGCTTGTGACTCGGTTGAAAACAACAAAAAACGAAATTTATTTATTTTCATTTTTAAACCTTAGGATGGTTTAAAATCAATAACTAGCTTTTATTTAAAACAATTCAAATACTATGCCATGCTTCAGATAATATGGAATAAGGGGAAAGTGTTAATAAAAATGTACTATATATGCTTGACCAATTTTTTGGATGAAAATCCAAATACATAGTACATCCTCCCAAAGGCATCTTTCCGCTCTAAGCTGATTTTATTATTTTTCTCAAAAATAAAATCATTTATAAAATTGTTAGGAATTTTAATATTATTGAATTTAGATCATATATCAATCATCCTTGGAAAAATTATGTAATGAATGTATGTATTTAATTTCGACCAATCAGTATAGATAGGCATATAAAATATACATAATCCCCCCGATTCTAACGTACAGTCACAGACGTATTTTCAGTCTTAGCGAAAACTTTTGTCTTAACGAAGACTAGATACTTTAAATTCGTATTCTGCACTTAGTCTTATCTGTCAGTAGTCTTAAAAAATTGTCTTCGTTAATATCAGCGAAATAGGTGGTCTTAGGAATCATAATTTTGACATTTAAACAAAAACAATAATTATGTGTATTTGACCTTAAAACCGCTAAAATTATTCAAAATACAATATTATGTACTATCTTAGCATATATATAACATAAATTTGAGATTTTTTAACAATTTCGAATTAAACTGTCGCTTTTCGGTCATAAATTTGAAACAATATGGTAAAAATTTGGTTTCGACAGCTCTACAAAAGTCTTTCGAGAGTTTCTAATATATTATTTAAGACTACTGTCTTCAGAATTACAATGATGACTTTAGTCTTAAAAAATAAAGTTTTAACAAGAAGTCTTAAGTCTTAGCTAAGATAGTCTTAGTAGTCTTATCGTCACAATCGGGGGGAATGTAACTAAACACAAATATGTAATATGTATGTATATCTAAATGTTTACTGCGATCACTAAAAACAATTTAATTATAATATTTTTCCCTTTCGTTCATAAATTTCTGATGTTTCGTATCATTTCCTCCAAATATTTGTTTCTTTTTTATAAACCATATTTCATGCAGCACACCAAACCATAATCAATATACGTACATACATACATACATCGAAAATAGATCCTCTTTCTTTTCATGATCACATGTTTTTTAAATTTTATATACCTAAACGACCATTGTGCTCGAATTTTAAACTTTTTTTGCGTGACAAGCTGGGCACCCGAGGGGTTAACCTAATTCGAGTATGCTGAATTCAATGGTGCTAGTCCCATTTCAAAGTTAGTCCCCATTTTTGAGATATCGCTTTCGACATATTTTGCCTCTGAGTCAAAAATTTGTCAAAATATACACTCATATTCACGTTGATAGCTCCTGAACCATTAAGATTTTCGTTATGCGTTCTTCAGCAAAGTTGTTGCGCAAGCCAAGACATACAACTTTCCTGGCTACAAAATAATCTGAAATTATCTTACAACTATTCTGTCATCAATAACATAGAACTGGTAGACAAAATCAGGTCAGTACACATTCCAATTGGTGCAAAACTAGCGTCGTTTGATGTCACTAATATGTATACAAACATCCCGATAAATGAAACTTTGCAAATAACCACAGACATATTATTAAAAAACAACATAGATGCCATAACAGTTAAGGAAGTCAATGAGTTATTAAAAGTGATAATGAAACAAAACTATTTCCAGCACGAGAATAAGTTTTACAGCCAAACTGAAGGATTACCTATGGGAAGCCCGCTATCCGGAATATTGGCCAACATATTTTTAAACCACTTGGAGACTAAATACATCCTAAACAGCAAAAATAAACATTTACAACAAATCATTTATTGGCATAGGTATGTTGACGACATACTATTACTGTTCAAAGGCACCAAAAGACAACTCCACCAATTGCACAATTACATTAATAACATTAGTCCAAGCATAAAATTCACAATAGAGGTAGAAGAGGAGAAAACTATAAATTTTTTAGATTTAGCAATTGAGAACGTCGACCAAAAACACAATTTCAAAATCTACAGAAAACCAACCCAGACTAATCACACCATACACATATCATCAAACCACCCACTTCAACATAAACTATCATCATTCAATCATATGATACATAGATTAAATGCAATCCCGATGAAAACGCAAGATTATGAGGAGGAATTGGAAACAATTAAATTCATAGCAGTTGCGAATGGTTACACAGAACCTTTAATACATAATTTGAACACTAAAATCAAACACAAAATTCACATGAATAATATGTCAACATTAAACCAAAACAATGATATCAACAACGACAACAAAAAGTTCATAAGTATTGAATACAACAAAAACACAGCCAATCTACTAGTAAAAACATTTAAGAAACATAACTACACAATAGCATTCAAAACTAATAATAAACTACAAAAACGCTTAAGAATACACAAAAACACAACAAACGAAACCGGGATATACAAGCTGACTTGCGATGATTGTCACAAATTTTAAATAGGTCAAACACGGCGATCATTCAGTATTCGTTTTAAAGAGCATATCGAAGAGGCAAAACGCACCCATAATAAATCAAGTTTTAAATCCAACTACGCACAACATCTCACGGAAGAAAAGCACAACTACACGAACATAGACACAAACCTAATAATTTTACATAAAATGAAGAAGAGTCGTGTCATGGATAGGTTTGAGGAGTTGGAAATATACAAGAATCGTACCAACCATTTGCTATTGAATGACAAATTAAATACACGTACCAACAGATTATACGACGAAATTGTACGTATGTGCAATTCATAATATTTAAGCGGGAATCCCCAAAGTAATTTTTCGATCATTAATAAATTTTTTAATTGTATCTCGTTCATTATTGAAACAAAGTTGACAAAGAGCGAACGCTCGAAACCGGTCCTTCAGACTATAAAAATAAATATTAATATCACAATAAATTTGAAAGTGTTTCAAAATATAGTTTTTTATGTAATAATAAATTTTACTTTATTTATTAAAAAATATATTTTTTTATGTAAATACACGTTTTTTATTAAACAATTTGTGTCATACAACTTTGCCGAACATATCAAGGCCGAAAAACAACATCTACAATCACATTTATGTGTTATTTTATTTTTTGCTTTTCATTTCGACGAAAAACACGTTTTTTATCATTTTTTGTCCATTTATTGAATTTAAATCGATCGAATAAACATCTCATCGGCAAATATAGATACAATAGAAGCTATGTAAAAGAAAACTAAATTGATTCAGTTGATTTTATTGTGATTTTTCTCAATTTTTTCCTAAAAAATTAACATTTTTTTTAACTTTAAATTTTAATTTTCTGATTTGCTCATGTCGTCTTCGGGTTCTTCTTCCTCTTGCAAATTCCAACAAATGTCACCCAGTTCCGTTTGTTGTATTGGTCGCCTTTAAAACAAGTATCCCATAAGCACATAAAACACATGTTTTTAGTGTAACCCAATTGCATGCCACTTAAAAGAGCTATCACTTTTCAAATCTGCACAAACTTTCCATTGATGGTCATTGTATTTAATCAAATCGATGATTTCTTTCATTGATGCATAGGTTTCCTTTGTGTTTGTGCTGCGTGCAATTGGAATGGAATTCTTTGAGTTGGTAACGTGAAGGAGAACTGCCTTCAAGCTGCTGTTAGAGGAATCGATGAACAATCGCCAATCTTCAGGATTATATGCATTGTGCATTGTGGATACCAAACCTCGGATATCAGTGCAAAAAGCGAGTGAATTATTCTCAATTAATTTGAAAAAATTCCTAAAATGACGATGACGATTTATTGCTCCATATATCCGAACATTTGGAGCCAAAATGTTCACTTGTTTTAAATCCTTTGACAAAAGAATGGCTTGCCGCTGCGATAGTTTCAAGCGTCGTACCATAATATCCAAACGACTTTGCGAGATTTCAATGTGATGAGTGACATTTGATAGTTGATATATTGATGCAGATGTTTCTCCGGTTTCACCTGATTCAAATGTTGTTGCTGTTGGTAAATAAACCTCAGTTGGGTTTGATCTTTCCGGAACAGGTATTTCATCTGAATGCGGCAGCGGTAGATGAGTATTTCTCGTTGCAGTGTATGCCAAAGAACCAATTTTGTTTCTGTTTGTACTGAGAATATAATTCATGCACCCATAACATTGAACTGCATCATGTCCTTGTGGATCGGCCCATATCATCGGGACACCAAATGGCATTGCGGCTCCAGTGTTTTGCCATCTATGCCGAATGAAAATGCATGTTGTCCAAACAAAAGACGGCGTCCAACTAATAACATTTTGTGAAAAGCATAGTCGATTTAAATCAGCGGTTTAATCACTTATTTTGCAACGATTGCTCATAATTGTAAATTCTTCACACACATAACAAAAGCAGTTGAGTTTAAAACACCTATCCATATTATTTATTTCACCAGATTTCACGAGACGATTTTCACTTTAGTTTTTGTATTCTTTTGTCACTTTATATATTTAGATGAAAAACTTTTTATTTTTAATTTTATATTACAGTTTTTAGTTCTTACTTATTGTGCCAATTTTTTAACTTTTTTAGAAATATCGATTTCGAGAATAATCTCTTCTTCGGTTTACTTTTTGCTCCTATTACATAATTTATGTTGAAGCTCTTTATATACTGTAGCTAGGCGCTACTGTTTGGTACCTCCTTTGTTTTTAAGTTATGGAGGTCGTAAATTTTATTGGGGTTTTGTGTTGATTTTGTCGCGAAGTAAGTTGTGGGTGTTTTTGTTTTTGTATATTTTCAGGGTGTGAATTTTGGCCGTAATTTGACTCGCGACTCATGAGTCAAATTGGTACACCTGTTTAATTTCAGTCCTTTTTTGATTATGTGCAAAATGGTTACATTTTTATTGAATTTAGTGTATGGTTTTCAGTTTTCATGTGTTGTACGAAACTTGATTTTATGTACTTGTGATGTGTTCTTTGTATCTTATCAGAGATGAGCGTCTTGTTTGGCCTAAGTATGCCGAATTCCAGTTGTATTTAGCCTTACCTGTGTACTTATGTCTCTCGAAAGGGCAAGGTAGGAGCCGGAGTCTTCTGTGAGAAGTTTTTGCAAAAACTGACAAGACCCTTCCTTTTTGAGGAACATGCGAGAAGGCTGGGTCTACAGACGAATAACTTTGTAGAAGTTGCATGGACGAAAAGGAAGAAGAGACTTTAGATAACTTCCTATGCTCGTGTCCGGCACTATCATACAGAAGGCATAGGTATTTGGGCGTATCTAGTGTGACCAGCCTTTCAAATCTCGCTGAATGTGGAGTGCGAGATATTTTGCGGTACGTACGTAGCTCCGAATGGTTTTGAACAGGGGTAAAGGGGAAATATGTTCCTCTGGTATCACAACGGGGCACTCCTGGTCTAAGTGTGCGGAAGTGCCACTCCAAGCTAACCTTGGCCTAAGTAAAACATACATATATGGAAAAATAACACAAAAATGTGAATGTAGATGTCGTTTTTCGGTCTTGATATGTTCAGCAAAGTTGTTGGTCTTGACGTTCGCAACAACTTTGCAGAAGAACGCATAACGAAAATCTTAATGGTTCAGGAGCTATCAACGTGAAAATGAGGGTATGTTTTGACTCAGAACCAAAACATGTCGATAGCGATATCTCAAAAATGGGGACTAACTTTGAAATGGGACTAGCACCATTGAATTCAGCGTACTCGAATTAGGTTTACCCCCCCGGGTGCCCAGCTTGTCACATGTTTCAACTAGCACAGTGATCGATCGTGCACACATTTTATTTTAAATAGTACATATGTATATACATCTAGTATATGTGTAGTATATACATAATACGTGCGTTTTAGTTTTCAAAACAATCTGTTTTATTAAATATAAAACATACAATAAGAGAAAGGATATTTTCAAACGAAAATAAAAAATACGTTGAATTTGTATTTTTCCGTTTGTTTCTTTTATACTGTACACACAAATATAAAATTTTTTATTTGTTCGCGTGCTTATTAAAAAAATATATTGAGCGAGAAATATGAATATATTGAGCAAGATAGACGAAATAGGGTTTGAGTTTTAGCTAATCATTTCTCTAACAGCCGCTAGAAATATTTTTCCATTTGTAACGACATCGAGAATTTGATTTGAACATAAATTTTCCTTTGGTTTACATAACTGATTGTAACTTGACTGTGGTCAAACTTTTGGTTTGATCATAAAAAAAGAAACATATTTCTTTTTTCGATGGTTTCATGGTTTGACCAATTTTCTAAATGGACGTCTAAGCGTTATATTCGGGGGAAGACGGTAGGGGGGCGAAGTCCGAGATTCATACCTCCACGTGGTGCTCCCTGGGTAACTTTAAATGAATCAGGCAATGTAGTTGATATAGGAAGAATAAAAGAATAAAAATAAAAATTTGTAAAATGAAGCTTCACTATTCAAATTTTTTGTTTATCAATCGCGCAAATTTTATCGATTAAATTGAATGAAGCTTAAATTTTCGATAAAGTTTTATCACAGAAGCAATATTCAGTTTCAATCTGATAAGATAATGAAAAAATTCAATCATCTCATCAGACAATGGCGACTGAATATTACTACGTAATGATTATATTTTGTGTTCTATATGTGTAAACCGATATATTTCGTGTTACCCGAATAAACACATATAAAACGGCCTTAGTAAGGACCGATATTTCCGATAACGCTATGAATTAATTAATTCAGTAAAATTAATAAAAAATTACTTGCACTGGAATCGAAACCAGTGTGAATGAGATGAAAGTTTGTAAGAATAAATTTAGTGAGTTGTCATAATTTTTCATTAACACTAGAGTTACGATTGCACGGTTGTTCTACATATATAGAACACAAAATGTAATCATTACATAGTAATATTCAATCACCATGGCCTGATGAGATGATTGAATTTTTTCATGATCTTATCAGATCGAAACTATGGATATTACTTCTGTTACAAAAGATAGATTAACTCCACGAATTATTTACAAATACAACCAAATTTCTTTTCAGATATTCAAATTATTTTTAGACTTCAGACGAGCATATGACATGTTCAATAAAGATTAACCTATGTTCTGTACCCTGATTATCTAGAAAACAAGATATGTAAACGTCAACATAAAAAAACACAAAGGATTGTATTGTAGTTCTAAATTGTGTAAAGTCGAAAAGCTTACCATGGTTTTCACGTTTAAACATTAACTTTTTCTAGAGAATCTGTGCGCTAGAGTAGCTACATAGGAATACCTAAAATTTTTAGCTCTTTAATAAGACAGTGGGCCAGTCACTTTTATGTGACGATATTTATTTAAATTATTTTAAAAATTCACGTTAAACTTCGATTTCCTGATATAGTTTATTTAAGCTTGCTGATCGAATGGCTTTACTATATTCCAAAACCTAATGCCATACTTACTGTTAAATTATGGCTTCATTATATAAACCACATTTTTAATATCTTACAGAACTGGACAAAATATTTTTTTTGAATTAGTTACAATTTGGTTAATGAATTGTTGTGTAAATACTATTCATTTGTGACCGTTTTCCACGATAAATCCTCCTGATTATACTATCCCCGAAAAATCAAAAAAAAAATGGGTCACAAGTTACCATTCAGGCCATGAAATGGAACATATTACACTTCTCCACTTACAATTATTTTAACATCGTGTTACCATCATAAGGCTGTTTATATGACATTACAGATAGCTGACTTAAGAAACTACATTTTTTAAAGTTTTACCTTTACGCCAAATGTGTGAAAATAGTAATTATGTTCAGGACAACAATATAAAATCACATAGGTATTAAAAATGAATTAAACATTTTAGTATGAAGAGTATTTTGTTCTGTTAAATTCTTAAACTGAGGTACTTACAAATGTTTAACATTTTTAAGTTTTAAAATTAATTTTGTGCAAATATATATTTTAAAAAATCTGAAGATCAAATTAATATTTGAAACGTCGGTTAGAAATAAAAATATTATTTTAAAAAACATATCGACATCTTTACTTAATTTGAATTAAAAACGCTCAATAACTACATATATCATATAATACTCGTATCTTAATAATATCTGCTGATAATGTACTCGACGTATATCACGATTCACGGCACAAGAACATTTTTTTTAGTTTAGATACGGAAAATGTTTGCGTTCATTCATCTTCATAGAAATTCTAAATTACAATAACAAAAACACATTTCATACCCATTCATAAACACACATTTCACATTTTCACAATTATTCATATTGTTACGGTGACACCTAGATTAGAATAGAATAAGTTAATTTCATTACTAGGTCAATTGTATTTATGATTTATACTCAACATTTAGGCGTCATTTCTATGCTAACATATTTGCTCGATGCGCATTTAGGATTATTCTAGAAACAAATATTTTGGTATATAAAGGCGCGCGTTGATGTGGAATGCTGAGTCTTATTTTAAACGTGATACAGTGAAGGTTAAATAGAAAGATTATTAAAGTGATTATTAAAGCGATTATTAAAGTGATAATTAAAAAGTGTGTTATAATTATAATAATTAATTGGGAATTTTGTGTTGTATAATAAATTGTGTTGTATAATAAATTGTGTTGTTTAATAAATTGTGTTGTATCATAAATTGTGTTGTGTAAATAAATTGTGTGAGTTCAAATTTGAAGCAGTTGTATTTATTCACAATCCAGTGATTCGAACCTTGAGTGACAAGGCAAAATCGTAACAATTGATGACAGCGGTGGGATTGTGAATAATAAAGAAAATGATACTCTACGAATTAAAGCTTGCGCAATTAAAGGAGCACCTGAAACAGCGAGGTTTGGCCAGTGAAGGCACAAAAGCTAGTTTGGTGGAGCGACTACGTGAGGCCATGGAGAAGGACGGTTTAAATCCAGACGTATATGATTTCGAGGAGGAAAAAACGGATGAGAGCGGTGTGGACAAGAAAGAAGGCGACGTACAAATGGTGGTCGGAACAACACAAAACCCATCCGGAAGTTTTGATTTATCGCAGTTGATGGCTGCTATGAATCAAATGATGGGACAACAGTTGGAGCAACAAGGGGCGGACATTAAACATCAAATGAAACAGCAGATGGAGCAACAAGGGGCGGATATTAAACATCAAATGAAACAGCAGATGTTAGAAATGGAGCAACAAGGGGCGGACATTAAGCAATCGAACGCGGATATTAAACATCAAATAGAAGACGGTCAAAAGAAAATGGACGAGAAGTTTCTGGAGTTATGTTCTACATTACACGGCGAAGTGGAAAAGCTGCAAACCGAGTTACACACAGAAATTCGAAATGTTAAAGGGAACGTTCAACAAAAATTTGAAACTGTTAACCAAAATATACAAACGGTTAAACAAGATCTACAAACCGAAGTGCAACGTCTCGAGAAAGAGCTTGAAGATGTCAAGGCAAATGGAACGACACAACAAGTGATCCAGACGGTTAATGCAGTTAAGATAAAACCACCAACATTTGATGGAACAACATCCTTCAGCATTTTTAAGTTCCAATTCGAAACGGCGATTAAGCAAAATCAGTGGACTGAAGAACAATGTGTTGCAGCGTTAATTGTGGCTCTTAAAGGCGAAGCGGCAGAAACACTACAAATCATTCCCGAGCAGGAAAGGAACGTTTACATGGGAATTATGAAGGCGTTAGATCGAAAATACGGGAGTGACCACAAACGAGAAATCTATCGCATGGAATTGAAGGGTCGATACCAAAGAGGAGGAGAATCGCTACAGGAATATTCATCGGCGCGAGCGGCTCGCGCATTTAGCACATTCAAATATGTCGGCCGATTACATGGAGCGAATTAAAATAGATGCATTCATTGACGGTATTCGAGATCCTGAGACGCGCAGAGCAGTGATGTTGTCACCTAAGGCAACTTTCACGGAAACCATCGCTTGTGCGTTAACAAACGAAACTGCGCAAACCATCATCAAACCAGCAATGAAAATTCGTAGAGTGGAGATTGATTCCAGAATAGACACCGAGCGGGCTATGCCAAGGTTCAGATATGGAAGTAGCAGGGGATTAAATGCTGGGTATGTAATAGAATGGGTCACATCTCACGGGACTGTTGGAAGATTAAGAAGAAACGAGCACGGTCGCCATCTCCTATGAAGCGTAGATCAAACGAGGAGCAGATAGAATCCAGAAGGGCTGGTCAGACTACAGCGGAGTCGTTAAACTAAAAAGAGTCAGTTTGCAGGGGCAGAAGCTGACTCCCACAACCGATTGCCCCATAACCTCCATCCATGTTTCGAGAATAGCAAGGAGCGGTGACAGCTTAACAATTGAAGCCGATATTGATGGGAAGAAATGCATGATCACGCTGGATACGGGAGCAACTCATACGATTGTTCGTGAGGATATTATCGATGGAATTTTGGAACCAGCTAAGAAAGAAAGGGACAAAAATCGGAAAATGCGAAGAAATATCTGCGATTGTGAAGTGCGAGCAGAAAAATCCGATTAATACGACTAACTTGCAAGGACAGAAAGAGGTTGTAGAACAAATCATGGAGAAATGGACCGAAGATCTTACCATGGAACAGAAAAATTTGGCAAAACAATTGCTCGAGCGGTACATGCCAATATTCTGCAGTACATCGGACAATAATGGGAGAACCACAATGGTAAAACATCGAATAGATACAGGAGCAGAAATGACGATTCGTCAACCACCCAGGAGATTACCATTGGCAAAGCAAGGAGAAGTGGATCGAATGGTAAAAGATATGCAAGCAGCAGGGGTAATCGAAACATCAAGCAGTCCATGGAGTTCACTAGTGGTTTTAGTCGAGAAAAAGGATGGTAGCATGAGATTCTGCGTGGATTACCGAAAATTAAATGCTGTGACGAAAAAGGATAGTTACCCCTTGCCAAGGATCGATGACACGTTAGACACATTATCGGGTGCTCGAATATTTTCGACGTTAGATCTGCAAAGCGGCTATTGGCAAGTGGAAGTCCAGGAGGAAGGTCGCGAGAAAACGGCATTCAGTGTGGGTAACGGATTATGGCAATTTAATGTTATGCCATTCGGATTATGTAACGCCCCTGCGACTTTTGAACGGCTAATGGAGCGCGTATTAAAGGGATTACATTGGAAGACGTGCCTCGTATATTTAGATGACATCATCGTTATGGGCAAGGATTTCGACGAGCATTTAAGGAATTTGGCAGAGGTTTTGGATCCTGTATCCGATCGCCGCTGGATTGAAGCTAAGCCCGAAGAAATGCAAACTATTTAGAACGGAAGTAAAATATTTGGGTCATAAGGTAACAACCAATGGAATCCATACCGATGAAGACAAGATCGCAGCAGTGAAGGAATGGCCACGACCTAAAAACTTACATGAATAACGGAGCTTCCTTGGATTGTGCACCTATTATAGACGATTCGTGCCAGGATTCGCCAGTATCGCCAAGAGTTTACACGAGTTAACCAGGAAGAACAAGGCATTCGAATGGAAGGATGATCAGGAAGAGGCATTTGTGGAACTAAGACGACGATTATGCGAATCACCAATCCTCGCATACCCTATACCCAACGTTAAATTCATTTTGGACACCGATGCAAGTAATGATGGTATAGGAGGAGTATTATCACAGGCAACAAATGGTGAGGAGCGAGTTATTGCATATTACTCCAAGATGTTATCAAAACCGGAACGAAATTATTGTGTAACACGGAAAGAGTTGTTGGCTATAGTCGAATGTGTTAAGCACTTCCATAAGTACCTCTATGGCCAAAAATTTCTTCTACGGACGGATCATGGAGCTTTGCGCTGGTTGTTACAATTCAAAAATCCAGAGGGACAAGTAGCACGTTGGATCGAACGTTTGCAAAGCTACGATTACTAAATTGAACATCGGAAGGGAAGCGCACATGGAAATGCCAACGCATTATCAAGAAGGCCATGTCCCGTGGAATGCAAGCATTGTGGGCGTGTGGAGGGTAAGGAAAACATCATCGATATTCGGCTTATGCAAGTGCTACTTGATGAGGAATGGACTGATGAAATGATCAAGAAGGAGCAATTACGGGATGCTGACCTATCATTCATCATGGAACATAAGGAAAAGGAACACCGGCCCACATGGAGTGAGATAGCAGACAAAACTCCCATTATAAAAGCATATTGGGCTCAATGGGATAGTCTCCATATAGAAAATGGATGTTTAAAACGAAAGTGGGAAAGTACGGATGGTAAAGTAAAACAATTGTTGGTAGTGGTGCCAAAAGATCGGATAGAGGAAATCCTCAAGGAGTATCATGGAGGAGCAAGTGGAGGTCACTTAGGGATTAATAAAACATTAGCCAAAATTCGCCAACGTTTCTACTGGTCCGGATGTAGACAGTCAGTAGTAGAATGGTGTCGAAGATGTGACCAATGTGCGGCAGTAAAGGGACCAGCACGAAAAAGCCGTGGAACCATGAAACAATATAATGTCGGGGCACCATTTGAGAGAATTGCAATGGACGTGGCGGGGCCATTTCCGACTACCGAGAGCGGAAATAAATATGTGCTAGTAATAATGGATTATTTCAGCAAATGGCCGGAAGTGTACCCGATACCCAATCAGGAGACAACAACAATAGCTGATGCTGTGGTCAACAACTGGATTAGCAGATTTGGTGTACCAATGGAAATTCACACTGATCAAGGAAGGAATTTCGAATCGGTGGTATTTCAGGAGATATGTCAGATGCTTCGAATCAATAAAACAAGAACAACGCCTTTACATCCACAGTCGGACGGTATGGTGGAAAGATTCAATAGCACATTGGAGGAATATCTAGCAAAGGTTGTTGAAAGGAACCAACGCAACTGGGATCGACATATACCAATGTTCCTGATGGCCTACCGATCAGCGGTACATGACACAACAGGAGTGACACCAGCTAAAACCATATTTGGGAACAATCTGCGATTACCAGGAGATTTAAAGTTTGGGGCTGTTCCATCAGCAGCTCTATGCGGACAGGATTACGTCGACCGGATGAAAGAGGAACTTAATGAAATACATCAATTTGTACGGGAGAAAATTCGAATATCAAGTGATCGAATGAAAGCTCGATATGACATACGAGCAAATAATCAAGGCTTCGAGGAAGGGCAATTGGTATGGCTTCACAACCCGCAACGGCAGAAAGGATTATCACCGAAGTTGCAACCCACATGGGAAGGACCTTACACTGTCATTAAAAAGTTGAACGACGTGGTTTATCGCATACAGAAAGGACGGAAAGGTAAACCAAAGATTGTGCATTTAGAACGTTTGGCGCTCTACAGAGGAGGTGATCTGGATCCTGTTCGGGACGAACAGGCTTAGGTGGGGGGTAGTGTTACGGTGACACCTAGATTAGAATAGAATAAGTTAATTTCATTAATAGTTCAATTGTATTTATGATTTATACTCAACATTTAGGCGTCATTTCTATACTAACATATTTGCTCGATGCGCATTTAGGATTATTCTAGAAACAAATATTTTGGTATATAAAGGCGCGTTGATGTGGAATGCTGAGTCTTATTTTAAACGTGATACAGTGAAGGTTAAATAGAAAGATTATTAAAGTGATTATTAAAGCGATTATTAAAGTGATAATTAAAAAGTGTGTTATAATTATAATAATTAATTGGGAATTTTGTGTTGTATAATAAATTGTGTTGTATAATAAATTGTGTTGTTTAATAAATTGTGTTGTATCATAAATTGTGTTGTGTAAATAAATTGTGTGAGTTCAAATTTGAAGCATGACAATATACATACATATTACTACAGCTTGTTTTTTATATTCTCTACATATCCCAGTAAAAACGAAATGAAGATCGAACCAAATAAAAAAAAAATATTTTTTTTGTACGTATACAGCGGTGAAAGCAAATCTAAAATTTCTGCTTTGAAATTTTTTTCATAAATAAAATAAACTATTTCATGCACTGTGTCGCTCAATGTGTAGTACCAAAAACTAATATATTGGGAGCGGCGCTAGCTTCGCACTGGCTTATAAAAGTAATATTTCTTGGTTTTTCTTATATTTCTTTATCCGATGGTTTGACTCAGATTTTTTAGTTTAATTTTTTCAAGTAAAAATACATATACTTTTAGGCGCTATATTATAAATAGAACCACAAACAAAATAGCAATCAGACCTGCAAACCAATAGTAACTTTATGTGTAAATCAAATTCTCGATGTCGTTACAAATGGAAAAATATATCGAGCGGCTGTTAGTAGAAATGCTTAGCTAAAACTCAAACCCTATGTGCTCAATATACATCTCGCTCAATTTATTTATTCAACGCGCGCGACAAAATAATTTTTTTTTATTTGTGTGTACAGTATAAAAGAAACAAACGGAAAAATACAAATTCAACGTGTTTTTTATTTTCGTTTGAAAATACCCTTTCTCTTATTGTATGTTTTAAATTTAATAAAACAGAATGTTTTGAAAACTAAAACGCACGTATTATGTATATACTATACATATACTAGATGTATATACATATGTACTATTTAAAATAAAATGTGTGCACGATCGATAATTTCTTGTCGTTTAGGTATATAAAATTTAAAAAACATGTGATCATGAAAAGAAAGAGGATCTATTTTCGATGTATGTATATATGTACGTATATACGTTGTATGTACGTATGTATATATATATACGTATATACATTGATTATGGTTTGGTGTGCTGCATGAAATATAGTTTATAAAAAAGAAACAAATATTTGGAGGAAAGAATACGAAACATCAGAAATTTATGAACGAAAGGGAAAATATTATAATTAAATTGTTTTTTACTGATCGCAGTAAACATTTAGATATACATATTACATATTTGTGTTTAGTTACATTATGTATATTTTATATGCCTATCTATACTGATTGGTCGAAATTAAATACATACATTCATTACTTAATTTTTCCTAAGTGTACTATAAGGATGATTGATATATGTTCTAAATTCAATAATATTAAAATTCCTAACAATTTTATAAATGATTTTATTTTGAGAAAAATAATAAAATCAGCTTAGAGCGGAAAGATGCCTTAGGGAGGATGTACTATGTATTTGGATTTGCATCTAAAAAATTGGTCAAGCATATATAGTACATTTTTGTTAACACTTTCCCCTTATTCCATATTATCTGAAGCATAGTATAGTATTTGAATTGTTTCAAATAAAAGCTAGTTATTGATTTTAACCAAATTTGCAAAAACATTAATATTTCGAACTCGGTTGTGATATATATAGAATTATGAGTATACACAATATCCTTGGAATTCCATTTTTAAACTTCTAACCCCAAGTAAAAACCATCCTAAGGTTTAAAACTGAAAATAAATAAATTTCGTTTTTTGTTGTTTTCAACCGAGTTACAAGCTTACATTATAAGTACACTGCAATTTTTCAGATACCAACCACCACTTATCATGAAAACTACCCCAAATTTCTCTAGAATAAATGGCCACTTTTTTGACAATTTCAAAAATAGACATTTCAATATCGGATATTGGGTATCGCTTTATAATCCTCATCAGAAGTGCAATTCGATTTTTAAGTTGTAACTTGGAACTTTAAATCATATAAACAAATTTATTTAGCCACCCACTTTATTTATTAGGTATATAACTTAATTTCTACAGATTTTTTTCACGGTATTCTGTGGTTTTTGTAGGATCGGACGCAAGGTTCCAGAACAACGAACGACAAGTTTACGTGAGTTACATAACCTCTCAGAATAGCAGAGTTTACAATTACAACTGATAAACAGCACATTCGGCACTGCATTCTATACGAATTCCAACAAGGAAAAAATGCTTCTAAGGCACGGGAATCAATTTGTAGTGTTCTTGGTGCCGACCTTGTGTCTTATGAAACGTGTAATTATTGGTATAAACGTTTTAGAATTAGTGATTTCGATCTTAGTGACAGCCTCGAAAGTTTGAAGATGTGCGAGCTAACCTGGAATCTACAACAGCAACAGGCATAACTCAGAAAAAACGAATACCTAAATAACATACTGCCTAATAATTGGTTTCATCTAAGATTTCAATTCCTAAAAATCATAAATAACTATCAAATGTTTAAATTCTCCTAAACTTCTGAAAATTTAAATAAATTTTAAGAAATATGTACTACGGACTTGGAGCAAAATATTTTCTGAACAGTTATTTTTCAGTAATTATCTTCTCCTGTACTAAATATTAATTTATTACATTAATATGCCCAGCACCAAGTGAATTTTCTGAAACTGGTGGTTATGTAAATGTATTTAATTAATGTGTAGTAATCTATCACCATACCATACATGACATACTTTAGTCATATATAGTCTACTGAGATTGTCACAGATTTTAGTGAGGCCTCATTAAACCTTTTATGAAACATGTCTTTGTTTTTGGTAAGACTTCAGTAGGCTGAACTTGCTCGACATGTTTAAAGAGTTCGTAGTATAAATATTTTTTGTATAAGGCCTCCTACCTGATGACATAAATCAAAGATAAGATCACGAACACCGCACGGAAGTCCAGAAAATACTCGAACTCAATTCAAATAAAATTAATTAATTTAAAACGAGTTCATAATTTTGAATTACAATAGAACAAAGAAAAATATTTTGAATATCAGTGAAACTAGCTTTATTGGATTGATAATTTTATGCCATTAATGCTTGAATATGATTGTGGCCATGTGGCCGCTGTGGCTGGTGCGTAGATGGCGCAATCTGCATGTCCAATTTTCACACACTTTTCGCAGCAAGCGTAGACAAGTGACTTAACATATCCCCAAAGAAAATAATCTAATGGAGTTAGATCACACGATCTCGGTGACCAATTAACAGGACTATTATGTTGAATTAGTCTTTCATCAAATGTTTCTTTGAGTAAATTAATTGTATTCCGCGTTGTGTGGCTTATGGAACCGTCCTGTTGGAACCACATATCAGCAAGATTAATGCCAGCCAATTGGGGTACAAAAAAGTTAGAAATCATGTCTCTATACCGTTCACTGTAAGATTCCACCCATCATCGTTTTTGAAGACATATAGACCAGAGAGTCCGCCGGCCCATAAAGCGCACCAAATAGTGATTTTCTATGGATGTAATGGTGTTTCAAAGGCAAAGGCTTCTAGATTATCTTCACTCCAAATTCAATTCTGTTTATTAACGTACCCATTCAACAAAAATTGAGCTTCATCGTTGAACAAAATTTTGTTTGGAAAATCAACATCAATAGAATTAGTGCTTCAGCCGATTGGCCGATTTGGCAAGCAGTGCTATGGCGTAAGTTTATTCATTATGAAATGGCAAATCAAACTAATGACAAAGCAAATGTTAGCTGTAAACTCGGTTGTCAAACAAAACAATGTTGCAAACTTAACGATGTGAAGCTATAAAACACACCCTTTACTGATTGAATAAGGAATTCATGAGACAAACACTTTTAATATTTCGATCAATGATTTGCATAATTTTCCTTCTAAGCAAAATGTACAAATGTAATTCTTCACGATACAAGCTCCATTTAAACCTATATACTGATATAGAAAATGAGTCAGCGTCTACACTCAGAAAAAATATGATAAACACATGATTGCCTTTACCATATTATAATAATAGAAATCATTATAAAATTATTGTGATATTCCCTATCATACAATAATAAGAAATACTATTTGTTTAATTATGTCAATCAGTGAAAACGGAGCTTATTATTATTATGATACATGTAATCATATTCATCTCCCATGATTAGTGTAATCAGAATGCATGATTAAATTTTGATTCGTTTAATAATTTTTAAGGTATTTATAAAAATTCGCTATCTCAATGGGTGATTAATTCGTATGTGAACACTAAATATTTAGAGTTGCCTTAAAATGCCTCAACCAGTCACGCACGACTTAGGTTAGGAGCTTAAGTTACACGCCGGTTGCACCACTTCGGTTAGTGATACAATCACCAAAATTGTATAGGCTTCTTGTCACAAATAAACAACAGGGGCGGTATGTTGTATCATCATCACTTCGAATCGAATTCGAAAAAATTCGCGTCGAAAAAGTGAAAGTTACATACCGCCACTCGACTTTTTTCGAACTTCGATTCGAAGTGATGGTACAACATACCGCCCCGGACCTGTACAATTTTTGGTGGTCGTACCGCTCCCCTAAGTGGTCCAAACGGAGCACAACTTAAGCTCTTAAGTTTGGACTGCCTGAGGTTTTTAATTTGTAGTTGCATGACTGCAATAAGCCATGTGGTGTGATTACCATATATATATATATATATATATATATATATATATATATATATATATATATATATATATATATATATATATATATATATATATATATATATATATATATATATATATATATATATATATATATATATATATATATATATATATATATATATATATATATATATATATATATATATATATATATATAATATATATATATATATATATATATATATATATATATATATATATTTATATTCATATACATATATATATATATATATATATATATATATATATATATATATATATATATATATATATATATTCATACATTTCAATTTCATAATGAATAAACTTACGCCATAGCACTGCTTGCCAAATCAGCCAATCGGCTGAAGCACTAATTCTATTGATGTTGATTTTCCAAACAAAATTTTGTTCAACGATGAAGCTCAATTTTTGTTGAATGGGTACGTTAATAAACAGAATTGAATTTGGAGTGAAGATAATCTAGAAGCCTTTGCCTTTGAAACACCATTATAGAAAATCACTATTTGGTGCGCTTTATGGGCCGGCGGACTCTCTGGTCTATATGTCTTCAAAAACGATGATGGGTGGAATCTTACAGTGAACGGTATAGAGACATGATTTCTAACTCTTTTGTACCCCAATTGGCTGGCATTAATCTTGCTGATATGTGGTTCCAACAGGACGGTTCCATAAGCCACACAACGCGGAATACAATTAATTTACTCAAAGAAACATTTGATGAAAGACTAATTCAACATAATAGTCCTGTTAATTGGTCACCGAGATCGTGTGATCTAACTCCATTAGATTATTTTCTTTGGGGATATGTTAAGTCACTTGTCTACGCTTGCTGCGAAAAGTGTGTGAAAATTGGACATGCAGATTGCGCCATCTACGCACCAGCCACAGCGGCCACATGGCCACAATCATATTCAAGCATTAATGGCATAAAATTATCAATCCAATAAAGCTAGTTTCACTGATATTCAAAATATTTTTCTTTGTTCTATTGTAATTCAAAATTATTAACTCGTTTTAAATTAATTAATTTTATTTGAATTGAGTTCGAGTATTTTCTGGACTTCCGTGAGGTGTTCGTGATCTTATCTTTGATTTATGTCATCAGGTAGGAGGCCTTATACAAAAAATATTTATACTACGAACTCTTTAAACATGTCGAGCAAGTTCAGCCTACTGAAGTCTTACCAAAAACAAAGACATGTTTCATAAAAGGTTTAATGAGGCCTCACTAAAATCTGTGACAATCTCAGTAGACTATATATGACTAAAGTATGTCATGTATGGTATGGTGATAGATTACTACACATTAATTAAATACTTTTAACGCTATTTGCCGTAGGCACTTGGCGAAACACACTTATACTTAATAAACACATTTTTATTAATCACTTGTTTTTTGTTCCGCAGAATATTTTGAATGTCTTTCAAAAAGTTTAAAAAATCACTCGATCGATTTCGACTTGTTAGGTCATCATCAGGAGTATCTACTGATTTGTATTAGTAAAAATTTTTGTTATATAATAGAAAAAAGCAAAATATAATAAAAGAAGAAAAAATAAGCAATAAAAATTAATCTACGGATCGCGCAGGTAGGCGATGAGTCATATGTAGGTTGAGTAACAAAATTCAAGGTATATTATTGCGTACGTGAGAATAGAAAAGGGCGGGGTCTGTAATTGGTGAGAACCGGATTTCTCTTTGTTCGTTAAGGATATTTTGGTTAAGAAATATTGATTTTCGAATTTCGTAAGATTCTAAGGTATCTAAACGTCTGCCTTTGGGTTGTATATGTAATATGTCTAAATTGTTCAAGCTAGCTGTATGATTTTCTGAAGTTAAATGGTTATGGAAAGTTGATTGATTGCAACTAGATGCCGAAACAGCCTTATCTGGCCAGATAACCCAAATAAAATCAGTGTGTGCGTTACAAATAAAGAAAGGTATTGATAACTCTTCTTCTCCGATAAACTCTTCTTCTTCTGCTGCTTCTAATACTAACCTCAAAGTGATTGGTGCGATAAAGAAAAAACTACGTGACCATGACCTTATAGCGTGTAAAGCGGATAAAGGCAATACAATTACCGTGCTCACAAAATTCGATTACTGCAATAAAATTTCTGATTTTATTACAGAAAGTAAAGCAATAGAGCTTGGCAGAGATCCAACTAAGTCTTTTAAGACTTCGGTTAGTAAGTGTATCAACCAATGCCAGAAGTTATTTGATGGAACTGGTTGGAAGTACTCTGTCATGAATCCATCTGCCCCGATCCTTTATGGTTTACCAAAAATCCATAAAGAAGGCATTCCGATTAGACCAATAGTAGCGTATTGCAATGCTCCTGCCTACAAGCTATGTAAGGGTTTCATAAATTTTTTCAATTGTCATACTAATTTCTGTTCGGCTTATTCGGTTAAGAACTCGGTAGAATTGATTAACAAAATTCAAGACGTTGATATTCCGTTACATTCAAAACTAGTTTCATTTGACGTTGCCAGTCTTTTCACTTCTATTCCAATTAATACTTTGTCCCAAATAGTTTGTAATTACTTAGATAGGGATGTTGTAGATGAGAGCTTACGTCGTGAACTGAAGTTAGTTTTTGAGACTTGTATTAAACAAAATTATTTCTGTTTTGATAATACATATTTCAAATTCGCTGATGGTCTACCCATGGGCTCCCCTCTGTCACCTTTGTTGGCTGAAATTTTCATGAATTTCTTCGAGCAAATGATCTTATCAAATAACAATCCTTATTTTCGTCATATAATCTTTTGGTATAGATATGTTGATGACATATTATGTCTATGGAATGGAACTGATAGACTGTTAGACTCTTTCCTTACTTGGTTAAATTCTCAGTATCCCACCATTGATTTTACGTTAGAAAAAGAAGAAAATAAATGTATTAATTTTCTAGATATAACAATAACCAGGATTAATTCTACTTTAGACTTCAAAATTTATCGGAAACCCACGTATACAGACGCTGTTATCCCTAGTTCTTCAAACCATCCCCATAATATTAAAATGTCAGCTTTCCACTCACTCATAGATAGACTAATAAACATCCCTCTGTCAAATTCAAATTATAACACTGAGCTTAACATAATTCTTCAAATAGCAACGAATAACGGATATGCAACTAGGACTATATTAAAGTTATTAAATAAAAAGCTAAAGCGTAAAACTCTAACGGGTATTTATCCACCGGATAGTCCAACGCGGGAAAATTGGCGTCGCTTAGAGTATATAGGAAAAACGAGCCAACGGATTAGCAACATCGTGTCCAATTATACCAATATTAGTTTTGCTTTTTATAATAATAACACAATAAAGAAAATGATTTTTAACAATAAACCTAGAGTTGATCGCCTTTCCAAATCTGGTGTCTATAGGATCAATTGCAATGATTGTAGTTTCTCCTATATTGGTCAGACTGGGCGCAATTTTGGAGTTAGAGCTAAAGAACATTTATCTGGTTGCAATCAATCAACTTTCCATAACCATTTAACTTCAGAAAATCATACAGCTAGCTTGAACAATTTAGACATATTACATATACAACCCAAAGGCAGACGTTTAGATACCTTAGAATCTTACGAAATTCGAAAATCAATATTTCTTAACCAAAATATCCTTAACGAACAAAGAGAAATCCGGTTCTCACCAATTACAGACCCCGCCCTTTTCTATTCTCACGTACGCAATAATATACCTTGAATTTTGTTACTCAACCTACATATGACTCATCGCCTACCTGCGCGATCCGTAGATTAATTTTTATTGCTTATTTTTTCTTCTTTTATTATATTTTGCTTTTTTCTATTATATAACAAAAATTTTTACTAATACAAATCAGTAGATACTCCTGATGATGACCTAACAAGTCGAAATCGATCGAGTGATTTTTTAAACTTTTTGAAAGACATTCAAAATATTCTGCGGAACAAAAAACAAGTGATTAATAAAAATGTGTTTATTAAGTTTAATTAAATACATTTACATAACCACCAGTTTCAGAAAATTCACTTGGTGCTGGGCATATTAATGTAATAAATTAATATTTAGTACAGGAGAAGATAATTACAGAAAAATAACTGTTCAGAAAATATTTTGCTCCAAGTCCGTAGTACATATTTCTTAAAATTTATTTAAATTTTCAGAAGTTTAGGAGAATTTAAACATTTGATAGTTATTTATGATTTTTAGGAATTGAAATCTTAGATGAAACCAATTATTAGGCAGTATGTTATTTAGGTATTCGTTTTTTCTGAGTTATGCCTGTTGCTGTTGTAGATTCCAGGTTAGCTCGCACATCTTCAAACTTTCGAGGCTGTCACTAAGATCGAAATCACTAATTCTAAAACGTTTATACCAATAATTACACGTTTCATAAGACACAAGGTCGGCACCAAGAACACTACAAATTGATTCCCGTGCCTTAGAAGCATTTTTTCCTTGTTGGAATTCGTATAGAATGCAGTGCCGAATGTGCTGTTTATCAGTTGTAATCGTAAACTCTGCTATTCTGAGAGGTTATGTAACTCACGTAAACTTGTCGTTCGTTGTTCTGGAACCTTGCGTCCGATCCTACAAAAACCACAGAATACCGTGAAAAAAATCTGTAGAAATTAAGTTATATACCTAATAAATAAAGTGGGTGGCTAAATAAATTTGTTTATATGATTTAAAGTTCCAAGTTACAACTTAAAAATCGAATTGCACTTCTGATGAGGATTATAAAGCGATACCCAATATCCGATATTGAAATGTCTATTTTTGAAATTGTCAAAAAAGTGGCCATTTATTCTAGAGAAATTTGGGGTAGTGTACTTATAATGTAAGCTTGTAACTCGGTTGAAAACAACAAAAAACGAAATTTATTTATTTTCAGTTTTAAACCTTAGGATGGTTTTTACTTGGGGTTAGAAGTTTAAAAATGGAATTCCAAGGATATTGTGTATACTCATAATTCTATATATATCACAACCGAGTTCGAAATATTAATGTTTTTGCAAATTTGGTTAAAATCAATAACTAGCTTTTATTTGAAACAATTCAAATACTATACTATGCTTCAGATAATATGGAATAAGGGGAAAGTGTTAACAAAAATGTACTATATATGCTTGACCAATTTTTTAGATGCAAATCCAAATACATAGTACATCCTCCCTAAGGCATCTTTCCGCTCTAAGCTGATTTTATTATTTTTCTCAAAATAAAATCATTTATAAAATTGTTAGGAATTTTAATATTATTGAATTTAGAACATATATCAATCATCCTTATAGTACACTTAGGAAAAATTAAGTAATGAATGTATGTATTTAATTTCGACCAATCAGTATAGATAGGCATATAAAATATACATAATGTAACTAAACACAAATATGTAATATGTATATCTAAATGTTTACTGCGATCAGTAAAAAACAATTTAATTATAATATTTTCCCTTTCGTTCATAAATTTCCATAAAGTTAAATACTGCAGAGTGAATGATAGCAGCTGTCAAGTGAGTCAAATTCGGAGGGTAAAAGAGAAAGCATATAAATCAACGGGTCGTATTTAGAATTTGCTCGATTGAAATTTAAAACTTCTCAAATTCCCAATTATTTTTATTCGAATATAGTACGCATTAATTGTTTTTATTTTCGATAAAAAAATTATACTTATAATATTCCAAAATAAAAAATAATTATGAAAAGAAAAACACGTAGAATATGTACGTAGTAATAAGAGAAATGCGACACTGGTAATATAACATATGTTTACAAACACACACACAAAATGAAAAACCCCACACCGAAATCAAAATTGTTTACTTAATTTTCTCTGATTTATAAATTAAATAATGGATAAATTTATCACAAATCACTTTTTTCTTAACATAATTTACATTTTATTTTATATAAACACTTAGTAAACTTACTGATGGTAAGATACGCCTTTTTGAAATCTTTTAGGCGTATTTTTACAATTTTTGACAATACACTTCATTTCAATAACAAGTTTATAATTTTTTTTATCAAATAATGCACACCACACACTACTATATAAACCAACTAAATATTTTATAATATTTTTATTATTTTAATTAATAATTTTAAAATCACTAAATTAAGTCGTCATCATAGGTTGTCACTGCGCACATAAATAAACATCTGATTTGGGGTTTTTCGTTTTGAAATATGAGTAAGCCATATGCTTTTTTATATAACCATCCTTCACCAACGTGCCTCAAATGAAATAGCAAATATTATATGCTTCTTTATATGGGGGAAAAAACATTTCTACTCTGTGTAGTATAACTCTATTTAAATTTCTGATGTTTCGTATCCTTTCCTCCAATTATTTGTTTCTTTTTTATAAACTATATTTCATGCAGCACACCAAACCATAATCAATGTATATACGTATATATATACGTACATACAACGTATATACGTACATATATACATACATCGAAAATAGATCCTCTTTCTTTTCATGATCACATGTTTTTTAAATTTTATATACCTAAACGACAAGAAATTATCGATCGTGCACACATTTTATTTTAAATAGTACATATGTATATACATCTAGTATATGTATAGTATATACATAATACGTGCGTTTTAGTTTTCAAAACATTCTGTTTTATTAAATTTAAAACATACAATAAGAGAAAGGGTATTTTCAAACGAAAATAAAAAACACGTTGAATTTGTATTTTTCCGTTTGTTTCTTTTATACTGTACACACAAATAAAAAAAAATTATTTTGTCGCGCGCGTTGAATAAATATATTGAGCGAGATGTATATTGAGCACATAGGGTTTGAGTTTTAGCTAAGCATTTCTACTAACAGCCGCTCGAAATATTTTTCCATTTGTAACGACATCGAGAATTTGATTTACACATAAAGTTACTATTGGTTTGCAGGTCTGATTGCTATTTTGTTTGTGATAGAACCCTACGAATGTTTAATGAATTGATAATTGGTTTTGTTCTCTACTACAATATTTTTTATTTATTGTAATTGCTAGCTACAACCTAGATAATATATTTAGTGATAATTGTATAAATTTGCCGTTTGCCAATTCCATTGTAAATATTATAGTATAAATAGTATTAAAATCGTTTACCAATTAATTTTGCTAAGTATATTTTACGAGTATTTTTCGTCACTTACCAATTTCATTTTATTAAATATTCGTATTAAGTTCGTGCACACAGTATGCAATTATTCCACTGTGTGGAAAAAGCTGCTCAAATGTCGTACAAAACTCCGTACTACAAAATATCAAAGACACAAAAATATTGATTTTCGAGAAAAATAATTGTTTTTCTCTTTCTATTTCGCGGTAATATTATTTTCGTTTTATAAGTTTCGATTGTATATCTTTTATTTTCAGTTTCTTCTGACAAGTCGACGTGCACGGTTGCACTACATAATTAGTTTTTTTTACTTTAAAGTGTTGTGTTTCATTATAATGTTTTTCGATTTGTTAAAGTAAATAATTTTAAATTTCAATATATAATAATAATTATTAACTTATTTAGTGATCGCGATGTGCAAATTTGGACTAAAAAGGTAATAGAGATCTGTCTCACAATGGCGTCGGTGCGAAATACATTTACGTAGTAAATTTTCAATGATTTTTTTTTCAAGATCTCAATATGCTGGCGGATGCAATACAACGTGGCGGACGCAATACAAAACTCAATTTATGAAATTTAAATATGTAAATAAATTTTCTATGTTTTTTTGTACACAAATAAAAAATAATGTGAATAAAAAAATAATATTTATTTTATTATAAATGGAAAATTTTGTTTCTGTGATTTTTTTCTCTTTTTAGTTGGGGTTCACACCGACACCGGAATTTTTGTGACACTTTTCTTTGGCGGGGAGTACGAATTTCCGCGTGATACACATGGTTCTTTCCATAGAAGCAGTGTGGTTTTAGAACGCGAATGTAAATCGAATTCCGTTGGCATTGCATATTGATATCAATTAAAACAATTTTTTATTATTTTTTACGAGTATGCTTGTTACTCTGTGCCTGTGGTAACGGGTTATTTACTTTTATTGACAAAGAAACTGTACATGTTTTATGGTTTAATTTTGGTGTTTTTATTTGCATGTCGCGCAACATAAAGATTGTTTTTCAATACACGATAAATTTTTATAATTATATTAAGCGCGTTTGCCAAATTTTAACCTTATTTTTGTATAGTTTGTTCCCAATATGCAATGCCGAAGGAATTCCATTTACATTCGCGTTCTAAAACCACACTGCTTCTATGGAAAGAACCATCTGTATCACGCGGAAATTCGTACTCCCCGCCAAAGAAAAGTGTCACAAAAATTCCGGTGTCGGTGTGAATCCCAACTAAAAAGAGAAAAAAATCACAGAAACAAAAGGCACGTCCCAATATGCAATGCCGAAGGAATTCCATTTACATTCGCGTTCTAAAACCACACTGCTTCTATGGAAAGAACCATCTGTATCACGCGGAAATTCGTACTCCCCGCCAAAGAAAAGTGTCACAAAAATTCCGGTGTCGGTGTGAATCCCAAATAAAAAGAGAAAAAAATCACAGAAACAAAAGGCACGTATATATTTTCCAATTGGGATAAATAATAATTCTTATCCGAAATAAAACAAAATTTTCCATTTATAATAAAATAAATAATATTTTATTCACATTATTTTTTATTTGTGTACACATATTTAAATTTGATAAATTCAGTTTTGTATTGCATCCACCACGTTGTATTGCATCCGCCACGTTGTATTGCATCCGCCGTATTGAGATCTTGAAAAAAAATCATTGAAAATTTACTACGTAAATGTATATCGCGACGACGCCATTGTGAGACAGATCTCTATTACCTTTTTAGTCCAAATTTGCACATCGCGATCACTAAATAAGTTAATACATAATTATTATTATATATTTAAATTTAAAATTATTTACTTTAACAAATCGAAAAACATGATAATGAAACACAACACTTTAAAGTAAAAAAACTAATTATGTAGTGCAACCGTGCACGTCGACTTGTCAGAAGAAACTGAAAATAAAAGATATACAATCGAAACTTAAAACGAAAATAATATTACCGCGAAATAGAAAGAGAAAAACAATTATTCTTCTCGAAAATCAATATTTTTGTGTCTTTGATATTTTGTAGTACGGAATTTACTGCGAATTTGAGCAGTTTTTTCCACACAGTGGAATTTGCATACTGGGGTTATACTAGCGATTAGAGACAACACTATATCTATTATCGATAGGAAAATTCAAAACTCTCTCTAACATAGTGGTTTAGAAATAATTGCGGGTTATACAAGGATGCGGGTTATACAAAGGGTGCGGGTTATACGTGAACATTTTTTTTTGTTGCAAATATAATATATATATATCGTGTATATATATATATTGTATATATATATATATATATATATATATATATATATATATATATATCAGCCAAATCAGCCATTGGCGCCTCAAAACCAATGCCAAACCAGCGTCTGTTTTCCAGGTTAGGAGCGGCTGAAGCGGGCGTCTGTCTTGTATCAAGCGGCTCGCTATATAAATGTGTTCAAGGTAGGACTGGATGCCTCAAGATTCTCACCAGTACGTGACCCACACACGTAACAAGCGGGTTGAGCGGAAGGCCAACAACCTCCCCTCATAAAAACTCACCAAGTTATGAACCCTAAAGAAAGGCCTCGGATAACCATATCGGATTCATTACAAACTCGACCTCGGAAATTGTACACGGACAACGCTTTAAAAATGGGAACATGGAACGTGCTTAGCCTCTTAAGACCTGGAGATCTCCAGAACCTATCGAACCAAGCAAAGAGTTACACATTAGACGTACTTGCACTACAAGAGCTTAGATGGTCTGGGAGTGGGATCCATGACACCACCAATGGTTACACTCTTCATTACAGCGGCCATCAGAACGGAGGAGAATTTGGAGTTGGCTTCCTCATCCATCGGCGCGTGAAGCATCATATCATCGATTTCCGCCCTATCAACATGCGGATATGCACGGTCAGACTTCGCACTAGGAAATTTAACATCACGATCGTCAATGTGCATGCACCCACCGAAGATAAATCAGATGACATCAAAGATCTTTTCTTTGTCGAACTGGAGGAAGTCATCAATAACATACCGGACCACGACATTAAAATCATCGTGGGCGACTTTAATGCAAAAATCGGTAGGAGTGCAGAAAATACATCGCACATCGGTCCTAACAGCCTGCACCTAACTAGTAATAACAACGGCCAACGAGTCACCGACCTGGCAATAACGTACAACTTAGTTGTATCAAGTACGTTTTTCCCACATAAGAGAATCCACAAAGTAACGTGGAGATCGAATGATGGGAGAACGGAAAATCAAATCGATCACGTCATGGTGTCTAAGAGGCACTCCACCAGCATATCTGACGTTAGATCTTACAGAGGTGCAGACATGGACAGCGATCATATGCTTGTCATATTTAAATATAAGTGCAAACTGTCATCTACGTTTAACAGACAAGCACAAAAGACCGTTCGATGGAATATCAATGCTCTAAAAGACCAAGCGTCATTGCAGAGTTACCAATCAGCTGTCACTAACTATTTAGAGCGGCCCAGCAACAACGAAGAAGCTCCCTCTAACATCGAGGAGCAGTGGCACGCTATACAGTCAGCCATAACCACCGCGGCGCAAAATACCATCGGAAGAAGACCTCCGAGAGCCCGCAATGATTGGTTCGATGACCAATGCCGTAGGGTCGTCGAAAATAAACGAACGCTTCGTGAAAAATGGTTGGCTCGCAACACTAGAAGCACTCTAGCAGAATATCTCCGCGCTAGGAAAGCCACGACTAAATACCTTCGACAAAAAAACGCGAACATATGAGACTATGCATCGAAAACATCAGCTTCCAAGCGGAACTAGGAAACTCAAGGGACTGTTTTGCCAACGCCAGGAATCTCACTAAAGACTTCCACCCAAGAAGTACAGCCATCAAAGACGGGAATGGAGAGTTGAGAACAAACGTGGCTGATGTTCTCTCAGTATGGCAAACCTACTTTCAAAATCTGCTAAATCGGAATGACGACGTGACCCCCATTAGAGCAATAGCTCCTCCAGGTGACGAGGTCTTTGTCGAATATCCCACAGTGGAGGAAGTAGACGCAGCTATTAGTCGATTGAAAAACGGAAAGGCACCCGGTCTCGATGGAATCCCCGCAGAATTGATTAAACTCGGAGGCGCTACTCTTGCAACAAGTCTATACGACCTCGTCGTCTGTATTTGGGACCAAGAAGAGCTGCCTGAGAATTGGAAGACCGCGCTCATATGTCCGCTGCATAAAAAAGGCGACCGTCTCAAATGTGAAAACTATCGTGGCATAGCTTTATTGAACGCTGCTTACAAAGTGTTGGCTAATGTTGTACTTGCCAGACTCATCCCTTTCGCCGAAAACATCATTGGCGACTATCAATGTGGTTTTCGACCCAACCGATCAACCACGGACCAGTGTTTTACCATGAGGATGATCTTGGAAAAATGTTGGGAGTACAACATAACCATACATCAACTATATATAGACTTCCGGCAGGCATATGACAGCATAAACCGCGACAACCTATGGGCCGCGCTCTTATGCCTAGGAATCCCAGAGAAACTCGTTTCGCTGTGTAAATTAACAACGTCTGGGTCTGTATGTAGAATCGTAATTGAAGGAACTGTGTCAGACTCCTTTGAAATAACATCTGGCGTTCGACAAGGTGATGCACTCGCGCCTTTGCTGTTCAATTTGGCGCTTGAGTACGTAGTGAGAAAAAGCAACATCGAAACTTCGCGCTGTATATTTAATAAATCCGGCCAAATTCTTGGATATGCAGATGATATCGTGCTTCTTGGCCGAAGACCAAGCGATATCAAAGACAGTTTCATACCGCTCGATCGCTGCGCAAGAAGACTTGGTTTGGAGGTGAACAGCAGTAAAACCAAATATCTAACAACACCCAGGAACATCTCTAGTGCAAATCTCGGAATTGGCGACCACAATTTTGATGGTGTCGAAAACTTTAAATACCTCGGGTCAGTTATAACATCACTGAATGAAATCCAGGCAGAAATAAAAGCCCGAATCGCTGCCGGACAACGAGTTTTCTACGCCCAATCAAGATTATTGCGTTCGAAACATCTATCGCAGTCGTGCAAGCTCGCACTTTATAAAGCACTAATAAGACCTGTGCTGACTTTCGGAAGCGAGAGCTGGACCATGACCTCTAACGATTGTAGATTGTTATCTACATTCGAAAGGAAGGTCATCCGTTCAATTTTTGGTCCAATTAAAGTTGCGAACAACGAATATCGGATTCGTATGAATCACGAAATAAAGCAACTCCTCGGAGGCAGCGACATCATCGGATTCATTAAATCCAATCGAGTGAGATGGCTCGGCCACGTTGCAAGGTCCCCACAACAACGGATGATATATAAAGTGTTTCACCAACAACCAGCCGGAGTACGTCGTAGAGGAAGACCCCGACTACGCTGGCGTGACGACATTGAACAAGATCTGCAAGCATTAGGATGTCGAAACTGGAGGACGAGAGCAATGGATCGGGATGGATGGAGGGCCATTGTGCGGGCGGCGAAATCCCTTCATGGGATGTGAAAGCCAGAGAGAGAGAAAAAAAAAAATATATATATATATATATATATATATATATATATATATATATATATATATATATATATATATATATATATATATATATATATATATATATATATATATATATATATATATATATATATATATATATATATATATATATATATATATATATATATATATATATATATATATATATATATATATATATATATATATATATATATATATATATATATATATATATATATATATATATAATTATATATATATTTATATATATATATATATATATATATATATATATATATATATATATATATATATATATATATATATATATATATATATATATATATATATATATATATATATATATATATATATATATATATATATATATATATATATATATATATATATATATATATATATATATATATATATATATATATATATATATATATATATATATATATATATATATATATATATATATATATATATATATATATATATATATATATATATATATATATATATATATATATATATATATATATATATATATATATATATATATATATATATATATATATATATATATATATATATATATATATATATATATATATATATATATATATATATATATATATATATATATATATATATATATATATATATATATATATATATTTATATATATATATATATATATATATATATATATATATATATATATATATATATATATATATATATATATATATATATATATATATATATATATATATATATATATATATATATATATATATATATATATATATATATATATATATATATATATATATATATATTGTCAAAGTGATCAGTTTGCACGAACATTGCTCTACTCTGAGATGCCACGTTATTACACTTGGAACGCCTCATCAAAAAAATTTCAACGTCGTAAGCAAGGCGATGAGGTTCCTGATCATCCAAATGTGCGTTCTACTGATGCTCTTGGTCGCATTTACACAGTTCATCCGAAGAATGACGAATGCTTCTACTTGCGGTTGTTGCTGGTGAATATTCGTGGGCCGACATCATTTGAATCACTTCGAACTGTCAATGGTGTAGTGTGCCCAACATTTCGTGCTGCATGTCAACAGCTCAACTTGCTTGAAAACGATACTCATTGGGACATGACAATCGCTGAATCAATTATTTCTGCAACTCCAAACCAGATACGCACATTATTTGCTATCATTATTTCGACATGCTTCCCATCAAATCCACGTGAACTATGGAGCAAGTACAAGAATGACATGTCAGAAGACATTCTACATCGAATTCGTGTTAGTTTCGGAAATCCCGATCTCGAGGTGAATGAGGAGATACATAATAAGGCTTTTGATCGAAGACATGTGTTTTCGCATGTGCGGCAGTTTGTTAGTCAAATTAGGAATGCCAACGCCATGTCGTGGAATGAACGACGCTTCCAATCGAGAATTGGACCGTGAACATGAATATGATCGAGATGCATTGAACCAATCAGTTCGAACCAATGTACCACTGTTGAACCTCCAACAGAAAGGAGTGTACGATACGTTAATGAAGGCAATTCATGATGGAAATGGTGGATTATTTTTCCTCGATGCGCCCGGTGGAACTGGGAAGACATTCCTCATGTCATTGATTTTGGCCACTGTTCGTGCGAGATCCGATATTGCTGTAGCAGTTGCTTCTTCTGGGATAGCAGCCACATTGCTAGAAGGATGCCGAACAGCTCATTCAGCGTTGAAATTGCCGTTAAACCTTCAATCGGCTGAAAACCCGACATGCAACATTGCAAAACAATCAGCAATGGCGAAAGTTTTGGTAGCAAGTAAAATCATCATCTGGGATGAATGTACAATGGCGCACAAACGCGCATTGGAAGCACTCGATAGAACTATGAAAGATCTACGCAATGACTCAAGATGTTTTGGAGGCGCAATGATTCTACTTTCTGGCGATTTCCGTCAAACAATACCAGTCATTCCAAGATCGACCGCTCCTGATGAAATAAACGCTTGCCTCAAATCATCGACTCTGTGGTGTTATGTGAAGAAACTTCAGCTAACGACAAACATGCGAGTTGCATTGTTAAACGATCCATCTGCCGAAGAATTCTCCA
>OW052220.1:148250047-148272007 GCA_932526605.1 Nephrotoma flavescens
TCTGCCATAATGCATACACGACAGTTGACATTTGGCAGATATGACGGATGTCATTTGGCTGACATGGCGTATGACATTTGGCGGACATGGCGGGTGACATTTGGTGAACATGGCGGATATATATATATATATATATATATATATATATATATATATATATATATATATATATATATATATATATATATATATATATATATATATATATATATATATATTATATATATATATATATATATATATATATATATATATATATATATATATATATATATATATATATATATATATATATATATAATATATATATATATATATATATATATATATATATATATATATATATATATATATATATATATATATATATATATATATATATATAATATATATATATATATATATATATATATATATATATATATATATATATATATATATATATATATATATATATATATATATATATATATATATATATATATATATATATATATATATATATATATATATATATATATATATATATATATATATATATATATATATATATATATATATATATATATATATATATATATATATATATATATATATATATATATATATATATATATATATATATATATATATATATATATATATATATATATATATATATATATATATATATATATATATATATATATATATATATATATATATATATATATATATATATATATATATATATATATATATATATATATATATATATATATATATATATATATATATATATATATATATATATATATATATATATTAGATTCGTATATAATATGTATATATACATATATACATATTATATACGAATCTAAATTATATTTTAGTTAATTTTTTAATTATTTTTTATTATTACACAATTTGAAATTATTCTTTGATTGTAATATTAAAAGTTTAAATAATTTTCCAAATAGGTACTATGATTATTGCACATCAAGTTTATTATTTTCGCATTTGTTTTCTACCTAAAAACTTAAAACTGAACTAGAAATTAATTAATTTATGAAAACAATATTTGAATAGATGGTAATCTCCTGGGTGGTTGGCGAATCGGCGTTTCTGCTCCTGTATCTATTCGATGTTTTACCATTGTGGTTCTCCCATTATTGTCCGATGTACTGCAGAATATTGGCATGTACCGCTCGAGCAATTGTTTTGCCAAATTTTTCTGTTCCATGGTAAGATCTTCGGTCCATTTCTCCATTAGTTGTTCTACAACCTCTTTCTGCCCTTGCAAGTTAGTCGTATTAATCGGATTTTTCTGCTCGCACTTCACAATCGCAGATATTTCTTCGCATTTTCCGATTATTGTCCCTTTCTTGATGGTTTTCGTCTTATCCGAGAGATTTAGAGTCCTAATTGGTACTCTATTATCGCTGTCTGGTTTCACCAGGACTTTCCCGATCATAATTTCTCTGGCTCCGCTCTCCGCTTCATTGGCTTCCACAACCCACAACCTGGGTGACCCAGAATCTCTCTCCAATCTTGCCCATACTATTGTTTCCGAGTTCGGTGGCAGCTTCTCCCGATGGTCCATTATAATTTGCCTGCTCGTTTCTCCTATAGCAGCGCAACTCGATATTATCGTAGGTTAATACACCCCGTCCAACATCCACCACGAAGCCATTCGTTCTCATAAAGTCCATCCCCAAGATGACTTCGTCTACAATATCTGCAACCAGCACCTCGTGTTGAAAGTGATTTGGCCCAATCCTTATTTTTACGATCTTTTTCCCTTTTATTGCTGAATTTTCTCCAGTCGCCGTTCGTAATTTCATTCCATTAGCTGGTTCCATAATTCCATTGATAATATCCTCACGAACAATCGTATGAGTTGCTCCCGTATCCAGCGTGATCGTGCATTTCTTCCCATCAATATCGGCTTCAATTGTTAAGCTGTCACCGCTCCTTGCTATTCTCGAAACATGGATGGAGGTTATGGGGCAATCGGTTGTGGGAGTCAGCTTCTGCCCCTGCAAATTGACTCTTTTTAGTTTAACGATTCCGCTGTCGTCTGACCTGCCCTTCTGGATTCTATCTGCTCCTCGTTTGATCTACGCTTCATAGGAGATGGCGACCGTGCTCGTTTCTTCTTAATCTCCCAACAGTCCCGTGAGATGTGACCCATTCTATCACATACCCAGCATTTAATCCTGCCACTTCCATCTCTGAACCTTGGCGTAGCCCGCGCGGTGTCTATTCTGGAATCAATCTCCACTCTATGAATTTTCATTGCTGGTTTGATGATGGTTTGTGCAGTTTCGTTTGTTAATGCACAAGCGATGGTTTCCGTGAAAGTTGTCTTAGGTGACAACATCACCGCTCTGCGCGTCTCAGGATCTCGAATACCGTCAATGAATGCATCTATTTTAATTCGCTCCATGTAATCGGCCGACATATTTGAATGTGCTAAATGCGCGAGCCGCTCTCTCTTCTTTGGTATCGACCCTTCAATTCCATGCGATAGATTTCTCGTTTGTGGTCACTCCCGTATTTTCGATCTAACGCCTTCATAATTCCCATGTAAACGTTCCTTTCCTGCTCGGGAATGATTTGTAGTGTTTCTGCCGCTTCGCCTTTAAGAGCCACAATTAACGCTGCAACACATTGTTCTTCAGTCCACTGATTTTGCTTAATCGCCGTTTCGAATTGGAACTTAAAAATGCTGAAGGATGTTGTTCCATCAAATGTTGGTGGTTTTATCTTAACTGCATTAACCGTCTGGATCATTTGATGTGTCGTTCCATTCGCCTTGACATCTTCAAGCTCTTTCTCGAGACGTTGCACTTCGGTTTGTAGATCTTGTTTAACCGTTTGTATATTTTGGTTAACAGTTTCAAATTTTTGTTGAACGTTCCCTTTAACATTTCGAATTTCTGTGTGTAACTCGGTTTGCAGCTTTTCTACTTCGCCGTGTAATGTAGATGATAACTCCAGAAACCTCTCGTCTATTTTATTTTGGCAATCTTCTATTTGGTGTTTAATGTCCGCGTTCGATTGTTTAATGTCCGCGTTCGATTGTTTAATGTCCGCTCCTTGTTGTTTCATTTGTACCATCTTCTGTTTAATGTCTGCTCCTTGTTGCTCCACTTGTAACATCTGTTGTTTCATTTGATGTTTAATGTCCGCCCCTTGTTGCGTCAGCTGTTGTCCCATCATATTCATAGCAGCCATCAACTGCGATAAATCAAAACTTCCGGATGGGTTTTGTGTTGTTCCGACCACCATTTGTACGTCGCCTTCTTTCTTGTCCACACCGGTCTCATCCGTTTTTTCCTCCTCGAAATCATATACGTCTGGATTTAAACCGTCCTTCTCCATGGCCTCACGTAGTCGCTCCACCAAACTAGCTTTTGTGCCTTCACTGGCCAAACCTCGCTGTTTCAGCTGCTCCTTTAATTGCGCAAGCTTTAATTCGTAGAGTATCATTTTCTTTATTATTCACAATCCCACCGCTGTCACCAATTGTTACAATTTTGCCTTGTCACTCAAGGTTCGAATCACTGGATTGTGAATAAATACAACTGCTTCAAATTTGAACTCACACAATTTATTTACACAACACAATTTATTATACAACACAATTTATTATACAACACAAAATTCCCAATTAATTATTATAATTATAACACACTTTTTAATTATCACTTTAATAATCGCTTTAATAATCACTTTAATAATCTTTCTATTTAACCTTCACTGTATCACGTTTAAAATAAAACCACAAACAAAATACCAATCAGACCTGCAAACCAATAGTAACTTTATGTGTAAATCAAATTCTCGATGTCGTTACAAATGGAAAAATATTTCGAGCGGCTGTTAGTAGAAATGCTTAGCTAAAACTCAAACCCTATGTGCTCAATATACATCTCGCTCAATATATTTATTCAACGCGCGCGAGAAAATAATTTTTTTTTATTTGTGTGTACAGTATAAAAGAAACAAACGGAAAAATACAAATTCAACGTGTTTTTTATTTTCGTTTGAAAATATCCTTTCTCTTATTGTATGTTTTAAATTTAATAAAACAGAATGTTTTGAAAACTAAAACGCACGTATTATGTATATACTATACATATACTAGATGTATATACATATGTACTATTTAAAATAAAATGTGTGCACGATCGATAATTTCTTGTCGTTTAGGTATATAAAATTTAAAAAACGTGATCATGAAAAGAAAGAGGATCTATTTTCGATGTATGTATGTATGTATATATGTACGTATATACGTTGTATGTACGTATATATATACGTATATACATACATTAATTATGGTTTGGTGTGCTGCATGAAATATAGTTTATAAAAAAGAAACAAATATTTGGAGGAAAGGATACGAAACATCAGAAATTTATGAACGAAAGGGAAAATATTATAATTAAATTGTTTTTTACTGATCGCAGTAAACATTTAGATATACATATTACATATTTGTGTTTAGTTACATTATGTATATTTTATATGCCTATCTATACTGATTGGTCGAAATTAAATACATACATTCATTACTTAATTTTTCCTAAGTGTACTATAAGGATGATTGATATATGTTCTAAATTCAATAATATTAAAATTCCTAACAATTTTATAAATGATTTTAATTTTGAGAAAAATAATAAAATCAGCTTAGAGCGGAAAGATGCCTTAGGGAGGATGTACTATGTATTTGGATTTGCATCTAAAAAATTGGTCAAGCATATATAGTACATTTTTGTTAACACTTTCCCCTTATTCCATATTATCTGAAGCATAGTATAGTATTTGAATTGTTTCAAATAAAAGCTAGTTATTGATTTTAACCAAATTTGCAAAAACATTAATATTTCGAACTCGGTTGTGATATATAGAATTATGAGTATACACAATATCCTTGGAATTCCATTTTTAAACTTCTAACCCCAAGTAAAAACCATCCTAAGGTTTAAAAATGAAAATAAATAAATTTCGTTTTTTGTTGTTTTCAACCGAGTTACAAGCTTACATTATAAGTACACTGCAATTTTTCAGATACCAACCACCACTTATCATGAAAACTACCCCAAATTTCTCTAGAATAAATGGCCACTTTTTTGACAATTTCAAAAATAGACATTTCAATATCGGATATTGGGTATCGCTTTATAATCCTCATCAGAAGTGCAATTCGATTTTTAAGTTGTAACTTGGAATTTTAAATCAAACAAACAAATTTATTTAGCCACCCACTTTATTTATTAGGTATATAACTTAATTTCTACAGATTTTTTTCACGGTATTCTGTGGTTTTTGTAGGATCGGACGCAAGGTTTCAGAACAACGAACGACAAGTTTACGTGAGTTACATAACCTCTCAGAATAGCAGAGTTTACGATTACAACTGATAAACAGCACATTCGGCACTGCATTCTATACGAATTCCAACAAGGAAAAAATGCTTCTAAGGCACGGGAATCAATTTGTAGTGTTCTTGGTGCCGACCTTGTGTCTTATGAAACGTGTAATTATTGGTATAAACGTTTTAGAATTAGTGATTTCGATCTTAGTGACAGCCTCGAAAGTTTGAAGATGTGCTAGCTAACCTGGAATCTACAACAGCAACAGGCATAACTCAGAAAAAACGAATATCTAAATAACATACTGCCTAATAATTGGTTTCATCTAAGATTTCAATTCCTAAAAATCATAAATAACTATCAAATGTTTAAATTCTCCTAAACTTCTGAAAATTTAAATAAATTTTAAGAAATATGTACTACGGACTTGGAGCAAAATATTTTCTGAACAGTTATTTTTCAGTAATTATCTTCTCCTGTACTAAATATTAATTTATTACATTAATATGCCCAGCACCAAGTGAATTTTCTGAAACTGGTGGTTATGTAAATGTATTTAATTAATGTGTAGTAATCTATCACCATACCATACATGACATACTTTAGTCATATATAGTCTACTGAGATTGCCACAGATTTTAGTGAGGCCTCATTAAACCTTTTATGAAACATGTCTTTGTTTTTGGTAAGACTTCAGTAGGCTGAACTTGCTCGACATGTTTAAAGAGTTCGTAGTATAAATATTTTTTGTATAAGGCCTCCTGCCTAATGACATAAATCAAAGATAAGATCACGAACACCGCACGGAAGTCCAGAAAATACTCGAACTCAATTCAAATAAAATTAATTAATTTAAAACGATTTCATAATTTTGAATTACAATACAACAAAGAAAAATATTTTGAATATCAGTGATATATATATATATATATATATATATATATATATATATATATATATATATATATATATATATATATATATATATATATATATATATATATATATATATATATATATATATATATATATATATATATATATATATATATATATATATATATATATATATATATATATATATATATATATATATATATATATATATATATATATATATATATATATATATATATATATATATATATATATATATATATATATATATATATATATATATATATATATATATATATATATATATATATATATATATATATATATATATATATATATATATATATATATATATATATATATATATATATATATATATATATATATATATATATATATATATATATATATATATATATATATATATATATATATATATATATATATATATATATATATATATATATATATATATATATATATATATATATATATATATATATATATATATATATATATATATATATATATATATATATATATATATATATATATATATATATATATATATATATATATATATATATATATATATATATATATATATATATATATATATATATATATATATATATATATATATATATATATATATATAATATATATATATATATATATATATATATATATATATATATATAATATATATATATATATATATATATATATATATATATATATATATATATATATATATATATATATATATATATATATATATATATATATATATATATATATATATATATATATATATATATATATATATATATATATATATATATATATATATATATATATATATATATATATATATATATATATATATATATATATATATATATATATATATATATATATATATATATATATATATATATAATAATAATAATCACACCACATGGCTTATTGCTTTTTTACAAATTAAAAACCTCAGGCAGTCCAAACTTAAGAGCTTAAGTTGTGCTCCGTTTGGACCACTTAGGGGAGCGGTACGACCACCAAAAATTTTACAGGTCCGGGGCGGTATGTTGTACCATCACTTCGAATCGAAATTCGAAAAAAGTCGAGTGGCGGTATGTTGTATTATTTTCGAAAAGCAAAAATGATACAACTTTCACTTTTTTGACGCGAATTTTTTCGAATTCGATTCGTAGTGATGATGATACAACATACCGCCCCTGTTGTTTATTTGTGACAAGAAGCCTATACAATTTTGGTGATTAACCGAAGTGGTGCAACCGGCGTGTAACTTAAGCTCCTAACCTAAGTCGTGCGTGACTGGTTGAGGCATTTTAAGGCAACTTTAAATATTTAGTGTTCACATACGAATTAATCACCCATTGAGATAGCGAATTTTTATAAATACCTTAAAAATTATTAAACGAATCAAAATTTAATCATGCATTCTGATTACACTAATCATGGGAGATGAATATGATTACATGTATCATAATAATAATAAGCTCCGTTTTCACTGATTGACATAATTAAACAAATAGTATTTCTTATTATTGTATGATAGGGAATATCACAATAATTTTATAATGATTTCTATTATTATAATATGGTAAAGGCAATCATGTGTTTATCATATTTTTTCTGAGTGTAGACGCTGACTCATTTTCTATATCAGTATATAGGTTTAAATGGAGCTTGTATCGTGAAGAATTACTTTTGTACATTTTGCTTAGAAGGAAAATTATGCAAATCATTGATCGAAATATTAAAAGTGTTTGTCTCATGAATTCCTTATTCAATCAGTAAAGGGTGTGTTTTATAGCTTCACATCGTTAAGTTTGCAACATTGTTTTGTTTGACAACCGAGTTTACAGCTAACATTTGCTTTGTCATTAGTTTGATTTGCCATTTCATAATGAATAAACTTACGCCATAGCACTGCTTGCCAAATCGGCCAATCGGCTGAAGCACTAATTCTATTGATGTTGATTTTCCAAACAAAATTTTGTTCAACGATGAAGCTCAATTTTTGTTGAATGGGTACGTTAATAAACAGAATTGGATTTGGAGTGAAGATAATCTAGAAGCCTTTGCCTTTGAAACACCATTATATCCATAGAAAATCACTGTTTGGTGCGCTTTATGGGCCGGCGGACTCTCTGGTCTATATGTCTTCAAAAACGATGATGGGTGGAATCTTACAGTGAACGGTATAGAGACATGATTTCTAACTTTTTTGTACCCCAATTGGCTGCCATTAATCTTGCTGATATGTGGTTCCAACAGGACGGTTCCATAAGGCACACAACGCGGAATACAATTAATTTACTCAAAGAAACATTTGATGAAAGACTAATTCAACATAATAGTCCTGTTAATTGGCCACCGAGATCGTGTGATCTAACTCCATTAGATTATTTTCTTTGGGGATATGTTAAGTCACTTGTCTACGCTTGCTGCGAAAAGTGTGTGAAAATTGGACATGCAGATTGCGCCATCTACGCACCAGCCACATGGCCACAATCATATTCAAGCATTAATGGCATAAAATTATCAATCCAATAAAGCTAGTTTCACTGATATTCAAAATATTTTTCTTTGTTGTATTGTAATTCAAAATTATGAACTCGTTTTAAATTAATTAATTTTATTTGAATTGAGTTCGAGTATTTTCTGGACTTCCGTGCGGTGTTCGTGATCTTATCTTTGATTTATGTCATCAGGCAGGAGGCCTTATACAAAAAATATTTATACTATCTATTTATTTATTTATTTATTTATTTAATATAAATTCTTGAAGTTCTTATGAACTTATTACATAAGTGGCAACTACTTATTTTAATTTATTTCTAATTTATTAATTGAATTAACCTATAGGTGTGCAGCAACATTTTAGCGATTGGCAAAAAAACTTGAAATTGGCAAAAAAAAAAAATAGAATTATGATTTTATTAAGGTGAAGAAAAGTATTTTTTCCGAAACACGGCAGGGGATTTACATTTCTTAACGTTATTACTTAACGAATTCCACATGCTAACTCCCCTCACAAAAAATGATGAATTCATCAGATTACTTTTATTAATAGCCGGAGTCAAAAGATGAATGCGACGATTGGAAGACGAAACCAATTTCCCTACAATATAGGTGGGTTGTTTGTACTTTAAGAACTTGAAAATGTATAAACAAACTCGAAACTCATAGAATTCAGCAAGAGAACAACCAAGTAATGAATTACTAAAATTCGAGATGTGGTCGTACTTTCTTAGCCCGTATACATATCTCACACAAGAATTAAATATCAATCGAAGTTCATTAAAGTACTTCTTCTTTAATTCAAAGAAGACAATATCGCCGTACAAAAAATGTGGAAGGATGTAAGATTTCACCAATTGGAGTCTAATATTGGTATTAAAACACTTCGTGGTAGCCCATAACATTCTTAATAAAAAAATTACTCGATTACAAACTGTTTCGATGTGGTAACTCCAGCATAAGCACTTGTCAAAAGTTAAGCCTAAATTATTCACAGAATCAGAGAAATCAATCTCTTCTCCTAGTACGCTGATTTTAGGTAGGTTGTGCGTATCACGAATTGTAGAAGATATAATAATAGATTTGGTTTTTCCAGCATTAAGTTCCAGTTTATTTTCTATAGACCATTTTGTAATCAATTGAATTTCGAAATTAACAGTTCCGATAGAATTTGTTATCTCGTTGGGCCTACAAAATCTGTAAATTTGCAGGTCGTCCGCGAAAAGGTGATATTTGCATTGAGTGATAACTGCAGGTAGGTCGTTTATATACATCATGAACAGAAAAGGACTGTAATGGATGCGTTTTACACACGTTATAATTTAATAAAAACCTTCTGTCTTGTGTCCGCTTTATTCAATTTCACACGCCTAACTAACTACACAGTTCTTTATTTCATCTTCGTTTCCACTCTCTACCCTATAAACATTGCATTACATTTTTATCTCTATTTGATCATCACATTACTTCTTTCTTTTTTTTTTTTTTTTTTTTTTTTTTTTTTTTTTTTTTTTTTATATAAAATGAATTAATTCAACTTAAAATTAAATCGTAGCCTGATTGACTACATACTCTTCTAAATACTTTGGTGTCTTTCTTATTCTAGGAGTCCTTCTTTCCATTTCTAGTGGTTCTTTAATTTCAATCTGAGGCTGATCTATGATTTCACTGAAGCCTGTCGTGATGACTTCTTGACCCTCTTGCTGGATGTTTTCTTTCAGCAACTTCAATTGATCTGCTCGCTTCAATGATTGCTTTCCACCTCCATCTTCTATCAGTACTGCATTTCCATTTCTGCTTAACACCTTGCATGGCTCTGGATCATATGTTGGAGTTAATTTGTTAATAATCCTCTCGTTTTGTTTCAACACCTTATCTCCTTCAGTAATTTTCGATGTCGTTGCTTGTCTACGGATGTCCACATATTCCTTTCTTTTCAATTTCATCTCTCTATCATTATATCGCATGTCCTCATCAAATATTTCAGGTTTTGTGTCTATTGACGGTAATTTTTCTCTGAACACTCTATTAAACATGACCTGAGAAGGAATTGCACTTGTTGACGGATGTATACTATTATTATAGAGCCTTAACCAATCGTTCAGTTCTTCCTTCCAATCGGTTCCTTGTACACCTGCTATTTTTAATCTTTTTAACAACGATAGATTTTGTCTCTCAACTTCTCCATTTGACTGTGGAGAGTATGGAATGGTATGTCGCAGCATTATGTTGTACTCCTCTGCAAATTCTTTGAACTCTTTGCTTTTGAAATATGACGCATTGTCACTAATTATTATAGTTGGTAACCCAAATCTAATGAACATATTCTGTAAACTTTTGATTACCTTCTCACTGGTTATTGTGGTTAAAATGTCTACCAAAACATACCGACTATAGCTATCAACAGTTACCAATATGTTATGACCCGATGGAACTGGTCCCATGATATCAATTCTTATTTGATACCAACATTCCTTAGGTAACTCGATTATTCTCAATGGTTCTGGATTTGGTGCTTTTCCTACGATTTGACAACTATTGCAACCTTTTACAAATTCGACCGCCTGTTTATCCATCCCGTACCACCATACTTTGATCCTCAATCTTCTTTTCATCATGTTCTCACCTGGATGACCTTCATGTGCCAATCTTAATATGTCTTCTTGCAAACCTCGTGGAATTACTATTCTATTGTGGCGTAAAATTACCCCATTTATTACACTCAATTCTTCTACGTACCTTTTATATTGGCCGATGTCTTCAGGCCAATATTTTGTATCAATGCTCTTTTGTAATGTGTCTATTAACAAAACTAGTTCGTCGTCCTTTTGTGTTTCACTTTCGATTTCTTCTAATGTCATCGCCTTTGGTTTTGAAATGTTTAATATTAGGTTGATGTACATTTCACATTTATCATCGAATATTTCACTTTCCTTTTCACATAATCTCGATAATGGGTCAGCTAAGTTTGTTTTTCCTGGCTTGTATATTACCCGCATGTTAAAAGCTTGCAATCGTAGTATCCATCTCTCAATTCTAGCACACGGTTTCGAAGTTGATTTAAAAAGTGTTTCAAGAGATTTATGGTCCGTTATCATGTCGAATCTCTTTCCCATTACATACATACGAAATTTCTCTGCTGCCCATACAATTGCAAGTGCCTCTCTCTCTGTTTGAGAATAGTTTCTCTCTACCGATGTCAATCCTTTGGACGCATATGCAATAATTCTTGGTTGTCCTCCATTCTCCTGCATCAATACTGCTCCCAGAGCGACAGGACTTGCATCAGCAATAATTGTAGTTTTGTCATTTTTGTTGTAAAACCCTAATTTGGTTTCTTTCATGATCAACTTCTTCGCCATATTAAAAACTGACTGAAGTTTATCGGTCCAATGAAATTTTTCATCTTTCCTCGTTAGTACTTTTAGTGGTTCCATCAATGTTGCCAGATTTGGAATGAATCTACCGACATAATTGAGTAAACCCAGAAAACTGCGCATTTCTTCCTTTGTCCTTGGTGCTCTAAATAATTGTATATCTTTTACTCTGTCTAGCGTTGGAGAAATACCCTCTTTTGATATTATGTGGCCCATAAACGTTACTTGCGGTTTTCTGTAGTGGCATTTGTTGTTGTTTAAGACCAACCCATTGTTTTTTATTATCTCCATTACTTTTTTTAATGTTGCATCATGTTTTTCTTCTGTTTCCCCAAAAACCAGGATGTCATCTATATATATTAATACACCTTTTACGTTGATGAACAAGTTCTCTATTAAACGCTGGAATATCTCACTAGCTGAATTTAAACCGAATATTAATCGTTTGAATCTGAATAAGCCAATGTCTGTTATGAACGTCGTTATGTCTCTCGATGATGGACTTATTTCCACCTGATGGAACGCGTTTTTAATGTCCAGTGTTGAGAACACCGTACTGTGATGTAATTGAGGTATCAAATCTTCAAATGTTGGCAGTGGATGTACCTCCTTCTTTACCGCTTCATTTGCTCTTCTCATGTCGATCCACAACCTGACATCTTTACCTTTGTCCTTTGGTATTACTACCAACGGAGATATCCATCTGGACGTACCGTCTACTTTCTCGATGATGTCATCCTCCATGTACTCTTTTAATTGTTTGGCTACTTTATCTCTCAATGGTAATGGAACACGACGCAACGCTTGTCTCACTGGCTTTATAGTATCGTCCAATTCGATTTCTACTTGTATATTTTTTAACTTTCCTGTTTTGTTGCATGATTCTATCATATTAACATTTATGGATATTAAGTTCAGCCGCAATGAATCCTCCAGACCTAGTAATGAAGTGCCTTCGCCTTCAACAATGGTAATGTCAATCTGACGTTTCATCCCATTACATTCGATTGTTGTCCTAATCTTTTTTAAAACTCTGATATCTCTACCCCCATATGCTTTAAGACACTTGCCATCATCACAAAATTCTTTTAATATTGTCATACCTCGTTTCACTGCTTTATTGTAGGTTTCTTGACTTATTAAATTTGTAGAAGCGCCTGAATCTACAGTCATTCTAATCTTTATACCACCTACTGTACAAGTTACTTTGATACCACCATCGAATTTATTGTCAATGTTGTCAACTATCATACTGTTTCCCGATCTTGTACTAACTGGCTTGTTGACTTCTACCATCGATAATATTTGACTATCATCACTCTGTTGTTCGTTTTGGCAACACTCTTCGTTACCGATAAATTTCACCGCCTTATTTACTCTGGTTCTGCATACCTTTTTAAGATGTCCATATTTATTGCATTTATCACATTTCTTTTTCCATGCAGGACAATGAGAATCTCTCGCCATATGTCCTGTCTGACCACATCTGTAGCACGTTATTTCTGTTTTAGGCATCGTCGATCTATTATGATTTGATGCTCTGTCATTGCTACTGTATCGAGAATAACTCCTATCCCTCGATTTAGATCTTTGCCTTCCCGCATTATTGTGATGGGTTTTATTTGTTTTTATCATTTCCACTTTATGTATTCTTGCCTCTTTCAGCTCAACTGCTTGTATCATAGCAATGATGTCATTAATTCCTATTTTGACAGATCCTTTTTCAATTAACTTCGTCTCAATCTCTGGGTGTCTTGTTCCATATATAACTTGATCCCTTATGTGTTCGTTTATATCCGTAAACTCGCATTTGTCTGCTTTGGTTTTAATTCGCACTATAAATTCATTGATTGACTCTCCGTCGTTCTGTTTCAGTTGTCTAAATTCTTTCCTTTCAATTGTAGCATTTGATTTGGCAAAAAATAAGCATCCAATACATCCATCGCTATTTGGTAGGGAGATTTATCTACTTCTTCCCCTTCGGCATTCTTCATTTTAGTTGGGAAATCATTTACCATACTATAGTATATTTCCTGTATATCTAAACCTCCATAATGTAGTAACAGCGATTTTTTTACTTTTTCGTCTTTAATTTCTTTGGCGTCTATCAAAATACCCAACGCTCGTTTCCATTTTGTCCAATTTGCTACTTGGTTTCCCGTTGTTTCCATTTTCGGCATTGTATCTAGCGTGGCAGCCATCTTTTCTCTTTCTTTTTCTTTTTTTTTTTTGAACACGTTTATTGTCCGTATTTAATTACAAATTTTCTTCTCGAATTTAATCACTTTTTCCTTTTTTTTTTTTTCCTCGAATTTAATCAATTTTATTCTTTTTATGTTTTACCGAATTTAATCATCAATTTTTCTTCTCGAATTTAATCACTTTTATTATTTAATCTATTATGCTTCTTTATTAAAATATTTTTCTCGTCGCCATTGTAATGGATGCGTTTTACACACGTTATAATTTAATAAAAACCTTCTGTCTTGTGTCCGCTTTATTCAATTTCACACGCCTAACTAACTACACAGTTCTTTATTTCATCTTCGTTTCCACTCTCTACCCTATAAACATTGCATTACATTTTTATCTCTATTTGATCATCACAAGGACCTAATACCGAACCCTGGGGAACACCGCAATTAGTATAACAAGAGCTTGAGATTCCTGAATTAGTTCTAACCAATTGTGATCGATTTGATAGATATGACAAAACCAAACGACAAGCCGACATTGAAAATTTAAAACTGTTACGAAGCTTGCTAACCAAAATTGAATGATCAATTTTATCGAAAGCTTTGCTGAAGTCTAGAAGAACCAGCGTACAAAGATAACCCTTATCTATGGCCCTGCGGATGTCGTCATTGATATGTAGTAAAGCACTATTAGTGCTGAAATGACGTCTGTAAGCAGACTGGTACATTGATAGTAAATTTTCCGATTCAACGTAAGTTAATATTTGTGACTGTAGTATTTTTTCAAAAACTTTAGACAAAGCAGGAAGCAGACTAATAGGGCGAAAATCAGATAAGCATTTGGAATTTTTATTTTTGGGAATGGGAATAATAATTGATTGCTTCCAACTCTCTGGGAAAATAGAAAACGTTATTAAGCTATTGAAAATATGTAGTAAGTAGCAATCAACCTTTGGTAAAATAAGTTTAACAAACTTAATTGGTATTTCATCAACTCCAACAGCGTTTGATTTAACGGAATCTAAAGCATCCATAAGGTCAGTGATATCGATGTTTTTAAAACTAAAGTTACCTTCCATCGCACGAGAGTTCATTAATACATCAAAAGTTGGTAACCCCGCTGAACCTGCACTGTTAAGAGAAAAATAATTATTGAACTCATTTGGTGAAAATTGTGGTGATGGTTTTTCGTTGGATGATAGAAAGGGACCAACAGATTTTAAATTTTTCCAAAAAACTTTTGAAGGAAGGGATGGGTGCAATATAGATGAAAAATATTTGGCCTTTGCGCGTTTAATAATATTATTACCCCTATTTCGTACAGCTTTATATTCTTGGTACAGTTCCGCTCTTCTTGTACGCTTCCACCGACGTAAAATAAAATCCCTGAAATTTATGGTATCCCTGATCTCATCATTGAACCAAGGCGGCTGTTTAGGTTTGGGTGATATAGTCCTTAGTGGTACAAATTCTTCGAACAAGTCTACAACTAGTTCTGTAAAGTATACTACTTTATCAACAGGGTTGATAAAATTGTAAACCATGCTCCAATTTAAATTATTGCATTTATCAAGCAAATCTGATAACCTAATGCTATTGTAGTCGCGAAATGTAATTTTAGGAATAGATCTCTCATGTTTAATATCATAGGAAAAATAAAGAAGATCGTGATCACTAAATCCAACCGAGATTTGGTTATGAAATACAATTTTATCCGTATTAGAAATAATACAGTCCAATAATGAACTAGAGTGTGACGTGAAATATGTTGGCTCGGTGTTCACAGGAGTGAGAGAAAATTCAGTTAGCAACCTTTTAAATTTCTTCGTTGTCGATTTATTTCTTTGAGGTCACAATTGAAGTCACCGCACAATACAATATCATTATAGTTAACACTATAATTTTGCAAGAAGGCCCCAAAATCTTCAAGGAAACGTTTATTCGGCGGTTTATATGCAACAACCAACAACACCTTAGCTGCTCCGAATAATAGTTCTATGAGCATTACCTCCAAATTAGGTGCACAATGACGATGTACCAGTTTATATCGAATGCCTGATTTCAGGAAAACGCAGATTCCACCTCCCGTTTTTTTTGCATCCAAATTTCGGTCCGATCGTAATATATCATATCCAGAAAGACAAATTGAAGCGTCCGGAATGCGATCATGGAACCATGTCTCAACAAAGCAGAGAATATCAAGTTTTACGCCGCACACTAAATCTCTTATTTCATCAATCTTGTGAAGAATACTACGAGTGTTAAGAAAAGAAAAATTCAGACCTTTGTACCTATTAATTGAATACTACGAACTCTTTAAACATGTCGAGCAAGTTCAGCCTACTGAAGTCTTACCAAAAACAAAGACATGTTTCATAAAAGGTTTAATGAGGCCTCACTAAAATCTGTGACAATCTCAGTAGACTATATATGACTAAAGTATGTCATGTATGGTATGGTGATAGATTACTACACATTAATTAAATACATTTACATAACCACCAGTTTCAGAAAATTCACTTGGTGCTGGGCATATTAATGTAATAAATTAATATTTAGTACAGGAGAAGATAATTACTGAAAAATAACTGTTCAGAAAATATTTTGCTCCAAGTCCGTAGTACATATTTCTTAAAATTTATTTAAATTTTCAGAAGTTTAGGAGAATTTAAACATTTGATAGTTATTTATGATTTCTAGGAATTGAAATCTTAGGTGGAAACCAATTATTAGGCAGTATGTTATTTAGGTATTCGTTTTTTCTGAGTTATGCCTGTTGCTGTTGTAGATTCCAGGTTAGCTCGCACATCTTCAAACTTTCGAGGCTGTCACTAAGATCGAAATCACTAATTCTAAAACATTTATACCAATAATTACACTTTTCATAAACCACAAGGTCGGCACCAAGAACACTACAAATTGATTCCCGTGCCTTAGAAGCATTTTTTCCTTGTTGGAATTCGTATAGAATGCAGTGCCGAATGTGCTGTTTATCAGTTGTAATCGTAAACTCTGCTATTCTGAGAGGTTATGTAACTCACGTAAACTTGTCGTTCGTTGTTCTGAAACCTTGCGTCCGATCCTACAAAAACCACAGAATACCGTGAAAAAAATCTGTAGAAATTAAGTTATATACCTAATAAATAAAGTGGGTGGCTAAATAAATTTGTTTCCATGATTTAAAGTTCCAAGTTACAACTTAAAAATCGAATTGCACTTCTGATGAGGATTATAAAGCGATACCCAATATCCGATATTGAAATGTCTATTTTTGAAATTATCAAAAAAGTGGACATTTATTCTAGAGAAATATGGGGTAGTTTTCATGATAAGTGGTGGTTGGTATCTGAAAAATTGCAGTGTACTTATAATGTAAGCTTGTAACTCGGTTGAAAACAACAAAAAACGAAATTTATTTATTTTCATTTTTAAACCTTAGGATGGTTTTTACTTGGGGTTAGAAGTTTAAAAATGGAATTCCAAGGATATTGTGTATACTCATAATTCTATATATCACAACCGAGTTCGAAATATTAATGTTTTTGCAAATTTGGTTAAAATCAATAACTAGCTTTTATTTGAAACAATTCAAATACTATACTATGCTTCAGATAATATGGAATAAGGGGAAAGTGTTAACAAAAATGTACTATATATGCTTGACCAATTTTTTAGATGCAAATCCAAATACATAGTACATCCTCCCTAAGGCATCTTTCCGCTCTAAGCTGATTTTATTATTTTTCTCAAAATTAAAATCATTTATAAAATTGTTAGGAATTTTAATATTATTGAATTTAGAACATATATCAATCATCCTTATAGTACACTTAGGAAAAATTAAGTAATGAATGTATGTATTTAATTTCGACCAATCAGTATAGATAGGCATATAAAATATACATAATGTAACTAAACACAAATATGTAATATGTATATCTAAATGTTTACTGCGATCAGTAAAAAACAATTTAATTATAATATTTTCCCTTTCGTTCACAAATTTCTGATGTTTCGTATCCTTTCCTCCAAATATTTGTTTCTTTTTTATAAACTATATTTCATGCAGCACACCAAACCATAATCAATGTATATACGTATATATATACGTACATACAACGTATATACGTACATATATACATACATACATACATCGAAAATAGATCCTCTTTCTTTTCATGATCACATGTTTTTTAAATTTTATATACCTAAACGACAAGAAATTATCGATCGTGCACACATTTTATTTTAAATAGTACATATGTATATACATCTAGTATATGTATAGTATATACATAATACGTGCGTTTTAGTTTTCAAAACATTCTGTTTTATTAAATTTAAAACATACAATAAGAGAAAGGATAACACGTTGAATTTGTATTTTCCCGTTTGTTTCTTTTATACTGTACACACAAATAAAAAAAAATTATTTTGTCGCGCGCGTTGAATAAATATATTGAGCGAGATGTATATTGAGCACATAGGGTTTGAGTTTTAACTAAGCATTTCTACTAACAGCCGCTCGAAATATTTTTCCATTTGTAACGACATCGAGAATTTGATTTACACATAAAGTTACTATTGGTTTGCAGGTCTGATTGGTATTTTGTTTGTGATAAAACTCAGCATTCCACGTCAACGCGCGCCTTTATATACCAAAATATTTGTTTCTAGAATAATCCTAAATGCGCATCGAGCAAATATGTTAGTATAGAAATGACGCCTAAATGTTGAGTATAAATCACAAATGCATTGAACAATTAATGAAATTAAGTTATTCTATTCTAATCTAGGTGTCACCGTAACATAACCTTATTTGTACAACCTCGTTTTTTATGTCTTCCATTCATTTATGCTTAAATTGTATGTGGCTAACTAGAACTGAAAAAACTTTAACTAGTTCTCGCAATAAATTTTCGACCTAATTTTTATATTTTTCAAATTTATTTATTTGTTTCTACTATCGTCCATACGATGTTAACTGTGTTGCTGTCGAAAGAGCTTTAAAAGTTTAGAAAGCTTTCAGCATATTTTCAGTTGTTTTGACGTTTCTTGTTACGTTTCTTCAATTTTGTATATGCTACAAGATATATTACTTAAAAGTTGTGATTATTTTAAAAAAATGTATAAAGCTTGTGCAGGAAAAGTTTTAAAACATTTCAAGGAAATTGAAATTTGTAATAAAACGGTATTCGAATGTATACCATGTCGACCTAGCTGCCATAAAACTATATCGTTCCGTAGAGGTACTAGAAGATTGATAATATACAATGAGTGCTTCAAACACCTGAAAACTGAACATCCTAATATAATAATCGGGCTAAATAGGACCAACAAAAAACAAGATGACAGAAAAATCACAAAAAAATTGACGGTTGTAATGAAAAGAACAGCTCCGCAAGATCTCGGTTCTAATTTATTAAAGCTAAATGATATCGGTAAAAACAATGACAAAACTAATTCTGATAAAAGCATTTTCGAAAAACCTGTATCTGAATCAACAGCTACTCCGGAGAATGTACAACATGTAGTAACAATGAGATTTAATAATAAGAATTTCGAGTCTTTAGTTCTAGATTTTTTTATTGAAAATCTTCGGCCGCTTGCAATTCTTGAAGACAAACTATTTACAAAAATGCTACGACCATTTTTCAATGCTGTTTGTCCAATAACAAAACCAATCGTGGAGAATATAGTATCCCAGTACGCAAGTTCATCGAAAAATAGTATAAAACAATCGATTGGATCTTCAATTATCAATCTTAAGTTTGATTTATTAGTTGAGCGTCAATTAATCGTTATGGCTCTTCATGCTCAAATAATAGCCGGTGATGAAATATCAACTATGACGCTGTGCGTTAACGAAATCGCATTGCAAATGGATTACAAGGAATTTATAAAATTGATTATTGTGGAAACTCTTAACAGTTATACGATAAAAATGAATCAAATTTTATCGTTATCAGCCGATATTGAAATTCGCAGCTTTAGACCAGAAGAACCTGCAATTGATGCATTTGTTAAAAGTTTTAGAGTAATTTGTAACAATATTTTTCAATCGAATATTGTTCGGATCTTACCAGCCATGCGAATAATTCGAGCATGTATAAAGAAAGTTATGAACAAATCCGATTTAAATAAACATTTACAGGATTGCCGTAACTTAATAAACCAACATAACGAATCTCCTCAAAATAAATCAATTTCTCTAGACCTAGCGGCCGATTGGGAATCAACATTAACGATGGTCGAACAACTAATAATACCAGTAAATAAAAACCTTACACCACAGCAACTTGAGTATCTTAAAAATTTTGTAACTTTTTCAAATAATTCAAAAGACGTGTGCCAAACTCCAGGGTTCATCACTCATCTTTAGTGATCACTATATTATATTGATGGAGCTGAAATTCACATTAACACAAAATAAATCACCAATATCAAATATTCTTATACATGCGTTAAACTTGTGGCTCGAATCTACATTTTCAACAGAACCGTTTTTATTGTCATCGATTTATTTGGATCCTCGTATAAAAATTTGTTTGAGTGAATCACAAGTCGATAAGGCTAAATTGTATCTTACAAATCTACATAAAACTATGTTCATCAGTCGTTGGGAGGAAAAGGATGTAAATAATGTGATCGGACCTACAGCTTCTAGTAATACAATCAAACAACAAAACATATCTGCATCAAGCAACTCCGCCTTTCTCGAATATCTTGATACACTGCCGACAACAGCTGATCAATTTGAACGTACAATCAACTATGAATTTTCTAAGTACGAATTTGAAATAAAAGAACGCCTGCCAATTGATACGAATATTGTACATTTTTGGCAAGCACAAAAAAATTGTTTAGCTGAAATGGCACAAGCAATAATGGCAATTCCAATTACACAAAATACCGCTGAGCGTAACTTAATTGCTTTAAACTATATGATTTCAAATAAATTAACTAGCTTAAAGGATGTACAAAATATCTTATTATTAAAGTTTAATTGTCAATCTCCATATAAAATATGAATATATCTTTATCAAAATAAACAATTTGCCATTATTATTGCGATTTTTTTTCTGACTAGACTTAAGGGATTCACAATTAAATTGGGGTATTTCATTGATTTGGTATTGGAAATTTAAAAATTGGTTATATAAAACCAGAGACATAGCCAACTGATATGTACAGCATCATATCAGTTGGCTAAGTCCAAACAAATGTAATTAACCCCATGTAATACCATAGGCAGACAAAAACTATATATATATTATATATATATATATATATATATATATATATATATATATATATATATATATATATATATATATATATATATATATATATATATATATATATATATATATATATATATATATATATATATATATATATATATATATATATATATATATATATATATATATATATATATATATATATATATATATATATATATATATATATATATATATATATATATATATATATATATATATATATATATATATATATATATATATATATATATATATATATATATATATATATATATATATATATATA
>OW052220.1:148272207-148342560 GCA_932526605.1 Nephrotoma flavescens
ATATATATATATAATCCTCTGCACGACTGGTTGGCGATACCGTTGATTGAATACATAATAGATATTACTACTCGGAATTCTGCCGCTACGTTTGGTTAATGTCTCTGCTAGTCACATATAGATAGAGGCATAGTTGTGTGATAGTGGTTTTTTCTTTCTAGCAACATAAGCACCGAACAATTTAATTGTTTTTGTTTTTCCCCATATAAAAATTGCGTTTGTATTGTATATCAACTATTTATTATTATGTGGCGTCTTTCACACCTTGCCCAACCAAATCAGGTAATAAATTATAAATAAATTTTCTAAAATTGTCAAGCACCGTAAATGGTTAGTTGGGTATCCAAAAAATATTGTAGTTTTTGGTTTTGGTAGCTAGCTATGAAAAAATAAAAGTCAGTTGAGTTTTGAGATTTTTTCTGAAAAGAAATATGTCAGAAAAATAAAATAAAAAATATATTTAAAATAAACTTAAAACATAATAATTGTTATTCCTATATTTAAAATAAACTTAAAACATAATAATTGTTATTCCTATATATTAAAATAAACTTAAAACATAATAATTGTTATTCCATATTTAAAATAAAAAATAAGTTTTGCTGTAACATATATACAATTGTTCCTATATAAAAGAATTGTGTGATCGTGTATCTAATTAATAGATACATTTAAAAGCTTGGTGGAGACTTTACCCACTAAAATTGGTAACCACCCGACGTGATCGTGGCCACATAGTCTATAGCCACTTAAACAATCGGCTGCAAGTACGTCGCCGTTCACCACATCAGGGAATCTGTTTCAACAGTTACAGCAATTTACACAGTTTCAACAATTTTCAACGGTTTCAACATTTTTCAACAACCAACAAAGTTCGGTTGGGTATATGGTTACGGCAGCCAGGTTTCAACCCCATCACTGCTACCAAGAGACCGAGGTGACTCCAATTTGAACGTGTCTCTGCATCGAGGGATTTTGAACAATATAATTAAAACTGTAAGTACCCAATTAATTATTTGTGGTGCTTGATTAAATAAATTTTTATTTTAAATTCAAATTTCGTTTTTTTTTATTCATAAAACTTTTTAAAATGTGTTTTGTTTCGGTGTTTTTTGTTTTTTCGGTCCTTTTTCTTTTGTGTTCGTTTCTTTTTCGGCGCGTTGTCCAAGGTGTGAACGATCCACCGGTGGCCGTTTTATCTGCGGAATCAACTGATGAAGTGGCAGCATCGGGCAGCGGTTCTAAGGAACCAACATTTTCGTTGACAGCCTCGCAGCTAACCGGTCTTATCAACGATGCTGTCGCTAAAGCCGTCGCGCAGGTATGGCGGAATAGTACAATTCCTCTGCCAGAGACATCTCAATCTCACGTTTCGTTGCCTTCTTACACCGGAACGGTTGCTCGAGTGGCATTCAAACCTCCACAACCATTACATTCACAAAACCCAGAGGTTTGGTTCGAAATACTCGAGCAACAGTTCACGGTGGCGGACATAAGAACTGAGGCAACGCGGTATGCTCATCCGGTTGCAGCTTTGGATTCACGACTCCACGACACTTTCGCATGTCTGATCACCAGCCCAAAAGGTAATGAACCTTATACGGTATTTAAGGCTGAAGTGATCCGGGTTCTCGGCGAATCGGAAAAGGCGAAACTGAACAACCTGATGCATGGCTTAGCACTTGGAGACAGAAAGCCATCACAGTTGTTGAGCGCCATGAAATTGAACGCTGGGAACAACTTTAATGAAGCAACGCTTCGCCAATTCTGGATGAAGAGGTTGCCCCAGTCCGTTCAAATGGTGCTCACACCGTTTGAAAATGATGTCTCTCTGCCAGTCCTGGCAGAACGGGCTGACAATGTCTTCGAGACTACGACACAGTCTCAAGTAAATAGTCTAGAGACATCTGCACCTTGTTCGGGTTTTCCAAATTCTTTATCGTCTTTAGATCAACAACTTTCGAATTTTAAAACAACATTGTTATCGGAAGTATCGGAAATTATTAATCAAAATTTTAGATCTCGTTCAAAATCAAATTCAGGAAGTCGCAGGCGTTCACGGTCAAATTCTAAATTCAATAGATCGCGACAAAATTCACCAAATTTTAGAACAAAGTATGATCCAAATTATGGTGAACCTTCGATCGAAAATAATTTTATCTGTTTTTATCATTATTATTTCGGAACTAAGGCTTACAAATGTAAGCCACTTTGCAGATATGTATCAAATAATACTTCCGGTAACAATGTTACAAAAAACTAAGTGGTCATTTACAATTGGCGGGGTGTAATGACGTAACAAAAACCAGCCGCCTTTTAATTTTTGAACTATTTAATCAAACGCATTTCCTAATTGATACAGGTGCAGACGTCTCAGTCTTACCCGCTCGTTTTGTCATGAACCCAAAGGTTGACCCATCATTTAGGTTGTTTGCGGCTAACGGTTCCTTGGTAAACGCGTACGGGACAAAAATTTTAAAAATAGACATTGGACTGCGCCGCGAATTCTCCTGGGAGTTTATTGTTGCTGACGTGTCGATGCCTATAATCGGCGCAGATTTTTTAAATAAAACTGGTTTACTGGTGGATATACAGGGACAGAGGCTCATTGACCCGTTAACCTCCCTGTATTCGAAAGGTAAACCTTCTACCATATATATATATATATATATATATATATATATATATATATATATATATATATATAAAGTTACTATTGGTTTGCAGGTCTGATTGGTATTTTTTTTGTGATAAAACTCAGCATTCCACGTCAACGCGCGCCTTTATATACCAAAATATTTGTTTCTAGAATAATCCTAAATGCGCATCGAGCAAATATGTTAGTATAGAAATGACGCCTAAATGTTGAGTATAAATCACAAATGCATTGAACAATTAATGAAATTAAGTTATTCTATTCTAATCTAGGTGTCACCGTAACATAACCTTATTTGTACAACCTCGTTTTTTATGTCTTCCATTCATTTATGCTTAAATTGTATGTGGCTAACTAGAACTGAAAAAACTTTAACTAGTTCTCGCAATAAATTTTCGACCTAATTTTTATATTTTTCAAATTTATTTATTTGTTTCTACTATCGTCCATACGATGTTAACTGTGTTGCTGTCGAAAGAGCTTTAAAAGTTTAGAAAGCTTTCAGCATATTTTCAGTTGTTTTGACGTTTCTTGTTACGTTTCTTCAATTTTGTATATGCTACAAGATATATTACTTAAAAGTTGTGATTATTTTAAAAAAATGTATAAAGCTTGTGCAGGAAAAGTTTTAAAACATTTCAAGGAAATTGAAATTTGTAATAAAACGGTATTCGAATGTATACCATGTCGACCTAGCTGCCATAAAACTATATCGTTCCGTAGAGGTACTAGAAGATTGATAATATACAATGAGTGCTTCAAACACCTGAAAACTGAACATCCTAATATAATAATCGGGCTAAATAGGACCAACAAAAAACAAGATGACAGAAAAATCACAAAAAAATTGACGGTTGTAATGAAAAGAACAGCTCCGCAAGATCTCGGTTCTAATTTATTAAAGCTAAATGATATCGGTAAAAACAATGACAAAACTAATTCTGATAAAAGCATTTTCGAAAAACCTGTATCTGAATCAACAGCTACTCCGGAGAATGTACAACATGTAGTAACAATGAGATTTAATAATAAGAATTTCGAGTCTTTAGTTCTAGATTTTTTTATTGAAAATCTTCGGCCGCTTGCAATTCTTGAAGACAAACTATTTACAAAAATGCTACGACCATTTTTCAATGCTGTTTGTCCAATAACAAAACCAATCGTGGAGAATATAGTATCCCAGTACGCAAGTTCATCGAAAAATAGTATAAAACAATCGATTGGATCTTCAATTATCAATCTTAAGTTTGATTTATTAGTTGAGCGTCAATTAATCGTTATGGCTCTTCATGCTCAAATAATAGCCGGTGATGAAATATCAACTATGACGCTGTGCGTTAACGAAATCGCATTGCAAATGGATTACAAGGAATTTATAAAATTGATTATTGTGGAAACTCTTAACAGTTATACGATAAAAATGAATCAAATTTTATCGTTATCAGCCGATATTGAAATTCGCAGCTTTAGACCAGAAGAACCTGCAATTGATGTATTTGTTAAAAGTTTTAGAGTAATTTGTAACAATATTTTTCAATCGAATATTGTTCGGATCTTACCAGCCATGCGAATAATTCGAGCATGTATAAAGAAAGTTATGAACAAATCCGATTTAAATAAACATTTACAGGATTGCCGTAACTTAATAAACCAACATAACGAATCTCCTCAAAATAAATCAATTTCTCTAGACCTAGCGGCCGATTGGGAATCAACATTAACGATGGTCGAACAAATAATAATACCAGTAAATAAAAACCTTACACCACAGCAACTTGAGTATCTTAAAAATTTTGTAACTGTTTTTCAAATAATTCAAAAGACGTGTGCCAAACTCCAGGGTTCATCACTCATCTTTAGTGATCACTATATTATATTGATGGAGCTGAAATTCACATTAACACAAAATAAATCACCAATATCAAATATTCTTATACATGCGTTAAACTTGTGGCTCGAATCTACATTTTCAACAGAACCGTTTTTATTGTCATCGATTTATTTGGATCCTCGTATAAAAATTTGTTTGAGTGAATCACAAGTCGATAAGGCTAAATTGTATCTTACAAATCTATATAAAACTATGTTCATCAGTCGTTGGGAGGAAAAGGATGTAAATAATGTGATCGGACCTACAGCTTCTAGTAATACAATCAAACAACAAAACATATCTGCATCAAGCAACTCCGCCTTTCTCGAATATCTTGATACACTGCCGACAACAGCTGATCAATTTGAACGTACAATCAACTATGAATTTTCTAAGTACGAATTTGAAATAAAAGAACGCCTGCCAATTGATACGAATATTGTACATTTTTGGCAAGCACAAAAAAATTGTTTAGCTGAAATGGCACAAGCAATAATGGCAATTCCAATTACACAAAATACCGCTGAGCGTAACTTAATTGCTTTAAACTATATGATTTCAAATAAATTAACTAGCTTAAAGGATGTACAAAATATCTTATTATTAAAGTTTAATTGTCAATCTCCATATAAAATATGAATATATCTTTATCAAAATAAACAATTTGCCATTATTATTGCGATTTTTTTTCTGACTAGACTTAAGGGATTCACAATTAAATTGGGGTATTTCATTGATTTGGTATTGGAAATTTAAAAATTGGTTATATAAAACCAGAGACATAGCCAACTGATATGTACAGCATCATATCAGTTGGCTAAGTCCAAACAAATGTAATTAACCCCATGTAATACCATAGGCAGACAAAAACTATATATATATTATATATATATATATATATATATATATATATATATATATATATATATATATATATATATATATATATATATATATATATATATATATATATATATATATATATATATATTGATATGTATATATATATATATATATATATATATATATATATATATATATATATATATATATATATATATATATATATATATATATATATATATATATATATATATATATATATATATATATATATATATATATATATATATATATATATATATATATATATATATATATATATATATATATATATATATATATATATATATATATATATATATATATATATATATATATATATATATATATATATATATATATATATATATATATATATATATATATATATATATATATATATATATATATATATATATATATATATATATATATATATATATATATATATATATATATATATATATATATATATATATATATATATATATATATATATATATATATATATATATATATATATATATATATATATATATATATATATATATATATATATATATATATATATATATATATATATATATATATATATATATATATATATATATATATATATATATATATATATATATATATATATATATATATATATATATATATATATATATATATATATATATATATATATATATATATATATATATATATATATATATATATATATATATATATATATATATATATATATATATATATATATATATATATATATATATATATATATATATATATATATATATATATATATATATATATATATATATATATATATATATATATATATATATATATATATATATATATATATATATATATATATATATATATATATATATATATATATATATATATATATATATATATATATATATATATATATATATATATATATATATATATATATATATATATATATATATATATATATATATATATATATATATATATATATATATATATATATATATATATATATATATATATATATATATATATATATATATATATATATATATATATATATATATATATATATATATATATATATATATATATATATATATATATATATATATATATATATATATATATATATATATATATATATATATATATATATATATATATATATATATATATATATATATATATATATATATATATATATATATATATATATATATATATATATATATATATATATATATATATATATATATATATATATATATATATATATATATATATATATATATATATATATATATATATATATATATATATATATATATATATATATATATATATATATATATATATATATATATATATATATATATATATATATATATATATATATATATATATATATATATATATATATATATATATATATATATATATATATATATATATATATATATATATATATATATATATATATATATATATATATATATATATATATATATATATATATATATATATATATATATATATATATATATATATATATATATATATATATATATATATATATATATATATATATATATATATATATATATATATATAATCCTCTGCACGACTGGTTGGCGATACCGTTGATTGAATACATAATAGATATTACTACTCGGAATTCTGCCGCTACGTTTGGTTAATGTCTCTGCTAGTCACATATAGATAGAGGCATAGTTGTGTGATAGTGGTTTTTTCTTTCTAGCAACATAAGCACCGAACAATTTAATTGTTTTTGTTTTTCCCCATATAAAAATTGCGTTTGTATTGTATATCAACTATTTATTATTATGTGGCGTCTTTCACACCTTGCCCAACCAAATCAGGTAATAAATTATAAATAAATTTTCTAAAATTGTCAAGCACCGTAAATGGTTAGTTGGGTATCCAAAAAATATTGTAGTTTTTGGTTTTGGTAGCTAGCTATGAAAAAATAAAAGTCAGTTGAGTTTTGAGATTTTTTCTGAAAAGAAATATGTCAGAAAAATAAAATAAAAAATATATTTAAAATAAACTTAAAACATAATAATTGTTATTCCTATATTTAAAATAAACTTAAAACATAATAATTGTTATTCCTATATATTAAAATAAACTTAAAACATAATAATTGTTATTCCATATTTAAAATAAAAAATAAGTTTTGCTGTAACATATATACAATTGTTCCTATATAAAAGAATTGTGTGATCGTGTATCTAATTAATAGATACATTTAAAAGCTTGGTGGAGACTTTACCCACTAAAATTGGTAACCACCCGACGTGATCGTGGCCACATAGTCTATAGCCACTTAAACAATCGGCTGCAAGTACGTCGCCGTTCACCACATCAGGGAATCTGTTTCAACAGTTACAGCAATTTACACAGTTTCAACAATTTTCAACGGTTTCAACATTTTTCAACAACCAACAAAGTTCGGTTGGGTATATGGTTACGGCAGCCAGGTTTCAACCCCATCACTGCTACCAAGAGACCGAGGTGACTCCAATTTGAACGTGTCTCTGCATCGAGGGATTTTGAACAATATAATTAAAACTGTAAGTACCCAATTAATTATTTGTGGTGCTTGATTAAATAAATTTTTATTTTAAATTCAAATTTCGTTTTTTTTTATTCATAAAACTTTTTAAAATGTGTTTTGTTTCGGTGTTTTTTGTTTTTTCGGTCCTTTTTCTTTTGTGTTCGTTTCTTTTTCGGCGCGTTGTCCAAGGTGTGAACGATCCACCGGTGGCCGTTTTATCTGCGGAATCAACTGATGAAGTGGCAGCATCGGGCAGCGGTTCTAAGGAACCAACATTTTCGTTGACAGCCTCGCAGCTAACCGGTCTTATCAACGATGCTGTCGCTAAAGCCGTCGCGCAGGTATGGCGGAATAGTACAATTCCTCTGCCAGAGACATCTCAATCTCACGTTTCGTTGCCTTCTTACACCGGAACGGTTGCTCGAGTGGCATTCAAACCTCCACAACCATTACATTCACAAAACCCAGAGGTTTGGTTCGAAATACTCGAGCAACAGTTCACGGTGGCGGACATAAGAACTGAGGCAACGCGGTATGCTCATGCGGTTGCAGCTTTGGATTCACGACTCCACGACACTTTCGCATGTCTGATCACCAGCCCAAAAGGTAATGAACCTTATACGGTATTTAAGGCTGAAGTGATCCGGGTTCTCGGCGAATCGGAAAAGGCGAAACTGAACAACCTGATGCATGGCTTAGCACTTGGAGACAGAAAGCCATCACAGTTGTTGAGCGCCATGAAATTGAACGCTGGGAACAACTTTAATGAAGCAACGCTTCGCCAATTCTGGATGAAGAGGTTGCCCCAGTCCGTTCAAATGGTGCTCACACCGTTTGAAAATGATGTCTCTCTGCCAGTCCTGGCAGAACGGGCTGACAATGTCTTCGAGACTACGACACAGTCTCAAGTAAATAGTCTAGAGACATCTGCACCTTGTTCGGGTTTTCCAAATTCTTTATCGTCTTTAGATCAACAACTTTCGAATTTTAAAACAACATTGTTATCGGAAGTATCGGAAATTATTAATCAAAATTTTAGATCTCGTTCAAAATCAAATTCAGGAAGTCGCAGGCGTTCACGGTCAAATTCTAAATTCAATAGATCGCGACAAAATTCACCAAATTTTAGAACAAAGTATGATCCAAATTATGGTGAACCTTCGATCGAAAATAATTTTATCTGTTTTTATCATTATTATTTCGGAACTAAGGCTTACAAATGTAAGCCACTTTGCAGATATGTATCAAATAATACTTCCGGTAACAATGTTACAAAAAACTAAGTGGTCATTTACAATTGGCGGGGTGTAATGACGTAACAAAAACCAGCCGCCTTTTAATTTTTGAACTATTTAATCAAACGCATTTCCTAATTGATACAGGTGCAGACGTCTCAGTCTTACCCGCTCGTTTTGTCATGAACCCAAAGGTTGACCCATCATTTAGGTTGTTTGCGGCTAACGGTTCCTTGGTAAACGCGTACGGGACAAAAATTTTAAAAATAGACATTGGACTGCGCCGCGAATTCTCCTGGGAGTTTATTGTTGCTGACGTGTCGATGCCTATAATCGGCGCAGATTTTTTAAATAAAACTGGTTTACTGGTGGATATACAGGGACAGAGGCTCATTGACCCGTTAACCTCCCTGTATTCGAAAGGTAAACCTTCTACCTACAATGGTTCTACAGTATCTAGGATCGACAAGTCAGCAATGGACCCAAGAGTTTTTAAGGTAATATCAAAATTCAGTACGGTAATTCACGGAAATATTAATATCGACGATACCAAACATAGTGTGACTCACAAAATTGAGACGAACGGACTACCGGTTGCATGCAAACCACGACGACTAGCACCGGACAAATTCATCATCGCGAAGACAGAATTCGAAAATATGATGAAACTCGGGATTTGCCGACCTAGTAGCAGCCCTTGGTCCAGTCCGTTACATTTAGTACCTAAAAAGAATGGGTCTTGGAGACCTTGTGGAGACTTTCGGGCACTGAATAAAGTCACGATTCCGGACAGGTATCCGATTCCACATATCCAAGATTTTACACAACGACTCGAGGGCTGCACTATATTCACAACAATAGACCTTGTCCAGGCTTACCACCAAATTCCTATTGAACCGACGGACATTCCAAAGACAGCAATTTCGACACCTTTCGGACTATTTGAATTTTGTAGAATGACTTTCGGCCTGAGGAATGCAGCACAATCGTTCCAACGTCTTATGCATTCAGTACTACGCGGACTTGACTTCTGCTTTGTATATTTGGACGATGTGCTCATTGCCTCTCGAAATTATGACGAACATCTAGGACATATTAAAATCATTTTTTCTAAATTAGAAGAACATGGACTTGTGGTTAATGTGGACAAATGCGTTTTCGCTAAAACTGAAATTATCTTTTTAGGCCATTTGGTAACTGGACAAGGTATATTACCGTCGCATGAACGGGTTCAAGTCATCAAAAATTTCGAACGACCACAGACTGTAAAACAACTGAAAAACTTTTTAGGTATGATTAACTTTTATCGACGCTTCATTCCAGGTGCCGCTGCTGACCAGGAATTGTTGAACGATTACCTAAAAGGCTATACTAAAAACAGTCGAGTTCCAATTCAATGGTCAACGGCGGCTATCGAAGCGTTCGATAACTGCAAAATTAAACTTACGAACGCGACTTTACTTATTCATCCATCATCATCAGCACCTCTGGCCATCATGGTTGACGCTTCCGATACTGCTCTCGGAGCGGTAGTTCAGCAGTTTGTATCCAATTCTTGGCAACCACTCGGTTTCTTTTCAGTACGTCTCAATGAAACGCAAAAAAGATACAGTGCTTATGATCGTGAACTTCTCGCGGCATATTCGGGAATAAAACACTTTCGATATCTTCTCGAAGGTCGTACTTTTACGCTTTATACCGATCATAAGCCACTTGTCTACGCCTTTAATCAGAATCCGGAAAAAACATCTCCTCGTCAATTTCGACACCTAGATTTCATCGGTCAATTCACAACCGATATCCAGCACATCTCTGGACTGGATAACGTTGTTGCAGATACTCTTTCACGCATTAATCAAATTTCTATTCCCGAAAGTATTGATTATGCTATCATCGCAGATGCTCAGACCAATGACGAGGAACTTCAAGAAATTTTAAGGAGTAACTCTGTTCTCAAATTTGAGAAATTTCCTGTTTCTTTCAATTCAAAAAAATTAATTTATTGCGATATTTCTACTACTACACCTAGGCCATTCATTCCCTTTAATTTCCGAAAACAAGTTTTCGAGGCTTTTCATAATCTTTCTCATCCTGGCGTCAAAGCTTCCGTAAAACTTTTGACTCAGAATGTAATCTGGTCATCAATTAAAAAAGACGTTCAGAAGATGGCCCAAAATTGTGTAGCTTGCCAAAAGGCTAAAATCTCAAGACATACAAAATCTCCGATTGGTAACTATAAATTAACTTCTCAACGCTTTTCGATTATTCATCTCGACATCATCGGTCCTTTGCCAGTTTCTGATAATCAGCGGTATTGCGTAACATTGATTGATAGATACACTCGCTGGTCTGAGGCGGTTCCAGTTCCGGATATAACCGCTGCAACCGTCGCTTTCGCTGTCTACTTACAGTGGATAGCTCGCTTTGGTGTGCCAGAGTCCATTGTCACGGACCAAGGCATGCAATTCGAATCACAACTTTTTCACGAACTGGCTAACTTACTTGGTTTTGAGCGCAGGAGAACAACTAGCTACAATCCCAAATGTAATGGCATGATCGAGAGATGGCATCGAGTCATCAAATCTGCCATTATGTGTTATAATCGTGCTGATTGGACTAGTGTTCTTCCTGCAATCTTACTTGGACTACGAACGACTTACAGTGACGAACTAAAAGCTACTCCGGCTGAACTGGTTTACGGATGTACAACGCGAGTTCCTGGAACATTTTTAGATGCGACGAACGAACAAATTTCACAATCAGACTTCATTACTAATTTAAGACGACACTTTGACGAAATTCGACCTGTACCGGCTTCTCGACATACTACGGACAAAATTTTTATTAGTAAAGATTTGCTGACCTGCTCGCACGTTTTCCTACGAACTGACGCAGTACGCAAATCACTGCAACCACCGTATACGGGACCGTATTTGGTTATCGACCGTACAGACAAATTTTACACTTTGGATCTAAACGGACGACACGCCAAAATTTCCATTGACCGACTCAAACCATGTTACTCGGACAATCAACAACAAACTACGGACGCACCAACTTCGCAAACTGGATTACTTGTATCGACTGACCGACCAGAACCTATTATTTCGGCTGACGGACCTAAATCATCTACCGTGGAACCGAAAGTTCGCAAACAGGTTCGTTTTGATCTCTCGTCGAGGCCTGTTTTGATTACAAGTTCGGGTCGTGAGTCCAGGACTCCAACCAGATATAGAGATTGAAGCGATAGATCTGCGATCTCTCTGGGAGGGGAGTATTGTGGCGTCTTTCACACCTTGCCCAACCAAATCAGGTAATAAATTATAAATAAATTTTCTAAAATTGTCAAGCACCGTAAATGGTTAGTTGGGTATCCAAAAAATATTGTAGTTTTTGGTTTTGGTAGCTAGCTATGAAAAAATAAAAGTCAGTTGAGTTTTGAGATTTTTTCTGAAAAGAAATATGTCAGAAAAATAAAATAAAAAATATATTTAAAATAAACTTAAAACAAAATAATTGTTATTCCTATATTTAAAATAAACTTAAAACATAATAATTGTTATTCCTATATATTAAAATAAACTTAAAACATAATAATTGTTATTCCATATTTAAAATAAAAAATAAGTTTTGCTGTAACATATATACAATTGTTCCTATATAAAAGAATTGTGTGATCGTGTATCTAATTAATAGATACATTTAAAAGCTTGGTGGAGACTTTACCCACTAAAATTGGTTTTGAAACATGTATATAACGCTACTGTTTTATAATGCAATATGATATGATATGATATGATAGAGACGTACAGGCCAACCATAATGGTGATCCTAGGTATGTATTATAGCACATTCCTGGAATATGCGTGATACAGTATTAAAACCTGCATCTTACCATATCCCAAAATTAACGCTACTGTTTTATAATGCAATGCATGAAAAAGAAAACTTGTGCAAATGATAAATAATGTATATTGTATGATCAGATGATTTTGGAAATCATGTTTTTATAATTAAAACTAATTTTGAGGTCTTCTTTAAGATTAAATCATTTAAAATCATATTAACATCGTTTTCCAGACAAGTTTTCAGGTTTTACAACACATAGTTATAGGATTTTTGGTTTGTATGTTGTTTACATAAAAATGGAAGACTGAATATTTCTAATTTATCAAGCGTAAGAGAGATAAATATTTAATTAACAATAAGTTTATTGACCCACTAAAAATAAATAAATTTTAGTATTTATATTGTATAGCTATTGAAATTTCATTTTTCCAATATTAGTAAAATATTTGTGGCATGTAAAAAAAAAATTTATTTAGAAATTAAAAAAATTATAACACAAAAATTAAAAAATTGTTGCAGTGCAAATATATTGCGAAAACCTAAATATTCCCACGCCATATTATCTGTAAAAATGTCATGTTCAACCTCCACACATTTGGTTGGAACACGACTGAAAAAATGAAAACAGAATGAAGAACATAAACACAATTTCATTATTATTGTCTATTTATTTGTGTCAATCATATTATCATATATATTGCATATATTCAGTTGAGAGAGAGGAAAACACATTTCATTCTATTTTTTTTTGTTAAAATTTCTAGTGGTGTGGGTAAATAATAAATGAAAAATATGTTTTACTCCGTTCTAGCAGCTTTGAATTAATTGGGTCTATCTTTGTTCTTCTTAAACCTACATGAAGTGAGCTATGCTCTTCTTTTCCAATGTGTAAGAAGCAAGAAAAAAATCAAAATTGTTGTTGTAATTCGCAGTGATATTATCTATATGTATTTAATCAATGGTTACACTAACCAATAGCAGACGCTGTCTTTATTACTTCCCGCCTATATTTGGCGTCCTCCTTACATAATCTCGTTTATTCCCTCGCGCTTAGGGTATAACAAAAGCTGCGTTACTTTCGCAAATCCCGCTTAGATTTAATATTACAGGCCAATTTTGGTTTCAGCAATATTTGTTTGTGAATTTCCAGTAACGGAAAATAATTGTTCATCATAGGTGGCTTTTATGTCAGTAGTATAGTAAATGTAATATGAATTAGTTTTATGCAAATCTTTGTTTTTAGTTTTATTTAAAGCCAACTCGACTTTAATTACTACTGATAAATACGCCAACTATGATGAACAGTTATTTTCATTACTGGAAATTCATAAACAAATATTGCTACAACAAAATTGGCCTCTAATATCGCTTTTGCTGCCCAGTAACACAATTGTGTGGGTACGACAAAAGTACATTTTTGTATGTGTTTTCAACAAACTTATACATTTTTGTTTTCCTTTCAAGCTTATTTTCGTCCGAAAAAAAACACAATAACTATACACACAATTGTGTTGGTTGTACTACAAACAAGCGAATTTTTTTATCAAAAACACCATTACATACTATGACTTTAAACTCACACTTTTGTGTGGTTTGGACTTAACATGAGCCATTTTTTTTTGGTTGAAAAAGGGATATTAAAGCTACGCGGGATTTGCGAAAGCAACGCAGCTAATGCCCGGTTTACATGAGAAAATTGTTTTCTTCTACAAATTTTTGCAGGTAAATAAGAAAGAATCCGCAATACAAAAATATTCAATATGCCAGAAAGAAATAAACATATATAGTAGTGGCGTAATTTTTTTTATAGGATCATTATTAATTTATTTTTAATGAATTAAAATGCGAAATTTACATTTTTATCTATGGCGTCTGTTTTTATTATGACTCCACAACATTTATAAATACAAAATAAATATTTTTCTTGTTCTTTTTAAAAATGTTGCCATAAAAATACTCGAATCGAATATATTTTATGGCAACATTTTCATTTTTATGGTGGTTTTTGCTCAAAAATTCTTCTGCAAAATTTTGTTGGGATATATTGCTTTTCTTGTCTCTCATGCAAAAAGTCAATGTTATATCTTATTCATTTTGCAGAAGAAAAATGTTGGTCGTATGTAAACCGGGCATAAAATTTAAATATTTTTTTAATTTTAACTTCCTAGCTTCATTGCATTCGGTCGGAAAAATGCTAAATATGGCCCTGTTGATTTATATGCTTTCTACCCTCCAAATTTGACACTTGACAGTTGCTTACAATCGTCAATCATCAGTTTAATCAAATATTTTAAGTAGTATCGTATCGTAGTTATTTAATATATGGTTCAATTTTCAATTCTATGGTTAGAACTTTAACCGATGGTAAAACAAATTATATATATATATATATACTGTTAATATTCAATGAATAAACAAAGATTTTTGTAATATGATTTAACTATCTTATTCGAGAAAATATGTATGTACATACTATTAATAATATGTACTTTTACATATCATCACTAGGAGTGAACATACATCAATCACTAGGAGTGGATTTTATTTCCTGTGCCGCTTACAGGATATCGAAACAAAAATTCGAAAGTATTTAATAACTATGGAGGCTAATTCGGGAATTAATCCACGGATTATTGGTTCTACTTATAATACATCATCAGAAAACACATTTCCACAACTAGAAGCAGTAAATAATTTAGAAATTATTATCAGTGCTGCCGATACAAAATCGCTTATCTTGGATTTTTTTGGCAACAAGTTGCATCCAATATCCGTGTTAAGAGAAGCTTTATTTAAACATTTGATACTACCAGTATTATTATTGTCGGTTAATGAGAACCTTAGCGAAGAAAGCGTTTTACATCTTGTTTTAGAAACATCAACCCACATTAAGAACGCCATCAAATTACGAATAAAACAGACTATGCTTGCGTTGAAAATAGATTTGATAGTAGGACCTAAATTAATAATAATGGGAATCCATGCACAACACATATTCAATAAGGAGGTTCAACTTTACACTTTAAACTTTCAAGAGATCCACAGCAACACTACAGATGTTCAATTGAGAATTATGATTTTAGAAGTTTTGTACAGCTACAAAATAGATGTTAATCAAATACTGACAATCACTACCGATTTAAATGTTCTTAATAACATGGAAATTCAAGGAGAAATTTTGCGAATTGTAAACTATTTTAAATCAGCTTGTAATGATTTTCTTCACTTCGTGGGATGTACCCGGACCACTCCCGCCATCCGTCTAATTCAAAAATGTATCAAAAGATTTTTAATTAATTCACAGCTAGAATCATATTTAATCGTGTGTTACGAAGCTATGCAGAAAAATGAAGTCCCGAGCGTCAAACGAGATTTAAATATTAACAATTATTCTACGCTGAAACCACCTTTCAACTGTTGGAAATCGGCTCTTGATATGGTTAATAAATTTTTAGAATTACAAGCAAATAATGGAACTGAAAAGGTTCCTTCTATAGCGACACCAGAACAATTGACATTTTTTGAAGAATTTGTAAGCATTTTTGATTCAATTCAAAAACTTATAATTAAACTTGAAGATTCTACTTTATTTCGTAAAAACACGTTAAGTAATCTATATATTATGCTAATGGAACTAAAATTATTTATAAAAAAAAACTCGAAAACTATACTAGGAACTATATTTTTGGACGAATTAGAAAAATCGTTTTCATTAATAATGAAGGACCATATATTCCTGTCCTCGATTTATTTAGACCCCCGGATACGAATTTGTTTAGATGAAAACCAGACTAATGATGTAAAAATTCTACTGGGTAATTTATACAAAAAAAATATCTCATTAAAAACCAAAAGTCAGGGTAATATTTGTGTTGTAATACCATATGCTCATATTCATTCAAAACTGTCCACGGCAAATTACAAGAGTCCCTTTCAAGAATACCTTGAAACATTAGAAAACGGCCGATCACAGGAAATAGAGCAACGACGATTTAATCTTGATTTATCAAGTTACGAATTAGAATGTATCAATCGCTTGCCAATGGAAACGAATATATTGGAATTTTGGAGTAGAAAACAAAATAGTTTGACTGAATTAGCAAACGCTGTCCAAGCAATACCTATTACACAAGTAACAATGGAGAGAGATTTGTTAGCTTATGATTATGTAAAAGATAATAAATTAGTTTTAAATGATGTTGAAAATATATTACAAATCAAATGCAATTGTAAGTTTAAAGAAATGGACTAGGAGGGTCACACCTCCACTTGCCAATGGAAACGAATATATTGGAATTTTGGAGTAGAAAACAAAATAGTTTGACTGAATTAGCAAACGCTGTCCAAGCAATACCTATTACACAAGTAACAATGGAGAGAGATTTGTTAGCTTATGATTATGTAAAAGATAATAAATTAGTTTTAAATGATGTTGAAAATATATTACAAATCAAATGCAATTGTAAATTTACAGAAATGGAGGGTCACGCCTCACTAATAACAGATTAGACCAGACAATTTGAGCTGAAATAGTCTGGGCTTGGACTTACTACCACTACCATTATGCACATTATAGTTATAAGTTGTCTTACTTTTGAGTTATGTAAAATAAAACCACTAAGTTAATACATTTTTTATTATAATAATATGACTGAATTTCAAAAATATCGCAATACCTGCTAATCCAAGCGAAATGACAATTATTATACTCGAAAATTGTAAAGCCAAATATGTATATTTATTATAGTTAGAGCACATTGAATTCTGCTAAAATACTAAATATTCTGTCGTAAGTTTATATGTGCTGACGTTATTATAACTGATCAATCAAAAATTAAAAAATTTTCATAAAGATTTTGATCAATAAGTTAACGAAACTTTTAAAATAGTGTTCACGAATAATGAGTCCGAATAATCAAAAGCGTGAAGATATAAATTTATATGCCATATTAATAAATGTAGCTACATATTTAGTTTGCCTCACAGAATATGCAAGAACTAAATAAATTTATTTGATTTATAATTACATATAAAAATAATAAACAGCGTAGTGAATTTAAAAATCTTAATCATCTTCCTCGTCGTCTCGATCATCGTTGCTTGTTTGTTCGCCACTCTGTTTTGCTTCAATGTATAAAGCATCGCTGGGATCAAGAATTACATGCAAGCCATTAGTCAATTTGCCCACCCAGCTTAATTCAAGTAAAAAATCCTTATCGCGGGCTGGATCATGAATTTCATAAATTCTGTAAAAAAACAAAATCAAATCAATATAAACCCCATAATAATTAGATGAAATTATACATTTTTGCTGCTTCATTTAATAATTCGTTTGCTCGTTTAAGATTAGTTTTTCCTTCAGTGTTAATTTCAATCAATGACTCGATGTTATTCTTAGCGGTTTGCTTAGCTTTGCCAATTGCACATCCGTAATATCCGCATGAGAAACCTGAAGGTTCGAGCATATAGAGCTCAGCTCCTTCTTGTGCCGACCACGATGATAACATAACAGAAGCACCGAAAGGTCGAACAGCACTGAATAACGTATAAGCATGCATATAACTGGCTAAACGATCATTCAACAATTTAATAGGAATTCTTTTATTGAATAACATTCGATAGTTTGCTGATTCTTGCCTAGCGACGTCGACTAGAGCACGGCCATCTGACATAACCCCGGCAAAAGTCTAATAGAAAAAATTAAATTATCTTTGGAATTTATCTTAACTATACCAAGCTTACCAGACCAATACCATCATCAATAGAAAAAATTCGCGTACATGAATTTGATTCATATAATTTTGACTGTACAATTTTCTCAACTGCGAACACCACTCCATCCTGTCCACGTAGAGCTATGGCCGTACCACTATTCTCGACCGCTTTAGCAGCATAATCGACTTGGAATACACGACCATCGGGGGAAAATTGAGACGCTGACAAATCATACTGTAAAGTGTAGACATAACCTAACAATAACTGCTCGATTTTCTGAATAAATTATATTTACTTACACCGGTTCCAATAGAACTCATTTTTGTAAATTTTGTATTGAAATATTTAGCCTTTAATATTTTATTTGAGGTTTTTTATTTATTTGCTATGAATATGTATCTACAAAGATGAAACAACAAAATGACTTAACATTTAGCAGAAATTTAAACAATGAAGTTTGCCGCGTATGACAAATGAATTAAAATGGGATGAGGCTTTTCTTTGAATATAAACAAAATCATTTTTCGCTCGCATAGGAATAAGTGGCGTAAGTTAACATATAAAGGTCGAGGCACATAGTTTTCGTTCAATTCGTTTCGTTTCCAATCAGCTATGCTACACACAATTTTGGTTTCTGGACTCAAACTATTGCGCAATAGATTTTAATTTTTAATTTTAAACCCTTATTTTAAATTAAATCATTAAATTTTTTTGTCTTGTTTTATTCTGTTCTCTCGAAAATAAAATTTAAACAAAAATCTACATCTCGAAAATGTCCTTAAATTTTTTTATTTTCATTTCAATTTTTTTCATTTCGGATTGACGGGCAAAAATTTTATTACGCAGCTGCGACGAAAAAATTTTGGCCGTGAATCCGAAATGAAAAAATTTGAAATGAAAATAAAAAAATTTAAGGACATTTTTGAGATGTAGATTTTTGTTTAAATTTTATTTTCGAGAGAACAGAATAAAACAAGACAAAAAAATTTAATGATTTTATTTAAAATAAGGGTTTAAGGCTGTTTTCGAAACGAGTACTTATTTCAAACTTATTTACTTATTTGCCGCCATCTTAAATAAGTAAGCAAAGCCGTTCGAAATGAGTTTGCTTACTTATTTTGACAGCAACATGAAAACGCATTACTGTTTTCAATGGAAAATTCTCAACCAATTTTTAATTCGATATTTTTATTATTTTAATGTATACAATTAAATAAAATATCTAATATAAATAATATTTATACCAATTAAAATGCTTAGCGGCAATTTAGAATCGTAAAAAAGAAATATTCTTTAAATATTTATTTTGATGTGAATTTTGGTTAGTTTTATCTCAGACTTTTATTACATACATATTTAAAAAAATTCAAAGCGACCAAAAAAGATTTAGTTGGTTCTTAATTAATTGCGGAATAATTATTTTATGTGTAATCAGTTCTTAAACTCCGTACCGTCTGTTTACATTATCCATGCTCTACCCGTGAATTGTGTGTAAATTAAAACATTTTAATTTACGAAATATATATAAATGAGTCCTTGTACATCTTTATTTTAATCGTTTTATATATTTTGATACCCACAAATGTCCATTTGTTTTCTAGATATATCATCCTAACTCTAAAATAATAAAATATTGACATGTAAATATCAATAAAAATGGCAACTAAATTAGATTTTTATGGGAGAAAGAGACAAAAAATAAGTCACCTCACCAGCTTACTTATTTGAATAAGTTAGGTTCCACAAATAAGTATTCGTTTCGAAAACCGCCTAAAATTAAAAATTAAAATCTATTGCGCAATAGTTTGAATCCAGAAAACCAAATTATAGTGTAGCATGGCTGAATAAGTTTTTTTTAATTCTCACGCACTTAGCTTTCGTTTCGTTTTGAGTTGTTTTAGTGTTAAAGCCTAGTACTCAGTTCGATTTCACGTGAAATTTCCATACGATTTTACCAAAGTGAAATTAGAAATGAAAAATTTCATTTCTGTTTTCGTTTTGTAGTACTCAGTTCTCCAACGAAAAAACCAAGTGTGTTCAATACATCAAAGATGGCGCGCATAAACTCTCCAAATTATTTTCATGTGAAAATAATGTCTCGGCACATTATTTTCACGCGAAATTTTGACATTTGTTTGTTTTTGGCAAAAAACAAATTTTTTAATACCACAAATTCATAAATTTTAATTAAAGTCAATTTAATTTAAATTATTTACGTAAAATAAAGAAATTAATTTATGCATGCCTACAAATTTATACGTTAAAATTAAAAATTCTCCAAATAAAATTTCATTTCTATTTTACGCGAAAATAAATAGATTTTTGGAGACCGCGTTAAAATTTCATTTCACTTTGAACTGAGTACTAAGCTTTATTTGATAAATCGAATTTTTTAATTTCTCACAATATTGTTTCAATTCAATCCTTAGAATAAGAGACGAGAATGAATGATAGCAGCTGTCAAGTGAGTCAACTTCGGAGGGTAAAAGAGAAAGCATATAAATCAATGGTTCGTATTTAGAATTTGTTCGATCGAAATTAAAAACTACACAAATTCACAATTATTTTTATTCCAATATAGTACGCATTAATTGTTTTTATTTTCGGTAAAAAGTTGTACTTACGGTATTCCAAAATAAAAAGTAATTATGAAAAGAAAAGCACAAAAAATGCGACACTCTAATATGACATCTGTTTACAAAAAGAAAAAGTCCAAAAACAATAACCAAAATTTGATAATTAATTTTTTCTGATTTTTAAATTAAAATATGAATAATTTTATCACAAATCACTTTCCTTTTACCATAATTTTCATTTTATTTTACATAAACACATAGATGGTAAGAAATTTATTTCGAATTTTTCGAGGCGCATTTTGACAACATTTCACTAAACACTTCATTTCAATGTTTCAATCAAAAGTTTTCAAAATTTATTTACAAAAGATGCACTATAATACACGATTCACTGTTTTATACTTAATATTTTATTTGTTTTAATTAATAATATCACGATTTTTTCAATACGCACGTAAATTTTTACAACAACAAAAACTTGTTCGGTTGGCTTTTTCTTTGACATTTGAGACCGCCATATACATTTTTTATATAACCATCCTGCTCTGACGTGTCTCAAATGAAATAGCAAATTTTATATGGGAAAAAAAGTTTCTACTCTGTAGTGTAACTCTATTATTCAATCAGCACATGGATTTTGTTGCCTTTTCAAAATCAATTCAAGTTGAATTTTGTGTACGTATACAGTGTATAATATACACTTTTAATATTTACTTCGTATATATTAAGGATTCAATCCGGATTGAACCCGGGTCGAAATTTCAATAAATACCCCAAGTATTTTTACTTTCAATTTTCCTGGCGATATTCGTACTATATAAAAAAATTCCATGAGCTTGGATAGGTAAATCCAAACAAAAACGCGGGTGCCATACGAGTAGGTAAAAAATTACATGGGACAAAAAAAAATCTTCATTTGTCCCAATAAATCTGCTTTATTATCTACAAACATAATTTATCTGAAGGATCACGATAAATATTGATATTTTGAGAAACATTTCCAATAAAAATATTTCCCTATTGAGTAACTTTTCATTTAGCAACTTACTGATAAAAGCAACAACACAATTTTTCAATGACACGTGCGCGTATAAGATTTTTAATTTCTCTTGGCTCTCGCCAACAAATAATACTAGTTATTTGTTTTGGTTTTGTTTCACGAACATACAGTACCGAAGAAAAATAATGAACTTAATTTCACACATTTTATTTGTGTAATGAATTTTAGATTAAAGGGTATAATATTTTGTATGTTACAATACAAATTATATTTGTATTCGTTTGTGTTTCGTATATTATTTGGCTAACCTGCTATGTAGTATGTGACATTAAACTAAACAAACCCTTTTTTTCTGTCTGTATTTTGTGCAATAAATTAAACAATATATCTCGACGGATTATTTCCTCAAATATTTCGACCATAAAATGAAACATAAAAAGGGTACCATAAAAGTGTTTAGTTAACGTTTATTGCAGATTTATTTAAACAATTAATCGAAAAATCTAATTAATCGACAAATTCAATGTAAATTTCGTCGTCAGTCACATAGGAATATTTTACTATACACATAATATACAAAATTATTATGTGTGATATTTTGCCTTCCTAAGTTTCAATATCGTCGATAAACTGTATCGTAATTTTTATTCTTTACTGTAACTTTTACATAAGCCCACAAAAAAAAAAATCCAATTGTCGATAAAATTGGATTTTTTTTTTAGTTATTATGTACAACCAACTAAATTTCGCTTTTGGACTCATCATTAGTATTGATTGATTAAAATGTGTTTTTGTTTATTACACCGTATTAATGAAAAATCAAGTTTTATTTGAACAAAAATAAAAAACAAAATTTATTGTTGTCATACGCAAAGACGTACACCCATCCCGTTCAACATATTTTGGTTTACTAAAAAAGTAAAAAAGCATGCAAGAGCGGCAGTACACAATCTCGTGTATTTTTGTTTTTATTTTATTTGTTGTTACGGTGTAAAATTAAGTTGCTGGTTTAATTGGAATATTACTGAATGAAAAGTTTTCTCAAAACAATTTTTTTTTAAATGATTCAATAACAAAATATCCTTATTTATTTCTTGCAATGTATTATTCAATTTAACTTGAGCGATACAAATTATTTATTGCAAATAATGAAATTGTCTTTTTGTAGCCATGTAATTTTTTTCGTTTTGTATGGAATTCTCATTTCTTTTTGGATTTACATATACAAACAAGATTTTAATAAGAAATGGCCTGTTATTGTATTGGTATTGATGTGAAGTTTAACTTTCGTTAATTTTGGATGAAAACGAAGGAAAATACTATGCTCAATTTTTACTTTCGTTTTGTTATACTTGGGTACGGGATCGAGTCAACTTCGCGTTAACTCGATTCGACCCACCAAATTTGTAGAATCGAGTTAACTCAATCCTTAAAACACCAATATATATGGAATCGAGTCGAAAAACAACAACAAATTATTATAAAAACATTAATAATAAAACGCCATTTTTATTTCGTTTACGATTATTTGCGTATATGTATATATATTTTTTTTTAAATATTTTAATTTTTGTTTGAATTTAAATAAATGTAGAAATATGTATTTAGAATAATTTTTTGATGTTTATCTCAACTCGGTTTCGATTCGATCCCAACATAATCCGCCAATATATACGCTAAAAAAGATAATTCGGTTTCAATCCAAAGTTAACTCGAAGTTGATTCGATCCGGATTGAATCCCTAATATATACGTAGTAATTGTGCAATACCACTACATAATAGGCCATTTTTCTATATAAAAAAATTCCATGAGCTTGGATAGGTAAATCCAAACAAAAACGCGGGTGCCATACGAGTAGGTAAAAAATTACATGGGACAAAAAAAAATCTTCATTTGTCCCAATAAATCTGCTTTATTATCTACAAACATAATTTATCTGAAGGATCACGATAAATATTGATATTTTGAGAAAAATTTCCAATAAAAATATTTCCCTATTGAGTAACTTTTCATTTAGCAACTTACTGATAAAAGTAACAACACAATTTTTCAATGACACGTGCGCGTATAAGATTTTTAATTTCTCTTGGCTCTCGCCAACAAATAATACAAGTTATCAATACCAATACAATAACAGGCCATTTCTTATTAAAATCTTGTTTGTATATGTAAATCCAAAAAGAAATGAGAATTCCATACAAAACGAAAAAAATTACATGGCTACAAAAAGACAATTTCATTATTTGCAATAAATAATTTGTATCGCTCAAGTTAAATTGAATAATACATTGCAAGAAATAAATAAGGATATTTTGTTATTGAATCATTTAAAAAAAAATTGTATTGAGAAAACTTTTCATTCAGTAATATTCCAATTAAACCAGCAACTTAATTTTACACCGTAACAACAAATAAAATAAAAACAAAAATACACGAGATTGTGTACTGCCGCTCTTGCATGCTTTTTTCCTTTTTTAGTAAACCAAAATATGTTGAAGGGGATGGGTGTCTGTCTTTGCGTATGACAACAATAAATTTTGTTTTTTATTTTTGTTCAAATAAAACTTGATTTTTCATTAATACGGTGTAATAAACAAAAACACATTTTAATCAATCAATACTAATGATGAGTCCAAAAGCGAAATTTAGTTGGTTGTACATAATAACTAAAAAAAAAAAAAATCCAATTTTATCGACAATTGGATTTTATTTTTTTTGTGGGCAAGTTACAGTAAAAGTTACAGTAAAGAATAAAAATTACGATACAGTTTATCGCCGATATTGAAACTTAGGAAGGCAAAATATCACACACAATAATTTTGTATATTATGTGTATAGTAAAATATTCCTATGTGACTGACGACGAAATTTACATTGAATTTGTCGATTAATTAGATTTTTCGATTAATTGTTTAAATAAATCTGCAATAAACGTAATTTTTTAAAGCAACTTTTTTTAATTTTGATAATTACAGTTTAACTAAACACTTTTATGGTACCCTTTTTATGTTTCATTTTATGGTCGAAATATTTGAGGAAATAATCCGTCGAGATATATTGTTTAATTTATTGCACAAAATACAGTACAGAAAAAAAGGGTTTGTTTAGTTTAATGGCACACACTACATAGCAGGTTAGCCAAATAATATACGGAACACAAACGAATACAAATATAATTTGTATTGTAACATGCAAAATATTATACCCTTTAATCTAAAATTCATTACACAAATAAAATGTGTGAAATTAAGTTCATTATTTTTCTTCGGTACTGTATGTTCGTGAAACAAAACCAAAACAAATAACTAGTATTATTTGTTGGCGAGAGCCAAGAGAAATTAAAAATCTTATACGCGCACGTGTCATTGAAAAATTGTGTTGTTGCTTTTATCACTAAGTTGCTAAATGAAAAGTTACTCAATAGGGAAATATTTTTATTGGAAATGTTTCTCAAAATATCAATATTTATCGTGATCCTTCAGATAAATTATGTTTGTAGATAATAAAGCAAATTTATTGGGACAAATGAAGATTTTTTTTTGTCCCATGTAATTTTTTACCTACTCGTATGGCACCCGCGTTTTTGTTTGGATTTACCTATACAAGCTCATGGAATTTTTTTATATAGAAAAAAGGCCTATTATGTAGTGGTATTGAAGTTATTTGTTTTGGTTTTGTTTCACGAACATACAGTACCGAAGAAAAATAATGAACTTAATTTCATACATTTTATTTGTGTAATGAATTTTAGATTAAAGGGTATAATATTTTGTATGTTACAATACAAATTATATTTGTATTCGTTTGTGTTTCGTATATTATTTGGCTAACCTGCTATGTAGTGTGTGCCATTAAACTAAACAAACCCTTTTTTTCTGTACTGTATTTTGTGCCGCAGTGATTATAAAATGTTCCCGTTATACCTATGCAATATTACGTTTATTGCAGATTTATTTAAACAATTAATCGAAAAATCTAATTAATCGACAAATTCAATGTAAATTTCGTCGTCAGTCACATAGGAATATTTTACTATACACATAATATACAAAATTATTATGTGTGATATTTTGCCTTCCTAAGTTTCAATATCGTCGATAAACTGTATCGTAATTTTTATTCTTTACTGTAACTTTTATATAAACCCACAAAAAAAAATCCAATTATTTATAAAATTGGATTTTTTTTTTTTTTAGTTATTATGTACAACCAACTAAATTTCGCTTTTGTACTCATCATTAGTATTGATTGATTAAAATGTGTTTTTGTTTATTACACCGTATTAATGAAAAATCAAGTTTTATTTGAACAAAAATAAAAAACAAAATTTATTGTTGTCATACGTTAAGACGTACACCCATCCCCTTCAACATATTTTGGTTTACTAAAAAAGTAAAAAAGCATGCAAGAGCGGTAGTACACAATCTCGTGTATTTTTGTTTTTATTTTATTTGTTGTTACGGTGTAAAATTAAGTTGCTGGTTTAATTGGAATATTACTGAATGAAAAGTTTTCTCAATACAATTTTTTTTAAATGATTCAATAACAAAATATCCTTATTTATTTCTTGCAATGTATTATGCAATTTAACTTGAGCGATACAAATTATTTATTGCAAATAATGAAATTGTCTTTTTGTAGCCATGTAATTTTTTTTCGTTTTGTATGAAATTCTCATTTCTTTTTGGATTTACATATGCAAACAAGATTTTAATAAGAAATGGCCTGTTATTGTATTGGTATTGAATTGTGTGCTGTCATTTTGTATCATTGTGTGTGTGCAAATCCACATGAAATTTCGCCAAAATGTTGACCCGGTTTTATAAATGATACTATCGGTAGTGGAACAATACATTTCCTCTGCTCACGAGCAAACGAAAAAATGACATGATAAGAAAATGGTTTCGACTTCAAATTTTTTTTTGTGAATGTTTCATGTACATTTAGATAAAACTTAAATAAAATGAATTTTATTATTGTTTTTAATAAAATTAATATTTCCCAGTTTAATCGTAGGTACATTTGTCTATAATTTTATGTGTTATTTATGGAAATAGTATTGAGAAGAAAAAGATTAATAAAGTATAAAGTGAATTAACACTTTAATTGCCGCTCACACAGCATGTGTGTGATAGTCGAAACAAGTATTATACGTACGGCCGTTAACGTGTTAACTGAGGAAATACATATAAATAAATTTGAAAAATATTTTTATTCTCTCTTCACTCTCGTCTTCTTGCAGTCGATCGCATCGATGTTATTTTTTTTGTTGTTTAGTTAGTAGAAATATGGATATGATAGACGAAAGACGGACAAATGCTTAAATTTTTTTTTTATGTTTACATTTGACTATGATAATAATTTTTTGATGATAATGTAATTACGTTTTGATTTATTTACTCGGAATTAAATTAAACTATATAGGAATAGGGACACAACACTTTATTAACTTACATAATGTTGCGAAATTTTTTAAATTCACAACTTATGTACTCAACATATTATTTTGTGTTCTTAAATGACGTCAAAAACACAAAACAAAACAAAATACATATACCAATATGCACACCACTACTATTACGTTCCGGTAAAATTCAAGTATTGATTTTCTTTGTGTAGCTGCAGATATAAGCAGTTGATAAATAAATAAAATCAATATAATTTGTTTAATAATGTTTATTATCGTCTTTGCATGATAATAGTTTGAAATAGAATAACTAAAGTTTCAACGAAAAAATAAAACAATGTGAGCAAATGTGTTGACACGAAAAGCATTAGTGATGAAAGCATTTATACAATTAAATGAATTACTCTAATTATCAACAGAATTGTAAAAAGGCAACAGAATCCATATACAGGCCCGGAACTTTTCTTCGTTTTCAATTTCCGCCATGCCATCTCGAGTTCCTCAGTTGTGAAAGGTGGAATCTCTACCGGTCTTATGTTTTCATATTGCACTTGGTCGTGCGTTGGAAAGAGCGAAGCCACGACGGCATTAGTGATATCTGCGGGTAATGTAGGGGTTTTTTGTCCAAATTTTTTCATCACGATCTTATATGCATCTCCCCAAGGGTCCTCTTCGATTTTATTACAAAGAAGTTTCCAGCAGTTCTTTTTCGATTGCGCGATGCCTTTCTCATGCAGGTGCGAGCGCTCTTCAAATTATGGTGAAGGCTTCTGTCTGCTTGACCGCTAGTGCGCCCGTTCTCTCTTGTAAGCCTTCGCCTGGCGTGATTGCAGCGTCTGCGAAGTTCAGCGATTTCTGGAGTCCACCAGTAGACAGTTTTTCGTCTATTTCCACTTCTAGATTCTAGCGCATCTTCGCATACTCTTCTGACAGTAGTTACTAGTTGTGTCGGTGTTATTATGTTAGGGGCGCCAAGGTGCTGTTGCGTCGCGCTACGAAGTCGTGCTTGACTCCTCTCCCCAACCTGCCATCCTCGGTTGACCGGAACGCTAGTCCCCTGAAGTCTGGCTGGTGTCGCTGTGGTTATTTCGAACATAATATATCGGTGGTCACTAAGACTTTCTTCATCCAGAACTTTCCAATTTTGGATTCGATTTATGATGTTTTGTGAGACGAAGGTTACATCTAGGAACGAACCATAGTTTCCTCTTTCGTACGTAGGTGTTTGCCCCGTGTTGACACTGCTAAGGTCACAGGATGCAGCCCAGTCTGCCAGTTGTTGACCTCTATTGTCTAATATATCTCCGCCCCACTCTAGGGATTTTGCGTTAAAGTCGCCCGCTACAATCACATCTTTGGTTTGGTTCCGGACTACTACGCTGAGTTCGTCCAGCCTTAAGCTGAAATCTTCCATAGATTTGTTAGGAGAGAAATAGCAGCTCATGATTACAATGTCTTCTAGTTCTACCCAGACCACTCCCTTTCCTTTACCTATTCTAGCAACTGGAACGTCCTTTGGAAGCACCATTAGCGCAGCATCTTCGTCTAAGTCAACCTTCCAGTTTCCTCTCTGAAGTGTTCGTCGGTTTGGCTCGCTCACCAGGCCAACGTCTACCTGCATTTTTTTGGCAGTAGCTATAAGGAGGTCCTGGGCCGGCCTACTGCGATGCGTATTAATTTGCATCACTCGCATATTGGTTTTTCCCCTCCTGTTCGATTATTTGTATCTACATGCGAGCTCTCTCCCTCATTATTCAGTCTCTTCCTAAATGGCCTGCCTTGCGTTTGGCTGCACTCACTTCTCTTGTGTCCGTCTTTACCGCAGTTAAAACAAAGGTTTCTGCGGTCGGGCCCATTGCAACTCATCGCTGTATGCCCTCTTTCCCAGCATTTGTAGCAACGATGCTCATCGGCACGTAATTGGACTCGACAAGAAATCCACCCTATTCTGATGCGCCTACACTCCATCAGCTGCTTCGCCCACTGTATTGGCAATTTTACTGTAGCGTTCATCGTATCCGAGTGAGTAGGCCTCATTGAAGTCACAAGTATCTCTTCGCATCGAACCTCTCCGCTTAATGCTGCTAGAACACCCTTCTTTACATCATCAGAAACAGTCCCTGCCTCCAGGTCGCGTATGTGTATTACCGCCATTTCTTTTTGGTGTATCGCAGTGACGCCGGCTACCTTTCCGGCAATTGATTTCGTTAAGCATTCGGCTTTATTCTTGCCACCCTTCAGTTGGATCATAAGATCATCTGTCTTTGTCTTTTTTATGGCGATAATCTCCACCCCTATCTCTTTGATATCAACACCACTTTTCACAGCTTTAAGTAGATCAGCGTACGTGCGTCCTTCTGCCTTGACTATAACTGTTTCTTTCCGGTTTCGTGGGTTTCTCTTACGTCGCCTGACTTCTGTGAAAACTTGCTCTGCGTCAGGTTGCGTGACCGGCTTACGATCCTTCTCTTTTGTCTCGGCTTTCAATTTATTTCTTGTTCCTCTCTCAGCACCCACGCAAATTTTGATACCTACTCCGCTATCGCTATAACACCACTCCAGGATCTTACGCAAGTTTAACCTGTTTCTGACTGTCGAGGTGATGCTCAACTGTGTGCATTCCTGTGAGGCAGTCCTTATTCCTCTTGCTAACGCGATAAATTGTGCTTCTAGCTCATTATCGTCTACCTCTTGATTAACATAGCCAACTAGCAAAGTACGTCCATCACTAACCGGCCGATTCTGGCCCTTTAATTCAATCCTGTCTGAGCTTCGTATAACAGCAACGTCGCCATACTTAAAGTACTGGTTGTCTAACAGCTGCTGAAAGCCTGGTACTTGTTTTCCCAAATTATGCAATTCTTGAGTGATTGGTTTATTTCCGTCAATAAAATTGCCCTAGTTGACGTTTCACAGTCCATAAAGCTGTTGCGGCTGATTTTTGTTACCCGAAACACTTTTTGTGGCCATTCCTTTTAGACAACCGTCCTGATATCCTGTGTTGTCATCTCCGGATGAATCATGTTGCAGAGCTCCTCGGTTTTCTTTTCAATTTCCTTTATGTCCACTGTTTGTGTGGTCATCTCCTTTGCTGCAGTTTGTTTTTGTGTCAGGTCTGGATCGGTTTGGGTGGCTATGTTATGCTGTGCCACGCGTTGATAATCATTTACAGTTCTACGCTTCTTCTCAGTTACAATGGGCCTATTACTCCATGTCTGTAGTGTCTGCTTAAAATTTGATAATTTATATGCAGCCATCTTTACCCTCGACACCGCATCCTTTATTTGATTTTTCGTTGTCGGGTTAGCCTTTACCAATGAGCTCAGTCCACCGGTTTCCTTCTCGATCTGCTCGATCACTGCAATTAGATCCGCTAACTCGGCTTGATTGTCATCATGTTCTGCGTTTTCTGCATCGCAACGACGTTTTGTGCCACTCCACATTGAAAGCTCCGGGACCGATGAGTGGTGTGGTGGAGATCTACTTAAAAGTTTTGTTGGTTTAAAGTAGGAGTTGTAACTTTCATCTATGGTTCCAGTAGTTGTTCCGGATGCTTTGGCCTGGTTACTCACCAACAGCGTCCTTCTATGTGTTTGCGGTTGATTGTCCCCCCCAGAATCCGTGGGACGATCCTCTAGCGCAGAGGAGTGGGATTCCCGAAGTGAATCGGTACCCACCTGGGGTAATTTTTTTATGTTAGAATCTTCCGCCATATTTTTTTTTGAGGTATTCGCATTTAATAGTTTTGCCGACTAGCACGAGCAATCGTTGTAGTCGCCCGGGTGGTACCACGAGGAGGTAAATTAAACACTTGCTGGTTTCAGATAGTTGCAACGCTGGAGTATGGTCCATGACACCATAAACGATCAGACGCCTACCCTATTGATCCCAGCCCCCACCCAATATATATATATAATATATATATATATATATAATATATATATATAGCCCCCCACCCAATATATATATATATATATATATATATATATATATATATATATATATATATTATAATATATATATATATATATATATAATATATATATATATATATATATATATATATATATATATATATATATATATATATATATATATATAATATATATATATATATATATATATATATATATGTATATATATATACATATATATATATATATATATATATATATATATATATATATATATATATATATATATATATATATATATATATATATATATATATATATATATATATATATATATATATATACATATATATATATATATATATATATATATATATATATATATATATATATATATATATATATATATATATATATATATATATATATATGTATATATATATATATATATATATATATATATATATATATATATATATATATATATATATATATATATATATATATATATATATATATATATATATATATATATATATATATATATATATATATATATATATATATATATATATATATATATATATATATATATATATATATATATATATATATATATATATATATATATATATATATATATATATATATATATATATATATATATATATATATATATATATATATATATATATATATCCCGTAGGTATATATTCATATCTGCGGAGCGAGTGCGATATAATAAAAAATAATCCCGTTCCGTGAATTCAGCATTATTGGTAACAAATCTAATTAACATTAAAGCAAAATTATGAAGTTATCCGTCTATAGTTCGTCCTACGTAAAAAAAAAATCATTAATACATTTTAAAGCTAATTAGCATATGTATTTGGCAAACTTTAAATTTTGTTTGTTAAAATAAAGTGGGACATTTTAAAGTTAAATATATAATTCTAATTATAACAATTAAATTTTTTTTACTTAATTCATAGTAAATAAAAAAATAAAATTATAAAAATTTTTAAAATAAAAAAATAATAAATAGTTGTAAATAGTCAATTTTTAGTTATTTGTCTGGCTCTACTGTTTTTCTATTTTGCCTATTGTCGGCATCGAAATTTTCCTTCTTTATTGAAGCCTTATAATTTCTATTACGAAAAAATTTATTTCAGTAAAAAATGCTGAAAAAACGAACAGAGATATTACCTTTATTGCCTTTATTCCAAAATTGGTGTGTTCAGTCCGACCAAAATGATAAAATTTATCATGATATTTTTGGTGACCCTAACTTCACTCCGTATAATTTTATGTCAAACCCGAGTGAACAACCAAATTGAAAAAATAATTATAAATTGATTCTGCACGTCAAAACATTGTTGGCGCTGTCATAACAAAAACACTATTTACTAATGCCTAAGTGTATTTCACAATAGTTTAATACGTCACATCTTTTCCTAGATAATAAAACAAACCCGGGGAGTACACATAATAATTCACTAATTTAAACATTCATTCAATTATAGTTTACGACAGAGATTTGAAGATAATTGATTGCGCTAAAAACTTTCACAAATTGTTTTAAGATGGCATTTATATGTGTAAAGGAAATCATATTCTCGCCCAATTCGTGAATACACGAATAATTTTAACCACACAACGTCGCACCTAATCAATCATTCAAGGCGGCCGCATGAAATGTCTCTCGAATCTCGAGCCGAGCCAACAAAGTTAAAACTTAAAAATGTGTTATCTCAAAAAGGAGGTACAATAACATTTTCATTACAACAACAATTTGCATTATATCACTTATTTTTAACTTGAGCTGAGGCTCGAGTCGAGACACATTTCATACGGCCGGCATCAGAGAAAATGAAATGGACATTGAAGATTGAACAAAAACACAGAAAAGAAACTACACACACAAATCATACACAAACAATATATTTTTTTCAGTTTACTCCAGACACTGATTTGAACTACATTGTTTTTAATGTATTATTGTTAATACTAAAATACATATAACATAAAAGTTGAACAAAATATTGTTCCTGCCCATATAAAATCATAGCGCAATAACATTAGAAATAAAATGTATAAATTTTGACAGCCAGTTTTTTTGTGATAAATGAGTGCGTTTTATGACAAAAGCTAATAAAAAATATCATGATAATTTTTATCATTTTGGTCGGACTGAACACTAGGAATGAAACATATTTTTTCAGTAAAAAAAGAGCGAGATAAAAATATAATTTCGGCACGTACCAAAACGAAAGAAAAAAAAATTTCAGTAAAATTTACTGGGGAAAATGTTACCATAAAAAGTTTGACACTCAATACTTTTTATGGCAACATTTGTTGTCTTTGTCACTCTAACGTAATTTTAATATGTATACTCACCTCTTTTCGGTTTCTCAGTTTTTTTTTACTGAAAAAAATTGTTTCACTGTGGAATCCAGCTTTTAAGTGTGAATTCCACTGTGATACAATTTTTTCAGTAAAATTAATACGAGATAAAAATATAAATCCTTTACTTGTTAGAAAGGAACAAAGAAAAATTTCAGTAAAATTTACTGGGCAAAATGTTGCCATAAAGCGTAAGAAACTCAATAATTTTTATGGCAACATTTGTTTGTCTTTGTCACTCTAACGTAATTTTAATAAGTATACTCTCCTCTTTTCGGTTTCTCAGTATTTTTTACTGAAAAAATTGTTTCACTGTGGAATCCCGGCATTAAACCTACAACAGAGTGAAAGGGAAACTACAATTTGTTAATTTTTTATAGCATATTTTTATAAACAATTAACAACTAACAACTAACCAAAAAATTTCATAATTTTTAGTGATTTGTGTGAAATCCATTATTATCGACTATTTTAATTTTTGGTATTTTAAATTTTGTTGTATCTTTATTTTTAAGGTGGCTGAAATCGAAGGGTACACAACACGAATGACAAAATCAAACCATATGAGCTATAATTAAAAAAGGCTTGGTAGTGTGGGAGAATTTTGTTCGTATTATTTTGTTCATATAACACAATATTTATGTAGATGTGTTGGAATGTTGCCATAAAAAGTACTCCGTTGAGTATTTTTCCAATTTTTAATGGCAGTACACTACTACTAATACAATAATACATTTTGTCAGTAAAATTTGGACTGGATACAATTTTTGTTTCTCTGCCACTAATATTTTCATTTTTTGAGCAAATAATCTTGGTCGTACCAACGTATATGGTGTTTCCATGAAGAATTAACTGGGATTATCTCATCATGAAAACGAGTCGGATTTAGAGTTTTCGTTAAATTTCTGAATCCTCCTTAAAGCTTTAATTCCATTTATAAAATTTGCTGACAGCAATTTTTTTGCTGATAATACGCAAAAAAAATTCCATAAGAGTGTTCTTTGTCACAAATATTTGACATTGTCAAATATTTTTTATTTCATTTTATAGAAAAATTTTATGGTTTTACATTTTGGCATAACCTAAAATTTGCATAAAATTTTTAATTTGTACATTTTCGTACAATTCGATTTTCTTGTATATGTTTTAATTTTTATATATGAACCACAAAAAACCACTAACGTTCACAAATTTCTACACGAAAAAAAAATTATATCGTCATTTGACTATAAAAATGGCGAACGATTTATTTTGTATGAGTGTGAGAAAAATTTCTTATCTTTACATAAATTTTTTGTAGATGTGTGAAAAATGCTGCCATAAAAAATACTCCAATTTACATTTTTTATAGCAGTAAACTTCCCCATTATGGCAGTAAAAACACAACTATTCTCTCAGTAAAATTTTACTGACAACATGTTTTGTTTCGTACACAACCAGTAAGATCTAAATTTTTTTCTTGCTTTTATTTTTGCTGACAGCAGATTATTTCCATGGAATAGGCCCATAACTCGACGAAAGTAATTGGGTTAAATGAGATTCTATCTGTCAAAGGAAAAATTATAGTATTCAGAGAATATATATAGGATCATTATAAAATATAGTATTATTATAAAGAAAAAATATAGTTAAAATAAACACGGGTTACAATATTCACAAAATAGATTAAAATATAAAAAGGCTGAGAAAAACATAACATTGCCTGAACTGTCAAAACAGCTAGCATGGAAACGATAAGGATTAGCTCGCCATGTTATTAACTCGACGAAACTCAACGAAACTCTTAGCTCGGTTTAAGGTCGAGGCACATAGTTTTCGCTCCGTTCCGATTCGTTTTCAATAAGTTTTTTTAAATTCTCACGCACATAGCTTTCGTTTCGTTTTGAGTTGTTTTAGTGTTATTTGATAAATCGAACTTTTTAATTTCTCACAATATTGTTTCAATTCAATCAATTATTTATAATTTCATATCAATTGATTTAATAATGAGTGCAGATTTACACATTGACAAAAAACGATAACCATAAATGCCAAAATAAAAAATTTGAGGTTATTGTTTAAGTTTTTATTGAAATTTGATCAACTGTTTCGGTTCCGCCTTAAACTTAACATTGTGAGCATGTTTTCGGTTTTCCATACATTTTGACATATTCAATTTAAAGGTCGGAATGGAACGAAAACTATGTGCCTCGACCTTTATCCATGTCCGTAGTAATAGTAACAAAAATAACCGGAAGTATGAGCAATAATTTTGCTCAAATATTTGTTGTTGTTTATTTTTGACATTTTTCGAATGAATTTTTTAGTTTATCGCCTTAAGAGGGTATTGTACCAAAGTAATGTATCTTGTGCAGGTTCGATAAGCACTTATGTGAACATTTTCTTCTAGAATTTTTTTTATATTCATTAGATAACACGTACAACTCGTGCCTAGTTTTTCCAAATTTTCTTTTAATTTTTATAGGTAAGACGTTGTTACCATTATGTTACCATTAACCTTCTCACCATGTTGAAATTCCAATGCATGTGTCGAATTTGCGATGTGTTTGCGATTTGTGTATGTGTCGAATTATGCATTTTGTAATGTTCTCACCACTATTGTTGGTGAGGTGAAGGCCTGTGTTGGTACAGAGCGTAGCTCACGTATTCGATCACAAAATCATATTGCGTTGGCAATTGCTTCATCTGGCATTGGTGGAAGTACAGCACATTCAGCACTCAAGTCGCCATTGAACGTTCACACTAATCCATACGACATAAAAAGCATTTTGACATGGCTAAAGTTTTGCAAAAATGCAAAATTATTATCTGGGATGAATGCACAATGACTCCCAAGCATTCACTTGAAGCTCTCATAAACCGATGAAATATTTCAACGATAATACCAGACTTGTCCGTGGCGCTCTACTGTTGCGGTCCTGTCCGGTGATTTCAGACATACATTGCCGGTCATTTTCCGCGTTACATGTGTGGACGAAATTAACGCATGTTTGAAACAATCATACCTATGGTGAAATGTAAATACATTACTTCTTAACATAAATATGTGTTTCCAACTGCAAAACGATCCATCGGCACTGTCGTTCTCCGAACAATTGCTCAAAATTCGCAATGGAAAAATTCGATTTCATGGAAATACATATGTAATACACCAAATTGCCAGACAATTTTTGTAACATGGTAGCCACGAAAAATGATTTGATTGAAAGCATATTTCTAGATGCGCTAGGTGAACGAGCTATTTTGGCCGCAAAAAATATCAATTTAAACCGTTCATTATGTTCAACTCGCATTAAGATAAAAACAAAGCAAACATTATTTCTTTTAGTTTTAGATCCAACATTTATTTTAATATTTTACTTTTTTTACATTAATAAGAATATGACTGCCATGGAAATGGTTTGAGTTTTTTCTTTGTTTGCTATTATTTAATCAAAATGAAAATCGCCCAAATTTGCATCATATGTCATTGGTAAGGCGTCACATTCCTCTGCCACTCGTAGTCCATCGTCGGTGTACATAATATGGGCCAGTGGATCCACAGCGCAGAAGCGTCCATTTTCATGACTCGCCACATCTTCAGTCATTTGTAGATCCATTATGAGCTCACCGACCAAGACTTCTCCACACAGCTAATACATATGAAAAACACAACCGTCAGACATTTACACACATGCAACAACAGCAATATGATTTTTGCAATCACATTATTATACTTACCACCTATCTCAAGAAAAGAACCGCCCCCCCCCCCTCTTTCGCCAAATGTGCCAATGACAAGCACCAAACATCGCCCGGCCGTGACACGATAATTGAACGTGGCAGGTCTGTCGGATCCGCTAGTATTTAATAAAAATCCAGTAAACTTAATTTTTACAGGATGGAATATCTTTATTGGAATTTAAACTTTTCAACAATTTTAAATATTATACTTTCAGCTGTCAATTCAAATGGTCACAGAAATTGTAATGGATGTAGATCTCACTTGTTAAATCAGTGTGTCGCATCCTGCCAGTACAAGGAATGTTGTTTTGAAGAATTTGGGTATAATTATAAAATATTTAATCAACCAAAAGTTTATTACTGGAAAACGAGAAACTTAATTAAAAGTATTACATATAAGAAGTAAATCACTATTTTTTACAGTTTTTCCATTTAATTGATTCGATCAACTATAATAAATTTAAACAAATATTGAATTAATCTAATCGTCACTCGATGAACTTTGATGTCCTGTTGGTGTGCGACCTCGTGAAATTGATGGCAGACGTGGTGCAACAGGTGGGCCCATTAAGCGATCGGGACCATCCACAGTATCCATTGCATGGTCCATATTACCAATGGGTGGGAGAGGTGAAGGAGACCACTCGGATCCGGAACTAGAACTTGGTGGTGAATTTGCACTAAAAAATAAGTAAAGTTTATTAGATGAAATATTAAAAATGTATGCCTTAAGATAACACCTCCTAGAGTAAATTGGTGGAAGTTTTCTGTCGTACAATTCTCTAGGTGTTGATATTGGTCCGGTGTAAGCGCTTGCATGGATTTCTTGTTGGTATTGGGCGTACATTTCCTTTAAATCATCAGGTAGTTCAACTTTTCCTTCTATATGCGGGATAAAATTTTAATAATGTTTATCAAATAAACTATAAATATGAAATTAAGTATTGCCTTCGATTAGTTTTCTTTGAGTACTGATGATATCTTCACACAATCTCCTTTGCCGTTCCGCTCTTAGTAACTGCAAATCACGGCGGCGCAATTCAGCTTGTCTGGCTAGTCTTTCGGCCTGCAATGAAACTTTATCAGCTTCTAACTCATGTACCCTACATAAAAGCGCCAATAGCTCTCGCTCTTCATCACTGCTTATTCGTTCAGGAAGTTCATCTTCCAAAGCAACACCTTTTTGACGGCAAAGCTCAAGATCCTTTTCCGTTGCTATTTTAATTTCTTTGTAACGTTTTGTTTCTTTTTCAATCGCCGCTAGCTCGTTCCAAGCCGATTTAAGAGCGCTGTTACCCTCTGAATCGGAATCTAAATTTAAAAATTGTTAAGACAAATTAGAATTTTTAATTTGAATTATAGATGGAAGATTTGCAAGAATCGCAACAATCAGTTTCGAACTTAATGAGATTATTGATTTGAAAAAATCAGTCATCTCATCAGGCCGCGGCGGCTGACGTTGATATTTTACATAGGAATATTGTTTATATATAGAACAATACCATGTATATGTAGCACTAGCGAATTACTACCTAGTCAACGGAATTCGATTCTATCATATTCTCCCAATTAACTTGTGTACGAATTACTTTTATATTTTACGTTGTTATTGTTTTATTGTAATGGTTTTGTTGTGATTGTTCGTTACGGAACAATCGCAACAAAACCACTACAATAAAACAATAACAACGTAAAATTAAGACAAATTGTTTAATTTTAAAACTGTTAATGTCGCGTTACCTTCATCTTGCTGATTATCGTATAATTTTCCCAGTCGACCTTGCCAATGTGATATCACCATATGCTGCCGCTCTGCGTCTAATTCTAGCCCTAACAAATGACTTTCAGCTTCAAGAAGCCTTCGACGCAAACGCATTTGTTGTTTGAATGTAACAACTATTTGCTCTCGTAAATAACGTAACTCTGATTTGCGTTTTTGATCGTCCACATCAATGCTAGTTAAAGTAGCTGCTACACCACTTCTAGGTCGATCGGTCAACATTTTACTTCTTAGCCTGTTAACTTCTTCGCGAAGTTCCGTCACTAAATTCTGGTAATGCGTCATAGGAAATTCGCGGGTTTCTTCAATAAATTCAGGATTTTGTAACCGTGTTGTAATATTATTAGCGCGATCGGCATACACAAGTGTGTTTTTAGTTTCATCACGATGTTTTGTTTCAGGAGCAACATGAGCAATCATAACCGTTCGGCATTTTCCACTCAATGCTTCTTTCAGTAATCGGGTCAACTTTGAATCGCGATAATTTACATATCGCGCACCACCTGATAGTGCATTAATGCAATTTCCTAGTGCTAAAAGACTACGATTTATGTGAGCACCTTCTTGTAAACGCTTCCCACGGTTTTTGGTTTTCTTCGCACGTTCTGATCCGGCTAAATCCGTTAAAAATAGTCGTCCTTGTTTTGTTCCCAGAGATGTTGTATGCGTAACTGTTATACTTAACAAAGCATGGCTTCTAGATGATGTTTGATTTGCTGCAGTTGGTTCGATTGTTCGTGCCTTGTTACCTTTTAACAGGAGTTGTATTACTTCGTATCGATTTAAAGCTGTTATTTCGGACAAGCCAGCTACAGTTATCTTAGAGCCGCGGTTATCTTCTCTGAGTTCTAGTGGTCCACCAGGATTTAATAGATCTCTGATGAGTTCATTATAAATTTCTAGATATGATATAGAAACCTGAAAAGGGAAATACAAACATTAGATAATAATTTAATGAAATGAAAACAAAATTAAAACATAATACCATAGAAAAATAAGTTTAACATAGATTTCTCATTTGTATAAAACGAATTAAATTCCAATGTTTTGATTATATTTGTGATTTTACATTGCGCACAATGTAAAATCACAAATACAATCAAGACATTAGAATTTCATTTTTATATCTCGTTTTATACAAATGAGAAATCTATGGTAAACTTATTTTTCTATGATAATACCATAATACCTAAGCATAATGTTTTATTAGATATTAAACATAAAAGCATTGAGTAGAACATCATCTATGTTCTACTCAATTATAAAGTAACAGTCAAATCAGGGCTTCCAAACGTATAAATCATAAATCGTGAGATGTAAGTAGAACATCAAGTTCAAGATGATTTAAACATTAGGAAATTATTAACTCAATATTGACTCAATTGCAAGTATGAAGTCAGTTTGACCAATCAAATAAATAATAAAAAACGGTCAAACGTCCAGTTGCAGTCGTAAAAATTGTCGAAATTGTGCAAATTTAGCGGTTGATTATTAGACTATCGGAATGGGAACTTATGAATATATAATTCTTTTTTTATATTTTAATGTTTTCGTCGATAATTCAGCTTCCCTGAGACTCACAACATAACAAAGAAATCGGCAGTCTTTTTAGATTTAATTTAGTTAAATTAAAAAATATTAATAAATAAATTTTATTGAAATGAAACGACTTTATATATATATATATATATATATATATATATATATATATATATATATATATATATATATATATATATATATATATATATATATATATATATATATATATATATATATATATATATATATATATATATATATATATATATATATATATATATATATATATATATATATATATATATATATATATATATATATATATATATATATATATATATATATATATATATATATATATATATATATATATATATATATATATATATATATATATATATATATATATATATATATATATATATATATATATATATATATATATATATATATATATATATATATATATATATATATATATATATATATATATATATATATATATATATATATATATATATATATATATATATATATATATATATATATATATATATATATATATATATATATATATATATATATATATATATATATATATATATATATATATATATATATATATATATATATATATATATATATATATATATATATATATATATATATATATATATATATATATATATATATATATATATATATATATATATATATATATATATATATATATATATATATATATATATATATATATATATATATATATATATATATATATATATATATATATATATATATATATATATATATATATATATATATATATATATATATATATATATATATATATATATATATATATATATATATATATATATATATATATATATATATATAACTTAATATTTTGTTGTATTAAATTATTAAAAAAAATCAATTTTTGATTTTTATTTCTTTTCTTTTTATTTATTTATTTAATTTAATTATTTAGAACTTTTAATACACAATGTTACTTATAATTTTAACAACTTAATATTTTAGAATCTAGATTACAACTGACTTTACTGTTGCCAATAACTTACAAACTAACTTATTACAATATGCGCGTTCAGCATTATTGCGGAAATGGTGTTAACATGCGCTTATGATAATATTGCAACTAAGGCAACCTGATATTTTTGTAACCGTGTGAACCCAGTTGTGTCACGTGTTAACTCTTCCCCCTTAAAATCAGGTGTCTCAACTGATCAAAAAAATGGAGTTTCGTAGAATTTTCTTTTTGAATGTCATATCTTTGTCTGGATTTTGTTCTTTCGCGTCTGAACTTGTGACATTTGTTGTTGTATTGATGATTCGCAGTGTTTTACTTTGTCTTCCTTTTATAACTATGAAAACAATAAGGACAATAATTATCAACGAAAAAATACTGTAGCTTGAGATTTGTTCGATGAACTTTTCTTCTTTCAGAAGTTCGATATTATTTGTGTTGTTAATATGTATGGCTTTCATAATTTGTAATGAAAGGACTTCTTTATAATCGTTTTCCTGTGGTGTTGGTTGTAGAATCGCTGGAAGTACTTGTACTGTTGATTTTTCCCTTGCGATGAATAATTTATTTCCAATAGATATTGTAGTGTTGCTGAATTTTACTAAATATGTGCCATTGAGATACTGCGTTTCGTTGTTTATGGTTATGTCACCGTCGAATTGGTTGAGCAATATTAGACCGTCAGATATTTCATCCACTGTTGCTATATGTTGATTGTTGGTTTGATGACATTTTGCGGGTCGGCTTTTTAGCAGGTTTGGTAGACAAGAGGAATTACTTATATCTAAAATACTTTTGCGATTACATATTGACAAATAGTTAACTGTTTTACAATTGTTAACGATACTATAGACTTTATCTTGATTTTTAATAATTTTTTTATATTCTATTTCTGTAATTCTATTATTTTTCTTAACAGGTTTTAGTAATATTTCATCATATAATTCTAAAATAGTCAAAGGAATATAGACAATATACAATAAGCAAAGTTTATTACTGATAATTTTAATATTAGCAAAATCTAATGCTTCCTCTGGAGTAGAGTATGGTAAATTTTGTTTTTCTATTGTTTTTATAGCTAGTTCTTTATAGCTAGTTCGATTTCGGAATTTGATAGAATAAGAGAATTTATGATACCGGCCTTAGCCCAATGAATAGCATATTTAATATTTATTATTTCTTCTTTTATTAATCTTAACTTGTATTGGATATTGAGTGCTAATTGATCAGATAATTTATTTTCCTTGCGGATCATGTTAGTGATCATATTAGCCATTTTCGTGATATTGTTAATTCGTTCATTGTATAGCTGGTTTATTATGACCTGTTTGTTATTGTTTTCTAGTACATTATTGATTTTGCTTTTAATCACTTCGAAATCTTCATGATCGGGGTTTCCCGCGATCCATTTCCAGGTACGTCCAATGAAATCTAGTGATCGTTTACTCTTGTGCGTCTTTATATTGTCTAACAATGTCTGTAGTTGTGAAAGTTCGTAATTCAAGTAGGGGTATAGGGAATGTTCGCTTGTAATTTCTTCATTTAGTATCGTACGTATTCTGTCTATAAAGTTTTGGTGGTTGTCTAGTTCAATCACATGAATCAGTTTAAAATTTCCTTCCTGAATTTTTGCCCTGCCGGTACCGATAGAGATGAGTTGAGAGTTAGTATAGTCTAGTAATTGCACTTCCGCTAACACGTTGTTTCTGGTGTATCTGTAATTAAAATGGGTCTACGATTTAATATTGCTTTTGTGGATTACCTTCCCTGATTCCGTTAGTATTGTAGTATTTCCGTTTTCCTTGACTATTTCGGGTTTATATCTCGCCGTTAACTTGGACCCTAACCTTACGTTTTGTTTTATGTAAACCGTTTGGCCTACCTGATAGGTTTTTATACGCTTGCGTTTTTTATTGTGATATTGCAAGTCCTGCTCTTGCTTGTCTTTAATTTTCTTTATATTGCTGATGCGAGCTTGTTCGAATTCCTCAGGGCTGATATTAGGAATTCTTCCATAAAACAACTCCACTGGTTTCTTGTTGGTGGTTGAGTGTATGGAGTTTATTATTTGTTTGTTGGGGTGCCTATCATACTTGTTTTCTTTACATACAGAGCATCGTCTAACCAAAACTCTAATTTCCTTACTCATCTTTGGGAAGTAAAAGTTTTCTATAATATGGTTTCTGTTTTCTTCCGCGTTACGATGGGCACGGTGGTGAACGGATAGAATCTTTTCTTCTTGTGCATTCTCATCCGTTATGTCTTGCACTAACCTTCGTGAGAATCGTACTTTATAATCTCGAAAATGTACCGGAAATATTTCTTGGATTTTTCCCATTATTGGTTCGATCGTTTTTAGCCCGTTGATGGTGTTAGGATTTAAGTACCGTTTGAAAATATTTATGATGTCTGGCTCAGCGAAGTGAGGTTTAATGATTACGTGTCTCGAATAGCCATTGAATGGATTTATTATTGGTATGAATTCTCTTCACCAATTTTTAGGATAAGTTGATTCTTGAAAACGTTCACTGGAGCATCAACTGTTGGGATTAAGTTGTGTGATGAGCTATCATCACTATGCGCTGTTGATAGCACATTTATTTCAGGCGCGGGGTTTCGGGATAACGCATCCGCTACAATGTTCATTTTTCCTGGTTTATATTTTAATTCGTGATCGTACTCTTCAAGGATGGCTTTCCATCGTTTCATCTTCGAGGTGTTGTTTTTATTACTAAGGGCATAAGTTAAAGGTTGATGGTCTGTATATATTTTCACTTTTCTTGCTCCGTACAGGAAATTTCGTAGCGTAGTTAATGCCCAAATTATCGCGAGCATTTCTTTTTCATTTGCCGCGTAATTTTCTTCCGTTTTGTCGAGAGTTCTTGAGAGAAATGTAATTGGTTTGCAATCTTGGGCCAATACTGCACCTAGTGCGAAGTTAGATGCATCGGTAGTTAACTCGAATTCTTTTTTGAAGTCTGGGAACTGAAGCATAACTTCGTTAGAGGTAAGTGAATTTTTAATTTTTTCGAGTGCCGTTATTGCTTCGTTGTTTAACGTAACTGCCTTTGTTTTTGAAATTACTTTGGACACATGTCCATCCTCCCCTCTTAAAAGCGAGGTCAGAGGCTTCGCTAATTTGGCGTAATCTCGAATGAATCGTCGGTAGAAACCGGCCATTCCGAGGAAGGATCTTAGTTCTTTTACTGTTTTAGGTACTGGGAAGTCCATTATTGCCCTTGTTTTCTTTTGGTTTGTCTTTATGCCGTCTTTGGATATAGTGAATCCCAAGAATTCTACTTCATCTTTCAAAAATTCGCATTTGTCTAGCTGAATTTTTAGATTAGAAATTTCCAAAGTTCTGAATATTAACTCGAGATTCTCAAAATGTTCTTTTTCGGTTTTTCCGAATATAATAATATCATCAATATAAACAAAACAACGCTTCTCTATGTGTTCTCTTAAAATATCATCAAGAGTACGTTGGAATATAGACGGAGCGTTTTTGAGCCCGAAAGGAAGACGAGTGAATTCGTACTTTCCATGATTGACGGAAAAAGCAGTCTTTTCAATATCTGATTCTTTTAGTGGAATTTGATGAAATCCACTTTTAAGATCGACAATTGTGAAGAACCTATTTTCACCTAAGTTCATTAGGATGTCGTTTATCTCGGGTATTGGGTATTTGTCCGCTATTGTAACTGTGTTTAGTGTTCGATAATCTATAACTAGTCTATATTTTTTTTCTCCTGACGCATCTTCTTTTTTTGGCACAATCCATACCGGAGAATTGTAGGGAGATTTGGAAGGCCTGATGATGCCATCCGAAAGTAATTGTCCGATTTGTTTCTCTACCTCTTCTTTGAGGCATATGGGATGTGGATATGGTCGGGAGTAGATTGGTTCCGAGCTATTCGTACGGATTTCTCCCTTTACGGATGTTACGAAAGTTAACTTCTCATCCGGATCTGAGAACAGATTTGGGCAGTTATTTATGATTTTATCTAGTTTATATCTTTGGTCGGAATTTAAGTGGCTAACTCTAAGGCTTATGTTGTTTACAGAATCAGAGATATGTTGTTTTAGTGGTATTTCTAAATTTGGATCAATTGTCATAAACCCTTCCTTGGTGTGTATTGTCGCACCGAATTGTTTCAAACTGTCGTTCCCGATGATGCCATCAAATGACTTGAGGCTGGGTAATAGAAAGAATTTTAGTTTTTTCTCCGGGCCAAATAGGTCTATCAGGGCATGGTGTGTGACTTTGATGCTACCTGCTACGGAGTTTGCTGTGAAAGGATTAATATTTTGTAGAGGATTTCGTACGTACCGTGGTTGAATATAATTTTTATTCGACCCTGTATCTATTAGAAATTTAAATATTCTCCCGCTCCTCCCCACGTGTTCTATATAAGGTAGAGAAGAGCTCCTTAGTCTAAAAAATTGATGTCATCTAATTGCTCAATTTCACCCTCTTCTTCGGGGTATCCGCCGATATTTTTGTCATTAGTTAATTCTGGAATGTCTTGTGTATCTGTGTATTCTAAAAGAGTCTGTTCATATTGTGCATCATATTCTGATATTTGTTCTTCATATTGTTGAACATTTGGTTCGTCGTGAACCTGTTCTGTATGATAAACTCTTTGGAATTTATTCGGTCTATGGATTTGTTGTGATTGGTTAGTTTGATGGACATAGGGTCTTTTCATGGGGTATCGGTTGTCTTGTGGCCTATTCATGTAATTAACCTGCTTCGATTGACCGCTACCGTCTACTGACATTGGTGCGGGTCTTGGTTGAGGTTTTGGTGGGTATCCAGGTGGATAAGTTGGATATCCGAATTGTGGTTTAAAAGACTGTTGTGGGAATTTGGAAATTGTGGATTTTGGTACCCAAATTGGGGTCGAGTAGGTTGAAATATTCTTGGTGAATTTTGAGGGTTGTAAAGTAATTGTGGAAAGAAAGGTTGCATTTCACTGGAAGGCATAGGCATGTGGTTCCTTCGAATGAAGGGGGGTGGTTTACGTTGTGTGCTATGTGTACTATGGTTAGCATATTGCGCTCTGAAATCCATATTTTGCAGCTTCAGGCATAGCTGTAACGCTTGGGGTAGGTCGCTCGGCTCACGAATACTTAATAGTCGTGTTAGACTTAATAGTCGTGTTAGATCTCCCTTCAAGCCTCTAACAAAAGTATCGAGTGCTTTATCTCGATATGTTTCAGTTAGGTTATTTAGTAATTCTTGCCCCATATCTATGCAGGACAATTTATTTAATATTAGAGACAAATGCTGGTAGACCTTTTGATAAAATTCTGGTATTGTTAGATTGCCCTGTATTAGGGTCATCATTTGATATTCAAGGGTGCCTAGATCCCTTTTGTCTGCATAATGCAGAGTTAAGCACTTAGCAATTTTTTGCCAATTGAGAGGGGTGTTATATGATTCTAGTGCCACGTCCGCGTGACCTACAATTTTATTGCGTATGACGTTCAATATGCCATAGTATAGGAGTGCCTTGCCAGTGTTCATACACGTGTAGGACTCTATCTACGCTCTTTTTCCACGAACTAAATTCTCCTTGCAAACCGGAGAATTCCCTTAAACATTTCACTAAGTCTGGTATTTTGTCTAGATCTGTAAGATTCCCTTTATACCTGTCTTCTATTGTTTGGTCTATGTCATGTCTAAGATTATTGTGAGCCTGGCTCTATTCGTTTACGATTTCTGTGATGATTTCTGTCAATTTAGCAAGGTCAAATGTATTTTCTGTTTTTGTATTTGTGTTAGCTGTTGATGTCGAGGTCGAGGGTTTTGTTTCATTAACCATTTTGAGAATGAGAGAAAATTTGCTAATATTAAATATGCTATTATTTTGATGTTTAAATTCGATTATAATGTATTAAGGCGCGCGAGCGATTGTGATTTCAATTAATAAAGATTTAACTAATCGAACTTTATGATACAGAATTATGTACAATATATTGAATTCGTGTGAAATTTTGTTTTGTAGATATGGTTTTAAATAGGTATAAGAGATATACGGTGGTTTAAAAATTTATATCAATATTCTTAACAAAATATAATATAACTTAATATAAAATAAAATCGTATTAATGATTTTGTTTGTGTAATTTTTATAACAAAATCGTGTGTTCTAGTATATTATTTCACTATTTTAAATATTTCGGATAATTCCACATTTCATTTATATTATGTATTTAATCAACTTTTAATTATTTATTAAAATTTCTTTACTTTTGAGATTCTACTTTATGTTAGATTTTTTATAAAACTTTAATAATAAGTCTACGTGATTTTGTTACACTTTCTTTAGTTTTTGTTACTTTATATATTTAGCTTCGAAACTTTTAGAATATTCTAATAACTTTATAGAAATTGGGTTTAATAATTTTAGCTAATTTTAAATTTTCTTCACTTTTATACTATTTCGTTTTTTTTATTCATAGAAAATTTCTTTAATATAAGTTTAAAATATAGACTTACATACTAATAAGCAAATGTATGATTAACATTTGGAGTTGTAATCTTTGCCCCCTGCTCATGTGTCGTTAAAGGTGATTAGGCCGCTGTTGAAGAATTATAGTGGTTCGGCTTGGTGTCCGTCGTCTTACTTCAACTCCTGTTTTTCCTTGGTTAGGAGTACTTAGGCGCTTCGTTTCCTAATTCTGCTTCTTTAACTGTGGTTGAATGTGTGTGGTGTGTTCACATTCAAATTTTTGTTTTAGTATGGTTAACTAAAATCAATTTCACTTTCGATTATGATCACTGGTTAGATTCAAATTTTTGTTTTAGTATGGTTAACTAAAATCAATTTCACTTTCGATTATAATCACTGGTTAGATTATTATAAATGGTATATTATTGACACATGGCGGGGTCCCTGTTTCGGCGCCACTTAATATTTTGTTGTATTAAATTATTAAAAAAAATCAATTTTTGATTTTTATTTCTTTTCTTTTTATTTATTTATTTAATTTAATTATTTAGAACTTTTAATACACAATGTTACTTATAATTTTAACAACTTAATATTTTAGAATCTAGATTACAACTGACTTTACTGTTGCCAATAACTTACAAACTAACTTATTACAATATGCGCGTTCAGCATTATTGCGGAAATGGTGTTAACATGCGCTTATGATAATATTGCAACTAAGGCAACCTGATATTTTTGTAACCGTGTGAACCCAGTTGTGTCACGTGTTAACTTATATATATATATATATATATATATATATATATATATATATATATATATATATATATATATATATATATATATATATATATATATATATATATATATATATATATATAATTCATTTACATAGAACAAATTTATGTGTATCAATAATACTGTCGGACGGTAAATAACAAAAATATAAATTACAATTCAGTGATGTTAATACAAATTTTGAGATGTCCGAACAAGTACATAGATTTAGGTTTATTTAAATTACGAGAGACCAGTGGATTTTGGCCGAAATCGGTTCACCGAAAGGGACAGCTTCCATAAGCTTTTTTTCGTTTTTCCACCGGAAGCGGGAGATTCGGGATACCATCGTCGTCCCGAATATTTTATTACCAAAATGATGTTTTTGACTAGATCAAAAACTTACTAGAAGGCTGACTTAGTAGTCTCAAATTCCAAATTGCCAAGAATAAATATTGCAAAATATATCCCAAATCACCTTTTGCAAATTTTTGATTGTTTTTGTTATTTAAGTCTATTAAATGAAAATATGAAAATTAAATATAAGTCTACATAATAGTAAGATATATTTTATATTTTAAAAAAATATCTTAAGGAAAAATATCTAATGGTATCATTTTTTCGAATCTTCCGAAAATAGAACTAAATGAGTCGGAATGTGCGCGCGAGCTACGTAATACGACCACCATTATTCCCGATTCTGCAGAAATCATCAGATTGAGACTTGTATGTTTTCACAACATACAATACAGCATAACAAAGTTAGCCAAATATTGCTGATTATGTAAAACATAGTATAAAGACATCTTGCGATCGGTCTTCAACCCATCACCATAATTAATATTAGATTTTATATTTGTATCTTAACAATATACTTATACATTGTATCAACTTACCAAATTCAATATTGTTTAATTCTCAAATAAATTCTGTAAACAAAAATTATGCTATCGATCTTCAATCGACCGCAATTAAGAAAGCGTCCATAAAGACGATATACAGTGTGGCTGAGCTGAGACCAAGTGTTACCAAATGAAAACGCTGTAATTTTTTTAATTTTGATTATTTTTTATTGAAATTTCGTGGAATATGTTGAAAACATATTACATTTTATGAAAAACATGTTACTGCTCGATATGACCTCCTTTGGCTCTGATTATTTGATTCAATCGTCCATAGAAAGCATTGCATGCTGACCGAACGTGGGCTTGCGGAATTTTATTCCATTCTCGAACAAGAGTTGACTTCAATGCATCAACACTTTCGTATTTTTTAGTGGACACTTTACTCTCCAAAATGGACCATATGGAGAAATCCATGGGATTCAAGTCTGGTGAATATGGTGGCCATTCTTTCGACGAAATCAGCCGCGGAACGCAATTTTGTAAAAAAAGCTGTGTCGCTCGAGCTTTGTGTGACGGTGCCGAGTCCTGTTGGAATGTCCAATGGTTCGTACCAAAGTGTTTACGTGCCCAAGGTAGCAAAGCATCGTTTAGTATCTTTTGGCGGTACACCTCTTGGTTTACTTTGACTCCATGTTCGACGAAAACCGTTGGAATGCGTCCATCTGCAGTCACTGCAGCCCAAACCATAACATAAGCTGGTGATTGCTTGCGCATGGCAACTCTTGTGTCCAAATTATCGTTGGACTTGTGCTCTAACCAAACACGATCATTTTGTTTATTCACATACTGTTGAATGATGAAAATTTTCTCATCAGAAAAGACAATTTTTGGAATCTCTTGTAGGTACATCTTGTAGGGCTTCAAGTGTAGTTCATTTTTCAATATAGTTTGAATGCTGTATCGTGAAACATGTAGACGTGCGTTGGATTCGTTTCTTCACCTTTCGTATCATTTCTTTTGATGTTGCTGTCTTTTTAGGACCGCCTCTGTTGCGTTTAGCGATGCTACCAGTTTCGTTGTATCGAGTTATGGTTCGATACACAAACAGTTTATTCACATTCAAATGCAGGAGCTGACGAACTATTGCTGTTTGTGAATTACCACCCAAATACAGTGCAATTACACTAGTACGTTTGAATTCCATTACGATTTTTTTATGAAGATATTAATTTAGAACAATTATTTGTTGACCAAATGTAAACAACTAACCAAACTTCAATCTGTCAAAAAATTGACAAGTGAAAATGACAACTACACAAATGACAGCAGAGTGAAGTCAGTAACATTTGGTCTCAGCCACCCTGTATGTAAACTTTATAATGTATCATCCACCAACTTTTATATTGATTGTTCTTAAAATTATCCTTAACAAATGGCATGCGATCGGTCTTCAACCAATCGTAATTAAGAATATTAATAAAAATTAGCATCAATAGAATGTAAGATATAATGATATAAGACAATACACTCTGTATTGAAAGTCACAATAGTGATAACTTTTAACTGTAAAACACGATTGCATTTCAAATAAATTTGTTTTTGAGGAAACGTTGTATTCTTAATTTATACACTCTCATAATTGGCACAGCCGAAAGGTCTATATTTTAATATAGATAGTGTTTAAAAAAAATATATCAGAACTGTTAAGTTATTGTGAAAAGTGCAGTGAAAATAAAGGTGACACAAGTGTAGAAATTTTGAATTATCAAAAGGCTGATCCATGACGTCTATCACCAATATATGCCTCTTTTTTACATGGTAAGTGAGAATTTTATATTTCCCATACCCCACACTATTACTCATTAACCCAAATACATGTGAATATTTGGAAGAAAATTGAAAAAATTAAATAAAATAAGAATTGAAAATTGTGAAAATTAAAAATTTGAAAATTGAAAAAATTAAATAAAACAAAAATTGAAAATTAAAAATTTGAAAAAATTAAATAAAATAAAAATTAAAAATTGAGAAAAATTAAAATTTTTTTGAAATTGTGGAAAAAAAAATTTTGATTTGTGAAAATTGAAATAAATAAAAACATAAAATACATATATCTAAATATAAAAATTGTTAATGAATAGTAAGAGATTAGATATTAGAATCAGAATTTTTAGGCTTTAATATCACGTTTAAAATAGAAGATAGTACAAGTAGTATAATGGGTGAAGAATTAGAAGAGAAAATCAAACAAATGATAGTTATTCTAAACGTTTAAAATACCAGATAGCGTTAGATATATCCCAGAATTTAATGGAACAGAATCTACATTACACGAATTCATCAACAATGTGGATGAAATTATAGAACAATGCACAGACGTACTAGGATGCGACAACACGCCTAGAACATTCCTTAGAGCAATTAGGAACAAAATAAAAGGAAAAGCAAGTGAAGCATTAAACAGTTACGGAACTTCAACAGACTGGAACGAAATAAAAAACAACTTAATAACACATTATAGTAACAAACGAACGGAGACGTCGCTCATTAGGGATCTGCACAGATTATTCCAAAACAATGACACAGTTGAAATATATTTTAGCAAAGTTATTAAAATACAGTCAGCCAAAAATTAACGTCGTAAGATTAAAAACCGAAAGTGTTGAAACAAAAGAATCAATATACAAAGAAATGTGTTTATCACAATTTCTAGCAAACCTCAGAGAACCAATGGGTTCTACAATCAGATAAAGAAACCCAGATACATTAGCTGAAGCTTTCGAAATGTGCGTAAGTGAAAAAAATATCTCAGGAAAAACATATAATTGGCCAAACCAGCCACAATATTTCTCACAGAGATATCAAAACCCCATATTACAGTACACGCCCAAAAATCCACCAATAAATTTCCAACAAACAAATCAGCAAAATTTGAGGAATAACATTCCACCAACTAGGTACCAATATCAACATAAAATAAATCAACCACAGCTTAACGCTACAAACAATAATTATATACCTGGCACAAGATAGGACCAAATTCCATATAACCAAAACTGGCAAAATAACAGACCCCAATTCAATCACAGATCGTTGGCTATTAAACAGGAACTCCAAGATACAAGACAGAATTACAAAAAAGAAATATTCATGATTGAACAAAACGAAAACCCAGAAACTGATGTAGTTGAACATGAAATGGACGAAACTGAACAAGAAGAACAATAGTATAAAGATTGTTTATCGAACTTAGATGAATATTACGATGGTTTTTTTCAAGAACAAGCCACGGAAGAAAAAACGTCAATATAGAAAGTAAACTACCTTACATTTCAATTAAATTATCTAAAACCCTAACCTTACATTTTCTGATCGATACAGGTTCAGATCACTCATACATTGATCCCAAGTTCATTAAACCTTGTAAAATTAAAAAAATCCCAATAATAGAAATTACAACAATTATGAGGAAGTTATAATACCAGAATTTAAAACCCAACAATAACTACATTTCTATCTATTCAAATTCCACAACAAATTTGATGGTCTCATAGGAGTTAACCACATTTTTCAATTATGAATCAAAATAGATCTCTTAAATGAAAAACTGATCTTGCCAAATCATCAAATACCACTAAATTTTACCATAAATGGTAACAAAACTATCCAAAATATAAATTTCGAAACATCACCAAAAATTCAAATTTCAATTATTCAAGAAAAACCTCATGACATACTCAGAATAAAACATCTCTCATCAGACCAAAGAACTAAAATCTTACAGCTCTGCAATAAATACTCAGAAATATTTTAGAATTTAATTTTGAATTATAGATGGAAGATCTGCAAGAATCGCAACAATCAGTTTCGAACTTAATGAGATTATTGATTTGAAAAAATCAGTCATCTCATCAGGCCGCGGCGACTGACGTTGATATTTTTACATAGGAATATTGTCTATATATAGAACAATACCATGTAGTTGTACTACTAGCGGATTACTGCATAGCGTACGAAATTCGATTCTTTCATATTCATGTACGGAACAATCACAACAAAACCATTACAATAAAACAACAACAACGTAAAAAAATAAAAAAAAAAAATAAAAAAAAGAAAAAAAAAAAGAAATATTTTAATTGAAACATACGAAATTAACAACTACACCCAAATTTGCGCACCATATTGAACTAACGTCAGAAAAACCAATATTCAAAAGATAATACCGATATCCCAACGCACAAAAGACAGAAATACAAAAGCAGATAAAAGAACTACTAGAAAATGACATAAGAGAATCTAGAAGCCCCTGGAATAGCCCTATCATAATAGTCAACAAAAAACAAGACGCATCAGGAGAACATAAATTCCGGATGGTTATAGACTATAGGGAGCTAAATGAAAAGATAATAAATGATAGATACCCTGTACCACACATAGAAGAAATATTGGATCAATTGAATGGAAGCAAATATTTTTCCATCATAGATCTAAAAAGTGGTTTTCATCAAATACCAATGTATCAAAAAGATATTGAAAAAACAGCTTTTTCAGTAGAAAACAATCATTATGAGTACGTTCGAATGCCTTTCGGGCTCAAGAACGCTCCTTATACATTCTTACGACTAATGAATAGATTACTTAGTGGTTTAATAGGCATCAGCTGCCTATGTTACATGGATGACATAATCGTCTATGGAAAAACCATTGAAGAACATTTTCAAAATATTGAATTAGTATTCAAAAGATTACAATACAAGATTACAACTCGACAAGTCAGAATTTATTCATTCTGAAATTCCAGTTTTAGGACATATCGTCAGTAATAAGGGTATTAAACCTAACCCAGAAAAAAATCATAGCCATTACAAGAATAAAAATTCCATCGACAACAAAACAATTAAAACCATTTCTAGGATTAGTAGGATATTACCGAAAGTTCATTCATAATTTTGCCGAAAAAACAAAAACATTAACAAAAAAACTAAAAAAAGATTCAAAAATAAATATAAAGGAACAGGAGTACGTTACTGCATTCCAACAATGCAAGGATATGTTATGTAAAGAACTAATACTCATATACCCCGACTTTTCAAAACCTTTCGAAATAACAACAGATGCATCTAATTATGCAATTGGAGCAATTTTATCTCAAAATGACAAGCCAATAAGTTACGCATCTAGAACATTAAATAGTGCAGAAATCAATTACTCTGCAACAGAAAAGGAATTATTAGCTATTGTTTGGGCAACCAAACACTATAGGCCATACCTTTACGGTAAAACTTTCGAAATATATACAGATCATAAACCATTAGAATATTTATTCAAGTTAAAAGATCCCAACTCTAAATTAACGAGATGGCGACTTAAATTGGAAGAGTTTAATTACAAAGTTATATAAAAAAGGTAAAGAAAACAGCAACGTAGATGCATTATCACGCATTGAAATCAATATAAGTAATACAGAATTGGCCAAAGAACCAGAAAAAGAAATAATCCCAATAACAAAAACACCACTTAACGAGTTTAAACAACAGATACTTCTATTACCTGACCCATCAATAACAAAATTAAGGACCAAAAAATACAAATTTACCATGAATCAAGACGAAGAATAACAATTAAGACAAACGAATTCAATGAACAAAAATTGATGTTCATAATAAAGAAATATGTAAATCCAGATAATTTAACCGCAATTTTATGCAATCCTCAAACAGCTAAATTACTAAACGTTATAGTTGAAAGAGACATTAAAAAAAATCTGAAACTGATCCGAACAAAGTATTTAAAATTTGACGTTGAAGATATAGTAGAACAAATCAGTCTCATAAAAGAAATTCACGACAAAGACCACAGAGGTATAACGGAAAACTTAGAAAAAATTAAACGATCACATTACTTCCCAAAAATGAAAAACATGATACAAAAATATATTAACAAATGTACCATTTGCCAAACTACAAAATATAACAGACAAGAAAAACCAATCAAACTACAATTAACCGAAACCCCAAAGAAACCTTTAGACATCCTTAATATAGATATATTTCACATAAATAAAGAAAAATACGTACCTAACAATAATCGATAAATTTTCAAATTTTTTAACAATAACTCCATTAATAAAATCGAATCCTGAACAAATGATCACGGTTTTAATAAATTTCATGGCAAACCATGGAACATCACGAAAATTAGTAATGGATGGCGGCAACGAATTCATTTCAAAAATATTCAAAGAATTATTAAAATCATACAAGATAGAAGCCCATTATACAACACCAGTTAATTCTACGGGAAACGCCCCAATAGAAAGAGTACATTCAACAATAATAGAGATTTATATGGTACTCGCTTCTAAAAATCCTGACAAACCAACAAACGACATAATACAAGAATGCTCAATAGTATATAACAACTCAATACATTTTTCAACGAAAATGACGCCGTTTGAATTAAAAAACGGACACTATCAAAAAGAACAGATTTTTCCATAACAAACGCTAGAAAAACTATCGGAACATATTGAAGAACATAACAACAACTATACAAAATTGTGCAACCTCATACATATGAGAAACAATAGTTTTACCCTATTGTTTCTCATATAGCATTAATAAACAAACTAAATAAAAAACGAGTAGAACCTAGAAAATTCAAAGTAGGGCAAATAGTATATAAAAAACGTAATAGGAGATGAAAAATAGACAACCCAGTATACACATTATAAAAAAAGACAACAAAGTGACAATTACAGACGCAACAAAAAAAAAATTAAGTGTGCTTTAGACCACACTACTGAAGTAAAACTTCTAATATATATTTAATATTTATAATATAATATAGAAAAATTATAATATTGAAAAAAAATTGGTCACCCTGTGCGTTCTCGAGTGTCACCTAGCCGTTTATGTCTGATGCCACAAGAGGTAACCTTGTAACTTGGTAACTTTTTCAAGGCTAACTAGTCGTAATAGATAATAAACACATTTTTTACTTAATAAACACATTTTTATTAATCACTTGTTTTTGTTTCGCAGAATATTGCAGAATAAATATTCTGCGAAACAAAAACAAGTGATTAATAAAAATGTGTTTATTAAGTATAAGTGTGTTTCGCCAAGTGCCTACGGCAAATAGCGTAAAAAGTATGTAATAGATAATGTTTATGTATGTGTCACAAAATGGACAAAAAAACATTTTTGAAATCTCTTCGCATAATAAAAATGGCCTTGAAATATTTTTTATTTCATTTATGTATAACCACAGTACACAATGTGGTTTCATCGAAAATTTGTTTAAGTCGCATTGACACCTGTATCATAGGCAAACGGGCAAAGAAACGAAGAAAGAATCGGTTTCTGTGATACCTCGGGTAAAATGGAGCTATAATATAGAAAAAATACATATATAAAATATATCACACGGACGAATTTTTTTAGTCACCCTGTGCGTTCTGGAGTGAGTAAGTTAGTGAGTGACATAGATGTTATAATATAGAAAAAAAAAATTGTTGGTCACCCTGTGCGTTCTCGAGTGAGTCAGTCAGTGACATAGAAGTCTATATTATGACTTTCCAATTTTCCTGTTTTTCAATTTTCATATTTACAAATTTTCCAATTTACAAACTTTCCAAATTTCCTATTTCAATATTTTTTTATTTTCCTATTTTCCAGTTTTTCAATTTTCCAATTTTCCAATTTACCAGTTTTCCAATTTAACAATTTTCCAATTTCACAAATTTCCAATTTTCATATTTTCATATTTTCATATTTTCATATTTTCATATTTTCATATTTTCATATTTTCATATTTTCATATTTTCATATTTTCATATTTTCATATTTTCATATTTTCATATTTTCATATTTTCATATTTTCATATTTTCATATTTTCATATTTTCATATTTTCATATTTTCATATTTTCATATTTTCATATTTTCATATTTTCATATTTTCATATTTTCATATTTTCATATTTTCATATTTTCATATTTTCATATTTTCATATTTTCATATTTTCATATTTTCATATTTTCATATTTTCATATTTTCATATTTTCATATTTTCATATTTTCATATTTTCATATTTTCATATTTTCATATTTTCATATTTTCATATTTTCATATTTTCATATTTTCATATTTTCATATTTTCATATTTTCATATTTTCATATTTTCATATTTTCATATTTTCATATTTTCATATTTTCATATTTTCATATTTTCATATTTTCATATTTTCATATTTTCATATTTTCATATTTTCATATTTTCATATTTTCATATTTTCATATTTTCATATTTTCATATTTTCATATTTTCATATTTTCATATTTTCATATTTTCATATTTTCATATTTTCATATTTTCATATTTTCATATTTTCATATTTTCATATTTTCATATTTTCATATTTTCATATTTTCATATTTTCATATTTTCATATTTTCATATTTTCATATTTTCATATTTTCATATTTTCATATTTTCATATTTTCATATTTTCATATTTTCATATTTTCATATTTTCATATTTTCATATTTTCATATTTTCATATTTTCATATTTTCATATTTTCATATTTTCATATTTTCATATTTTCATATTTTCATATTTTCATATTTTCATATTTTCATATTTTCATATTTTCATATTTTCATATTTTCATATTTTCATATTTTCATATTTTCATATTTTCATATTTTCATATTTTCATATTTTCATATTTTCATATTTTCATATTTTCATATTTTCATATTTTCATATTTTCATATTTTCATATTTTCATATTTTCATATTTTCATATTTTCATATTTTCATATTTTCATATTTTCATATTTTCATATTTTCATATTTTCATATTTTCATATTTTCATATTTTCATATTTTCATATTTTCATATTTTCATATTTTCATATTTTCATATTTTCATATTTTCATATTTTCATATTTTCATATTTTCATATTTTCATATTTTCATATTTTCATATTTTCATATTTTCATATTTTCATATTTTCATATTTTCATATTTTCATATTTTCATATTTTCATATTTTCATATTTTCATATTTTCATATTTTCATATTTTCATATTTTCATATTTTCATATTTTCATATTTTCATATTTTCATATTTTCATATTTTCATATTTTCATATTTTCATATTTTCATATTTTCATATTTTCATATTTTCATATTTTCATATTTTCATATTTTCATATTTTCATATTTTCATATTTTCATATTTTCATATTTTCATATTTTCATATTTTCATATTTTCATATTTTCATATTTTCATATTTTCATATTTTCATATTTTCATATTTTCATATTTTCATATTTTCATATTTTCATATTTTCATATTTTCATATTTTCATATTTTCATATTTTCATATTTTCATATTTTCATATTTTCATATTTTCATATTTTCATATTTTCATATTTTCATATTTTCATATTTTCATATTTTCATATTTTCATATTTTCATATTTTCATATTTTCATATTTTCATATTTTCATATTTTCATATTTTCATATTTTCATATTTTCATATTTTCATATTTTCATATTTTCATATTTTCATATTTTCATATTTTCATATTTTCATATTTTCATATTTTCATATTTTCATATTTTCATATTTTCATATTTTCATATTTTCATATTTTCATATTTTCATATTTTCATATTTTCATATTTTCATATTTTCATATTTTCATATTTTCATATTTTCATATTTTCATATTTTCATATTTTCATATTTTCATATTTTCATATTTTCATATTTTCATATTTTCATATTTTCATATTTTCATATTTTCATATTTTCATATTTTCATATTTTCATATTTTCATATTTTCATATTTTCATATTTTCATATTTTCATATTTTCATATTTTCATATTTTCATATTTTCATATTTTCATATTTTCATATTTTCATATTTTCATATTTTCATATTTTCATATTTTCATATTTTCATATTTTCATATTTTCATATTTTCATATTTTCATATTTTCATATTTTCATATTTTCATATTTTCATATTTTCATATTTTCATATTTTCATATTTTCATATTTTCATATTTTCATATTTTCATATTTTCATATTTTCATATTTTCATATTTTCATATTTTCATATTTTCATATTTTCATATTTTCATATTTTCATATTTTCATATTTTCATATTTTCATATTTTCATATTTTCATATTTTCATATTTTCATATTTTCATATTTTCATATTTTCATATTTTCATATTTTCATATTTTCATATTTTCATATTTTCATATTTTCATATTTTCATATTTTCATATTTTCATATTTTCATATTTTCATATTTTCATATTTTCATATTTTCATATTTTCATATTTTCATATTTTCATATTTTCATATTTTCATATTTTCATATTTTCATATTTTCATATTTTCATATTTTCATATTTTCATATTTTCATATTTTCATATTTTCATATTTTCATATTTTCATATTTTCATATTTTCATATTTTCATATTTTCATATTTTCATATTTTCATATTTTCATATTTTCATATTTTCATATTTTCATATTTTCATATTTTCATATTTTCATATTTTCATATTTTCATATTTTCATATTTTCATATTTTCATATTTTCATATTTTCATATTTTCATATTTTCATATTTTCATATTTTCATATTTTCATATTTTCATATTTTCATATTTTCATATTTTCATATTTTCATATTTTCATATTTTCATATTTTCATATTTTCATATTTTCATATTTTCATATTTTCATATTTTCATATTTTCATATTTTCATATTTTCATATTTTCATATTTTCATATTTTCATATTTTCATATTTTCATATTTTCATATTTTCATATTTTCATATTTTCATATTTTCATATTTTCATATTTTCATATTTTCATATTTTCATATTTTCATATTTTCATATTTTCATATTTTCATATTTTCATATTTTCATATTTTCATATTTTCATATTTTCATATTTTCATATTTTCATATTTTCATATTTTCATATTTTCATATTTTCATATTTTCATATTTTCATATTTTCATATTTTCATATTTTCATATTTTCATATTTTCATATTTTCATATTTTCATATTTTCATATTTTCATATTTTCATATTTTCATATTTTCATATTTTCATATTTTCATATTTTCATATTTTCATATTTTCATATTTTCATATTTTCATATTTTCATATTTTCATATTTTCATATTTTCATATTTTCATATTTTCATATTTTCATATTTTCATATTTTCATATTTTCATATTTTCATATTTTCATATTTTCATATTTTCATATTTTCATATTTTCATATTTTCATATTTTCATATTTTCATATTTTCATATTTTCATATTTTCATATTTTCATATTTTCATATTTTCATATTTTCATATTTTCATATTTTCATATTTTCATATTTTCATATTTTCATATTTTCATATTTTCATATTTTCATATTTTCATATTTTCATATTTTCATATTTTCATATTTTCATATTTTCATATTTTCATATTTTCATATTTTCATATTTTCATATTTTCATATTTTCATATTTTCATATTTTCATATTTTCATATTTTCATATTTTCATATTTTCATATTTTCATATTTTCATATTTTCATATTTTCATATTTTCATATTTTCATATTTTCATATTTTCATATTTTCATATTTTCATATTTTCATATTTTCATATTTTCATATTTTCATATTTTCATATTTTCATATTTTCATATTTTCATATTTTCATATTTTCATATTTTCATATTTTCATATTTTCATATTTTCATATTTTCATATTTTCATATTTTCATATTTTCATATTTTCATATTTTCATATTTTCATATTTTCATATTTTCATATTTTCATATTTTCATATTTTCATATTTTCATATTTTCATATTTTCATATTTTCATATTTTCATATTTTCATATTTTCATATTTTCATATTTTCATATTTTCATATTTTCATATTTTCATATTTTCATATTTTCATATTTTCATATTTTCATATTTTCATATTTTCATATTTTCATATTTTCATATTTTCATATTTTCATATTTTCATATTTTCATATTTTCATATTTTCATATTTTCATATTTTCATATTTTCATATTTTCATATTTTCATATTTTCATATTTTCATATTTTCATATTTTCATATTTTCATATTTTCATATTTTCATATTTTCATATTTTCATATTTTCATATTTTCATATTTTCATATTTTCATATTTTCATATTTTCATATTTTCATATTTTCATATTTTCATATTTTCATATTTTCATATTTTCATATTTTCATATTTTCATATTTTCATATTTTCATATTTTCATATTTTCATATTTTCATATTTTCATATTTTCATATTTTCATATTTTCATATTTTCATATTTTCATATTTTCATATTTTCATATTTTCATATTTTCATATTTTCATATTTTCATATTTTCATATTTTCATATTTTCATATTTTCATATTTTCATATTTTCATATTTTCATATTTTCATATTTTCATATTTTCATATTTTCATATTTTCATATTTTCATATTTTCATATTTTCATATTTTCATATTTTCATATTTTCATATTTTCATATTTTCATATTTTCATATTTTCATATTTTCATATTTTCATATTTTCATATTTTCATATTTTCATATTTTCATATTTTCATATTTTCATATTTTCATATTTTCATATTTTCATATTTTCATATTTTCATATTTTCATATTTTCATATTTTCATATTTTCATATTTTCATATTTTCATATTTTCATATTTTCATATTTTCATATTTTCATATTTTCATATTTTCATATTTTCATATTTTCATATTTTCATATTTTCATATTTTCATATTTTCATATTTTCATATTTTCATATTTTCATATTTTCATATTTTCATATTTTCATATTTTCATATTTTCATATTTTCATATTTTCATATTTTCATATTTTCATATTTTCATATTTTCATATTTTCATATTTTCATATTTTCATATTTTCATATTTTCATATTTTCATATTTTCATATTTTCATATTTTCATATTTTCATATTTTCATATTTTCATATTTTCATATTTTCATATTTTCATATTTTCATATTTTCATATTTTCATATTTTCATATTTTCATATTTTCATATTTTCATATTTTCATATTTTCATATTTTCATATTTTCATATTTTCATATTTTCATATTTTCATATTTTCATATTTTCATATTTTCATATTTTCATATTTTCATATTTTCATATTTTCATATTTTCATATTTTCATATTTTCATATTTTCATATTTTCATATTTTCATATTTTCATATTTTCATATTTTCATATTTTCATATTTTCATATTTTCATATTTTCATATTTTCATATTTTCATATTTTCATATTTTCATATTTTCATATTTTCATATTTTCATATTTTCATATTTTCATATTTTCATATTTTCATATTTTCATATTTTCATATTTTCATATTTTCATATTTTCATATTTTCATATTTTCATATTTTCATATTTTCATATTTTCATATTTTCATATTTTCATATTTTCATATTTTCATATTTTCATATTTTCATATTTTCATATTTTCATATTTTCATATTTTCATATTTTCATATTTTCATATTTTCATATTTTCATATTTTCATATTTTCATATTTTCATATTTTCATATTTTCATATTTTCATATTTTCATATTTTCATATTTTCATATTTTCATATTTTCATATTTTCATATTTTCATATTTTCATATTTTCATATTTTCATATTTTCATATTTTCATATTTTCATATTTTCATATTTTCATATTTTCATATTTTCATATTTTCATATTTTCATATTTTCATATTTTCATATTTTCATATTTTCATATTTTCATATTTTCATATTTTCATATTTTCATATTTTCATATTTTCATATTTTCATATTTTCATATTTTCATATTTTCATATTTTCATATTTTCATATTTTCATATTTTCATATTTTCATATTTTCATATTTTCATATTTTCATATTTTCATATTTTCATATTTTCATATTTTCATATTTTCATATTTTCATATTTTCATATTTTCATATTTTCATATTTTCATATTTTCATATTTTCATATTTTCATATTTTCATATTTTCATATTTTCATATTTTCATATTTTCATATTTTCATATTTTCATATTTTCATATTTTCATATTTTCATATTTTCATATTTTCATATTTTCATATTTTCATATTTTCATATTTTCATATTTTCATATTTTCATATTTTCATATTTTCATATTTTCATATTTTCATATTTTCATATTTTCATATTTTCATATTTTCATATTTTCATATTTTCATATTTTCATATTTTCATATTTTCATATTTTCATATTTTCATATTTTCATATTTTCATATTTTCATATTTTCATATTTTCATATTTTCATATTTTCATATTTTCATATTTTCATATTTTCATATTTTCATATTTTCATATTTTCATATTTTCATATTTTCATATTTTCATATTTTCATATTTTCATATTTTCATATTTTCATATTTTCATATTTTCATATTTTCATATTTTCATATTTTCATATTTTCATATTTTCATATTTTCATATTTTCATATTTTCATATTTTCATATTTTCATATTTTCATATTTTCATATTTTCATATTTTCATATTTTCATATTTTCATATTTTCATATTTTCATATTTTCATATTTTCATATTTTCATATTTTCATATTTTCATATTTTCATATTTTCATATTTTCATATTTTCATATTTTCATATTTTCATATTTTCATATTTTCATATTTTCATATTTTCATATTTTCATATTTTCATATTTTCATATTTTCATATTTTCATATTTTCATATTTTCATATTTTCATATTTTCATATTTTCATATTTTCATATTTTCATATTTTCATATTTTCATATTTTCATATTTTCATATTTTCATATTTTCATATTTTCATATTTTCATATTTTCATATTTTCATATTTTCATATTTTCATATTTTCATATTTTCATATTTTCATATTTTCATATTTTCATATTTTCATATTTTCATATTTTCATATTTTCATATTTTCATATTTTCATATTTTCATATTTTCATATTTTCATATTTTCATATTTTCATATTTTCATATTTTCATATTTTCATATTTTCATATTTTCATATTTTCATATTTTCATATTTTCATATTTTCATATTTTCATATTTTCATATTTTCATATTTTCATATTTTCATATTTTCATATTTTCATATTTTCATATTTTCATATTTTCATATTTTCATATTTTCATATTTTCATATTTTCATATTTTCATATTTTCATATTTTCATATTTTCATATTTTCATATTTTCATATTTTCATATTTTCATATTTTCATATTTTCATATTTTCATATTTTCATATTTTCATATTTTCATATTTTCATATTTTCATATTTTCATATTTTCATATTTTCATATTTTCATATTTTCATATTTTCATATTTTCATATTTTCATATTTTCATATTTTCATATTTTCATATTTTCATATTTTCATATTTTCATATTTTCATATTTTCATATTTTCATATTTTCATATTTTCATATTTTCATATTTTCATATTTTCATATTTTCATATTTTCATATTTTCATATTTTCATATTTTCATATTTTCATATTTTCATATTTTCATATTTTCATATTTTCATATTTTCATATTTTCATATTTTCATATTTTCATATTTTCATATTTTCATATTTTCATATTTTCATATTTTCATATTTTCATATTTTCATATTTTCATATTTTCATATTTTCATATTTTCATATTTTCATATTTTCATATTTTCATATTTTCATATTTTCATATTTTCATATTTTCATATTTTCATATTTTCATATTTTCATATTTTCATATTTTCATATTTTCATATTTTCATATTTTCATATTTTCATATTTTCATATTTTCATATTTTCATATTTTCATATTTTCATATTTTCATATTTTCATATTTTCATATTTTCATATTTTCATATTTTCATATTTTCATATTTTCATATTTTCATATTTTCATATTTTCATATTTTCATATTTTCATATTTTCATATTTTCATATTTTCATATTTTCATATTTTCATATTTTCATATTTTCATATTTTCATATTTTCATATTTTCATATTTTCATATTTTCATATTTTCATATTTTCATATTTTCATATTTTCATATTTTCATATTTTCATATTTTCATATTTTCATATTTTCATATTTTCATATTTTCATATTTTCATATTTTCATATTTTCATATTTTCATATTTTCATATTTTCATATTTTCATATTTTCATATTTTCATATTTTCATATTTTCATATTTTCATATTTTCATATTTTCATATTTTCATATTTTCATATTTTCATATTTTCATATTTTCATATTTTCATATTTTCTATATTTTCATATTTTCATATTTTCATATTTTCATATTTTCATATTTTCATATTTTCATATTTTCATATTTTCATATTTTCATATTTTCATATTTTCATATTTTCATATTTTCATATTTTCATATTTTCATATTTTCATATTTTCATATTTTCATATTTTCATATTTTCATATTTTCATATTTTCATATTTTCATATTTTCATATTTTCATATTTTCATATTTTCATATTTTCATATTTTCATATTTTCATATTTTCATATTTTCATATTTTCATATTTTCATATTTTCATATTTTCATATTTTCATATTTTCATATTTTCATATTTTCATATTTTCATATTTTCATATTTTCATATTTTCATATTTTCATATTTTCATATTTTCATATTTTCATATTTTCATATTTTCATATTTTCATATTTTCATATTTTCATATTTTCATATTTTCATATTTTCATATTTTCATATTTTCATATTTTCATATTTTCATATTTTCATATTTTCATATTTTCATATTTTCATATTTTCATATTTTCATATTTTCATATTTTCATATTTTCATATTTTCATATTTTCATATTTTCATATTTTCATATTTTCATATTTTCATATTTTCATATTTTCATATTTTCATATTTTCATATTTTCATATTTTCATATTTTCATATTTTCATATTTTCATATTTTCATATTTTCATATTTTCATATTTTCATATTTTCATATTTTCATATTTTCATATTTTCATATTTTCATATTTTCATATTTTCATATTTTCATATTTTCATATTTTCATATTTTCATATTTTCATATTTTCATATTTTCATATTTTCATATTTTCATATTTTCATATTTTCATATTTTCATATTTTCATATTTTCATATTTTCATATTTTCATATTTTCATATTTTCATATTTTCATATTTTCATATTTTCATATTTTCATATTTTCATATTTTCATATTTTCATATTTTCATATTTTCATATTTTCATATTTTCATATTTTCATATTTTCATATTTTCATATTTTCATATTTTCATATTTTCATATTTTCATATTTTCATATTTTCATATTTTCATATTTTCATATTTTCATATTTTCATATTTTCATATTTTCATATTTTCATATTTTCATATTTTCATATTTTCATATTTTCATATTTTCATATTTTCATATTTTCATATTTTCATATTTTCATATTTTCATATTTTCATATTTTCATATTTTCATATTTTCATATTTTCATATTTTCATATTTTCATATTTTCATATTTTCATATTTTCATATTTTCATATTTTCATATTTTCATATTTTCATATTTTCATATTTTCATATTTTCATATTTTCATATTTTCATATTTTCATATTTTCATATTTTCATATTTTCATATTTTCATATTTTCATATTTTCATATTTTCATATTTTCATATTTTCATATTTTCATATTTTCATATTTTCATATTTTCATATTTTCATATTTTCATATTTTCATATTTTCATATTTTCATATTTTCATATTTTCATATTTTCATATTTTCATATTTTCATATTTTCATATTTTCATATTTTCATATTTTCATATTTTCATATTTTCATATTTTCATATTTTCATATTTTCATATTTTCATATTTTCATATTTTCATATTTTCATATTTTCATATTTTCATATTTTCATATTTTCATATTTTCATATTTTCATATTTTCATATTTTCATATTTTCATATTTTCATATTTTCATATTTTCATATTTTCATATTTTCATATTTTCATATTTTCATATTTTCATATTTTCATATTTTCATATTTTCATATTTTCATATTTTCATATTTTCATATTTTCATATTTTCATATTTTCATATTTTCATATTTTCATATTTTCATATTTTCATATTTTCATATTTTCATATTTTCATATTTTCATATTTTCATATTTTCATATTTTCATATTTTCATATTTTCATATTTTCATATTTTCATATTTTCATATTTTCATATTTTCATATTTTCATATTTTCATATTTTCATATTTTCATATTTTCATATTTTCATATTTTCATATTTTCATATTTTCATATTTTCATATTTTCATATTTTCATATTTTCATATTTTCATATTTTCATATTTTCATATTTTCATATTTTCATATTTTCATATTTTCATATTTTCATATTTTCATATTTTCATATTTTCATATTTTCATATTTTCATATTTTCATATTTTCATATTTTCATATTTTCATATTTTCATATTTTCATATTTTCATATTTTCATATTTTCATATTTTCATATTTTCATATTTTCATATTTTCATATTTTCATATTTTCATATTTTCATATTTTCATATTTTCATATTTTCATATTTTCATATTTTCATATTTTCATATTTTCATATTTTCATATTTTCATATTTTCATATTTTCATATTTTCATATTTTCATATTTTCATATTTTCATATTTTCATATTTTCATATTTTCATATTTTCATATTTTCATATTTTCATATTTTCATATTTTCATATTTTCATATTTTCATATTTTCATATTTTCATATTTTCATATTTTCATATTTTCATATTTTCATATTTTCATATTTTCATATTTTCATATTTTCATATTTTCATATTTTCATATTTTCATATTTTCATATTTTCATATTTTCATATTTTCATATTTTCATATTTTCATATTTTCATATTTTCATATTTTCATATTTTCATATTTTCATATTTTCATATTTTCATATTTTCATATTTTCATATTTTCATATTTTCATATTTTCATATTTTCATATTTTCATATTTTCATATTTTCATATTTTCATATTTTCATATTTTCATATTTTCATATTTTCATATTTTCATATTTTCATATTTTCATATTTTCATATTTTCATATTTTCATATTTTCATATTTTCATATTTTCATATTTTCATATTTTCATATTTTCATATTTTCATATTTTCATATTTTCATATTTTCATATTTTCATATTTTCATATTTTCATATTTTCATATTTTCATATTTTCATATTTTCATATTTTCATATTTTCATATTTTCATATTTTCATATTTTCATATTTTCATATTTTCATATTTTCATATTTTCATATTTTCATATTTTCATATTTTCATATTTTCATATTTTCATATTTTCATATTTTCATATTTTCATATTTTCATATTTTCATATTTTCATATTTTCATATTTTCATATTTTCATATTTTCATATTTTCATATTTTCATATTTTCATATTTTCATATTTTCATATTTTCATATTTTCATATTTTCATATTTTCATATTTTCATATTTTCATATTTTCATATTTTCATATTTTCATATTTTCATATTTTCATATTTTCATATTTTCATATTTTCATATTTTCATATTTTCATATTTTCATATTTTCATATTTTCATATTTTCATATTTTCATATTTTCATATTTTCATATTTTCATATTTTCATATTTTCATATTTTCATATTTTCATATTTTCATATTTTCATAT